>CM064867.1:74622767-75255644 GCA_032719365.1 Prinsepia uniflora
GAACGACTTTCCGCACCGTACCCCAACATGCATACTCTGCTGGTGCGGGAAATGGGGACAATTATTAGCCCAGATCGAAGATGATGGCTGACATCTTCAGAGAACAAGCCCTCGCGGACCTCGTCATTTGTTGGTATGGTTTACTGGTATGAAAATTTTTATGATTTTTTTAATTTTTTATGGTTTAACATACTTTAATATTTGATTGCAGATTAATTTTGAATGGGATGAGACCAACGCCGCTCTAATGGAATATATCAACTTTCATTGGCAGAAGCGGTATTCTGACTGGAAGTTCGAGTTCCATGTCTACTACGAGCGCTGGAGCTCGCATACTCTGGCCCTAGCAAATCCTCAAGAGGAGATGTTAGGGGACAAGTTGGTGGGGTGGGAGTGGTTATACGAGCATTGGATCAACAATCAATTTAAAGTAAGTTTATTTTTTCTATATTTATTTAATATTAATTTATGTACTTCCGTATTAGTAGTACTTGTTTTCCTAATGTACAGGTAAAATCAAAGGCTAACAAGGCGAATCGGGAAGAGAAAAAATTTGAGCACCACGGGGGATCGCGCCCCTTGTTGGCTCGACATGAGGCACGTCGTGCAGCTGAGTCCCTGTTCTCGGAGGTAGAAACCTAGGGGGAGGTTTATCCTGGGCGAGGCAATGAGGCAGCTGATGCTATTCACGTATGTTCAATATTTGCAATTATTAAATATTTTATTATTTTTAATTACGTAATTTCGTAATTATTGTTTTATTCAACTTTGTAGGCTACCATGGTGGAGCACGTGCAACAGACTCAAGAATAGTTGACCCAGCAACAACCTGAGGTCCCGCTGCAAGACCAACTACTGGATCCCAGGAAGTCGATTGGCATCCTGGAGTGCCATCTTGGCCGACGACCTTGAAAAGTTATCTGAGGCGCCAGAACGGGGCTCGTTCGAGACATCTCGAGTCGATCCTCAAGTTCGTCTTGAGGAGTTAATCCTGAGGAGGTCACTCAGCTGCGGGGCAACTTGGAGGCCCTTCAAGCGGAAAATACGAAGCTTAAGGCTGGCCATGCGCGCCTCGAGTGACACGACCCATCCCAATCCCCCCGGGATTAACACGGGATGTGTCATGATCCCATCTGACACAAAATGTCAGACAAGGGATAATTTAAAACCTTCAGACCGATCGGCATCCAGAGCGCGCCAGGATTCGATGGAGGATTGTGATGTCTCGGTCTCTGCTACAGTCTGCATCCGTGATCAACCTGAAGGGCATTAAAACCAGAAAAGACTGTAAGTGGACGAAAATCAATAAGTTCATAAAAACACATTTCATAAAGATATTTATGCCCTTTACTAAAAAGCATGCATGCATATGAAACAATGTATTCAAATAACCAATATTAGGGTCTCAGCACCAAGTTCCGTAATTTCAAGTTATACGAGCCCCTGCCCAAAACCATTTACACAAATCCATAAATATCAACCATATGTGGGAACTCAGCCCAAAACCGTAAATCCGAGTATGTGGGTCATTGCCCAAATCCATTTATTATTCACAAAACACCATTTCACAAATCCAAGAAATCGTGTTTACCAAATATCATATAATATATCATATAACTAATCCTGTCACGGTTTCCAAAGCTACGCGCGTGCTACCCGGGGTCTCAAATTCCAAGTCTCCCTAGGGTCCACCCAGGTCAATGTCCGCAGATCAATGACCCTCCCTGGGGGTTATAATCCATAAAAACCTTCCTGAGAGTAAGGCACCCAACGGGGGCGACTCCACTCAGTTAGTGCTCCGTAACTACTCCGAGGTCCACTTAGGCCAACGACCCTCCTCGGAGGAGACAATCCATAGATAAGGATGGTATACGAAAAATCAGTTCGAAATCATTCTCAAAACCTTTCAAAGGATCCATGCCCGATCCCCATAAACCGTCATGAAACCAGAAATCCATTTATAGGTCCCCGAGCCGAAATCACAATCGTAAACCATAACTGGGCCTCAAGCCCGATTTCGTAAACCAACTGGGCCTCGTGCCCGATTTCGTAAACCAACTGGGCCTCGTGCCCGATTTCGGAAACCAAATGAGCCTCATGCCCAATTTCATAACCAATTAGGCTTCCTGCCCGATTCGTAAACTAACTAGGCCTCGAGCCTGATTCTTAAACCAACTCGGCCTCAAGCCCGATTTGTAAACCAATTGGGCCTCCAGCCCGATGCTTTATTAAATCAAATGGACTCGAAGTCCGATAGTTTGTAAATCAAATGGGTTTCATGCCTAATTCCATATTTCCAAATTTGAAATCAATTCACAAACCAATTGGACCTCTGACCCGATAACGTAACTAATTGGACTTCAAGTCCGGGGGTTTCCAAAATAAATGGGTCTCGTGCCCGAGTTTACCTTTTCCAATCCAAAACCATTTCATTAAACCATTACTGAAACCATATGCACGTATAATCAGTGCAAGCTCATAACCCTCGATATACGTGCAAATACGTAAATTACCTTGAAATATGTGAAATCATGTAAATAACCAATCCATAATCATTGTCACCGGGACTCCCAAACCTATACAAATCACACTAGAGAGTTACTAACTACTTCATTAACCTTTCATTGAAGCCCCGAAATTTTCCTGAATTTTTAACTATTTTTAAACTCGATCCTAAACCTTCGGACACCCCGAACTATATCGAAACGATGTCCGATCGACTCGAAACCAGTCCCAAAATATTCGTTACATCGAATAGATTAAAAGTCATGTTGAATACATCCCCAAATACCGTGCCACGCGCCCCCACGTGCCGCCCAAAGGGGCTGCGCGTGAAGCCCACACGCCAAACAGTGTCATCCCTGTCCTCTCGATGAACCCGGTCCAGATTGGTTCAGATCGGTCTGGTCTAATCGAATCGGCGTTCACGGTTCAACGCCGTATTTACTCCATTTTTGGTCCATTTTCCACCATTCTAATCCCTATAGACTCGTCTCAATGTTCTCTATCTACCTACGTGATCAAAACACGAATTTAGGGCCAAGGAATTACCTTCCCGATCGAGCAAAGTTTGTCTAGTTTCCACCGTCGTGTTCCTCCGTCTTCGGCCACCCCCAGCCTTGGTTCTGGTCCCATTCGATTCATTGTGAACTCCATAATAAGTTTCCAACTTTAGAAACGTTCAACAAATGCTAGAATAAAAAATGCCATTTATGAACAAAAACAAGGCATCTCACGGTTTCGGACTTACCGTCGCCGTCGTGCACCGCGGTGGCCCCCACCACGGTCGCCTTGACTTCAGAAGAAACTTCCAAAACCCAGAAACGATCGACATCCCATCCTTCACTCCATTCCATTTTGAATTTCCTAAAAACAGGCATTCATTGCCTTGCCTCCGAACCCGGCCACCGTGCACGGCTGTCCACGACGGCTCGACTCGTGGCCACTAGTCGACTCATCTCGATCTCCTCTCCAAGTTTCATCCAGGGTTCACAAGCAAAAGATGAAGTTTGAAGGCTGTGAGTATGGTTGTGTCGTGTGTTTGTTTTGAGAGGGAAAAATGAAGATGTGCAAGGGTTGGAGAATGGAAGGTGAGGTTTGGTGGTGATGATCAGATGAGATGAAATGGACAGTGAGGATGAGGGGTGTGAAGGAAATGAATGGCTGAGATTGGGAGAGAGTGGGTGAAGGAAATTATAAAATAAACAAATAATAATATTTTAATACAAACTCACCAATCAATGTTGAGATCCACAATTTGGGGTTAAGGACCAACTTGTCACTCATCCATTGAGCTTGAATTAAGTATCTGGGCCCACAAGAGTACAAAAGTAATCTGTCTCGTAATTCGTGCAATAATTTCCCTGAATTTTCGTGAACCATAACTTTCCCGTCGAATGTCCAATTTCGACGTGCCGCTTATCTACGGACTCGTGACGTCCCAAACTACGTCACGGTCATCGGTTCTCGTACGTTTGACTCCCCGAGTCAAAAGTCAAAAAATTTCCCAAGACCAGTGATAGAACGGTCATTTTGCGTCGTTCGTCCAATTTCGCTCAACTAATCACCGATTACTCTCAATAATCCTCAATTAGTCACTAATCTAATCTCGGAATTCAGGACGGGTCGTAACATCGAGGCCCAACAGACAGTTATGCAGACACAGCTTGCAATGCTTTTCACCCAAATGGATCAGAGTATGCCTGATGTCAATGGCACACCCTCCCAGTTGGATCCTAGTCAGTAGCCTACCCGGGATAATGCTCACCCACCACCGAACAATTAGAAATTTATTAGGTTTTTTTTAATTATGTAAAATTATTACATTTATTTTATTTATATTAGATTTAATTTTCTTTTAATTATAATTTTTTTCATGTTTTAATATTATTTCCATTTATTTATATATATATAATATTACATAAATATAATTATTCAAATATTAAATTAATTAATAAAAAAAATTAACGGTGGCCCGGAGGATACATCCGCGGCGCATCTCGGCTGGGCATACCTCGCGTGCCTGATTGTTATCGTATTTTCCGACTACTTTGCTTGGCGAACAATGCATCGGGCAATAAGCGTTGACTAACGTTTAGCTCGGCGGAACATCGAAATCTGCCGGGCTAAACCTTTACCTGCAGAGGTCTGCTCGACGCAGTTGGCCAGGCGAAGATGCGCCGGGCTAATGTTTGCTCGGCGCATGGTGAGGTTCGCTCGGTGGAGCCCCTCCGCCGGGCAAATACTATTTTGTTGTAGTGTCTACTGCTAGTGATTTTGGTCACTTATCTTATTGACCTTTTATATCATCTTATTCGGCATTTGTTGTGCCACACTTTACCCTTTATGCCTCCAAATTTGATTTTTATGTCATCTTATTCGGCTTTTGTACCACTTTACTTGTTTTTTGTGCCATCAAATTTGGTCTTTGTACCATTGTTATTGGCTTTTGTGCTATCGTCTTTACCTTGCCGTGAAAGTAGCATTTAATTACCTTTCTGAAGTTATCATGATTGAAGGATGGTTTGAAGCAAAGCATAAGACATAGGACAAGAAGTTTGCTCTGCAAATTGGAACTTCACAATGTCAACTCTCCAACTCGAGGAGGAATGTTAGACATCAAATCATGACAAATTTTAGGTTGATTTAGTATCCTAGATTGATTTAGTATTATAAATTGTGTCTATATCCTGGTCTAATATATTGCTTAATTAGAATAGAATATATTTTTTTTTTAGATTTATTATAACTAGTATATAAAGTGTGTCTTTATATATATATATATATATATATTAAATAATGTAATTGGGAAAGATTCTTTCTTCTTTTATTTTTAAAACTAAATAACATTTAGTGTATGAAATTTGATAAAATATTTCAATTAACTTATTTTACAAATATTCTAACAACTAAATTCCACCACCGTCTTAAAAACCGACCTTTTGTAAACTAGTATTAATAAGTTATCAATTCAAACTAGCACTTTGCACTCTCTTTTTTTCCAAAGTAGGCCCAAGAAAAGGAAGTCTTTGCTAAAAACAGTTTGTGACAGCAAGGGTTAAGGAAGGCTTTGCTAGAAAAATGAATTGAAAACATGGGAACAAGGTTTGATGGCCCATTAAACATACATTTGATTGATATGATGGTATATATGTGTTGGCCATAAATACAGCATTATCTTGACTTGATGGTATGCACAAAAATACTAGTGGTTGTGCTATGTTGGAGTCGAGCTAGCAGCTTAGCACAAAAAAGGATCACATATCAAATACCTTTTTGCTTTATCCATTTTGCATATTAGTCTTATCGGAGATTATCTTGGGATAATTATGTAGAAAACTAGTTACAATATAGAAGCAAAGTTGTACCATAGTCCATAGAGATTACCTTGTTTCATAAATCCTTTCTTTGTGTCACATAAATAAGATTTGCATATTAAAATTTGGCAATTCTTTTCTCTATATTAAGATAAAAGTCAAATAGTTTTTTATTTTATATTTTATTTTATTCAACAATGTAGAAGAATTGGCTATATATATTACGTATGAATTTCACTCACATTTTATGAGTATCGTACTTAAAAAACTCAATGATCTTAAATTTGAATTTTCAGATTCCTATTATATTACCATTGAGAGAATTTGTAATTGTTATTGAGATTCGATTTTAATTTCTGGGATGCGCACAAGTTTGACACGTGGACAGGTTGGTCCTGAAAAAACGAAGGGACTCATTTGTCTTCTTTTCAACTTTTCCTCCCACGCAACTTTTCTGTATATATCACGCTTTTTGTTTTTTTTGCTTTTTTTTTTTGGTAAAGGGGAGAGGATATAAGTAAGGTGATAATTTTTGAAACTATTTGATATACGATTTAAAATTCGTACTAAATTTATCCGAGTAAACTTATACGATTAAAATGTTGGGTCATTTTCGGGTCAACTCCTTATGACACGTTTAATAAACGAGTGGTTTTCGAGTTAACCTGTTAACCTGTATAATGATCTACTAATCAATTTAATAAATTGATAGATTTCGAGTTAACTTGTTAACATGTATATTGACCAACATATTGACCCATTTATTAAACGTGTCATTACTAACACATATATCTACACATTTACTTATCTAAATACTTATTAAATCTTATAGTTTAAATAAGTTAAATATGTTAAACATGTTAAACGAGTCAAACATGTCATATGTTAATCGAGTTTCCAATCCTACTTGTTTATTAAATGGATTATACGAATTACACATGTTATCCGAGTCAATAACAGGTCGGGTTTAGGTTGGATATTCTTGACACGATTATTAAACAGATCGGGTTCGAATTGGATATATTGTATAAAATAGAATTCATGACACGACACGACAAAGTCTATTGCCATTCTAGGTATAAGCTCAATAAAATTTAGGTGGAAAATTATTTTTTACATTAATTAAATCATGCTTATTAGCAAAATTAAGCACACTTGTTCAAGCTGCTTATATATAGGCTTGAAACATGTGCCACAGTGTCTTTTCTTTAGCAGACAAATATTATTTATTACACATGAAAGACAAAGAATTGTTACCTAATTGTTTCTCCTATTTGATGATGTGGGCAATGCTTAAAATTGGAACCGGCCATCAGTTTATTTATTTATTGATATTTTGTGTGTGTAAAAAATATGGTTATCAAATGAATTTAAAAATTACGTTAGGACAAATTATTGAAGGTAAAAAGGGGGAAATATTGGAAAGTAATTTTTTTTTAATAATTATTCGAGTTATGGGGATGAGTTACGCATTTAAATTTCGATAAATTTTAATATTGGTATCTCTTTTCTAATTTATCTTTGACTTTTGAATTTATATTTACTATTTTTTCCTCATTTCTTTATGTTTTCGTGTAGTTCATTTCATTTTGAATTCTTCTATCCAATCACCATCCACATTTGTTTAAATTTTAAATTTGTTTTCATTTCATTTTGAATTCTTCTATAAGAAAGTCATTTTCTTATATATATATATTAAATATCGATTTTGTCAGACTAAAATTTAACCAAATTTTATTATATAATATATGAAAAAAAATACTATTAGATTATAATTGACTAGATCTCACATTCAAAATGCAGTCAAAATTAAAATTTAAGAGTATAAATCTCAACAACTAATGAGTTCTTTTAGTGTGTGATATTTCTTTTGTTCTAATTTGGACCCACCATATAACTCTTTTATTTGAAACACATCAAATATAGTCGTAGTTTATGTGCCACATGAAATTTTTTCACTCCCAAAATTGTTCTTACCTAATTTTTCATTTTAATAATTGTTTTTATTATTAGACTCTTATTTTATAAGGTCCTATTAGGCCTTGAGCCTATAACTTGTTTTTGAAAAGCTATTGATTGAATGGTATTCTCCGCCGTTTAGGCCCGAAGCCTAACAGATTGACTATCAAAACACATTATCTAAGTATGTACGTTAGTTAATCCATTAGTCAAGGTGATAAATGGTGAGTTGGCAATTTAAAATTTATTTTTTATGATTTGAAATCTATGTAGTATTCTTTTTGTTGATATGGATATTTTTGGGATAAGAAAATTTTCATTAAATCAGCATAAAAAAGTTTTGAATTGCTAGCTCAGCATTTAACACATTGACTAACAGATGGACTAACTGAACATATTTAGATGATGTGTTTTGGTAGTTTAGGTATACAATTGAAATATTTTATAATTTGAATGTGAACTTGAAACTACTCATATAGTTTGGTGAATTTTATATAGTTTGTCCTAAAATTAAATTGGACCCTTATTATTATAAAACACATTGCAATTCCAAAACCAACTACAACTCCAAATGTAATGACAATATGTTACGACCTGACTCATCTAGCACGATAGTCTGTTTTGGGCCCAGTTCTCACGGTTTTGTTTTTGGGAACTCACGTGCAACTTCCCAGTAGGTCACCCATCTTGAGATTACACCAGTCTCAACTCGCTTAACTTTGGAGTTCCAACCAAACTCAAAGTAGTGAGCTCCCAAAAGATCTCATGTTAGATAGATACGTGCTCACACATATAAAACACTTTACTTTTCCCTCTCTTAGCAATGTGAGATTGTTCACCGTTCTTCTCAAGACACGGGTCTTATAATCCACCATCTTGTGGCCCAGCATCCTCGCTAGCATACTTCCGGTCGGGGTTCAGCTCTGATACCATTATGTCACGATCCGACCCATCTAGCACGATATTGTCCGCTTTAAGCCTAGACCTCAAGGTTTTGGTTCTAAGAACTCACGTGCAACTTTCCAGTAGGTCGCTCATTCTAGGATTGCACTAGCCTCAACTCGCTTAACTTTGGAGTTCCAACCAAACTCAAAGTCAGTGAGCTCCCAAAAAACCTCAGGCTAGATAGATACGTGCTCATACATATAGATACGTGCTCATACAATAATTTTGCTTCTTTAGATAATAAAAGTTGTAGTCCTTGTACGATCTTCAATGATAACTGTTACGGTGTTCGATAATAGTCACAGTTCTTATGCAATTTTCCGTTTCCGATGAAACAGTTGTAGTCCTCGTGCGATTTTCGGATGCTAATAGTTGCATTCCTCGTTGGATCTCCAAATGATAATAGTTGCAATCATCATGCAATCTCCACATAATAAAAGTTAAAGTGCTCGATAAAAATTGCAGTCTTGTGTGATCTCCAAATTTGTCCTCATGATGTGTCTCATTTCCTATTTATGTCTCATGGTTCCGATTTTAGAAACCACAAACCTTATGGTTCTGATTCCAAACAATTCACCGTATAAAATAATTTTTTTACCAACTATTGTTTTTTTTAAAATTATAAGAAAAGAAACCTAATAAAAATTAAAAAGTGAAATGTAGGAACTAACCATTTTATATCTATTTATTAATTTTTTTAGTAAAAGTATCATTATCAGATCAATTTGAAAATTAAATTGTGACAAATTATTGAATTCAACATCATATGGAGGTTAGTAAAATGTTTTAGGTAAATATATGCCCTTTAATATCCTTTTTTTTATTTTAACTTTCTTATGATTATATTTAGGGATGCGTAAAAATACCCATGGACTTGGGTACCCTTGGGTAGTAGTGATATGGGCACAAATATTAGCGGTAGAAATTGCCCATCATCAATTAGGGTAGGGAAAAGGTTTACCACCCGGGTACTTATACCCCTTCAACAAAAATCACACAGCTTCGAACGCGATTTGATTGATCTGAGTGATTCAAGCACGGTGACATTAATTCCGACTTTAAATACCAGGACGAATTGTAACAGAAGATCCAACCGAAATTGAGAGGATTCAAACCAAAACGAAAAGCATTTATATGAGAAGCAACACACACACACAATGCAAACGAAATTGAGAGGGAAAAAAAATTAAAAGTTCAAAATTAAAAGTTAAAGATAAATGAAAAGCAAAAAAAAAAAAAGAGTGCAAAAGAAAAATGAAAAGTAAAAAGAAAAATGAAAAGTAAAAAGAATAACGAAAAGTAAAAGAAATTGAAAGGAAAAAAATTAGAAGTTAAAAAAAATAAAAAAAAAATTGGAAATAGGAAAATAAAGGTAAAATTATCATGGATACCCATTATCTAAAAGATAATAAATCCTCAAAAATTAAGAATAAGTCTAGATGAGTTTAAAACCTATTTATACGTAAGATTTAACTGTAAATTCTTAAAAATTAAGAATATATCTAGATGGGTATAAAACCTATTTGTATACTTATAAAGTAAGAATTTACCCATATTCTACAAAAAAAAGAAAAAAATTAACCATTCCTAATTATATTTATATTCTACTAGATTAGGAAACCTCAGATTTAAAATGCAGTCAAAATTAGGGGTACAAATCTCAACAAGTAATGAGTTTCTTCTCGTGTGCAATATTTCTTTTGTTTGACTTTGGACCCACCCTATAACTCTTTTATTTGAAACACATCAAATATAGTCATATTTTATGTACCAGATCGAAATTTGTAATTCCCAAAATTGTTCTTACCTAATTTTCCCATTTAATAATCCACAAAGAATTACCATCCACATTAGACGGTCATACTTGTCATTCTTACTTATTTCTTTAGAAAAATAAGAACATATTATTTAATAGAGAAAAGAAATAGAACATATAATTTATATGATTTCATTGAAATTCATTTCAAATGGTTTGTAATATGGCACCTTATAATTAAGTTAAGGGAAACTCGAGCCTGACTAGTGTTTGTTTAGTCCATTGGTTGGACAATGTATGCTTTGTTAACTATGATGCATCAATTCAGTGATACGATATGATACAATACGATATGTGTTATTTTAACACAATAAATTTGCAAATTAGGATATGATATGGTGAAAATATATTTATTTAAATTGATATATATTTTAAATAATAATATAAATGAAAGCACAAAAGAATTTCATATTATAAATTTAAAATACATCAATTAAGTCTATATAAAAAAAGAGAACACACAAATTTAATAAGTTATGGTTCTTATTGTTTAGGTAATTTAACTCCCAAAATTTGAAATTCAATTATATCCGTTTATTGTATCATTTACCATATTCTCGTACCCCCTCTATTGTTTCGTATATTCGTATCTGCATATCTGATATTTTCTCAATAAAATTTGAAATATCCATAAATCGTAGATATTCAAATTTAAGATTTCAATATATTTGACAAACAAGTTAAAGAAAGAGCTTACCACTCATTTTGTCCTTTGTTATCTATGATATATGTTAAGAAACAGATCGGATTCTTTAAGTTGTCAAATTATCAAATTTAGGCCACAAGACCATTTAGTATTAATCACATGAGAAGATGCTATATTCTCTATTATTATAAAGTTAAGAGAGTAAATAGGCATTATTAAATTCATCTAACAAAAAAACATCAATTAACAACCTTTATATTTAATACATAAGGATATAATAGTAAAATTAAAAAAAATTGAAAAATAAATATTTTAATGGAGGAGCTGGTAGTTTTTTTTTTTTTTTCTCTCTCCAGGAAAGTGGAGGTCGAAGCTAAAGAGCAAAATTAAAGAGAAACATCTCTTGCAGGCATAATGGGACTTAAAAATGCCAGAAATATTATCAAGAAGGCTCGAAATAGGTATTATCACGACAACTAAATTTGCCCGGTAAACGACTCCCGGGCTCCCCTTGGTTTAGTAAAAAGGAGGGGCGATTTTTTCTTTATCAGCGACAATCAAAACTGGTGCACCCTAAGTCCACATTTGGGCCGTGGCCTCGCAAGGCATCAGCAACCATATTCATTTCCTTGTAGACGTGCTTTAGTCTAGCACCCGCAAACAAATGCAGCAACCTTTTACATCCATCAATTAGCATTCTATGGGGGACGGGAAAGCGACGGGCACCTGTGGAGAAGTTGTACACTAGTTCGCCGAATCCGTCTCAACTTCTAAGAATTCCACACGATAACAATGTCCAACTTGCAAGCCATAATAAATCCCCCAAAGCTCTGCATCAAGAATTTCCCCAATGTCCAAATTGATAGAAAAACCAGCAACCCAATCCGCATTGAAATTCCTGATCACACCACCTACTTCTACACATCGCGAAGCTCCACGGTGAGATCCATCCACATTTAATTTGAACCAACCACTCAATGGAGGTTTCCAGGAAAGCTGAATCATCACTCTTTCCAGCTGACTATTAACTGTCTTATTTGCCTTGTCCCAATCTTAAGCAGCCCGAAGGATGATCTATGGAAGGTTGTAAGGGAGGGGGACACCACCATCGAAAACAAAAGTGTTCCTCCATTTCTAGATATACCAGCAAGCAAGCAAAAAAAAAAAATTCCACCTTAGGCCACGATGGCCAGAGACATTGCAAGTAAATTTTCCCATAGCCAACTATGCCAATCAATATCAATAATAGCTGGCAAGGAAAAAGGCATACCAAGATGAAGCCAAAGAGTATGGATCCGGGGGCAATCACGCGGAAGATGCCCAATAGTTTCAGCATCTAGGCTGTAAACAGCACAGCGAGGGTCATTAATGAGATGGCACCATTCTCTTTCAAAAATTGTAAGTAATGATCAAGCACAACCAACCAAAGGAAATACTTCAATTTGGATGGGGTAGGTGTTTGGGGGGGTTTATTTCGGTAGCCCAATGTTCCACATAATTAAATCCAAGCAAACCATAGAACAACTCAACAGCTAACCCATAAAACAACCAGAGCCCATTAAATTACATACACAACCCCCGAGTACCCAACCCAAACCTAAACTAATCACGCAACAAAAAGTGATGCGTCCTCCTAATCTCGGCGCCTCGTCCCACCGCTACGGTCTAAAAGTATAAACCAAACAATTGTGAAAAGGCATAAGAATTATATCGAAGCATAAGCACGCTAACACCTGGTAAGCCCACCTTGCGGTACTTACCAGAACCTACTTAATTCACCTACTTGGAACCGACGCCATATGTAATTGTACCTGCCATCATGATAACCCAACCGTAGCCAATGATGAAATCTTCTATAACATGTCTCACTATTTATCACTATTTATCGAAAGTATGATGAAGTCCTATCATTTATCGAGCAAATGATGAAATCCTCCATAATATATCTAACTATTTACTGAGCCTATGTGCAATCCTCCACAACATACCTCACTATTTACGGAGTGAAATCCTCTATAACATACCGCGTATGTTGACTAAATCCCCAAATCACAATTATGAGGCCTAAGCCCAAATTCGTAACCCCTGGTGGGATCGCCCAAAATCCATAAACCGGAATTCAGGACACTAAAATCCATAATATCACCATCTGATGCGCAAGTTCAAGTAATTACAAAAATCATTATTTAAATCCATGATCAACAATAACTTGGATAACCCAATTATTCATAGTTTCTGGATCACATAACTATAATAATCTTGACCTTGTAATTACTGAATATTACCTTTTAAGTATGTTTGTTCAATTGAAAAAATAATCTTGATCCCTACAAATATAGAAATTTTGCCCCTCCAAACCCCAACTATGGCCTTCTCCTCATGACGGTGTTACCACTCATCTTGAACTGCTTCACTTCTAAGCAATGTACACTGTTTTAATTTTTCTATTATTTTTATTTCATTTTTTTACACATTGCCTAAATCTAGTTTTGAAGAAAAATAATAAAATTTTTGTTTTATTCCTTTTCCAATTCTAATACCACCAAACCAATCCTCAATATATATTACTCCATCCAATCTCAATTCCTACCAAATATTTAAATTTAAAATATGTTTAAAGATCAAATTATTTCTAAACTCTCAATATTTTGATTATTTGCTAAACGATTTGGTTTGATTAATTGGTAAAAAAACTTTTGTTTTGACTATAATTTTTAACTAATTAGTTGTGCTACTTATTTTTCTTTTTGAATTATTTCTTATAAATTTTTTGATATAAAGATATTAACAAAGCGATAAAAAATTTATACATATTGAGTATTAACTGTATTCTATAAAAGTTGAGCCCAAAATTTCTCACTGCATAATAGAGTGGGTATGTACATAATTATTCTAATTGTACTAGTTGATATTATTAATAGAGTTTAGTACTGTGAAACCATAAATCATCGGAAAATTATGCAGCTGCCACGTGGCTCATGACGCTCATAATGCCGATATTACCCCTGGTAAATACGATAATGGCATCACACGATCCCCGTATTAATTCAATATATTTACCAGCTAAATATATTAATTAATGAGATCAATACCGATAATAAATAACTTCCCAGCGAATTATTTATTCATTAATAAATAAGTGATTACACTCGGTACAATCACTTATTTAACACTTTCTCCTTCAACCAATCAGACGCTCTGGTGACTCTCAAGGCTTTACTATAAATAGAAGAGCTCATCTTAGTTCTAAAGGTAATAAAAAAAAACTCCTGCAAACACTCTGTCGGTTTATTCTCTCAAAAAACTAACTTAAGTATCGGAGCGTTTACGGTTGAACACACCCCCCCCCCCCCCCCCCCCCCCCTTTTGAGATTCAATCTTAACCCCGTTTGATTTTCATTATTATGTGTATGGATCGAGAAGGAATTTCAAAGAACCAGACGATTTCTACATCAAAAACTGGTGCTTTCATTTAGAGCCGATTTGAGAAATACTCAAAGCGTGCTCTTTAGTTTTTCCTTGAAAAAACTCCATCATCACACTTTCGACACTTACCATTCTTCACATGGCTAGAACACGCTGATCCACACAAGCCTCCGAGGCTGCCACATCCGCTACTGCGATCGCTGCTGTGAGAGAACCCTTCCCAGCAATTCCAGAAGAACCATTTTCCCGTTTCCTGCACGATCCGCGCCACACATCAATTCACCTACCATTCCAAATGTAGGATTGGATACCTACGTTCAGTTTTGGAACGTTCCCTATGGCTGTTGCTACTGTGAACCCCCCAACTCCCAACTGCGACGGGGGCAGTCGCAGCGTTTTTTCAACAAACAGACGGGCTACTAAGAGGAGAAACATCTCTAAGAGTCCCGAATCGGCTCCTTGTTGACTTGGATCTAAGGAGGCACTTGTACGCCTTGCGCAACCCGCAGGCTAACACCTAGGAACCAAGGAGACATGGTTCGTCGCATCTCTCTAAAGGCGCGCGACGTGCGCCCTGACATGCTACTCGTCACGAGCAAGCACCTAGGGGGGTCACCCTCGCGACTTGGACTAACACAGCAGGTCGAGCAGCTGAGCAACCAAGTTCGGGCCCAATCGGAGCTCCTATAACAGCTGTTGGGGGACATCGGGACATCTAGAATTTTCGAAAAATGCAATGAACCTCGTAAGGCATCAAGGGATGTCCCAAGACGCGCCAGCAAAGAGCATGTTCACTGCCAGACAATGTCCCGAGACATATCGTTAAGTGACTCAGGGGAAGAAAGCTGCACCCCTAGAGTAGGAGGTTAGGATCGATCGAGGCCTTCAGCTCGAGAGCGACTCGGAGGACGCCCAGGAGCATTTTCACGTTGAGTACCCACGCAACATCTGGTGGCAGCAAGCAGTCTCCCATACGTCACAAACCCATTCGAATGGACAGATCCGCCATAAGTCTAAAGGCACGGATGGTCACAACGAGGAAGACGAGACTTACTCGCCAACACGCTCGAGAGCCAAGCCCGCTGCAACTCTAGAGAGTCAACGCCATTTGGCCCGGCGAGGAATTTGACAGGACCCGTCCCAACTGGACGTCAAAAACCGTACCCGGTCCTGCTCCCGTCTGACAAGTCAACTGAAAGTCCGAAACTACCCTTCAATACCTGCCAGACAAGGGAATTTTTGCGCCTGTGCCCGCACATACCTCCACCTCTAGAATAGCCTCGATCAACGCACCATGACCTGAAGGGTTAACAAAACAGAAAAGGTGTGAGTGGACAAAAATGACCTCTTATAAAAACATTTACCAAAATACATTCTTACCCTCCAGTTTTCACAAACTTGCATGCATATCGTAAAACATGAGTAATAGTATGAAATCATTCAAGTATGAACAGTGGACCGATAAAATCAAAACATATTTTCTCATGGTCCACAAAAACTCATGTTCACCAAATCAGTTTAACATCTCAAAAAGTTCACAGTTTCTTTAAATCATTTTAACCGCTAAACCACGGTTTCCTCAAAATCATTTTCCATAATCCACGGGACTTATTTCCATATCCTGTTGCTTAGAGTCACGTTTATCCCTGCAACGCGTGCATATCAATAGGCTCAAGGACCGCTCAAAATCCGAGCATCCGCTGCTGTGAACACATCATCAGTCAGCAATCCGTCGCTGGGAAAAACCTCACCAGCCGACGATCCGGATCTCGTGAACACATCACTTACCGATCCATATAATCCAGCACATCTGATCTGAGTCAAGCCTCCCCTGGGCTGCAAGACAAAGATCGTGCTACGTGACCTCTTCGGGGTAAACACTTCCATCCCGAAGGCGAGCGTTATCTCCAGGGTGCACTCCGGGGAAAAACATATTTTCTCCCGAAAGCCCTAAATATCCGCAACATATCACCATCACAAAAACCAGTGAAAAACAGTTGCATTAAAACCAAATCATATATCAACACAGGGTCTCAGCTCCCAAGTCCCGATTTACTTTATAAATCCGAAAATCATCAATATCATCATGTAATCACATGGAAATACAATTCCAACCAAATTCACAATTCCATTGGGTCTCAAGCCCAAAATATCAATATCACGTAAATTCGTGCAACCGTAAACCCGAGTTGCCACGATCACGTAAATCCATAAAATCAATCATTGATCCGAGTCCAAATATCATTTTCAATCCGGGCCTAGCCCAAAACATCATTTGCACATTCCTCGTAAAACGTGCCCGAAAGGCTGATTAAAATAATCACAAAATCATGAGGATACCAAAAATTATCAAATTCATCAAATTCACATGTAACTCCAATTCCGAGTCAAAATCATTATTTACTTGGGTTCTCACGCCCACAATATCATTTTTAACCAATTTCATGATTTCTCGAAAGTTGTGCCAGAATATAATAATATAATAATCATAAAACCGAGAAATCACCGAATTGAAATACCAATCATGCCAAAGCATATCAAATCATATAATAAAGCATTTTAAATCATATATGCATGCATCACGGTTAGAAAACAAAGTCCACTCACACACACCGTTCAAAACGATTCGTTTCCGAGCTGCACGTATTTCCGTAAAATCTGGAAATCTCAACTCCTGCCCAAAATCATTATAGAGGGTTACTAACATCTCAAAATACATCATATAATTTTCCCCAATTTTTCCGGAATTTAAATACGTATTTAACTCGTAAAACAAAACTTCGGATACGCGGAACATTATCGAAACAATATCCGATTTCACCGAAATCAACGTCAAAATGTTCGTTACACTGAGAGGATCAAAAGTCATGTTGACCTCACCTTGAGACTAGGCCGGACGCGCCCTCACGCGCCGCCGTGAGTGGCTGCGGGTGAAACCCACGCGCCAGCTACAGTGTCGTCGTTCATGCCCGTTTGTTTGGTAAACGGGTCGTTTAACCCGCGATCAGACCCGTTTGGTTTTCTGTCAATTCCACACTGTTTTCATCAATTGAACATTCAGTGAGTTTCATTCTAAGTTCAATTAGGGTTCTGTAACATCAATTACTTGAAACATTACCTCAATCCTCACGATCAAGGATGAACAATCGAAGGACCTCCGGCCACTGTTCATCATTCGAACTACCTCAATTCCACATGATTTTCCTAAATTGATTCATCAAGAAGCTTCATTGATCTCAGGTAAACCTTTCCCCCAACTCAATTGCATCAATCCATTGCTCAATCTTTACGACTCAAACTCGAACATCCGTGCACTGTGCAGCCATGGAGTTTCCACCTTGGCCACTGATTCCTCCCAATTGATGAACCCAGAAGCATCAATGGACCATGAGGAATTGTTTCCCCACCTCAATTTCGTCGTTTGATCACACATTGATCACGACTCAAGCTCGATATCTCTCACTGTTACCAAACCCGTTCAGAGCCAATTGGGCATGAATTCCTCTCGTTTTTTATTTGAAACAACTCGTCTCAACCTCAGGAAGCTATTTCCAAGCTCCAATTCGATCATCCCAGCTCAATTCGTCCAATATGATTTTCCCTCCAAATTTTCTAAAACCCGAAATCCCAGTCCTCAGCTCCTAGTTAATCCCTCGTTTTTCCCAGTTCAATTCACTCTCAAATGCTCACACTTTGGTTCAGAAATGGAAGAGAATTGGAGGTTGGGAGAAAACTGATTTGTGGGTTGTACACGGTTGAAGAAAATATGGGAGATTAATGGAAATTAGGATTAATTAATTAATTTAATATAATAAAACATAATAATTAGGTCTCCCCCAAAATCATGGATCCATGTTTTGTGCCTGATTTTAAGGGATGAGTGACACTTGTCACTCATCCAAGTGTGTTCAGTCACCGGGTACTGTTCATTATTATATTATTATTTTAATCCCGGTTCGTTCGGTTAATCGGGCTCGATTCCGTGACCATAACTTCGTCGTCGAATCTCCGATTTCGGCATGCCGCCTGTCGTTGGATTCGCATCGACGAGACCTACGTAACAGTCCTTGGCCCTCGTCCGTTGGACTTCCCGGCCAAAAAATCAACATTTGGCCCCTACTATGCCAAATTACCAAAATACCCCTCAACTTCCGAACATCATAACTTTCTCTACGAATGTCGGAATTGAACGTGCCACCTGTCTATGAACTCGTGACATCCCGAACTACGTCACAATCATCGGTCAAAGTCCATTTGACCGCCCGAACTAAAGGTCAACATTTTGCCCACGCTAGGGGCAAAACGGTCATTTTGCACGTTTCGTCCGATTTCACTCAACTAATCCCCGATTAGTCATTCTAATTCGTAATTAATTAATATTCAATCCCGATATTCGGGACGGGTCATTACAATCTTCCCTCCTTAAAGAATTTCGTCCCCGAAATTCCAACTACTCGTATTCCATAACTACCTCGTGGAGAACACATGGCCACACAACACGTGTACACCTGTACACCCACTAGCCAACACAGAACTCGTCTGCACTCAGACGTCACATCACAGATGCATGTCGTACTGACTACACTCGACCACCTCGAATGAAATTGATTACCAGAAATTGGCAATGTCACCGTTAAGCTGACTCCTTCAGCTTGACAGCCCCACATACTCACTAATGTGCCCTGATCTTCGCTCTCATAGAGAGTCACCAAAACTCACTAGTCAATCCAAGCCGACACCACAAGCCATACTGTCACCACCAAGCTTTACCACCCTAGTAAAGCGCCAATCAGTAACAAATCAGTGACAACACATCATACTACAACGTCCGTCAATGTAGCATAAGATCATCAACATGATCTCCCCTCGCAGGGCAAACTCAATCCTGCGACAAATACCTACAGCAGTAACCACAACTGTCACCCCCTCAGCGATCCCAGATGCTGGTAAGGTCATGACAAGGTAACATCTCGCCGCAAAGCAACTTGCGGTCACACCAACCACCAACTCTGACAGGACCCGCCCCGATCCCACAGGGACCACAAGGGGACGTGCCCTGCTCCCGTCTGACACCTAATAATTCATACCAATTTTAACCTCAAAACATTTAAATGCATAAATAACCAAATTAAAGTCATACATCAAATCCAAATTAAACGAATGTCAGACAAGGGATGAAATCCAAAATTACAAATTTGCGAGCACGACTCTAAGTAAACCTGCGGGTACACCGCCCAACAGGGGTTCAGGTACGCAGAAGTAGATCTATGCCTCAACCTCTGGTTCCTCCTCTACCTCAGTTTCCCGACCTGGAGGGGTTATCAAAACATTAAGGGTGAGTGGACCGAAACTCAAGTTTATAAAATCGGTTGATAAGTAAAACATATAATTTACCCCTCCGTTTTCCAAACATGCGTGCATCGTAATTCAAAATCATAAACCATATAATATGAACCATAAGGCATATAATAAAACCATAAGTATAATTTTGGTTGCTGCACTATACACTCCAATCCCGACATCCCTGATGTCTGACGTCCCTGACGTCCAATAAGGTCACAATCACAAGGCTACGCGTGCCACTCGTGTCTCAATTTCCGAGTTCATTCCCCGAACCCTGTTCGGGTACAGCATCCCCGATGCTTAGCGTCATAGACGCTGGACGTACTAGACGTCCATGACCTCTCCGGGGTACCTCGCCGGAGGAGACAATATAATATGGAAGGATCTATACAGTGCAGTAACAAATGCATTTTATTGATATCCACATGCAAGGCATATATATATACATAGATAAAATCCGAACCAATCATTAAGTTTCATCAGACGGGTCTCAAGCCCAAATACCGTGAAACGTGCCATAACCATTTTTCCATATCATCAAAACCATTATTGTTTTAGCATGTGAATAAGTATAATAAACCAGAAAACATTTATGCACGCAAGGGTTTAAGAAAATGGCCCACTCACAGAACAGTCCTGCTGAAAACCGAACGTATACCCTCGTTCTGGTACGATTATACAACCCCTGTCATAACCAAAGCATATGCAAAGGTCAAAACAAACCCCTAACATTCAACTATGAAACCCTAGACCGAAATCGGTCCGGAAAAGTCGCCTGAACGCGCTTTCCAAGGCAATAAACCTTATTTTGACCAACTTAATGATCTCCGATCGACCCGAAACCACCGCCATTGGATCCGGATCGTCGAAACCTAAAGAATGGTGGCGGTCCCACCAAAAACACTGTTCACACGCGCCCCCACGCGCCGGTCAACGCGGCGGTCAACGCAAGAACAATCATGCTGACGTCATCGCTGATGTCACTGCTGACGTCAGCATGACGTCATGCTAACGTCATCTGACAGCTGTCAGGTCTGACATGTCAGACTCTGACAGGTGCCACGTGTCACCATCCGATTGGTCCACCTCGCTGATCTGTCAGACCACGTGTCAGATCTGACATGTGCCACGTGTCAGCACGGCACTGGTCCACGTCACTGACATGTCAGTGACACGTGGCAGTCCCTGACTGGTCCACGTCACTGACATGTCAGTGCTGACTGTGCACTGACATGTGACACGTGTCGACTCACGGTTGGTCCACGTCATCTGACAGACTGACAGGGTGCCACGTCAGCACCGCTGTCCTCAGACGGGTTGACCCGTGTTCCTGTAACTCGTGTCGCTCAGACCCGCGATCATGACCCGGTTACCATTTCATCAGCTCTTGACCATTTTCGTTCCTTTTAATTCGTATTTACTCGTCTTAATCCCTAGAATGGTTCTGTGTAACTAGAATTAGGTTTTAGGTCTAAGAGGATACCTGAAAATCGACGGGAAGTTTGGTTGCCGGTTCTGGTAATCCTCTCCGGCGAGTCGACGGTTGTTCAGTCCCGGTCCTGGGTCCAAATTGGTCGTCAAGGTCTCCTAGACGTGTCCTAACAATAACCAAATGATGTCAACGTCACAAACAGGCGTTTCGAAGCCGGGAAGGAAAACGGTTACCTACGGGTTTATCGTCCAATCGCCGCCGTACACCGTCAGGATCAGTTCCTTGCCGTCCTGTCGTCACGGTGGACCCAACCGTACGTTGGTTCAAGTTCCAGATTGAAGGTTTGGATGATTTGGTGACTTGGGCTGCTCGGGTTTTCTTCACGGGTTTGAGAGAATGCCGCCGTGCAGGGTGGCCGTGGTGCGGTGGCCGGCGTCAGGAATGTGGCTGCTGGTTGTCTGAGGTGTGGGGTTGAGTGGTGATGGCTGATGAGCTGGTTCCAGGGAGAAATCGCACACACACGGTTGAGAGAATGAACACATGGGTGCATGATCTCATGAGGTTTAATACTGAATAGGAATATGAATCAAGGGCCAGGATTGAATCTCAGAATGAGATCAAAGGCTGAGATCAAATCACGGGATTTCAGATCTAAGGCTGGAATTTAAAGCTGATTTAAATGCTATTTAATCCTATAGTGGATCTGATCCAATCTAGCCAATGGGTTGTCCTTCAATCAGATTTCCTGAATATAATATTCGACACGAAAACCGAGACACGAACTTCCCGAATTTACGTTTCTGACCATAACTTCCTCGTACGAAGTCCGTTTTTGGCGTGCCGCCTGTCTACGGACTCAGGACGTCGAGGCCTACCCAACGGTCCTTGAGTCAACTGAAAATTAGTTGCCAAAAGAAAAGTCAACATTTTCCCTCGAAAGTCCAAATTACGGTAATGCCCCTGAACTTCCGATAGTCATAACTTTCTCCCTGATCGTCCGAATTGTACGTGCCACCTGTCTATGAACTCGTGACGTCCCGAACTACGTCACGGTCATAGGTCAAAGTCCATTTAGTTCATCAATCAAAAAGTCAACAATTTGACCATACCAATCACAAGGGTAAAAGCGTCAAATCACACATTAAATTACAATATTGGGATCCTCGAATTTCCGGGGTGTTACAACCTTCCCCCCTTAAGAAATTTCGTCCCGAAATTTCAAGGAAACAAATGAGGAAATTGTTCTCGCATCTGAGCCTCAGGCTCCCATGTGGCTTCTTCCACATTCTGGTTTCTCCAGAGAATCTTCACGAGAGGGATCGTCTTCCGACGTAGTACCTTGGCCTTCCGATCCAAGATCTGTACTGGTTGTTCTTCAAAGCTCAAATCCTCCCGCATTTCGACAGGTTGCTCCCCAAGTACATGAGAAGCATCACGCACGTACATCCGCAGCATCGATACGTGGAAAATATCGTGAACTCTAGATAGTTCTGGAGGTAGCGCCAATCTGTATGCAACTCTGCCAATTCTCTCCACGATCTCATAAGGTCCGATAAAACGCGGACTCAGCTTCCCCCGTCGGCCAAAACGGATAATCCCTTTCCACGGAGACAACTTCAGGAAGACAAAATCTCCCACTTCAAATTCCAAGTCTCGAATCCGTCGGTCGGCATAACTCTTCTGGCGATCCTGTGCCACCTTCAATCTCTCCTTGATCACGCGAACAGTTTCCATGGTTAAGTCCATCATCTCCGGCCTTACAGCCGCTCGCTCTCCAATCTCCGTCCAGCAGATAGGTGTCCTGCACTGTCGGCCATACAGTGCCTCATATGGTGCCATCCCGATGCTTGCCTGATAGCTGTTGTTGTAAGCGAATTCCATCAATGGCAAATGAGTATCCCAAGAGTCTTGAAACTGCAGTACACATGACCTCATCATGTCCTCCAGGGTTTGAATGGTTCTTTCAGACTGTCCATCGGTCTGAGGATGGAAAGCAGTACTGAAACGTAGGGTTGTTCCTAGAGTAGCTTGCAAACTCCGCCAGAACCTGGAAGTGAAACGCGGATCACGATCGAACACAATCGATTCCGGCGTACCATGAAGTCGTATGATTTCCTTCACAAACAACTGAGCCAGTCGGTTAGGTTTATAGGTTTCCTGAACTGGCAGAAAATGGGCTGATTTGGTCAACCGATCCACGATCACCCATACTCCGTCCACTCCACTCTGAGTCCTCGGTAACTTAAAGACGAAGTCCATGGTGATGTGATCCCACTTCCACTCGGGAATCGGAAGTGGCTGCATAGCCCCATACGGTCTTTGTCGTTCCGCCTTAACCTGCTGACAGGTTAAGCATTTGCTCACGAACTCAGAAATATCCTTCTTCATCCCTGGCCACCAATAATGGTTCCGGAGGGTACGGTACATCTTTGTACCTCCCGGATGCATAGCATAGGCCGAACTGTGGGCCTCCTCAAGTATCTCGGCCCGTAACTCTGCCACTGCAGGTACGCACAAACGGCCCAATTTCACAAGTGCTCCATCGTCCCGGATGGTAAAATCCTGTCTCCCATCCGCATCGACCTTAATTCTGTAAATACAGAGTATCGGATCCTGAAGTTGTGCCTCAATGATCCGATCAATCAGTACTGGTCGTACATGGAAGCTGGCCAACAAAGCTCCATGCTCGTCCGTACCCAAAATAACTCCCGCCTTCCGGAGTTCCACCAGCAAGGGAAGATACACCATCCCCAGGTGTGCAACAGTTCCCGCTGATTTCCTGCTGAGTGCATCCGCCACCACATTGGCCTTACCCGGATGGTACTCGATCGTACAATCATAGTCCTTCAGCAGCTCCAACCATCTCCGTTGTCTCATGTTAAGCTCCTTCTGAGTGAATAAGTATTTCAGACTCTGGTGGTCGGTGTATATCCGACACGTTGCGCCGAACAGATAATGTCTCCAGATCTTGAGAGCATGCACCACCGCCGCCAACTCCAAATCATGAGTAGGGTAGTTCAACTCATGAGTCTTCAGCTGCCGGGATGCATAGGCGATAACCTTGCCAGTTTGCATCAACACGCAGCCCAGACCTTGCAGCGATGCATCACTGAAGACCACAAATTCTCCACTGTCATCCGGCAATGCAAGGACAGGTGCAGTGGTCAATCGATCTTTCAACTCTTGGAAGCTCCGATCGCACTGCTCGTCCCTGATAAACTTTACTCCCTTCCGAGTCAAACGAGTCAATGGTGCAGCAATTTTGGAGAAACCCTCCACGAATCTCCGGTAGTAGCCTGCTAATCCGACGAAACTCCGCACCTCAGTCACCGTTGTCGGTCTAGCGCAGTTGGTCACCGCTTCTGTTTTCTAGGGGTCCACGCAAATCCCATCCGTTGATATCACGTGTCCCAGAAAACCAATACTGCTCAGCCAAAATTGACACTTGCTCAGCTTGGCGTACAATTGTTCTTGTCTCAGCCTCTCCAAGACTAACCGTAGATGTTCTTCATGTGCACGGGCACTCCTTGAGTATACCAAAATGTCATCGATGAACACAATCACGAACTTATCCAGGTAGGGTCGGAAGACCCGGTTCATCAGATCCATGAATGCTGCTGGAGCATTCGTCAAACCAAATGGCATAACAAGGAACTCGTAGTGTCCGTAACGGGTTCGAAAGGCAGTTTTCGGAATATCCTCCTCCGAAATCCTCAGTTGGTGATACCCAGACCGTAAATCAATTTTCGAGAAGCACTGAGATCCCCGCAACTGGTCGAAAAGGTCATCGATCCTGGGTAGAGGGTACTGATTCCTCAGCGTCACCTTGTTGAGTTGTCGATAGTCAATACATAAACGGAGACTTCCTTCCTTCTTCTTCACAAACAACACCGGTGCTCCCCACGGTGAAGTACTCGGTCGGACATATCCTAGATCTACCAACTCCTGCAATTGAGTCTTGAGTTCTCGTAACTCGGCTGGCGCCATCCGGTATGGTGCCTGGGACATAGGTCGGGTACCCGGGAGTAGTTCAATAGTAAACTCAATCTCCCGCGATGGTGGCAATCCAGGTAAGTCTTCCGGGAATACATCCGGAAACTCACATACCACCGGTATTTCGTCGATAACCGGGGTATCGACCCGTTCCGACACGACATGCGCCAGATAACCCTGGCATCCCTTCCGTAGAAGTTTGGTAGCAGTAAGTGACGAAATCACTTCAGGAGGCGAACCATCACGTTCCCTCTGAAAGATAACTTCCGGCAAACCCGGGCTCCGCAGAATCACTTGCTTGCTACAGCAGTCGATGAGCGATCCGTGCTCCGACAGCCAATCCATCCCTAGGATTATATCGAAGTCGTGGATATCCAGAATGATTAAGTCTGCTGGTAAATCCACATCCTCAATTCTTACCGGGCACCTTCGAATCACCTGATTCACAAGGTACACGATACCCATCGGGGTGCTAACACCCATTTCGCAATCTAAAGCTGATACCACACAATCAAGCATACCAGCACAACTCTTCGAAATAAAAGAATGTGTAGCCCCCGCATCCATAAATACACGTACAAGAAGGTTAAAGATATGTAGTGTACCTGTGACCACGCCTGGAGCAGTCCTCGCCTGCTGCTGGGTCATTGCAAACACTTGGGCCCTCGGCCCTCCGTTCCGTCCGCGTCCACGCGCGCCACGTCCAGCACCACGGTCACCTCCCTGACCGCGACCTCCATTAGTGTGGGAAGCCGTGCTCTGCACCACACTCGAGCCTCCAGCGTCGTTGTTCTTGGACAACTGCGGGAAATTACTGGCATAGTGGCCCACCTCCTCGCAAGCAAAGCAAGTTACCGGCCTTGGCCTGTCCGAATGCCCGCCAGAAGTACCGCTCCAAGATGAGCGTTGCCCAGAGTTGTATCCAGATCCTCTGCCCTGAGAGCCTCCACGTCGACCCGACCAACCACGACCCTTGAAGGATAAGGGTGCTCCCCTGTAGCTCCCTCCCTTGTTGTTCTTATGGCCCGATGGCCCATGATGTGGGCGATCCTGACGTCGCCCCTCGCCCGAAGGTTGTCGTGTCCGGTGTGCCGCCAGACTGGCCTCGACACGCACCGCTGCGTCGACCATATCTCTCAAAGAAGCATGAGTGGTAGTAGTCACACTGGCCCGGATCTCCCCTCGGAGTCCAAGCTCAAACCGCTGGCATTTGTCCTCCTCCGTGCTTACGAATGGAGCAGCGAACCGGGAAAGTTTCCCGAAAGTTTGCTCATAGTCCGCAACGGACATATCACCCTGCTCTAGCCGCAGGAACTCAGCCTCCCGTGCCGCGCGAAAGGATCGCGGGTAGTACTGGTCCAGAAACCTGGAACGGAAAGCTTCCCAGGTAGTGGTATGGACAGACCACCCAGACATTTCGAGTCCGTGCCACCACTGGTAGGCTCCTCCTTCCAGTAAGAAGGCCGCCAAAGTCACTCGTTCGCCCGGAGGGCAGTGCATCACCGAGAAGATCCTTTCCCACTTGGTGATCCAGTTGTGAGCATCCTCGGGGTTTGATCCCCCGTAGAAAGGAGTGGCTCCCAGACGTTGAGCCCTTTCAATGCTCGCGCATTCCATCTCTCTTTCTAGATCCTCGTCCGTTCGAGTATGAGGAATTCTCCTAGGAGGCATAACCAACTGTTAAGAGGCATAGATCAGAAAACAATATTCTTAAAAGTCGAAAAGCAACTAGTACTAATCGCTAGTCTAGCATGTCAGGACCCACCCCGGTTTCACCCCGAAACCCGAGGTCAATCCCGCTCCCGTCTGACTCCCCGACACAACACCTAAGTAAAACTCACTCAAATCCAGTCAGACGTAGGAGTAATTACAAAATATCCCAAAGTTATCGTTTACAGAGCATAGCACTAAATTACAAGGAAGATAAAAACTGATAAAGTACACGCACACAGAAGCCTTTAAACTCTTCTAGGATCCCTCACGTCACTTCTATGCCTCGGACACTGCCTCGACGTCAAGACCCCGCGCTCGCTCCACAACCTGGAGGGCAATTTAAAACAGAAGATGTGAGTGGACCATAATAAAAGAAAAGTTCTAAAACATTTATCAAAAAACCAAGTTTCACCCTCCGTTTTGAAAACCACATGCATAACCCATTTCCGAAAACAGTTATAAACCAAATTACAGTAAATCACATCATAAGAAACAGAAACACTATAAAACAGTTAGAAAAACCACAGCATGTGAATCATGAAACCTTATCAGAAACCATAAACATCAAATCATCATTTTCCGATCAAACCTGCTGGACCTATCCGAGTCTTTAAACTCCCGAGTCTTTAAACTCAATCCAGGCCTTAATCATATCCGAGTCTTTAAACTCAAGGCCTACAGGGGAAATATCAATATATCCGAGTCTTTAAACTCCCGAGTCTTTAAACTCAATCCGGGTCTTTAAACCCAATCCGGCCGGTCCCCCGTCACATATATCCGGGTCTTTAAACCCAATATCCAGATCCAGCAAATCCAATCCCAAAACCATTTGAAAACCATTTACCAAATCCTCATCCAAACCCGAATCCGAAATCACTGGTCCGATACCCTTCCGGTATCCAGAACCGTCATTCCGAACCCAAATCCGGAATCCATTCTCCAACTTTAAATCCAAATTCCGCTTCCCAAAAATCAATTAATTATTAACTCATGTTTCAAAATCCCTTTGTAAACAATCAACTAATTATCCTTTAAAAATCCCAAAACCTTGGCATTTTGCTCCGAAATCGACATATCTCGTAAAACGTGTCAAATACCGTATTTCTCGAAAAACGTGCAATCACGTAAAATCATCATAACATAGTCAAAAAACATAGGTGTATGAGTAAAACCATCAAAACGTATATAAAAACAGTTATGCATGATCGAGTTTAAGGAAAGGGTCCACTCACAGTACTGAGCCCTACTCGCGTCCCGAACGTCTAGCCCGTTCCTCGGCTTCCTCGGGAAATCCCGATCCTGTCAATCACCGTCAAAATACGTCACTAATACGTCCACGAACATTCACCTAAATTCCCTCAAAAATCTCCGAATCGAAAACCTAAAACCCGGGACCCTAAACACTCACCCTCGCGGAACTAAACTCAAACGACGTCCGATTGTCCCGAAACCAACTCCACTGAACTCAACACAATTCCTAGACCAAAAGTCATGTTGACCGTTTCTCCCAGAACCGCCGCACGCACCTCCACGCGCCGCCCAAAGTGGCTGCGTGTGGCCCTCACGCGCCTGCTACAGTGCACCGTCTTCCTCAGACAAACCCGGTTCGCCACAGTAACCTGCAACTCAGACCGGCGTTAACGGTTCACCGCCGTGCCTTCACCATTTCTCTCCCTTTCTTCACCAACAGCATCGTTCAGACCAGCCCTATTGGTTCCCTAGCTCCGTTCACCTCGACACTGTCCCTAGCCCGTCGACTGAACTCGAAACCAGACAGCCCCAATTCCCCTGCTTCACGATCCAGCCACCCAGCTCACCCCCTTCACGGTGGCTTCACCAAACTCTTCCCCGGACCTCACTGAACCTAAACCACCCCTCCTAGACCTTCGACTCAGCCCCAAGCTCGACGACTCGCCGTTTGAAACCCACGGCCAAAACAGAGGACACAGACACCTCCGTCGTGCCTGCCGCCACCGTGCACCACCCATCACGGCAGCACAACCAAACTACTCCTAGGACTCAACTAAAACCCTTAGACCACTCTAGACTCATCGATTCAACCTCCCAAGCCACGACTTCCACGTTGAAACTCAACGGGAAAACAGAGTATCGACATGGGAATGAGAGAATTACCTGCCTCCAGTCGCCGTTGTGAGCTCCGCTGGTAGTGGTTGACTCCTCGCAACCCGCACGACACCACCACGGTCTCAGTTGCCCCGTACACGGCCGCCACCGCCACGATTCTCACGACCTCCCTGCTTTTCACCCCTAGTTTTCCCGCAGTTCCCAACTGCCCAACCACACGATTACCTCACCTCCCAACCTTCTTACCGTCTCCCTTTCTTTCTCTGAACACCCACACACACTCACAACTTACCAGCTCCCTCAATCAACCCTTCTCTGCTCTCAATTTCCTCTCACAATCTCCCTCTGTTTCTGTTTCCTTCTGCGCACAAACACGAACACGGGCACGGTTGCACCCTAATAATAGAACCGTGCACACACCTTAGAATCCCCCAGAACCCACTACACATTTGCCACATGTCACCATCCCCCACTCTCTCTCACCCATGTGGCCCAATCTCAGCCGTCCATTTTACTTTCTCTGCACAAATCCCTAGAAGCCAAAAAGACCAAAATACCCTCCAGTTTTACACTTTTTTACGGTTTTACCAAAACTTCCTAGACCCGTAACTCTCGCCTCGTAAGTCCGATGAATACGTGCCGCCTGTCATCGAACTCAGGACGACGAAAGCTATCTAACCATGCTAGGTCAACCTACCAAAACCCATTTATACAAAAAGTCAACTTTTCCCCCTATTTTACCCAATTACGGTTATGCCCTCGATCTTCCGAACATCACAACTTCCTCCTCAAATGTCGGAATCAGGCGTGCCACCTACCTATGGATTCGTGACGTCCTAAACTACGTCCTGGTCACTGGTCAACCCTCATTTGACCACCCGAACTAAGAGTCAACTATTTTGCCCAAACCAGGGGCAAAATCGTCATTTTTATCGGGACCAACTAACCACGGATTAATCTCACTAATCACACCTTAATCACTATCTTAATTGGTCTACTAAGTCCGATTCTCGGGGAGGGTTGTTACATAGCATGCTGACCAATACCCTAGTACTGACCACAACCTAGTGCTCTGATACCAAGCTGACAGGACCCGCCCCGATCCCACAGGGACTACAAGGGGACGTGCCCTGCTCCCGTCTGACACCCAATAATTCATACCAATTTTAACCTCAAAACATTTAAATGCATAAATAACCAAATTAAAGTCATACATCAAATCCAAATTAAACGAATGTCAGACAAGGGATGAAATCCAAAATTACAAATTTGCGAGCACGACTCTAAGTAAACCTGCGGGTACACCGCCCAACAGGGGTTCAGGTACGCAGAAGTAGATCTATGCCTCAGCCTCTAGATTCCTCCTCTACCTCAGTTTCCCGACCTGGAGGGGTTATCAAAACATTAAGGGTGAGTGGACCGAAACTCAAGTTTATAAAATCGGTTGATAAGTAAAACATATAATTTACCCCTCCGTTTTCCAAACATGCGTGCATCGTAATTCAAAATCATAAACCATATAATATGAACCATAAGGCATATAATAAAACCATAAGTATAATTTTGGTTGCTGCACTATACACTCCAATCCCGACATCCCTGATGTCTGACGTCCCTGACGTCCAATAAGGTCACAATCACAAGGCTACGCGTGCCACTCGTGTCTCAATTTCCGAGTTCATTCCCCGAACCCTGTTCGGGTACAGCATCCCCGATGCTTAGCGTCATAGACGCTGGACGTACTAGACGTCCGTGACCTCTCCGGGGTACCTCGCCGGAGGAGACAATATAATATGGAAGGATCTATACAGTGCAATAACAAATGCATTTTATTGATATCCACATGCAAGGCATATATATATACATAGATAAAATCCGAACCAATCATTAAGTTTCATCAGACGGGTCTCAAGCCCAAATACCGTGAAACGTGCCATAACCATTTTTCCATATCATCAAAACCATTATTGTTTTAGCATGTGAATAAGTATAATAAACCAGAAAACATTTATGCACGCAAGGGTTTAAGAAAATGGCCCACTCACAGAACAGTCCTGCTGAAAACCGAACGTATACCCTCGTTCTGGTACGATTATACAACCCCTGTCATAACCAAAGCATATGCAAATGTCAAAACAAACCCCTAACATTCAACTATGAAACCCTAGACCGAAACCGGTCCGGAAAAGCCGCCTGAACGCGCTTTCCAAGGCAATAAACCTTATTTTGACCAACTTAATGATCTCCGATCGACCCGAAACCACCGCCATTGGATCCGGATCGTCGAAACCTAAAGAATGGTGGTGGTCCCACCAAAAACACTGTTCACACGCGCCCCCACGCGCCGGTCAACGCGGCGGTCAACGCAGGAACAATCATGCTGATGTCATCGCTGATGTCACTGCTGACGTCAGCATGACGTCATGCTAACGTCATCTGACAGCTGTCAGGTCTGACATGTCAGACTCTGACAGGTGCCACGTGTCACTATCCGATTGGTCCACCTCGCTGATCTGTCAGACCACGTGTCAGATCTGACATGTGCCACGTGTCAGCACGGCACTGGTCCACGTCACTGACATGTCAGTGACACGTGGCAGTCCCTGACTGGTCCACGTCACTGACATGTCAGTGCTGACTGTGCACTGACATGTGACACGTGTCGACTCACGGTTGGTCCACGTCATCTGACAGACTGACAGGGTGCCACGTCAGCACCGCTGTCCTCAGACGGGTTGACCCGTGTTCCTGTAACTCGGGTCGCTCAGACCCGCGATCATGACCCGGTTACCATTTCATCAGCTCTTGACCATTTTCGTTCCTTTTAATTCATATTTACTCGTCTTAATCCCTAGAATGGTTCTGTGTAACTAGAATTAGGTTTTAGGTCTAAGAGGATACCTGAAAATCGACGGGAAGTTTGGTTGCCGGTTCTGGTAATCCTCTCCGGCGAGTCGACGGTTGTTCAGTCCCGGTCCTGGGTCCAAATTGGTCGTCAAGGTCTCCTAGACGTGTCCTAACAATAACCAAATGATGTCAACATCACAAACAGGCGTTTCGAAGCCGGGAAGGAAAACGGTTACCTACGGGTTTATCGTCCAATCGCCGCCGTACACCGTCAGGATCAGTTCCTTGCCGTCCTGTCGTCACGGTGGACCCAACCGTACGTTGGTTCAAGTTCCAGATTGAAGGTTTGGATGATTTGGTGACTTGGGCTGCTCGGGTTTTCTTCACGGGTTTGAGAGAATGCCGCCGTGCAGGGTGGCCGTGGTGCGGTGGCCGGCGTCAGGAATGTGGCTGCTGGTTGTCTGAGGTGTGGGGTTGAGTGCTGATGGCTGATGAGCTGGTTCCAGGGAGAAATCGCACACACACGGTTGAGAGAATGAACACATGGGTGCATGATCTCATGAGGTTTAATACTGAATAGGAATATGAATCAAGGGCCAGGATTGAATCTCAGAATGAGATCAAAGGCTGAGATCAAATCACGGGATTTCAGATCTAAGGCTGGAATTTAAAGCTGATTTAAATGCTATTTAATCCTATAGTGGATCTGATCCAATCTAGCCAATGGGTTGTCCTTCAATCAGATTTCCTGAATATAATATTCGACACGAAAACCGAGACACGAACTTCCCGAATTTACGTTTCTGACCATAACTTCCTCGTACGAAGTCCGTTTTCGGCGTGCCGCCTGTCTACGGACTCAGGACGTCGAGGCCTACCCAACGGTCCTTGAGTCAACTGAAAATTAGTTGCCAAACGAAAAGTCAACATTTTCCCTCGAAAGTCCAAATTACGGTAATGCCCCTGAACTTCCGATAGTCATAACTTTCTCCCTGATCGTCCGAATTGGACGTGCCACCTGTCTATGAACTCGTGACGTCCCGAACTACGTCCAGGTCATAGGTCAAAGTCCATTTAGTTCATCAATCAAAAAGTCAACAATTTGACCATACCAATCACAAGGGTAAAAGCGTCAAATCACACATTAAATTACAATATTGGGATCCTCGAATTTCCGGGTTGTTACAAACTCACTCATCCTGAGTATACGCATACCGTCATCACACTTAATCAGACGGTGCATCTGGAACACGTTGAACACAAGCCTAGCAGTAATCACACAACTCAACACTAGAGTTATACTTGCCAACCTTGGCTAAGAGCACCTGCTCAAACAATCACTGAAATCGTCAGAATCACTCTGCCCAGTGCATCGTTTTCAATGTCCAGTTCACGTTCACAACCACAACCAATGGTATTGGAACTAAGCCAAACACCAACACGTTTATCGACACAACACTGGTACATCCCATGTACCGTCACTAGGTATCAAGTACCCTCGTCCATACGATACAGTACATCGTACACCAAGCAAGATCCTACAGCTGGACCCCAGTACTCGACCCATAGACCAATATGGTCGATCCCAAACCAGGTAAGGAAAAAGTAAAAAGCCTGAGGGTTTAGCTAACATCGACAATCCTTGTCCTATGCAACTCAAAAACACCTCGCCAAAAGACAACACTCAAAATGACACATCAACGTGTCCACAGGGAAGAACGCCTAGTTCTCCCGGGATTCACATCAACCCCGGCCACCACAAATCTGCAAAATATCGTACCCCAAACCACGTACAAGGTACGTACATCTATCCCTTGACCAGACTACAACCACCTAGGTCATAGCCAAACACGTTCCAATAATGGAGTCCATTTGCCCAAACCAGCAAGAGACAAATCGAAACTCCACCAATCAGCTAGTTTCAACACCAAATCCGAATCCGCAATTTCGTAAGAAATCCCGAATCCAAATCCATACATCACAGTTTTTAATTCATGTCCAAATCCGAATCCGAAATCATTATTCCGTAAGCTAGCATTTGGAATAATCATTCCGCACCCAAATCCAGTATTCCACTTTCAAGTTCCTGAATCGAATCCTGAATCGTCACCCAGAAATTCGATTCCAAAACCCGAAATCTGGTTCACGTCCACTCGGACACACCAAAACCGAACCTATCGGTTACCAGTTCAAGCGAGTAACACATTACATCTGATGGACTTCATAAGGAAGCCAATCCCATCCGTCACAACTCTAAGGCTGACCAAATTCGACCCCGTCGAAAACCTACTCGCTCGAGTAACATACCATAAGGGGCTCCACTTCGAAAAGAAGTTCAGTCCCGTCATTTATGACTCACATACCGACGTAAGAGTGTTAAACTCTCACCCAATCTGGATCATCGAAATCATGACCCAGATCCATTACGACGTCAGCCGACCGTGAACATCACGATTCTAGATCGTCACAATGCCCAAAGTCCACGACATCACTAACCCGATCCTCCTAGGATCCACACAGTCAACAACTAGGAACCACAGGGTCTTACACCCTTACTGATTACCTCGTATCTATCCTCGCTATCCCACCTAGGGAAAACCAAGGATGATCCAAAACAATGACACCAATATTCATCCTACGTGGATGCAAACAAAACTCACTGCACTCCCCATGCCATGTAACCCAACATTATCTGCCACCAAGCAGAAAATAAGAAGTCACCCCTGATGACTTCAGAATACCTAATCCCCATGCGGAAAACCCGCAATCCTCCTCAAACACAACCTCTCACGATTCCGTAGGTCCAACCATGTTGGAACCATCGGACTCGGACACCAACCACGTGTCCCCTTTGGACTGGTTACTGACACATACCCAACTCGACGATGTTACAACCCGACTCGTGACTCATCGTCAGAACCACACCGGCACCCACACCAGTACACAGACAACAGTATCAGTATGAGCACACCGTGTGCAAAACTGACAACCCTGGATCTCCGCTCATAACAAGCGACGACCCCGTACCTCTGCTCGAATAGGAGAAACTCTCCTCCTTCGTACCTAACAACTCTGGGTACAGTCACCCTGACAACTCATGTGAGAAAAAGAAACGTCCCCTGACGTCCCCCCGATTCTCAACAACCACTCTCGGTAGTAGTGCCTGCCACAGACTTGTGCAGACCCAACCACCAGACATAACTATCGAGACTCCACATCCAATGGAATCAAGTACACGTACAACTACCATGTATCCCCACTCTGGGATTCCATCGACATGTACCAACCTCGACTGTGGATTGCAGCTCCACCACTAAAGCTGACATGATTAGACCTGACACAATCGTCACTCAGTCTCGACTTCGAAAAGTCATTAAGAGTCAAACCACTCGCCAGCACACATTTCCGAACCGAACATCCCACGTTAGGGTTCCGCGATTACTACCTAGGGTTCCTCAAAACCCGACAGCTCCTGGGACTTAAGATATTACCATGACTCATCTCGAGTCCTAACCGAATTCTTGACTCATTCATCCATGCCATCCCTGGCATACCCGGTCACCCAGCAAATTACCACCGGTGAACCACATTAATACCACATTCCAAACCTAGGAATACCCCAACACACTATAGACGTTGGGAACTCACATTTCGTACAAGGAATTACTGAGAATAATCTCATCCTGGGTCCAACCTACCCAATTGTGCTATCTTCCCAGCCTCTGGATCCAACAAATCCTAGGTCCCACAAGAATACCGATTCGACAATTAGTAAGCCGTAGCTACACAAATTAATATCTGACCCACAAACCAAGGTCAATTACATTCCGAGATTAATCACAAGGTCTCAAATACCCTAATATACCCATCTCACTACCAGGTCGCGCACGAGGCTCACATTCCGGAGGTATGGCATGGCAACAGCATCAGCAACCTAGTGCTCTGATACCAACTTGACAGGACCCGTCCCAACTGGACGTCAAAAACCGTACCCGGTCCTGCTCCCGTCTGACAAGTCAACTGAAAGTCCGAAACTACCCTTCAATACCTGCCAGACAAGGGAATTTTTGCGCCTGTGCCCGCACATACCTCCACCTCTAGAATAGCCTCGATCAACGCACCATGACCTGAAGGGTTAACAAAACAGAAAAGGTGTGAGTGGACAAAAATGACCTCTTATAAAAACATTTACCAAAATACATTCTTACCCTCCAGTTTTCACAAACTTGCATGCATATCGTAAAACATGAGTAATAGTATGAACTCATTCAAGTATGAACAGTGGACCGATAAAATCAAAACATATTTTCTCATGGTCCACAAAAACTCATGTTCACCAAATCAGTTTAACATCTCAAAAAGTTCACAGTTTCTTTAAATCATTTTAACCGCTAAACCACGGTTTCCTAAAAATCATTTTCCATAATCCACGGGACTTATTTCCATATCCTGTTGCTTAGAGTCACGTTTATCCCTGCAACGCGTGCATATCAATAGGCTCAAGGACCACTCAAAATCCGAGCATCTGCTGTTGTGAACACATCATCAGTCAGCAATCTGTCGCTGGGAAAAACCTCACCAGCCGACGATCCGGATCTCATGAACACATCACTTACCGATCCATATAATCCAGCACATCTGATCTGAGTCAAGCCTCCCCTGGGCTGCAAGACAAAGATCGTGCTACGTGACCTCTTCGGGGTAAACACTTCCATCCCGAAGGTGAGCGTTATCTCCAGGGTGCACTTCGGGGAAAAACATATTTTCTCCCGAAAGCCCTAAATATCCGCAACATATCACCATCACAAAAACCAGTGAAAAACAGTTGCATTAAAACCAAATCATATATCAACACAGGGTCTCAGCCCCAAGTCCCGATTTACTTTATAAATCCGAAAATCATCAATATCATCATGTAATCACATGGAAATACAATTCCAACCAAATTCACAATTCCATTGGGTCTCAAGCCCAAAATATCAATATCACGTAAATTCGTGCAACCGTAAACCCGAGTTTCCACGATCACGTAAATGCATAAAATCAATCATTGACTCATAATCCGAGTCCAAATATCATTTTCAATCCGGGCCTAGCCCAAAACATCATTTGCATGTTCCTCGTAAAACGTGCCCGAAAGGCTGATTAAAATAATCACAAAATCACGAGGATACCAAAAATTATTAAATTCATCAAATTCACATGTAACTCCAATTCCGAGTCAAAATCATTATTTACTTGGGTTCTCACGCCCACAATATCATTTTAAACCAATTTCATGATTTCTCGAAAGTTGTGCCAGAATATAATAATATAATAATCATAAAACCGAGAAATCACCGAATTGAAATACCAATCATGTCAAAGCATATCAAATCATATAATAAAGCATTTTAAATCATATATGCATGCATCACGGTTAGAAAACAAAGTCCACTCACACACACCGTTCAAAACGGTTCGTTTCCGAGCTGCACGTTTTTCCGTAAAATTTGGAAATCTCAACTCCTGCCCAAAATCATTATAGAGGGTTACTAACATCTCAAAATACATCATATAATTTTCCCCAATTTTTCCGGAATTTAAATACGTATTTAACTCGTAAAACAAAACTTCGGATACCCGGAACATTATCGAAACAATATCCGATTTCACCGAAATCAACGTCAAAATGTTCGTTACACTGAGAGGACCAAAAGTCATGTTGACCTCACCTTGAGACTAGGCCGGACGCGCCCTCACGCGCCGCCGTGAGTGGCTGCGCGTGAAACCCACGCACCAGCTACAGTGTCGTCGTTCATGCCCGTTTGTCTGGTAAACGGGTCGTTTAACCCGCGATCAGACCCGTTTGGTTTTCTGTCAATTCCACACTGTTTTCATCAATTGAACATTCAGTGAGTTTCATTCTAAGTTCAATTAGGGTTCTGTAACATCAATTACTTGAAACATTACCTCAATCCTCACGATCAAGGATGAACAATCGAAGGACCTCCGGCCACTGTTCATCATTCGAACTACCTCAATTCCACATGATTTTCCTAAATTGATTCATCAAGAAGCTTCATTGATCTCAGGTAAACCTTTCCCCCAACTCAATTGCATCAATCCATTGCTCAATCTTCACGACTCAAACTCGAACATCCGTGCACTGTGCAGCCATGGAGTTTCCACCTTGGCCACTGATTCCTCCCAATTGATGAACCCAGAAGCATCAATGGACCATGAGGAATTGTTTCCCCACCTCAATTTCGTCGTTTGATCACACATTGATCACGACTCAAGCTCGATATCTCTCACTGTTACCAAACCCGTTCAGAGCCAATTGGGCATGAATTCCTCTCGTTTTTGATTTGAAACAACTCGTCTCAACCTCAGGAAGCTATTTCCAAGCTCCAATTCGATCATCCCAGCTCAATTCGTCCAATATGATTTTCCCTCCAAATTTTCTAAAACCCGAAATCCCAGTCCTCAGCTCCCAGTTAATCCCTCGTTTTTCCCAGTTCAATTCACTCTCAAATGCTCACACTTTGGTTCAGAAATGGAAGAGAATTGGAGGTTGGGAGAAAACTGATTTGTGGGTTGTACACGGTTGAAGAAAATATGGGAGATTAATGGAAATTAGGATTAATTAATTAATTTAATATAATAAAACATAATAATTAGGTCTCCCCCAAAATCATGGATCCATGTTTTGTGCCTGATTTTAAGGGATGAGTGACACTTGTCACTCATCCAAGTGTGTTCAGTCACCGGGTACTGTTCATTATTATATTATTATTTTAATCCCGGTTCGTTCGGTTAATCGGGCTCGATTCCGTGACCATAACTTCGTCGTCGAATCTCCGATTTCGGCATGCCGCCTGTCGTTGGATTCGCATCGACGAGACCTACGTAACAGTCCTTGGCCCTCGTCCGTTGGACTTCCCGGCCAAAAAGTCAACATTTGGCCCCTACTATGCCAAATTACCAAAATACCCCTCAACTTCCGAACATCATAACTTTCTCTACGAATGTCGGAATTGAACGTGCCACCTGTCTATGAACTCGTGACGTCCCGAACTACGTCACAGTCATCGGTCAAAGTCCATTTGACCGCCCGAACTAAAAGACAACATTTTGCCCATGCCAGGGGCAAAACGGTCATTTTGCACGTTTCGTCCGATTTCACTCAACTAATCCCCGATTAGTCATTCTAATTCGTAATTAATTAATATTCAATCCCGATATTCGGGACGGGTCATTACAATATTCCCCGTCACGAAGGTCTATTGCACACTGAAGACGTCCGAAGGATGCTGGACCGAAGCCTCCAGGGATTTCAGCACGACGGGGACTTGAATGATGACCTTTTGACAGGACCCATCCCAATCCCCTTAGGATTAATGCGGGATGACTCTGCTCCCGTCTGACACGAAGTGTCAGACAAGGGGTATTTCCGACCTTTGCCCTCTCGGGCTATTAGAGTACGCCACGATTCGGAGGAGGTATGTGATATCTCGGTCTCTGCTACAGTCCACATCCGCTGTCAACCTGAAGGGCAGTCAAAACATTAAAAGCTGTGAGTGGACAAAACAAGCAGTTTATAAAAACATTAATTCGTCTCGTAATTCGTGCAATAGTGCACTTGAACTTCCGTGAACCGTAACTTCGGCGTCGAATGTCCGAATTCGACGTGCCGCCTATCTACGTATTCGTATCGTCCCGATCTACGTAATGGTCCTCGGCCCTCGGCCCTCGAACATCCTAGGTCAAAAGTCAACTATTTTCTCCTTTTAACCATAATTACCAAAATGCCCCTAAACTTCCGAATGTCATAACTTCCTCCTCTAATGTCGGAATTGAATGTGCCACCTGCCTATGAACTCGTGACGTCTTGAGCTACGTCACGGTCATCGGTCAAAGTCTATTTGACCGCCCGAATGAAAAGTCAATGTTTTGTCCATGCTTAGGGGCAAAACGGTCATTTCGCATCGTTCATCCGATTTCGCCTAACTAATCACGGATTAGCGTCACTAATCGTGATTAGTCACTAATCTAATCCTCGAATTCGGGACGGGTCGTTACACATAAAGCACACCAAGTCTTCACCATTGTAACGACCCGTCCCAAATTTCAGGATTAGAATAGTGACTAATCATAATTAGTGAGGTTAATCCGTGATTAGTTGGGCAAAATCGGACGAACAATGCAAAATGACCGTTCTGCCCCTAGTGTGGGTAAAACGTTGACTTTTCATTTTGGCAGTCAAATGGACTTTGACCCATGACCGTGACGTAGTTCGTGACGTCACGATTTCATAGACAGGTGGCACGTTCAATTCCGACGTTCGAGGAGGAAGTTATGACGTTCGGAAGTTTAGGGGCATTTTGGTAATTTTAGTTAAAAGGGGCAAATTTTGACTTTTTGACAGAGAGGTCCGATGGCCGAGGTCTGAGGACCTTTACGTAGATCGGGATGATACGAATCTATAGACAGGCGGCACGTCGAATTTGGACGTTCGACGGCGAAGTTACGGTTCAAGGAAGTTCAAGTGCACTATTGCACGAATTACGAAACGACCTAACTTTTGGACTTTAGTGGGGCCCAGATATTTAGTGGAGGCCCAATGGATGAGTGACAAGTGTCACCCATCCACAGGCCACCTATATTGATTCATGCATCGAGCATTTTCCTCATTCAAACTCAAATACCCGATCTCACCATTTCTCTCCATCTCTGTGCAACCCAAAACCCGTTTAACCTTTACCCAATGATCATGACTGAGACCAGAGATGAAAGGGAGGACAGGAGGAAGTGGTGGCTGGTAAGAACCACAGTCCACGGCGGTGAGAGGAGGAGAAACCCGAGAGGGTTCACGGTTAGCCCATTTTCGATCCATTTTCCATTTATATTGTTATGGGTCGTTTTTGATGGTTTTAATGAGTCCATTAGGTTGTTAGGAAGTCATTAGGAAGGTTTTTAATGGGTTTAACGGCTGAGAAGCCATGGGAGGGAAAATGGAAAACTTTGGCCGTGAGTTCCATTTTAGAACCATGGGTTTTGTGCGGTTTTAGCTAGGTTTAGTGATTGGGATAGATAGGAAACATGAAAATAGGAATTATAGGATTGGTTAGGGTTGAAATCGGACCAAAACAAAGAGGAGAAAACACTGAACCGGTCACGCCGGTTCAGCACAGTGCGGACCGGTTCACGCGGGGTGAAGACGACACTGTGCACCTGGCGCGTGGGCTCACGCACAGGTGACTTGTCAGGGCGCGTGGGGTGCGTACCTCACCTTTTGGGGAAGTGTTCAACATACGAAATCTTCTATTCGATGTAACGAACATTTTGGGACTGGTCTCGCGTCAATCGGACATCGTTTCGATAGGTTTTGGGCTGTCGGAAGGTTTAGGATCGGTTTAAAAATAGTTAAAAGTTCGGAAAAATTACGGGCTTTGGTAGGAGGTTAATTGAGTAGTTAGTAACCTTCTATTACGATTTGGACAGGTTTGGGAGTCCCGGTGATAGCAATTGGTTGGAGAGAGCCTATGGCACACAAATCGAGGCGGTAGCTCGAACGGTCTGTGAGTGGACCTTGTTTTCTAAATTGGTGCATGCATAAATGTTTATTATATGTTTTAAATACTTTTTTGTGATGCCATGAGTGCAATTGGATGTGTGGTTACGTATAGGCACGTGTTTCGAGGTTTTGGCCCTATACGGTGCATATACGGGTCTGTATTCTTTTATTGGTCTAAATTAAATGGTTTGGATTTCTAAAAGGATAAACTCGGGTATGAGACCCTTTTAGTTTTGTCTCAGACATATGACGCTATTTACGACATTCGGGTCTAAATCGTGGTCGCGACGGGTGCTATGTGCACGGCGATCGACGATACGACGCTCGCCTCCGGTTTGGGATGTGTTCCTTCCGGAGAGGTCACGATGCACGATTCGTGGTCGGGCAGCCTGGGAAGGCTCGACTTCAGAGTACTGACGGTTCAGGATATCGATCGGTGATAAGTGCACCATGATCTTGTGGTGGTCGCGTCGGTTGATATGTTCACGACGACATACCAGGATTGAGGGCGGTCCTGGATGGATGGTTGCACGCATCACTATGATCGGAGTCGTGACTGACCCTTAGATATCGAGCACAGTGCCCAGTTGAGTCATATGTTCGGGCACGAGACCCAGTTGTTTTACACTGATGATTTCGGGTCAGGGACCCTAGATGGATTTCCAAGTTCATGACGGTTTATGGGAACCGGCATGAACTTTGGAAAGGTCATTGTGGTTCATGACGGTTTATGGGAACCGGCATGAACCCTTGTCAGGTCATTATGGTACATGACAGTTTATGGGAACAGGCATGAACCCTTGTTATGGATGTTATGGATCATGACGGTTTAGGGGAACCGGGCATGAATGTTTATGTTATGTATATATATGTTCATCTACCTTCCTTTACTTGTTCTATTATCTCCTCCAGGGAGGGTCGTTGGCCTGGGTGGACCCCGGAGTAGTCACGGAGCACCGACTGAGTGGAGTCACCCCCCAGTTGGGTTCTTTACTCTCAGGAAGGCTTGTACTATAATCTCAGGGCGGGTCATTGGTCTTCAGACATTGACTTGGTACCTGAAAGACTTGGGTTTGAGACCCCGGGTAGCACGCGCGTAGCTTTGGAAACCGTGACAGGATTGGTTGTGTGAATTATATGTATATATGATGTATGTTATATGATATGATATATGATGTGTGTTTACACAGGTTTTGGGCAGTGGCCTGTATGGTTGGTTTCTTATGATTTGGGCCGAGTCCCTTATGGATTTGGACAATGGCCCGTATGGTCGTTTTCATTATGGTTATTTCAATCATGGCTTTGGGCTTAGTCCCCACATATGGTTTCTTTGGTTAAACGGTTTTCGAATGCATGCATGCTTTTTAGTGAAGGGTAAAAATGTCTTTTCTTATAAAATGTTTTTATAAACTTTGGTTTTGTCCACTCACAGCTTTTAATGTTTTGATTGCCCTTCAGGTTAACATCGGATGTGGACTGTAGCAGAGACCGAGATATCACATGCCTCCTCCGGATCCTGGCGTACTCTGATAGCCCGGGAGGGCAATGGTAGGAAATATCCCTTGTCTGACACTTCGTGTCAAACGGGAGCAGGGTCATCCCGCACTAATCCCGGGGGGATTGGGATGGGTCCTGTCAATCATGCGGAGCATGCCACATCTTCGCCACGCGAAGCGCTCAAGACTCGTCCCAGGAAGGCACATGAAACTATTCAAGAAATTTACTTGTTGGAGTCGGTAGTCAACTAAAAAATGCTTCCAAGGCCACCAAGAGGGGCAACCACTAGGCCATGATAAACATTGGGCAAATGTTTTAACATGCAAAGTCCAATTCTGGATTTCAATGCACGGGGACTAGATTCATTTGGTCGTAGATTGCTCAATTTTGATCACCCTAAAAGTGTACGGAAGTTAGCTTTCCAATGCCATTGATCTCACTCAATTCCGAGTTGTGACGAGTTTCCAGCGAACGTTTGCGTATGCGAAGGTCAACTGTACATACCAGCGCACGAGTACGAGATTCATTCAGTCATAGACCATTCAATTTTGATCATCTTGACATGAGGTCAACGGATGTAGAAATATATGGAAGTAAAATTTCCAACACCATTGATCTCACTCAATTCCAAGTTGTGACGAGTTCCCCGGGAATGTTTTCGCACACAAAGGTCAACTGCATGAACCAGTGCACAAGCACAAGATTCGACCAATCCTACAAGGCTCAATTCGGATCTTCTTGGAACAAGCTTGATGGCAGTAGAAAGGTATGAAACTCAGCTTTCCAACCCCACCAACGGTACTCAATTCGGAGATAAAACGAAGTGAAAATACCAAAATTACCGCATGAAGGTCAAATCTGCCGAAAATCACAAAACACTAAAAAAAGAATGGAAGGCTTTTATTAATGAAAATTAAAGAAGTTGACAATTCACAAGTTGAATGCTCAAACATGTATTCAATGCTAAGATCAAGTTACGAGCCAAGAAGAATCATAAAGATCATTATCATGAACGACACGACCTCAGAGTCTCTTCGTCAACCTATGAGCAAGCCTTGGAAGCCTTCGATCATCCCATCACGGACTTCCAGTGACACTTCTTCCATGGCCTTTTTCAAGCAATAGGGGAAACCTCCTCATAATCTCTTACTTGGCATAGTTGGTTTCACAAAAGAAACTTCATCACTGCTTGACTCTGCGACGATTGCAAAACAGCTGGACTTTCAACTCCAAGACGAAATGATGGTTTGGTGCCATGTGTCTTCACGCTACTTGGCTTCAGCGTCTAAATGATGGCATCTCCAAACTCTCTTCCTTCAATTAGGAGATGATGTACGACGTCTCGAGCTTTGTAGGGGGGCATGATCGATCCTCAATTTTATGTTTCGTCTTGCTACACCCCATTTTGAGTTCAACAAGACCTTGAAGATCAAGTCTCTGGAAGGTCTTCCGTCATCCAAAGGAACTCCTTGGAAAGCTTCAGTTACTTCATGGCACCACATGCACTTCGTCTCGCGTCATTGGAAGCCTTGCTTTGAAGATAAAGCACATCTTGCCTTGCAGCTGCAACACACATTGCCTTGCAGCTGGAACAAGCCTCATACTGGGTTATGACACGTCGCACTCCAAGTGATGGAACTCATCGCCTCGCACTTGCAGCATGCCTCGCCTTGCACTCTGTTGCACCTCGTCTGACACTCTACTGCACCTCGCATGGCACTCTGCTGCACCTCGTCTTACACTTTGTTGCACCTCGTCTTGCACTCTGTTGTACCTCGTATTGCACCCTGCTGCACCTTGCCTTGCACTCTGCTGCACCTCACCTTGCACTCTGCTGCACCTCCCCCATTGAAGGCCTTGACGTTGGCTCTACCCGCACTTGAAGATGACAAGTCCGTCAACGTGCCAAACACTTCTATTCACAAAGCATCACAAGCATGTCAAATAGACGAGCGTCTTGATGTCAAGTCCATCATCTCTTGAAGTCGGAAGCTCCAACGAGTCCCGGACATGTCACCAGATGGTCTTACGACGGTTGCTCCATAAAAATGAGTTCTTCGAGACCCCGTCAAAATTATGCCTTCATGCATCTTAAAATGATTGTCTCGGAGAATAGAGTGCACCATCGTTTGAATCGTTGCAATTAGACATCCAGAGCTCTCAGAATCTGCAAAAAATAGAAGTTAAACAAAAGAAAAATAATATATAAATATATATTAAAATAATATATAATAACACATAATATATATATATATATATATATTATACATACAAAAGAAAAAGCTATAATTGTTTGAAAGCCTACGACAACAGTAAAAGCCAAAAGCTTTGCTCTGACAAAGTTTATGGCGCCAGCAAACCAAAAAAAATAAAAAATATTAGTGTTGAACGTTGCGGAAGCTTGGCAGAAAAGGCCGGGTGAAGCAAAGGAAAAAGGATGTTCAACAGAAGCCAAAAAAAAACATGCCAACCCCTCTTCCAGGAGCCAAGCCGCACACGTGAAGAACGCCTGTCGTTGACTCCTTTCTAGGCCTGGAAATGGGTCGTATCGTGTCATGTACCCTATTTTACCTATTTAAGCTCAACCCGAACTCGACCCGTTTATTAATCGTGTTAAAACATGTAACCCGAACCCGACCTGTTTATTAAACAGGTAACCCGAACCCACCCGTTTAATCCGTTTATTAAACGTGTCGTGTTAAATAACCTATTTAACCTGTTTAACCCGTTTAATTTGTTTAACCCATTTAACCTGTTTAACCTATTTAACCATATATCCTACATATTATTTGAAGCAAAATTTTTTCACTAAAATAGTATACCAACCATCAACGAACTTCATAATTCAACAAACTTCATAATTCATAATTGATAAGTACATGCAATAATTTAGTATCCATGACCAACAATACAATATCGTCAATGTAATATTAAGTTCTAAAAGAAAATAAGTATAGTACATAATACCAAATAAAATTAAGTAATTAATTAACAAACTCTACAGGAAATGTTTCAACAAAAAAAGTGTTAAAATTGCAGCAGCTGCCTGAGCTTGAGACAGAGGCTTTGCATCAACTGGAACTGATCTTTCATTATCATTTTTGGTTGCACTTCTATCTTCGAAACTATCACCAATATCATCAAACGGATTTTCCATCTGAATAAAAGCAAACACAAAAAGAAAAACCAAGAGACGGATCAGTCCTATTTCACACAAAATACAACCAAGGAAAACAACTACCATCTAAAACCGCCAAGCAATATCTGAATTCTGAAGCATCAATGATGAATTGTTCCTTTATGTATATTTTTTTTTCCTGGTCACAACATTGTCCAACTCTGAATTATTTCTTCTAAGCTTAATCTTAAGCCTTCGATTTTAAATTTGTGTGCTAACTTTGTATTATAATAGTATCAGCCACATAACAGATAGACGATTGTTATGTCATATTGAACAAATAGGGAAGATTAGTCAGTGCTGAAGTTTGAATAAGATCTTTCTTTCTCAATTTCCCATTGGCCAGTTTCAATGTGCTCTAGATGGCTATATTGGTTGGTTATTTCACTGATATATTTGTTACGAGTTAGGGTGATTGGTGTTTTCAATGTGCTCAAAAGTGTATGAACCACTTAACAAATACACATAAAAACATTGTGGTACCTAAGAAAACAGTTAAAGACTACACAAATACAGTTGACTTCAAAAGAAGTGATACCTTATGCAAACTGTAAGAAAACATGGTGGTACCTAAGAAAACTGTAAGACAAAAATGAAGTCAAGAGATTTTGTTTGTTTACTGACTTTTTCTCACTATAAAAACATGAGGAACTGACACATTAAAGAAAATGGTAAAAAATGTGTCCACTTATTCAAGCCTCTACTTTATTTTGCTTTGTTTCTTCTTTTCTTGTCCATGGACCATCACCAATGGCTCTGCTATATTTTCAATCGAAAAACAAAGATTACACCTTTAAACTGGACCCTACATTTTTCATCACCTTACAGGGCCAAGTAGTTTTCTCTTTTAATGCAAGATGATGCTTATAAATACATTGTGACCAAATGGAAGGTGACTTTCCTTTCAATACTAATTACTAGAGAGTACAGAGTCATCAATGACTAATCAAATTACAAATGTGATGCCCCAAAAAATCACATTCCACCACTCATCAATTTACTACACAACTTACACTTAACTTATCAAAGTTTATAAGATCCACTAAAATTTCGAATTCCCATCAGAAAGATGAAGCTATTTACGATATAAATTAATAACCTACCATTCAAAGTTTGAAACAAACAATGAAAAAATAACAGTTCATCAACTAATTCATCTTCAATCAATCACAAATTCACTCATAATCAATCATAATTAAAAAAAAATCACACATCAATTATCGAGCAGAATTCTCAACCCAATTTTCTTCCAATGTTGACATTTATCATTCAAATTCATCAATTGTTAATTTGTTCCTAAACTAAACAAAACAACTAAAACCAATAGAGAGTGATAACGTAAGAAACACAGAGATAGAGATAGTGCTCAGGGACTAGACATAAACAAATAAACACATTAACAAATAACCAAGCTAACAACATTGCTCAGGTTCTAGTTCATCCACCGTGTCACTGTGGATTGGAATCTGGAGAAATTTTCTCTCTACATGGATCCATTTTCATCTCCAAAAGTAGACTGATTTCAAGCATTTATGAGATATATGCATTAGTTAATTGTTCAAAATTCCATCTTTATCATCATTTGCAGATATCCTCCCAGTTCCATGGAACCAACCGAATCCAAACCCAACCAATTCAATATCAATAATACCATAATATATCACACAATTCAATAAGAATATAAGAAATATAACTCCTTGGGTAACATGGGTAGATCCATTAAGAGGCAAGGGTGATCAAATTAACCACCCGAATTAAGGAAAACCTCCATTAAAACTTCCATCTTCAAGCGTAAAACATCTAACATCTTGCCCTCTAAGTATAAGTAATTGCTTACCTTGGTGTCCCCTCTGATTCCCCCTTGATTTTGTGTTGAGTTCTGCTTGCCCACTGCATCTGCACTCCACCTTTGAGTCAATTACACCGATGAGCTAAAACATATGCAGATACTCAAAAGATTACATGTGTGAAATGAATTGAAAGCAAACAATTATACACTTGCGTGAAATTGATAGGAAGCGTGTGGAAGCTTACCTTGATCAATCATCTAGACGGTTCAGGAATTGGAGAAGATGAAAGCAGATGAAGACTTGGTGCGGCTGGTTGGAGGGTGGGTGGGTCGTTGGATTGTTGATGGAGATTGAGAATGGAGAAGACTTGGTGCGGCTGTTGGAGAGAATGGAAGTGGACTTAGTGGAGGCTGCAATAGATTTGGATTTTTGTGTTTAATTAGGTTATAAATTATAAAGTTTTAGTATTTATATTTTGGTCCCTGTGAAACCCTAGAGTACTAAATGGGTTGGCAGGTTAACGGGTTAACAGGTTGTGACTCAATAACTCGTTTAATAAACGGGTTAATAGGTTATTAAATGGGTTAGCGGGTTGACCCGAAACCCACCTGTTTAATAAATGGGTTATAACGGGTTGACCCGAAAATGACACGGATTATTATCGAGTCGGGTTAATTCGGGTTAATTTTGTGCGGGTTTCGAGTCGTATATCGGGTCGTGTCAGAAATTGCCACCCTTACTCCCTTCCACTTCTTCTCTGCCACAGTTCTCACTCCACTGCAACAACTCAATTATCAGCCCATCTTCACAAGCAGTATTAGAGTTTAATTTTATTTATTAAAAATATGAGTCACAAGTCTTTATTTAAATAAAAAAAAAGAAACAAACACTAATTATTAATTGGACTCTAAAGATCAATTCTAGAAAGGCTTCAGCCCAAATCTTCCCATAGAGAAGCCAGAGCGACGCCCAAAGCCAAATAAAGTTCAACTGCTCGAAGCAGTACGAAGTCCTACTCCTTTATGAAAATGGTTTACCGAAACCACAATAAAAAGTACATCCTTTAGGATTCCTTGAATTCCTAAGCGATGTGGGGGTATTTGTGGAACCATAAATCACCGGAAAATTATGCAGCTGCCATGTGGCTCATGACGTTCATAATGCCGATATTACCCCTAATAAATATGATGACGGCATCACACGGTCCCTGTATTAATTCAATATATTTACCAGCTAAATATATTAATTAATCAGATCAATACCGATAATAAATAATTTCATTATTTATTCATTAATAAATAAGTAATTACACTCGGTACAATCACTTATTTAACACTTTCTCTTTCAACTAATCAGACGCTCCGGTGACTCTCGAGACTTTACTATAAATAGAAGAGCTCATCTCACTTATAAAGGTAATCAAAAAATCCTGCAAACATTCTGTCAGTTTATTCTCTCAGAAAACTAACTTAAGTATCAGAGCGTTTACGGTTAACCAACCCACCCCCTCGGAATTCAACTTTAACCCCGTTTGATTTTCGTAATTGTGTGTAGGGATCGAGAAGGAATTTCACAGAACCAGACGATTTATGCATCAACAAGTACGCATTTTGTTCAAACAATAAAAAAAATTCCTCATTCTATATTATTCTGGACCTGGCACTGCTCCCGTGACCTTCCAAGCCACCAAACCTTCCAAAAATATTACTTGGCATTACTAAACAACAATTGGAAATCTAAAATCCGACCCCCTAACCCCACGAGTACACACACACGCTCTAAACATGTTTAACATGACTTTCGATGTTTATAACTGGCCCTAAACAAACTTTGATTGACCTGAAACCTGTGCCAAAAGATCATGAATGTCAAAAAAATTGAAATGCAAGTAACATGAGCACGAGGGAAAGGCTCATGCGCCCCACGCATCGGTGGAGCAGCGCTTGGTCCGTCCCATGCACCGGTGGAGCAACGCGTGGTCCTTCCCCATGCGCAGGTTATCTTCAGCCTTGGCTTGCTAGCAACAAGTCGAATTATGCTATTGTTAGCCGATTTTCAACGCTTTATATCTCCCTTATTTCTTAGTCAAATTCAACGTTGTAATAGTAAAAACATATCTACTTAAGCCTTCAAATCTAAGCTATAAATTGAAAGCTCATATTTGTAGTGATCGAAAAATAGCGGGAAAAGTTTTGGTCAAGTTTAGGCCTTCGCTCCGCAGTCTAGGGTTGTCCTTTGGCTTCATGGGAGTTTCCATTGTGCTCATGGAGAAATGGGAAACATCATAGTGCACTTGGCTTGGTCTGAAATGGCCGAAATTTTTTGTGGTGTTTTTGGTATGTAACCGTGTGTCTCATGGGAAAGAAAGGAAAGAAACAAACAGGAAATGGATGGAAATATAATTCCAGCAAAAAAAATTATTTACAAAAATAGATATTATATATCATTTACGGAACCTTCCAGTCACCAGCTAGGTAAGAAAAGTGAACTCTACCACTAAACCCAACTCGCAAAACCTCCCGGCTCCAATTGCAGATTCCAACTGCGATCCAGACACGAAACATTCAACCCAATTTCCAGAGTCTCTACTGCCTCTCTCACTCTCTCTCTCTCTCTCTCTCTCCAACTGCATCTCCTTCTTCTCTCTCCCTGCCGTAGAGGCAGATTCGAGGTGGAGAAACCCAGAAAACATTGGGTGGTGAAACCCTTCCCCTTGTTAGTGGCTGTATTTCATTTGGAAGGATTAATATATTTGGCTAGAAATCGAATCATGTGGAATGGTTGAATGAAAAACAGGCGACACCTTAGATTTATTTCTCATTTTCTCGTCTCTTCTAATCCCTGAGTTTTTTCTTCTGTTTGTTTTCTCTAGAACCATCAAAATCGATTGCCGCAGAACTTCTAAATATGTCGACAGAGGATCAGATTGCTACAGAAAAATGTGGTGTCTGAAGGAAATTGGGAGATTGGTGGACTCCATTGAAGAAACAGAGGCGACGAGCACAGAGGTATGGAATGCTTGGTTCGAGCGAATTGGTGTGGAATGCTTGAATGAAAAGCAGGTGAAACCCTAATTGATACAAATGTGAATGCATTGTTTGAATGTACATTATAAGTGGAAGAATTGAAATGATAAAATTGAACCTTGAAGAGAAATTTTGATGGAATAAGTAGGTTTCTGTTGGTGGGTATGATGAAAGTATTGAAGAAAAAAGAATAAAATTGCATTTTGAATTGATTGTGTTGTTGTACAATTGAGCGTCGAAATTAAAACTGAGGGAGAAATGATAATGATTTGATTGAATTAGTAGTTGTTTAAGATTTGTAATATGTTGATAAATTTTTATAGATTTGGTATTGGACCGACAAGTAGTGTTCTGTGAAGATGGCTCTACTGTCAACACCCTTCCACGGATTTTCTATATGATTGGTTTGCCGCGACAAGTAGTTCTCGTGTTTCTTTTTACAGTTAGCATTGAGCTTACTCATGTTTTCTCTTGGAATGTATTTTACACGTGTTTACATGTATGTATTTATTAACAATATGTACTTGTTGAGCACAAGTTGTGTTGGATGAGATGGATTTTGAATAATAGTGTGTTGGATGAGATGGATTTTGAATGATAGTTGTTGATATAAAAATTGTCCCAACGAGATTGTAAAGACACGCACGCATACACATAAGACACAAGAAGTATGTGGTTCACCCAAATCGGGCTATATCCACGGTGTTGCTCTTCTCTCATTAATAATATGATGATATGGTTTATACAAGTATATGAGGTTTAGAACCTTTAGAGAGAGAAAGTAGAGAGAAGGGAGAGAGTTTCCCCTTTAATGGAAGAGTGGCTCCCTATTTATAGAAGTTGTCTAGGGTTTAGGTTAGGGTAATAGTGATGAGTTTTGAGGTATGAGCCTTGTGTGATATTTGAGGTCTTCTGACGGGCTTATCACGTGGTCCAGTGTAGTATTTTGACAGGTCCGTTGCTTAGTTAGATGTCACGTCGACAAGTCCCTCAGTTCTTGATTAAGGGAAATGCCTCAGTTGAGGACTTTCAAGTAAAGTGTATTAACCGAGCAACTTCGAACTTTTGCACTGCTCTGCTCGGTGTACCATCAACCCCCAAGTCCTCGTTGAGGTAGGATGCGAAAGAGAAGAGCCCATATAGGGTGTTGTATGTCTGAGTGGATGGACGTTGTGGCGGTTGCGCGCTGGTAGTCCCCCGGTGAGTATGACTCCATGTATGAGTTTGACTGCCTGTGAGGGATGCGTGGCTGCATATATGTGTCAGTCGATATGTGAGCTGAGTGTAGCATTGAAAGTGGGCTCGGTAATTGAGCGGCTCAGTACGCGTTAAGCTGATGTGGGTACTCGGTAGTATGTCGAGCAGCTCCGTAATGTGTCGAGCCAATGTGGGTGCTTTGTAATGCGTCGAACAACTCAATAATGTGTCGAGCGAATGTGGGTGCTCGGTAATGGGTCGAGTGTATGTATTAGGGGTGGGCACGGTTCGGTACGATACAAAATTGATCGATACCAGAACCATACCATTTAATTTTAATCGGTACGGTACGGTTCGGTATTCAATATTTTGAAAGTGAAACCACATCATACGGTACCAATTAAGTTCGGTACAGTTTCGGTATGGTTTCGGTTTTGAGCCAAAATTTTGTTTGTGATTATAAAGCAAGGGTTAGGTTTAGGCATGGTTAAGGGTGAGCTTAGATTCTCAATAATTTTGTTTTTGGTTCCCTAATCAAAAATTAAAATCAAAAGCAAACCATATATAAATAAATATTACAGACATCATGTCCAATCCAAAAGATCAATTAGTTGGCTTTGCTAATTAAAATCTTTCAGTAGCTGACATTCAAGTAGAAGCTTCTGAGTCCTCCATGTAATTTTGTTTTTAATTAGCATAGACAACCAAAAGATTAATGACAAACCATGTCTAATAATACAATGGGCATAAGGCAACATTGCATAGAGAAAATAAAACAATAAATTAACAATTTTAACACTAATTTAGTATAAGACAGACTCCAAAAACTTATATTCATTAGTGAATCTTAGTCCTCTAGCATAGTAAAAGACTAAAGAAAAAGGAAAGCTACATTTATAAAGGACTTAAGTTTTCAAATATGTATTGAAGAAGTTGCACTAAGTTGAAGATATCAACTCTTAGAAGCTAAATTAAGACATGGATTGTCATATCAACTCTTGAAGAATGCCTAATAAACCAATAAGAAATAAATTTAATTATTTTAAAAAAATTCTAATTCGGTACGGTATCGGTACGGGACGGTTTTTTAAAATATCGATACTGAAACCGTACCAATTATACAACGGTTTTAATATTCAGTTTTTTTCGGTATGGTTTGATCTGAAACGGTACGGTTTCAGTATTTTGGTTCCATGTGCCCAACCCTAGTATGTATGAGTTCATGTATGTTCGACATGGATTTATGCACGTCAGCATGCACGAGGGCACGTATGTGTGACATGTATGAGTGAATGTATGTCGGAATGCACGAGGGCATGTATGAGTGACATGTATGCCAGTATGCACGAGGGCATGTATGTGTGACATGTATATCAGTATGCACGAGGGCATGTATGAGTGACATGTATGTTAGTATGCACGAGAGCATGTATGTGTGACATGTATGGGTACGTCAGTAATGATGGTCAGAAGGGGTTTCTGATTGGAAGTGTTACCTGGTTATATTCAGGTGTGTTATGAGGTTTTCCTTGGTACATGCTAAGTTGTTTGCCTTGGGATTGTGATGGCCGACCAAGTAGAGAGTCTGAGGGGACATCAGTGGGGACCAACAGAGCGGGGAGTCCGAGGGAACATCGGGAGACTGACCGAGCAGGGAGTCCGAGGGACATCGGGAGACCGACCGAGTGGACATCGGTAGACCGACCAAGCATGGAGTCCGAGGGGACATTGGTGGGGGACCGGTGAAGAGGTCTGAGCTGTTGTAATAAAGAGAGATAATATCTTGGTGGGGTCAAGTGGCAGGGGGCAGGTTACCAAGCATGATTATATATGTATTTTTTTTGTGGTGCGCAGATGCCTACAGAAGGCTAAAAAGTAGCTGTTATTTGTTTGTGGTGGGCAGAGTTTGCAGAGGTAGGGTGAGTCTTTTATGCTGTCACAATAAAAAGATTGCACAAGAGACGTATGAAGGTTTTTGACCGACCTAGTGGGGAGATTTTCTGGGTTATTTTGGCAAAGAGCCAATCTAGATTTTCTTGGTGCTTGGGTGGCTATGGTGTTTCAGCACGTGAGAAAAATTGAAAAGAACCGACATAACCTTTTGTATCGATTCCCACAGACGGCGCCAAACTGTTGATGCAAAAATTGTACCAACGAGGCTGTAAAGACACGCACGCACACAAGACACAAAAAATTACGTGGTTCACCCAAATCGGGATGCAAAAATTGTACCAACGAGGCTGTAAAGACACGCACGCACACAAGACACAGAAAATTACGTGGTTCACCCAAATCGGGCTACGTCCATAGTGTTGCTCTTTTATCATTAATAATATGATGATATGGTTTGTACAAGTATATGAGGTTTAGAACTTTTAGAGAGAGAAAATAGAGAGAAGGGAGAGAGATTCCCTTTTAATGGGAGAGTGACTCCCTATTTATAGAAGTTGTCTAGGGTTTAGGTTAGAGTAATAGTGATGGGTTTTGAGGCATGGGCCTTATGTGATCTTTGAGGTATTCTGGCGGGCTTATCCTGTGGTCCAATGTAGTATTTTGACATGCCCATTACTTGGTCAGATGTCACGTTAACAATAGTGTTTGAACGATATGGATGGGATGGAGTTTTGAATTATTGTATTTTGAATGATATGGATGAGATGGATTTTGAATTAGCATTTTGAATGATTTGGATGGGATGAATTTCGAATGATAGTGTAGTGTTTTGAATGATAAGGAAGATATGGATTATAGTGTTTTGAATAATAATGGAGAGTTTTTGAAAATGTCCTCTTAGACTCTTAGTTATCTTAGTTAGCTTAGGGAATTGGATATTATGGTATGAAATTTTCATCAAAATGTGCTCTTTTCTATCCACATGGTCAGTTAGTGTCCTCATACTCTACTAAGTGAGTTGGATTAGTGTGGAATTTTCATTAAAGTATGCTCTTTTCTGTCCTCATAGTCAATTCAATAAGTTGGATGTTTTCGTATGGAATTTTCACTAGTGTATGCTCTTTTTTTTTGTCCTCATAGTCAGCAATTGTCATCATAGTTAGTTCAGTAAATTACATGTTTTGTTCAGAAATTTTCATCATAGTGTGCTCTTTTTGGTTCGCATAATCAACTAGTGTCTTTATAGTCAATTCAGTAAATTGGATGTTTTGGTCTATAATTTTCACCAAAGTATACTTTTTTTTATCCTCATAATCAGGTAGTGTTCTTATAGTCAATTCAATAAATTGCATGTTTTGTTATGAATTTTTTTCAAAGTAAACTCTTTTCTGTCATCATCGTTAGCTAGTGTCCTCATAGTCAACTAAGTAAATTGGAGGTTTTGGTCTGTAATTTTCACCAAAGTATACTTTTTTTTTGTCCTCATAATCAGGTAGTGTCATTATAGTCAATTCAATAAATTGCATGTTTTGTTCTGGAATTTTCATCAGAGTGTGCTCTTTTTCGTTCTGAATAATCAATTAGTATCCTTATAGTCAATTCAATAAATTTGATGTTTTGGTTTGTAATTTTCACCAAAGTATACTTTTTTTTTTGTTTATCCTCATAGTCAATTAAGTAAATTGCATGTTTGGTTATGGTTTTTTCATCAAAGTAAACACTTTTTTGTCCTTATCGTTAGGTAGTGTCCTATAGTCTGATAGTTTTCTCAGTCAATACAGTATCCTTATAGTCAAGTGGTGTCCTGATAGTAGACATGACACTGAGAATTGATTTTTTTTTTTTTGTGAAATTGATATATTTCTGTCGTGATACTAGAATGACATGAAATATAAGGAGATCATCATGGTCTCACTAGAGTACCTCAAGAAATATTGGTCATCATCATCATCATCATCTAAAATTTAAATATGCTCGTATTCTATAGATGTTATAGGAACTGAATTTCAAAAGGAGTCTTTTGGCAGGATTGTTTGGTTGGGCAACAAGGCAACACGGTTTATAAGCTCATCAAGTGTTGTAACTTTTGGTACTATAATTCCTTTTATATTGCCAGTACCTTTCATTCATGTACTTCTTTTCAGACCTTAACCATTTTCCATTGAAATAATTTATGATTGTAATCGATTCCATTCTTGAAATTTCATACAAACTAAAATTTATTACATCAAGTTAAACTACATTGCATTACTATAAGTAAATTGCATGACTTTTGGAGCACTATAAGACTACAAGATTGTACACACTACATCTGACCAAACAACGACTCCATACAAAGGACTTAGAAGATTACATCAAGCTCATCTTTAAGGCCATCAATGAGACATATGTATAAAGACCACTATTGTGGCCTATGACCTAAACTTAGACATGGCCTATAAATAGGGAGCCTCATCCCTCATTTAAGGGGACCCACTCTCTCCATTTTCTCTACATACACTGCTACCTTTCAAAGGCTCATAGCCTCATGTATTATTTACAAAACAGACATATTATTAATAAGAGGAAGATAACACCGTGAACGTAATCCGATTTGGGTGCAACACGTACGTCGTTGTATCTTGGTATGCGAGTATGCTTTCACAGTCTCGTTGATGTATTTTATCGCATCAACAGTTTGGCGCCGTATGTGGGAATTAATAAAAAAAAAATTATGCCGTTTATTTTCAATTCTCTTACCAGTTGGAACACCATGAACACCCAAGAACACCAACCCAACCAAAAAAATCCCAAATCAGTTCAGAATCCCACAGGGCTCTGACCCAAATCATTCTCTCCTCTTCAGACCACCATTAGATTTATCTCTCTACGGCGCCGCTACTACGGGAATCGCTTTTGTTTTCTTTTCCTCCGGCTACTAAGATGTTTCCATTCGCTAGAATTGAAGTTCTCTGTCCCTAGGGATTTGTGTTTATCTAAGAAGGGTATAGAAGAGTTCGGCGTGTTTTTGGGGGGTCTTGCTTGACTAATAGCTAGTGCTATTGGCTTATTTTATTCCTGCACCTGCTCGATTGTTTTTATAGTTGTGAGAAGTAAGAATGGTGTTTTTTTAATGATTTGTACCTAAGGGAGAAATAGACCTAGCCATTTTTTCTTTTTTCAAATAGGGGGGAAAGAACTAAACCCCACCCAGGGACGAGAGTGACTCAACTGCCGGCTAAAGTCAACATTTCTCAAGCCACCTGAAAAAGGCCATGTCGATTACTCACACAAATTCTTAGACCTCAAATCTCAACCAATAAAAAGAAAACCCAGAAAATTTATCATTTTCTCTCAGGGTCATGGCCTAAAAACAAGATTTCATTCATTACTCCCATGGCGTCAAATCTGCCAAGAGAAACATAAAAAGAAGGGCACCTTTCTTCCTTCAATCTTTGCCTCACTGCAAGAGAAAGAAAAAACCCCACATCACTCAGATCTTTCATGGCTTCCCCAAAAGAAAAAAATATGCACATCTCTCACTAGCAACAAAGGAAACGGGCATATGAATCATGAAGCCATCAAGGGCTTCTCCCTCTCTACTCTTACAACAAAAGAGAAAAGAAGAAAAAAATACAAAGCAGCCATGGTTGCTACTTTGAGGATGCTGGCCATTGGTCACCAGTCATCTGACGGTGACACCACTCACACCCTTGAGAAAAGAAGATTTGAATCTACAATCACATGGGAGGACGCCGCCATCTGGGCTCGGAAAGCGTCGACTCGTTGCAACCGTCGCGGTCCACTTCGATCATTAGTCCTATCAGACCAAACTCGGTCTCATTTACCAACCCTCGAGACTCACTAGTTGCCGCGTTCGACTCAGTCGTTGAACCACCAAAAACAATTGTTGCGGCTCCCATGCTTGACTATCGATGTGTTGCTAACCCCTTTACAACATTGCCATTACCAGTGGCACCGGGGGACTCCGATATGTCCAGCCCTATTACTTTGACCACCTTCACCGTTAACAACCAAGCATCGCTACTACCTTGGTTTGTTACTTCACCTCTAATCGATTATGACATACATGGCAAAGAAGATAAGTCTTTTACCTTCTTAATTTCATTTATTGCAATCAGAATATTCTATTAACTAGGTTAGCAATCTAACCATGAAAAAAAATTGGGATGAAAAAATTGGATTAAGAGCCATTCATATTGGCTGAAAAAGAATTGGGTTGCTCTAATCTTTTAGTCTGATCCGCACAATGAGGCCATTCACATATGAATAAAGCCCAGCTCATTATTACCCATCATGAATAAGGTCATCCATATCTGAATAAGGCCCAGTCACAATGGCCCATTATGAATCCTATAATGTTGGATTCCTTCACAAAGTATTCAACATGCATATTAAGCCCACACACTTAATCACATTATTTAATTAGAAAATACTATAGGCAATTACATATGTCAAAACTCGTATTCTAGTCACATACTACCCATGCACATTGAGCATATTATGCAAATGTTTATGTAATTACACTTTCTTATTTGTGCCACACATAAATATATTATAATCATCTGGATTTATAATCGGAAACTTAATTTCTTATTCTTAAGAATTTCCGAATGACCCGATTATCGATCAACATATTCAATTGACCATCTTTGCCCCTCAGCACCATGCTTTATGATGCCTTCGGCGACTCCTACTTGCAAGTTCACAACAATGACTTGGATTAGACTGACTCGTCTTAGACAATCACATCTCTTACAAAGAGACACAAATCATTCCTCCAATCGCCTCATGACAATCACATTGTCACTAATCACTAAGTGATGAGCATCACAACACCCCGGTTGGTTGGCATAACCCACTACATTAACCTGCTCGTCGACATTATTGGCTTCCAACCATTGGGTCTAATCGGCACTCAGATGGGTCTACCAACTGTGCATATTTGCTCATGGGCCTACCAACCATAGAAATTTGCTCATACCAACCCACACATCATAATAAGCTTGAATACAACTAGATAAAACTTTAAAAAAAAAACTTATTATGAAGATCATAAAAATCATAAGCATACATGATGAGCATACATTAGCTCATACACACCAAGTATACATGCGAAGTATACATGAAACTCATACATAACCTCATACATGTTAAGCATACATGAAACTTATACATATCGCTCATACATGTCGAGCATAATGAACTCATGCATGTCGAGCATACATTTGCACAATACATACCAAGCGCTCAACACATTACCAAGCTGCTCAGCACATACCAAGCACACATTCACTCAACACATTACCGAGCCGCTCAACATATACCAAGCACACATTCGGACAACACATACCGAGTCGTTCAACACACACCGAGCACATATTCGCTCAAACATACCGAGCACTCAACACATTACTGAGTATACATTCGTTCAACCCGTTATCGAGTTGCTCAACACTTGGCCTCGACTCAAACATTCGAGTCAGAGTACATGCAAACTCGGCCTACACTCAAACCTTGAGCATATAACTCAAACATTTAAGTCGGAGCGCACGCACACTCGGTCGTCACTCAACATTTGTCCTGCGACTCAAACAAATGAGTTGGAGTATAGGCACACTTGGCTTACACCCAATACTCGACCTATTCTCAACACATTACTGAGTTGCTCAACACATACAGAGTATATATTCACTCAACACATTACTGACCCCACATTCATAGCTAAACTTAGCAAACATGTCAACTGGCACACACATACAATCATGAATCACTCGTAAGAATTGAAACTTATACACGAGGTCATACTCACTGGAGGACTACCAGAGCACAATCATTATAACGTCGATGCATTCATACATACAAAATCACAAAGGAGTCTTCCTCTCTATATCCTACCTCGATCAAGGGCTTAGGGAACTGATGATAGTACACTGAGCAGATTAGTGAATGAAAACAAAGGTGTTGCTTAGCTAGTGCAGTTTCTTAAAAGTTTGCAACCAAGGTAGTCCACCTCGGTCAAGAACTTGGGGACTTGTCGACACTACATCTGACCAGGTAACGAGCCCATGTAGAAAACCCAGAAAATTACATCAAGCCCATCTTCAAGGCGCATCAATGAGGCTCATGCTTAAAGACCACCATTGTGGCTCATGACCTAAACCTAGACGTGGCCTATAAATAGGGAGCCTCCTCCCTCATTCAAGGGGACTCATTCTCTCCCATCTCTTTACATACACTATTATCTTTCAAAGGCTCATAGCCTCATGTATTATGTTCAAAACACAAATATTAATAATGAGAAGGGGAGAACACCATGGACGTAGCTTGATTTGGGTGAACCACATACATCATTGTATCTTGGTGTACATATGTGCTTTCACAGTCACATTGGTGCATTTTATGCATCAAAGAAGACTATCAGGTCATTACAAAACTACATGAATATTGGGTCACTATAAGACTAGATCTAATATCAGAGTAAATCAATGATTTCTAAACTGGTTTCTATGGCCTTCAACCCAGCATCATCTTCCCAACCTCACACTTGCAAATTCATCTTCCTTACTCCCCAATTGGTTATTTTCTTTAATTTATTGAATGTCCAACACTTGTGGTTTATACATCTTAATAAAAATCAAACATAAGATTGAGATAGACGAATCTCTGCACAAGAGACCACCTCCTTAAACACTCTTCTAGAGAGGAACATGAGAGAATAAATGCCCATATTTCCTTTTGCTAACTTGGAAATAAAAAAGGGACTATTTTCTTTATTTTTTTTGAATGCCCAACAATTGTGCTTCATCGACATTAATAAAAATAAAAAACATGATTAAGAGAGACCCAACCTCTGCGAATGTGACTAACTTCTTGAAGATAAGGAAGATGAGAGGACAAATTTCAGATTCTGAGAGGAATTTTTGCCAGCTCCTCCATCCCCACTGACCTCTCTTTAAATTTCTTTAAAATGGTGACTAGAAGGTTGACATTAACTATATATAGAGTCTATTTTTGTAAACAAAAATTTGAATGTTCTATTTTTGAATAAATTTTTGGCAAGGGTTCTATTTCAATCAATTTCCCAAAAAAAAAAATCAAGAGAAAGAGTGGGAGATTATGGAAATATCAAGAGAGATAGAGAGACAAAAGTGACATGAAAATATCTAGGACGTCCAAGATACCAAAATGCCCTTAAAAGTTCTAGACTCGTAATTCTTACAAACGGATTCCGATTTTTACATGCCATCTGTTTGTGAATTTGTGAGTTCAAGACTCAAGTAAAGGTTTTATCCTCGATTTTATAAGAGGTTTCGAGTCTATTTTTTCAAGCAAAAAATATACTCAAAACCTCTTATAAAATCGAGGATAAATTCGTCATTTTCTAAATTAAATTACGAAAAATTCGCATAATGAAATAAATGGGTCGTTACAACACACATGATTCACCCCATCGAATCCTTAGGAAGATCCTATCTAAAGTGATCAACATCCCAATGCCCATCTTGAATAAAGTCTAAAACCATAATATTGCTATTGTGAGTCTAGGTAGCAAGAGCATGCTGGTGTAACAAGCCTTCTTTAACCCCTTAACCTTTCAACAATTAACTCGATTCCCATCACTATACACCACATGAGGTTGTGCCAAGGTAAAACAGCCCCAATAACTAGGGCTGTTAATCGGCTCGAAAAAGTGACCGAAAATTGGACTGAGCTCGAACTGTACCGAAAAATACCGAAAGAAAGTAAAAATCAAAACAAAAAAAGAAAATTGAATCGAACTAGATTGAAATCATACCGGACCGAACCGGAAACCCCAATTTGTATGTGAAACACATCGTTTTGTCCAATTAATCCTAATTGTGGGTGAACACACCATTTTGTCCTTAACCTTAGTTAGTATAGCGTCCAATACTTCAATCTTTGTCTTCCTATTATGGTCTCACTCTCTCCTAGAGTTGTACTCGCCCATCAAACTTATCAAATTTGATAGGTTTTATACGCAATTGGATCACTGGAAATCAAACTTTTTTCATATTTGCTATACTTTACATGATAAGACCTATTCCAAAAAAAAAACATGTTGACAATTATGCTAAGTCCTATTCCTGTCTGCCAAATAATTGAAATTTCAAAATTACCCTTAACACTTGTCAGACAAGGGATAACCGTACTGATCATCCGTTTATGCCTCAGTCTCTAGATCAGCTCCAACATCTTTGCAACGACCTGGAGGGTCAAAAAACCACAAACCTTATGGTTCTGATTCCAAACAATCTGCCGTATAAAATCAAGAAAACTTATGGTCCAGAGGGAATAACATATGAGGATGGTAAATTCTGGAAAACAATAATAAAATCAAGAAAACTTGCATTTTCACAAAGCCATGACTCAATCCAAGTAAAAAACATTTCCAAACTAGGCTTGAGCTCAAAACACTATTTCCACACTAAAAAAAAAAATTGTGTCCAGAAACTGATCAATAAATCCAAAAAATCATCAATAATCATTTCAAATCATTATTAAAATGATAGGACCCGTACCTAAACCTTATGGAAACTGGGCCGGTCCTGCTTACGGTTGACAATTCTTGTCAGACAAGGGATATTGCTTTAGTTTAACAATTTTCACAAGTTAACAAGTTAACCAATCTATGTCCACTCTTGCGGGGTTTCCGCCCACGTCCAACTCACTTCCCCCGAAAAGTAGTTGTATTTATTAGTTTGACCATATTCAGTTTTATTTATCACTTTTTAATATTATTGTTGTTTTAAAATTTAGTAATAGTCAAATATGATCACACATAGTCAATACGTTCATCCCTTTAATCATAATTTTTTCAAACTATTTTCTATCAACATAATCATCATCATACCATCATAAACATATCATGATTATCACACTTCATACAGCATCATACCATTATCATGTGAATACCAAACACGTAGCCAAATTTCCTTAATTCTCTCTATCCATAATTTCCTTTATAACTTTGTGAATCAAATCCTATAAATTTCATAGCCAATTTAAGTGAGATTTCTTATCATGTCACCTGAAATTCAAATAGTAACTTTATGGTTCGATTTATTTAGGATTGTGATGAGTTCGGGCTTACGCGGTTTGATACGTCGTGTGATTCTAACTCCTCGACTGGTTTGTGAGTGGACTCCTTTCCCTAAATTGATTTTATAATGTTTATACTCACACGTTGTATGATTTTTGCACTTATGATAATTGTTGAGCATGCATGACTTATTATGTGCTAATTGTGGTATTTGATCGTGATGATTGGTTTACGATGCTTACTTGGTTATTCTGGTATACTATGATATGATGGTTTTGCATGTATGTTCATAGTTGAGTCACATGTTGCATTGTATATTAGTCCCTAGGGCATTAATCGGATAGAGTGTTAGATCCCACTTAGGAGACGCTGGTGTCTAATACCCGTCTATAGGCCACATACCAGTCCTCCACATGATCGTTTGCCCACATTGCTCGCTATACTAGTTAAAAAGCGACAATCATGTCCCCGAGCTCTAGGGGACTCGAGGTGACGATGCATTGATCCCACTCCTTCACATGGTCGAGGTAAGCGAGCAAGATACCTAGTTATGAATTGCGACTCATGAGTAACTGTTTAGTGGGTTGGCATGGTGACATATTCATGATTTAGCATGACTTATTGAGTATTAGGAGATTTAATTTTTTATTATTATTTCTCGTATTACGTGTAAGTTTTGTTATGACCGATTTCAGAATTTTGAATAAAATGAGGGGTTAAAGGTTATTTACTGAAAAATAGTTTTACGTTGAAATAAAAACTGGGTCCACTCACCCTTGGGTTTTTGAACCCCTTAGGTACCACTGGGGTGCACGCACTTTGAGGAGGCTTAGTAACTACTCTGACATCCGCTTTTGGGTCTTAAAATGATGTGGCGACGAATTGGGTATTTCATGTAGTAAGGTAACATTATGATCATCAAACTTGTGTCCCGCTCTAACCTTTCGCTGTGGGGTGAAATGTAATTGATTTTGACTGGTTATATTTCACTTGACCCCTATAAAACACTTCATTTTATTTAATTGGTTTTTGTCATCTAGTCATAATCGTTCAGATGTCGGCTAGCATGCATCAATCTACGTGCCCTAAGTGAACTTTTTGGATCGAGGTGTGTCAACTTTCGTGTTGGTCGGATGACGATCAGCTGCCACATGAGCCACCACGTGCCAATGAAGCCCTCTACGTGTGGGCCTCACGCTCCAACTCTGCCACCAGCAACCTCCAGTCGAGTAGACCTGTGGGCCTACGTGCAAGACCCAAACTGGCGTCCTGGCCCGACTCAAAAATCGCCATTTCTTATTATTTTTCATCGTTGTAACTGCCCAGATTCATCTAATAGATGCTACAAAGTGATCTATGGCTTCAAAACTAGAAAAACTTACCTCGAATGTGATGATCCAATTTTAGTATACATGGCTACAATTCCAGTCTTTTTTCTAGAACTTCCATATGTCCAATTCTCCATTTTTTTGACTCATACTAATCCTAGGGATGCAAACACCCTTCCAGAAACTGTAGTTAAGCACTAAGAGGCTTCAAAATTCTTTAAGGAGGGCCTTTTCATATTTCCTTTGTTTTCATCTCTATCTCTCTATTTTTCCTCTTCCTTTTTTTCTTCCTTTTCTTATTCTCTTTCTTTTCTTCCCTTTCATTTTCTTCTCTTCTTCCTGCCTTTCTTCTCCCTTACAAGTTGGTTTTGGTGGTCATTTTCCTTCTCGGCCACCATCACCCGAACCACCATAACTCACACACACATACCCTATATATAATAGTGTAGGTCGGTGGAAGGAGTTTGTGGAGGGAAAATAAAGAAGGCTGAAGAAAATTCTAGAATACATTAGGTCCTCCAAGAAAAATTACCAAAATACCCTTATGTTCAAAATGACCAAAATGCGCCTACTTAACTTTGATTCGTATGGTACCTATTCAATATCCGATTCTGACATACCACCTGTCTATAAACTCACGATTTTTAGACCTTCCTAATAGTCCTTTTGAATCATCTAGAAAGTTTCTAGATAAAAAAAAGTAAACATTTGACCTTTAGGGGAAAAACCATCATTTTTACCTTTCTCAAATTTCCGGGTCGTTACATATCACATCATAATATGTTCTAGAATCATGATGCCAATATCACGTCAGATCAACCCAAAGTCACGTGAATAGATAAACATTACAGTAATGAAATTCACACAACAAAGAAGGGTCATAAGTGACTAAGTAGTAAGGTGAACAAAAAATAGTTACAGTAAAGCTACTAATTCGTTTAAAGCCCTGGGTAAGGAAATATTGTACCGAACGATACGTACTAGATGAGTGTAAAACTCGAGCAACCAAAACGATTAAATCTGACAACTATAGATTTGCTACTTGATACGAAAAAAATGGGGTTCTAGCAACATAAGTAATAGTAAGAGTAATGATGGTACGTAGCAATCTCGCACAAGAACAAACGACTATAGGTCATTCGATGTAACCTTCAAAAATTTCCACTCAAGTCGAGAACATAATTAATCGCAAAAACCTTGCTAAACTCGAGCTTCCAGAACAATTCTGGAGACCCGTCTCCAAAGTGGTCCATCAACGAGCCAATCATAAAAAGCAAATTTTCCATTTGCGCTGTTGAGTAACTCGTTCACACCACCCATACGAATCTTAAGCTCGTAAGGACCACCAGAATGAGAAATACAATGAAAAAGAAAGCCGAACTAACTCGTAGTCAAATGGAAGATAAGATAACCCCAAATAGCTCTACTTCTCTTAATAACTCGCGGTCAGGTTGCAGTCGAGTAAGACCATTATCAAATAACAATTCTAACTATTGAAAAGAGGCTCTGACATGGTAAATTAGGTTGTATGATCATCATGTGTCCGTAATTAATGAAACAACTTAAAACCATGTTCTGATACCAAATTGACACACCCTAATCCGAAAAAGTCCACTAGGATACCTAGATCGAAGCATGTTGGCCAACATTTGGTCGGTGACATCCATATGAAGAAAGACATTTAATTAAAAAAAAACGTTCCATTTTAAGAAGTCGAGTGAAATATAACCAGTGAAAATCGATTACATTTTACCGTGATAGTGGAAGTATTAAGTATACACACTAATGATGATCATACAAGTAAGTAGTTACTTGAATTACCCCAATTTTCGTACCACTTGGACTACTGGTGTGAGTGTTAGAGCTTCTACCGAAGCCTCCTCGAAAAATGTAAAACACCAACAAGACCTGAGGGCTTCAAAAATAAAGAGTGAGTGGACCCAGTAGTTTATTTAAGTGTAAAACCACGATTAGTAAAATATGCTTTAACCCCCGATTTCTAGAAAACTCAAAAAGTAATTTTAGACTTGCACGTAATATGAGAAATGATAATAAAATAATAATAAACCAACAAAATGAGTCAAGGTGAATCATAAATATAACACATGTCAACCCACTAAACACTTGCTCATGAGTTGCTCAGGTCATACACATATGATAGAACTGGGTATCCTTACTCGCTTACCATGTCCACGTGAAAGCTAGGTGTTCAGCACTGTCCGTAGAGCTCAGCAACAAGCTGGTGCTATTAACTAGTATTGGGAGCAGTATAGGTGAACAAGCAAGTGAAGCTTGGTATGTGACCTACAGACAGGTACTAGATACCAACGACTTCTAAAGTAGCATTATAAAGCAAGTTTGAGAAAGAGGTCCACTCACAAACTATTCGGGAAGTTAAAAGCGCCCAACATGTCAAAACATGTAAGTTTGAACTCGTCACAATCCTAAATGAAATCAACCATAAGGTTACTCAATGAATTTATGACAGGGACCCGCCCCGATCCCCCGGGGACCACAAGGGGACGTGCCCTGCTCCCGTCTGACACCCGAACCGAAAATCCCGATTTTAGCCTTAAAAACTTAAATGCATAAATGTCCGAATTAACAAGTCATACATAGTCCAAATTTAACAGATGTCAGACAAGGGATACAATTTAAAATACAATCCGAGCACGACACTAGAAAGGAAAATCCTGCGGGTGATCCGACCCGACAGGGGATCAGGTGCGCAGTGGAAAATCTATGCCTCAGCCTCGGGGTCCTCACCAACCTCAGCAACACGACCTGGAGGGGTTACCAAACATGAAGGGTGAGTGGGCCGAAACTCAGGTTTGTAAAAACAGTATAATAAGTAAAATATAATTTACCCCTCCGTTTTCCAAACATGCATGCATCAGTATTTAAAAGCCATAAACACATGTAATATATCACAAGTATCATATTAAGTCAGAAATGTAATATAAACCCAGCTACTGCACCATACACAACCGATATTGACATCCCAGATGTCCGACGTCCCTGACGTCCAATAGTGGTCACAGTTCCAAGGCTACGCGTGCCACCCGGGGTCTCAAATCCCGAGTCCAAACTCCGAACCCAGTTCGGTTATGGCATCCTAGATGCCCAGCGTCCCAGACGCTCGACGTCCCAGACGTCTAATAATAGCAATCCTGCTCCTGAGTCATCCTACGGTCTGGTACCTCCGTAGCATGACCCCTCGCAGGCAATGCACCGTGACCGCTCCGGGGTACCACATCCGGAGGAGACAGTATCATACGGTGGATTATACAGTGCAGTACCCAAGATAGTCATCGTATCCACAAGTATATGTAACTATATATATATATATATACAATATAAAACAGTATTCATTTTCCGTAAAACAGGCCTCAGCCCAACACCGTAAAACGTGTCACAGCCGTAAATCGAGATAATCAAATCCATTAATGATTCACGCACACATATAGATATACGGAAATGAAAACGGTTATGCATGCAAGAGTTAATAAAAACGGGCCCACTCACAGTACGCTCCCGCTGCGAATAACGTGCGTACGGACTTGTCTCCGGAATTAACGTAAGTTCCCTGTCATTTCCAATCACACACAAGTGTCATTAAAGGTTCTTAAAATACCCTCAAAAAGTCCAAAACAGAAACCGGTTCGGGAAAGCCGGCCAACACGCTTCCCGAGACATCCGGCCCTAAACTGACCTTCCTCTCTATCTCAGATCAACATGGTTATTTTACAGAAAATGTCCAAAATGATGAAAGGATTAAAAGTCATGTTGACCGTGATCCGAGATAATGCTCAACGCGCCCTCACGCGCCGCCCAAAGTGGTTGCGCGTGAAAGTCACGCGCTGCTACAGTGTCACTGCTACAGTGTCACCGTCCTCGCCCGATTTACTGTTATTTGGGTCTGAGACCCGCGGGGTGACCCGATTAATTAACCGTCTATTTCTACTTAATTTCTTTCCTTCTTGATTCTAACATGTTCTAAAGTCATTTAATTACAGTTCTCAGTCCACTAATCAACTCGACAAGCCTTCAACCATCCTATCCAAACCCGAATAGCTACACGGGTCCAACCTCAGAACACCTCCAAACTATCACCATTGTCCAATTAATTTATACAGAAGCATACTAGGACCTAGACTAACAAAATAGAACCATCAATTGAACGAAACATCACCTGAAAGTAACCGTCCAAACGCCGCGATTTCCTCTATACACGGCGGTCACCGTCCCAGCTCCTTCGTGGCTGGTTGTCGTCGATTTCGATATGGAAAGGTTCCAAAAGTTCCCAGAAAGCTTACTCAGTGATTGGTTTCGTCCAAAAGGCCGTGGAAATTGAACTCGGATTTTCCCTCCAAATCGGTTTTTCTCAGAACTGGAACTTGGGTTCCTGGGCAATTCCTCGATCACACTCTTCGAATCTTGCACGGTTAGGTTTCTGCTACTCCCAGAAAGCTTCCCCAGTGTTTAGATCGACCCCAAAACCCGTAGAGATTGAATTCGGAGTTTTTCCCCCCAAAAACCCGAAACGGTTCTTCACGGTTTTTCTTCAGTCTCTCACAGTTCCTCAGTCTTAAACAGACTCCAATGAACCCGTCATTCATTCCCCTTGCGCAGTTAATCGATCAAGGGGTCCAACACCCGTGGGAGACACTCACAGACGCACTGGACACTGCCTCCCGCACACAGAGCTCAACCAAAGTTTTTAATTCTTCCCGTGGCCTGCAACAACCACAACCACACTCCCAACGTCTCAAATTGCATAAACAAATCCCACAATCCGTCCACTCAGTGTTTAAACAATTGCACGCCCACAAACACCACGGCATGGCCGTGTGCCCTGTTTTCACGGTTGCTGCTACAGTAACCGTGCAAAAGACCAAAATGCCTTCAGGGCAGAAATTACCAAAATGCCCTCCAACTTCCGTGACCCGTAACTCGGTCATCCGATGTCCGTTTCACGCGTGCCGCCTGTCATTGTACTCAGGGCATCGAGACGAATCTAACGGTCTTCGGGTCGTGCAAAAAATCCCGATACAAAAAAAGTCAACTTTTTCCCCTAACTCGTCCAAATTACGGTAATGCCCCTGAACTTCCGATAGTCATAACTTTTTCCCTGATCGTCCGAATTGGACGTGCCACCTGTCTATGAACTCGTGACTTCCTGAACTACGTCACGGTCACTGGTCAAAGTCCATTTGACCCATAAACCAAAAAGTCAACAATTGGCCATAATCCACAGGGGTAAAATCGTCAATTCATACATTAAATTACAATATTACAATCTGTGAATTTCCGGGGTGTTATAACCTTCCCCCCATAAGGAATTTCGTCCCGAAATTTAAGGAAACAAATAAGGAAACTGTTCCCGCATCTGAGCCTCGGGCTCCCATGTGGCTTCTTCCACGTTCTGATTCCTCCAAAGGACTTTCACGAGAGGAATCGTCTTCTGCCGTAGTACATTGTCCTTCCTGTCCAATATCTGTACTGGTTGTTCTTCAAAGCTCAAATCCTCTCGAAGCTCGATAGGTTGCTCCTCCAATACATGAGAGGCGTCACGTACGTACTTCCGCAACATGGACACGTGGAAGACGTCGTGAACCTTAGAAAGTTCCAGGGGTAAAACCAATCTATATGCCACCCGGCCAATCCTCTCCACAATCTCATAAGGTCCAATGAAACGTGGACTCAGTTTTCCCCGTCGGCCAAAGCGAATAATCCCTTTCCACGGGGACAACCTCAGGAAGACAAAATCTCCAACCTCGAATTCCAAATCTCGGATCCGTCTGTCAGCATAACTCTTTTGGCGATCCTGTGCCGCCCTCAACCTCTCCTTGATAACACGGACTGCTTCCTAGGTGATATCCATCAACTTCGGCCCTACGACCGCTCGCTCCTCAATCTCCATCCAGCAGATAGGTGTCCTGCACTGTCGACCATACAGTGCCTCGTAGGGGGCCATCCCAATACTCGCCTGGTAGCTGTTGTTGTAAGAAAATTCCATTAAAGGCAAGTGAGTATCCCATGAATCCGGAAATTGAAGCACACAAGATCTCATCATGTCCTCCAGGGTCTGAATAGTCCTCTCAGACTGTCCATCGGTCTGTAGATGGAAAGCGGTACTGAAAAGCAATTTCGTTCCCAAGGTAGCCTGCAAACTCCGCCAGAACCTGGAAGTGAAACGCGGATCGCGATCGGACACGATCGACTCCGGCGTACCATGAAGTCGGATGATCTCCTTCACGAACAATTGAGCCAGTCGGTTCGGTTTGTAAGTCTCTTGTACTGGAAGAAAATGTGCTAACTTCGTTAATCGGTCTACAATCACCCAAACTCCGTCAAATCCACTCCGGGTCCTTGGTAACTTAAAGACAAAGTCCATGGTGATGTGGTCCCACTTCCACTCGGGAATCGGTAGTGGCTGCATAGCCCCATACGGTCTCTGCCGCTCCGCCTTAACCTGCTGACAGGTTAAGCATCTGCTCACAAACTCAGCAATGTCTCTCTTCATCCCTGGCCACCAATAATAGTTCCGGAGGGTACGGTACATCTTTGTACCTTCCGGGTGCATAGCATACGCTGAACTGTGGGCCTCCTCCAAAATCTCGGCCCGTAACTCTGTCTCTGCTGGCACACACAAATGGCCCAATTTCACCAGTGCCCCATCGTCTCGGATGGTAAAGTCCTGCCGTTCCCCAGCCTCAACTTCAATCCTGTAGATGCACAATATCGGGTCCTGAAGTTGCGCCTCAATGATCCGATCAACCAACACTGGCCGTACATGGAAACTGGCCAATAAAGCTCCATGCTCATCCGTATCTAGAATAACCCCAGCCTTCCGGAGTTCCACCAGTAAAGGAAGATACACCATCCTCAGGTGAGCAATGGATCCCGCTGATTTCCTGCTGAGCGCATCTACCACCACATTAGCCTTACCCGGATGGTACTCGATCGTACAGTCGTAATCCTTGATCAACTCCAACCATCTCCGTTGCCTCAAGTTGAGTTCCTTCTGGGTAAATAAATACTTCAGGCTTTGGTGGTCGGTGTATATCCTGCACGTTGCGCCGAAAAGGTAATGTCTCTAGATCTTCAAAGCATGAACTACCGCCGCCAACTCCAGATCATGGGTAGGGTAATTCAACTCATGAGTTTTTAGCTGTCGTGATGCGTAAGCGATCACCTTACCATTCTGCATTAATACGCATCCCAAACCTTGTAGTGAGGCATCACTAAAAACTACAAACTCTCCACTGTTGTCGGGCAATGCAAGGATAGGAGCAGTGGTCAAACGATGCTTCAATTCCTGAAAACTCTGCTCACACTGCTCGTCCCAGATGAACTTCACTCCCTTCCTGGTCAAACGAGTCAACGGTGTAGCAATCTTGGAGAAACCTTCCACAAATCTCCGGTAGTAGCCTGCCAATCCGACAAAACTCCGCACCTCTGTCACTGTCGTCGGTCTGGCCCAGTTGGTCACCGCTTCCGTTTTCTGGGGATCCACGCTGATCCCATCAGCCGAAATCACATGTCCCAGAAAACCAATGCTGCTCAGCCAAAACTGACACTTACTCAGTTTGGCGTACAACCGTTCATGTCTCAGCTTCCCTAACACCAACCGTAGGTGTTCCTCATGTGCTCGGGCACTTCCCGAGTACACCAAGATGTCATCGATGAACACAATCACAAACTTGTCCAGGTAAGGTCGGAAAACTCTGTTCATCAGATCCATGAATGCTGCTGGAGCATTCGTCAAACCAAAAGGCATCACCAGAAACTCATAGTGTCCGTAACGAGTTCGAAATGCCGTCTTCGAAATATCCCCCTCCGCAATCCTCAGCTGATGATACCCAGATCGCAGATCAATCTTCGAGAAGCACTGTGCTCCCCGCAACTGGTCGAATAAGTCATCGATCCTGGGTAGAGGATACTGGTTCCTCAGCGTCACCTTGTTCAGCTGTCGGTAATCCACACACAATCGGAGACTCCGCTCATTCTTCCTCACAAACAACACCGGTGCTCCCCACGGTGAAGTACTCGGTCAGATGAATCCCAACTCGACCAACTCCTGTAACTGTGTTTTGAGTTCCCGTAATTCTGCCGGCGCCATCCGGTACGGTGCCTGAGATATAGGTTGGGTACCGGGGAGTAGTTCAATGGTAAACTCAATCTCCCACGGTGGTGGTAATCCAGGTAGATCTTCCGGGAACACATCCGGAAACTCCCGCACCACAGGTATCTCCTCGATACTTGGAGTATCAACTCGCTCCGACACAACGTGTGCCAAATAGCCCTGGCATCCCTTCCGTAGAAGTTTAGTAGCAGCAAGTGAAGAAATCACTTCAGGCAGTGAACCATCCCGCTCCCCCTGAAAGGTAACCTCCGGCAAACCCGGACTCCGCAGAAACACTTGCTAGCTACAGCAATCAATAAGCGACCCATGCTCCGCTAACCAATCCATCCCGAGAATCACGTCGAAGTCATGGATGTCCATAATAATCAAGTCTGCTGGCAGATCCACCTCCTCAATTCTCACCGGGCACCTCCGAATCACCTGATTCACCAAGTACACGACGCCCATAGGTGTGCCAACACCCATCTCACTATCTAAGGCTGAAACCTCACAATCTAACATACCAGCACAACGCCTCGAAATAAAAGAATGTGTAGCCCCCGCATCCAACAATACTCGCACAATAAGGTTCGAGATATGAAGTGTACCTGTAATCACATCCGGGGCTGACCTCGCCTGCTGCTGAGTCACTGCAAAAACACGAGCACTGGGCCCCGCAGTCTGCCCGCGCCCACGTGCGCCACGTCCAGCACCCTGTCCTCGGCCTCCGGCAGTGTTGGAAGCCGAACTCTGTGCAACACTAGCACCTCCAGTATCGTTGTTCCTCGACAACGATGGGCAATCTCGGGCATAGTGGCCCGCTCCTCCGCAAGAAAAACAATTAACTGTCCTCCGTCCATCCCAAGACCCTCCTGATGCACCACTCCAAGACTGATGCTGCCCAGCACTGGATCTCGATCCGCCCCTCTGAGAGCCCCCTGATCGACCTGACCAGCCACGACCCCGCAACGATGTGGGTGCTCCTCGATAACTTCCCCCGTTAGAGATCTTCCGGCCGGTTGGTCCCGGATGGGGACGATCCCGGCGCCGCCCCTCGCCTGATGATTGTCGCGCCTGGTGTGCCACCAGACTAGCCTCGACACGAACTGCAGCGTCTACCATGTCCCTCAGAGTCGCATAAGTGGCAGCCGTCACACCTGCCCGTATCTCTCCTCGGAACCCCAACTCAAACCTCTAACATCTGTCCTCCTTAGTACTCACGAAAGCTGCTGCAAAACGGGAAAGCTTCCCGAAAGCCTGCTCATAGTCTGCCACGGACATGTCCCCCTGCTCCAGTCGCAGGAACTCCGCCTCTCGTGCTGCACGAAAAGATCGCGGATAATACTGATCTAGGAACCGAGCACGAAAGACCTCCCATGTGGTGGTACGAACTGACCACCCCGACATCTCCAGACCCTGCCACCATCGGTAAGCTCCGCCTTCCAGTAAGAAAGCCGCTAAAGTCACCCGCTCGCCGGGTGGGCAATGCATCACAGTAAAGATTCTTTCCCATTTGTCAATCCACTCGTAGGCATCCTCGGGGTCAGATCCCCCATTGAAAGGTGTGGCTCCCAACCGTTGAGCCCGCTCAATACTGGCACATTCCATCTCTCTCTCAATTTCCTCGGCGGTCCGTGCTGAAGAGGCTCTCCTCGGAGGCATAACCAACTGTTAAGAGGCATAGATTAGTTAACGCAATTCTTAGACTCGAAAAGTACCTAATATTAACCGCTAGTCTAACATGCTGACCACAACCTAGTGCTCTGATACCAAGCAGACAGGGACCCGCCCCGATCCCCCGGGGACCACAAGGGGACGTGCCCTGCTCCCGTCTGACACCCGAACCGAAAATCCCGATTTTAGCCTTAAAAACTTAAATGCATAAATGTCCGAATTAACAAGTCATACATAGTCCAAATTTAACAGATGTCAGACAAGGGATACAATTTAAAATACAATCCGAGCACGACACTAGAAAGGAAAATCCTGCGGGTGATCCGACCCGACAGGGGATCAGGTGCGCAGTGCAAAATCTCTACCTCAGCCTCGGGGTCCTCACCAACCTCAGCAACACGACCTGGAGGGGTTACCAAACATGAAGGGTGAGTGGGCCGAAAATCAGGTTTGTAAAAACAGTATAATAAGTAAAATATAATTTACCCCTCCGTTTTCCAAACATGCATGCATCAGTATTTAAAAGCCATAAACACATGTAATATATCACAAGTATCATATTAAGTCAGAAATGTAATATAAACCCAGCTACTGCACCATACACAACCGATATTGACATCCCAGATGTCCGACGTCCCTGACGTCCAATAGTGGTCACAGTTCCAAGGCTACGCGTGCCACCCGGGGTCTCAAATCCCGAGTCCAAACTCCGAACCCAGTTCGGTTATGGCATCCTAGATGCCCAGCGTCCCAGACGCTCGACGTCCCAGACGTCTAATAATAGCAATCCTGCTCCTGAGTCATCCTAAGGTCCGGTACCTCCGTAGCATGACCCCTCGCAGGCAATGCACCGTGACCGCTCCGGGGTACCACATCCGGAGGAGACAGTATCATACGGTGGATTATACAGTGCAGTACCCAAGATAGTCATCGTATCCACAAGTATATGTAACTATATATATATATACAATATAAAACAGTATTCATTTTCCGTAAAACGGGCCTCAGCCCAACACCGTAAAACGTGTCACAGCCGTAAATCGAGATAATCAAATCCATTAATGATTCACGCACACATATAGATATACGGAAATGAAAACGGTTATGCATGCAAGAGTTAATAAAAACGGGCCCACTCACAGTACGCTCCGGCTGCGAATAACGCGCGTACGGACTCGTCTCCGAAATTAACGTAAGTTCCCTGTCATTTCCAATCATACACAAGTGTCATTAAAGGTTCTTAAAATACCCTCAAAAAGTCCAAAACAGAAACCGGTTCGGGAAAGCCGGCCAACACGCTTCCCGAGACATCCGGCCCTAAACTGACCTTCCTCTCTATCTCAGATCAACATGGTTATTTTACAGAAAATGTCCAAAATGATGAAAGGATTAAAAGTCATGTTGATCGTGATCCGAGATAATGCTCAACGCGCCCACACGCGCCTCCCAAAGTGGCTGCGCGTGAAAGTCACGCGCTGCTACAGTGTCACTGCTACAGTGTCACCGTCCTCGCCCGATTTACTGTTATTTGCGTCTGCGACCCGCGGGGTGACCCGATTAATTAACCGTCTATTTCTACTTAATTTCTTTCCTTCTTGATTCTAACATGTTCTAAAGTCATTTAATTACAGTTCTCAGTCCACTAATCAACTCGACAAGCCTTTAACCATCCTATCCAAACCCGAATAGCTACACGGGTCCAACCTCAGAACACCTCCAAACTATCACCATTGTCCAATTAATTTATACAGAAGCATACTAGGACCTAGACTAACAAAATAGAACCATCAATTGAACGAAACATCACCTGAAAGTAGCCGTCCAAACGCTGCGATTTCCTCTGTACCCGGCGGTCACCGTCCCAGCTCCTCCGTGGCTGGTTGTCGTCGATTTCGATATGGAAAGGTTCCAAAAGTTCCCAGAAAGCTTACTCAGTGATTGGTTTCGTCCAAAAGGCCGTGGAAATTGAACTCGGATTTTCCCTCCAAATCGGTTTTTCTCAGAACTGGAACTTGGGTTCCTGGGCAATTCCTCGATCACACTCTTCGAATCTTACACGGTTAGGTTTCTGCTACTCCCAGAAAGCTTCCCCAGTGTTTAGATCGACCCCAAAACCCGTAGAGATTGAATTCGGAGTTTTTCCCCCCAAAAACCCGAAACGGTTCTTCACGGTTTTTCTTCAGTCTCTCACAGTTCCTCAGTCTCAAACAGACTCCAATGAACCCGTCACTCATTCCCCTTGCGCAGTTAATCGATCAAGTGGTCCAACACCCGTGGGAGACACTCACAGACGCACTGGACACTGCCTCCCGCACACAGAGCTCAACCAAAGTTTTTAATTCTTCCCGTGGCCTGCAACAACCACAACCACACTCCCAACGTCTCAAATTGCATAAACAAATTCCACAATCCGTCCACTCAGTGTTTAAACAATTGCACGCCCACAAACACCACGGCATGGCCGTGTGCCCTGTTTTCACGGTTGCTGCTACAGTAACCGTGCAAAAGACCAAAATGCCCTCAGGGCAGAAATTACCAAAATGCCCTCCAACTTCCGTGACCCGTAACTCGGTCATCCGATGTCCGTTTCACGCGTGCCGCCTGTCGTTGTACTCAGGGCATCGAGACGAATCTAACGGTTTTCGGGTCGTGCGAAAAATCCCAGTACAACAAAAAGTCAACTTTTTCCCCTAACTCGTCCAAATTACGGTAATGCCCCTGAACTTCCGATAGTCATAACTTTTTCCCTGATTGTCCGAATTGGACGTGCCACCTGTCTATGAACTCGTGACGTCCCGAACTACGTCACGGTCACTGGTCAAAGTCCATTTGACCCATAAACCAAAAAGTCAACAATTGGCCATAATCCACAGGGGTAAAATCGTCAATTCATACATTAAATTACAATATTACAATCTGTGAATTTCCGGGGTGTTACAATTTAAGTTAAAACTACAATAAATCTCACTTAAATTGCCAAAACGAGGCTAAATGGACTTAAAACATACTTAAACGGTTCAAAAATGTCCCAAACTAGGCCCACACATTTTCTGGAATATTCCATGTAGAATATTCCGTATAGAAACACCATTAGTGAACTAACGATTTAACTAACCATCGTCATCTGGTGATCGGACCGCCATTGGCACGGCAGGTCACAACGGTTGGAAAATGGTAAAAAATTTCGCAAAATCTATCTTTCCAGTGAGGCCTAAATCTCTCAAAACTTGTCCAAATTCAACATGAAATATACAAAACTACATATACTCCACGCAAGGACTCTAAATCTTGAGTCATTGGGTCAAGAAACTACCACTCGTGGCTAAAAAAGCGTCGGGAAGTCGAGGCTCCGTCATGGTTCCCTGCCCTGAAGCTCTATCCACTGTGGTCAAGAGGATGCAAAATTAAACCAGCATGGTTTTCTTCACCTTGTAGAGGCAAGAAAACAGGTGGTAGTAGTTCAACTTGGGTTGTACATTGTCAAAGGGGAACAGTGGCACTGCAATTTCTGGCGACGTTCCTCCGCCATTGGCCTCGCACCAAAATGACATGCAATGGGTCAATAAGGGTCTACGCAAACTGGGAAACCTAATCAAACACTCATTGAGTTGATTTTATCTCGTTAAAGCTGCTAATCTGCTCCAGCCAAAGTCTTGTTATTCAGGGGTTCAAGTCGGATTTTCCTCTGTAACTTGAGGCACGATGGCTAGCGTAGCTCATAGCCTAGCCCAACAAACTCGCGAGGAGAAGGTAAAGAGAATCTACATCATTTGGATTCCTATCTTGAGGTTCCAAGTAGGTAGTGGTGTCTTTGGCTTCACCATCGCACTACCGCCGTCAATACTGCCACTTCAGTGTCTTTTATCTACCAAGTGATCACAAAGATCATGGAAATGTAGTGAGTTCGTTGGAGATTGAGGTTCATAAAAGTGTATTATTGTTGTCGAGTTTGTGAAGATTGCGAAGGTACGGTGAAGATGTTTTAAAAAAAGGGAGTAAGGGTGAACTTGTGATTTATCACATTAAGTTCAGGACTAATGGGTGTGCATTTTGGGCTTCCAATTGGGCATGGATTAACCTGGGCTTGAAACATTGTTTGGACTAGAAAAACACACTCAAATGCCACACACCCAACGAGTAATCCAATAGTGAAGTAATCGAGGCCCAACAAAACTCATGATGGTACTTTGGTAATTTCACATTTTCAATCGCTTAATTTTAATACGGGATGTAACAAGTCCGCTCCGAAAGTGCACATTGTCGTATCTTAAAATGATCGACTTGAAAAAATAGAGAGGACACCACTCGAACCTATACCAATAGATGTCCCAAATTCCTGGGTCGTGCAAAAATGAAAAACTACAATGAAGAAAGTACTAAATTAGTGTCAAAAATAATATATATAAAATATTTATATATCTAATTATATTATAAAGTAGTATATAAATAAATATATAGGCTAATCAATCCCATCTTGAGGAATTTCAGTTTTGCCAGCAAAGTAGGACGACCTATGAAAAACTCTTCAACATAATCTCTCCAAGCAGCACATGTGCAACACATGCACAAAAGGACCTCATTAGAACCTACCACAAGGAAGCCTAGGATTGCACATCTGACACCACGGACAGTCGTTGCCAGATCATGCGCCTATGTTCTCTCGTGAGACACAAGCGTTTGACGTGTCCAACACTTCAGCGATAAGCCGACGCCAGCGCCCAAAAATATCCAATACAGTAGCGCGTAGGCGAAAAGCGCCTGACGCACCCCTAACATTTGCTGACATCCACCTGCCATCCAACGCCGGCCACCAGAGTGTGACCCACATGCGCTTGACATAGAGCTAACAATGACACGACCCATCACAATCCCCCCGGGATTAACGTGGGATGCGTCATGCTCCCGTCTGACATGAAGTGTCAGACAAGGGATAATACGTACCTCTACCCATACGGGGCTCCCGAACCGCGATAGGATCGGTGGAGGAGTGCTATGTCTCGGTCTCTGCTACAACCCGCATTCGTGATCAACCTGAAGGGCATTAAAACCATTAAGAACTGTGAGTGGATGAAAATCAATAAGTTTATAAAAACACATTTCATAAAGATATTTATGCCCTTCACTAAAAAGTATGCATGCATCGAAAAACAGAAATCGAAACATTTACTCAAATGAACCATTAGGGCCTTAGCCCAAAAATCGTAAGTCAAAACCCAGTGTGGGAACTCAGCCCAAAACAGTAGACTACCAAAATTCGTAAATCCAAAATCAAGTGGGCCACTGCCCAAATCCATAACCAAAAATCCACAAATACCGAAATACCATTTCAAGATTCCAATAATCCATATTTACCACATAACCATCCTCGGCATCCCAGATGCCTAACGTCCCAGACGCTTGACGTCTCATACGTCATATCTCATGGTAATAAGCAACGCGTGCTACCCGGGGTCTCTCCGGGTCAATATCTCTGACATCCCAGATGTCTGACGCCCCAGACATCCAATCATTGCATTCCTGGTCCTGAGTCACCATACGGTCCGGTAGCTCCGTATAATGACCCCTCACAGGCAATGCACCGTGACTTCCCCAGTGTCCCAGACACCTGGAGGAGACCATCACATGTCCTCGTATCAAGATGGTATATGGAAAATAGTTTTACAAAGCCATTTCAAAACAGCTCAATGGGCCCTGCCTGAAATATCTCATAAAACATCACAATCCGTTTAGGGTCCCCGACCCGAAATCACGTTTATGTAACATAAGGTCTCAGACCCGAAATCACATTTATAAAACTCAACTGGGCCTCATGCCCGATTTTACAAATCACTGGGCCCCCGGCCCCATCACATGACTCAAAAGGGTCTCCGCCCGATTTCGTAAACCAACTGGGCCCCTAGCCCTATCACATAATTCAAATGGGTCTCATACCCAAATTCATCTTTCCAAAACCAAAACCATGCCATAGAACCATAATTGAACTCACAATCACATAGCCATAGCATAAACTCGTAAACCTCGAAAAGCGTGTAAATACGAGATTACCTCGAAATACGTGCCATCATGTAATGACCCATCCCGGGAATCGGGATTAGAAAAGTTAATCGGTGATTAGTTGGATGCGTTCGGACGGATGGTTCGAAATGACAATTTTGCCCCTGGAATTGGGTAAAATGTCGACTTTTCGATCGGGCGGTCAAAAGGACTTTGACCGATGACAGTGACTTAGTTCAGAACGTCACGAGTTCATAGACAGGTGGTACGTCCGATTCCAACATCCGAGGAGAAGTTATGATGTTCGGAAGTTTGAGGATACTTTGGTAATTTTGTTGAATAGGGGCAATTTGTTGACTTTTCAATTGACATGGACTTTTCACGTAAGAAGAGGACTGTTCGGAAGGTCTCGATCTCCTGAATACAACGACAGGCGGCACACGGTCATCAGAGTTTGGACGACTAAATTACGGGTCAGGGATTACGAAGGGCAAAATGGTAATTTGTACAATGAAGGTTATGGTGGCCTAGGGATCTGTGCCCAATGACAGTAGGACACATGGCTGCTTTGGAGAAGGTAACCACCAGATTGTTGACAAGTGTTCCTCTCTAGATGGTAGTGGAATGTTTGAAGACCGCCTTACTATTTGTTTTAAAACTGAAGTGTAACACGGATTGAAAACAGGAAACAGAGTGTCTGAGGGTGGGGGTGTGCGTGAACCATGAGAAACAAGCCAATCCTCCTCAGTTGAGAGTAGTGTGTGATGGAAATGGTGGAACTCGATGGTGAGAGGGTGGTGTCACCGTGATGATCGTCGTGGGTGTCGGTTTTAAATAGGAAACTCTGTGCAACCCATGACTCTCAAGTATAGATAGTCACCTTCAAACCCCAGCTTTTAGCCATAGTGTGTGAAGGGGGGTTGGATAGAGGACTCAGACGTGTGTGGTGGTGCCCACGGCGGTGAACGGCGACGGTGGTAAGCTTTTATTACAATGAACGGTTCAGTTAGATTCAGAAATGGTTCATCATGATTTCGTGATTATTGATTAATTTTCATAATTGGCACTTGTCTCTGGAGGTTACAGTGGTGGTTAGGAAGTGAAAACCAGGGACAGGGAAGGCTAAGACCATGGAAACAGTGGAGAAGGAATGTGGTTCGAAGGATTGATCGGACATGTATTGAACAAGACCTAATTTCTTGATTTAATTAGTTAAAACATCTGTAGAGATTGGGACGAAATTAGTGGGCTAAACGGAATTGAAAAAGATGAAAAAACAAGGAAGAACCGTGACTGTCGGTTCAGCTGGACCGGCCTAAATCGAACCGGTCTGGACCCAGTTCGGCAAGAGGTTGAAGATGAACAGTGCAGACGCATAAAGCCCATACGCAGCCCCTTTGGACGGTACGTGTGGGCGTGTGGCATGTGTTTTGAGGAAGGTTCCAACATGACTTTTAAAGTATTTGATGTAACGAACATTTTGGCGTTGGTTTCGAGTCAATCGGACATCGTCTCGATATGTTTCAAGATGTCTGACGGTTTTAGGCCTTGGTTAAAAATAGTTAAAAATTCAGAAAAATTACGGAGCTTAAGTATGATTATTGTGAAGTAGTTAGTGACCTTATTCTCGGATTTGAACAGGTTCGGGAAAGCCGAGGATAGTGGATTAGCAGGGAAAGCATAAGTGCGCGCATATCGAGTCAGCGACAGAAACGGTCTGTGATGTGACTTTGCTTTCTAACTCTTGATGCATGCATATATGTTTTATATGTTTTCTATATGTGATTCTATGATTTTATTTATGAGGTATTTACGGATGCGTTTTACGAGATTTCGAGGTATTTGATTCTATGTTTTCTATATATGTTTTATACGGAAACGGTCAGCGACAGAAACGGTCTGTGATTCTATGTTTTCTATATATGTTTAATACGGTTTTGCACGTTTTTCGAGGTATTTACGGATGCGTTTTACGAGATTTCGATCAATGTTATGATTTGACTATGGTTTAAATGATTTGATTTCGGGATTTGAAACATGATTTGATTTCAATGATTTAAAACGGATTTTTGAAAGTGCTTTCGGGCTTGAAGCCCAGTTCAGAAAAATTGTTTTAAAGAACGTGAATTCGGGTTTTTGAAGTGGATTTCAGAATGACGATTTTGGATTCCATTTTGGGAACTTGGAAATGGATTTCCGGATTTGGGTTTCGAATGGTTATTCCGGATGCCGGCTTACAGAATGATGGTTTCGGACTCGGATTTGGAAACGGTTATGGATATGAGTTCTGGATTTGGATTCGGGATCCTGATGAGATTGCGGATTCGGATTCGGAAATGGAAAGTGGTTTTGGATTGGATTTGCTTTATCTGGTTATTGGGTTTAAAGACCCGGATATGATTATGAAGGGGGCAGGCCCGGATTGAGTTTAAAGACTCGGATATTGATATTTCCCCCGTAGGCCTATTGAGTTTAAAGACTCGGGAGTTTAAAGACTCGGATTATATTGAGGCCTGCATTGAGTTTAAAGACTCGGATAGATCCAGCAGGTTCGATGGATGAAAATGTGGTATCAAATGTGTTTGGGATTTCACTGAGAATTGATGATGATGGTTTTCAATAATGGTTTTTTGATGTTTTGGGCTCTGCCTGGATGATACAGTTTTCGATGGTTTTGGGCTGAGGCCCGGGATTTGAGAAAAGGAAAATGTGTTTGGTTTTTCTTACATGGTTTGCATAGTTATGCATAGATCACAGTTTAGAAAACGAAGTCCATTCACAGACCGTCCTACGCTATCACCCCGATACACGAGCCATATGCCTTCCTGGGCCCCATCATTATCACCGAGACTTCCAAACCTGTCCAAATCACACTAGAGGGTTACTAACCTCTTCGTTAACCTTCTATTAAAGTCCAATAATTTTTCTGAATTTTTAACTATTTTTAAACTCTATTCAAATCCTTCGGACACCCCGAAATATATCGAAACGGTGTCCAGTCGACACGAAACCAGTCCCAAAATATTCGTTGCATCGAATAGATTATTTCACATGTTGACATCATGACGCAAAAGTTTCCCACACGCCCGCAAGCGCCAAACACAGTTCATCGTCAACCTTGGGTAAACTCGGTCTGAAGCAGTTCAACGGTTTCGTCCGGTTCAACCGAACCGACGAACTGACTAGGTTGGTTCTCAGCCGTTCCTCAACCATTTTCCTCCCGGTTTCTTCCTTTGTCATTGTCTTAACCTAACCTAGAGTTCTACGGACTCAAAAACTAGAAAAAGAGACAAGATCCTCACCTGTGATGCCAAACCCGAAACCCAGAACTCTGTCGTCATACCCGTCGACTCAGGCCGTTCCTTGCCTCGAAACCATGTCCATTGCATTCGTCTAGGTTCCTAGAACATATTTGGATCAACCCCAATAGTTAACACACGTCCAAAACTTGGTTTCGATTTTTGTTCTCGAACTGGGTTATGGGTTCTTACCTCCACTGTCCTCCCCGCCTTGCCCAGCTCACCGTCGTGTCGTCCTTGAAACTCTTAGCCTCTCATGTAACGACCCGTCCTGAATTTCGTGATTAAATTAGTGACTAATCAAGGATTATGGAGGTTAATCGGTGATTAGTCGAGCACTTGCGAACGGACGGTGCGAAATGACGATTTTGCCCCCGGAATGGGCAAAATGTTGATTTTTGTTCTGGAGGTCAAATGGACTTTGGCCAATGACTGTGACGTAGTTCGGGACGTCACGAGTTCATAGACAGGTGGCACATTCGGTTCCGACATTTGAGGAAGAAGTTATGACGTTCGGAAGTTCATGGTTATTTTGGTAACTTGGTTAAAGGGGGCAAATAGTTAACTTTTGACCCGGGAGATTTGATGGTTGAGAGCCGAGGACCGTTATGTAGATCAGGTCGATAAGAATCCATAGATAGGCGGCACACCAAAATCAGACATCGGACGAGAAAGTTATAGGTCACGAAAGTTCGATTTCACTATGCACGTATTACGAGGCGATGATTAGGTGGCAAAATCTGATTAGTTGACTTTTTAAATGGGACCCATGGATGAGTGACAAGTGGCACTCATCCCATTGGTGGCTTCCCCAAAAAGTGGATCTATCCTAATTAAATAATATTAATCTAATTATTTTATAATTTAATCCTACGACCCACCTCTCATCCTAACCATTCATCTCATCTAATCTCTCAATCCCAACCATCCATTTCCTTCTCTCTCTCATCTGATCATCATCAGATATTATCTTCATTTTTTCCCTTAAACCAAACACTATTCTTCATTTTCTCTCTAAGCAACCCGAACACAAACCACACCACCCTACCATCTTTGTTGTGTGTGTACAACCGTGAGAGTGACCGAGATTATGAGAGACTGAGATGGACATAAGGCTGGCAGGAGCAGCAGTGATGGCCGGCCGCCGTGGACGGCGGCGATAGCCCAGGTAACCGAACCCGTGAGTCGTGGTTTTGAGTCCCTTGTTATTCTAATATGACCTAGGGACGAGGAAAACTTGTTGGGGATCGATTTCGAAGGAAAAGGACGCCTGGAAGGACTAAAAAACGAGCTTGAATATCAAGCTTACTATTTGATCTTTGAAGGTATGATTTCATTGGGTTTTCAAGTGTTTTTAATGGCTAGATAGATTAGTTTTGTTGTTAGGGACCTTTAGGAATAGAAATGAACTAAATTGGATTGAAAATAGGAGAGATTGAACAGTGAACCGGTCGCATCGGTTCAGATCGGTCCGATCCGATTCAAACCTGAAGAATCAGGTTCGCTGGAGGAAGAAGAAGGTGAATAGTGCTGGCGCGTGGGCTCACGGTTCGTTTTCAAAGCAGGTTTGCTCATGTTACTTTGAACTCCAGAGCGCGTTTTGCGGGACACTCTGTGCACATGTCGAGGATGTGATGTCTCAATTGGCTGCAGTTCATTATCAACCTGATAGTTAGGATGCCGATACGATAGTTAGTAGGATTGAATCGTGGAACATCTTGGTTCGGCACTCGATGCCGGGGTTGCCATAGTTCTGTCGTGGTTGGCAGTGTGGGACCCTACGGAAGGATAAACGTAATAGTACTTTAGAGTTTTGGATTGTGAGACGGTTTGTTGGGATCGTCTTCCACGATGTTGTAGGATCGATTTTGACGATAGTTAGGAGTTGTGACCATTTGATGGTTGGATCTTGTTGAGTTAGGTGGCTATGCTGCTGGGAGCAGCCGGGTTCGAGGAACCCTAGTATGGGTAGAGGTACGTATTATCCCTTGTCTGACACTTCGTGTCAGACGAGAGCATGACGCATCCCACGTTAATCCCAGGAGGATTGGAATGGGTCGTGTCAAATAAAGTCAGCTGCCCCTTACCTCGTGTTAGCGCATGGGTCGCTGACACCTCTTGTAACCTAACAATGGCTTCCAGCCGCCTACACCACCTTCTGACGGGTACTATCGTACCTTTGCTTTTGTCGCTGCTATCTTCACGTGCCTCGTGCCATACCATTTTGCCTATCAGCCCGCAACATGTCCATCATGTCCCTTGGTCACAAGACTCAATTCGATAAGACTCTTCCATCACCCATTGCTTTACTGTCTTAATGTTTGAACCAACAAACTTTTTCGCTTTATAGTTTTCACAAAGTAGCTTGCAATCCCATTATCAACATAGAAAAAAGAAAAAGAAAAAGAAAAATACATATACCTCCAAAAGTCCGTTGATTAAAACGTTTCTCTCCTTCTTCGGACAACAGCAAAACCTTTTCTCTTCTTCACCTTTTTTTTTCACTCAAACAGAATTGAGGCAAGGGTTAGAACTTTTCCATTTTTTTTTGGCAGCCAAACACCTTTAAATAGAAAGACAACGTCAAAATCATTAAAGATAAAATTGATTTCAAAATAAATTAAATTAATTGTCAATATTAAGAGTTTAGTTTCTTGAAGATTTGAGTCCGAAAAATAGATATATATCCTTATGACACATATTAAGTCGGGTATAAATACATATCTAACTTAATTCCGTACTCAACAATTTTTCTCAATATAGAAATAGAGCAAGACAAAAAATATCGACGAGCTTGGTTTATAGTGTATCCCAAAAAATATACATACATTAGGATTCCCTGACTTCCTAAACGATGTGGGGGAATTTTTCGAACCCAAAATCATCCGAAAATTGTGGAGCTGCGACGTAACCCATAATTGACATAATATCCGAATTTCCCATGATAATGACATTAACAGCTCACAGGCAGCCACATATTAAATAATACATTTACTAGCTAAATATATTATTTAATTGGTTTAAAGTCTTAACAATATTAATATTCCCCCGAGAATTAATTGTCATTATTTTTAATAATGGACAATTATTATTGATATTAAAATTATTAAAATTATTATCATTATGAGCAATCATAATAATTAAATAATATCTTTTATTAAAAATGTACTATTTATTAATTACAAAATCAACTGACCAATTCAAAATGCTACGTGACTCTTAAGGCTTTCCAATAAATAGTGGAGCTCATTTCATTTTCAAGTTAATTTGTTCTTCGTTTCGAAGTATTTTTTATTCCTCTCTCAAAGTTTACCTTAAACATCATAGTATTTTTAGTTGAACAACTCCTTAGGGGTTCAATCTTAACTTCAATTGTCTATTTTTTTTTTCTTTTTTCTGTTTGTAGTGCCTATGAAGATTTTTTCAAGTGAGTAGGATTTCTATTTCAACATTGATAATACTTCATCGCCTAGATTCTCATATAGAACGAAGCCTAGCCTATACGATATGAGGGAAAAAGAAAAGCCTTCAATGAAAAAAGCTACTTCATTTTATACTCTATCTGGGATGAAACCAACATATAAGATATTAGAGCATGTCTAGTGGTAGAGATAAGGGTAAGGAGCTAAAGGCAAGATTTATTCCTTCTAATGATACTTTTCATGACATCTTGCCTAAAACTATTTTTTGTGTTTCTAATGTGGAGGGGCATGAATTCAAATTTTTATGTGAATTATTTTCTTAAAGATTATACATAGAAATCGTATATAATATATCTGAAATACAATTTAATTTTACTTTATTTTATTTAACTTATATGAATATATAAAAAATAAACATTATCATAATGAATAAACTTTATTTTACTAAAATTTAAATTACATAAAAAATTTGCAAGTCTAAATAAAACATATCATCATTAATTTAAATTTAAATTGAAAAATAAAATCAACTAGTGAGGAGAGGTGAACTAATCTTGATCATTTTGAGGCTGATAATCACCTTCTTCATGATTTTCATGATAGCTAATACTAAGATTACTCTATTGTTCATTTGTGATTGTCAATTGCCTTTTTCTCCCGTATCTTTGTTTGTTTGGACTCATTTTTTCAGTATCATTCTCTATAATTCTATCTTCTCGTTCTATTTGTCTTTCTTTCTCTTTTCGAAATTCCAATGCTTGTTCAAATTGTAACGCCTTCGCATAATCTTCGTCTCTTTTCTTCCTTAATGTCGATTCTTCCAAATTTTGCAATGCATTGGCCTCCATGGTGACATATAATCGATTATTATCAATCATATGTGACTTTCCCTTTCTCCAAGTTTCTTTTGATTACTTCCTTCCTGGAGGTCTTACAGAGGAACCTACAATGACTTCAGGATTTTCCTTTTCCCAATATTCATCCAAATTAATTGTAGATTCAAATGGTGATGAGATAATTGGAGATACCTGACTTCAGACTCTCTATGAGATGGATTTTTGAAATACTTGCAATATTTGCATATCTCCCAATAATGATGAAACATAAATTGCGAATTCATTTTTGCTTTATAATAGACCTCTACTTGTATCATCTAAACATATACTCAAGAACAATTGATTAATTAAAAAAATAAATTGTTTAAGCATCGATCGTAATTTTTTCCACCTAATTGAAAACTTCTGAACAGTTCGGATACCTTCCACATGACCATCCCAATTTTGGATATAATGGTTTCGAACACGTAACCAAAATGCGCTGTTTTTTTTTTTATCTACTCCTTCAATTGCATATGAAGTGACGGCTGCTCAAGTTTTGCATAACATCACTTCTTCCTCCTTTGATCATTTATGATTTGGTGCCATATTTATAGGAGTAAATATTAATTACAAAAACAATAACAACAAAAACAACAACAACGTTAATAATATAACTCGTTTTCAGCCCAACGCTGAAAATATCACCTTGATCTTGGTGGTTTGTTAAAAAGAGTGAGTCTAAAACTCTCTCAATCATTCTCGACTGAAATAGAGAGACCGAGATGTGGAAAGGTTTGAGCTTGGTAGAGAGGTTCGCGAGAGGTTGTGAGGATGTCAAGAGGCTGTCGAGAGGTTCCAATGCTTCCAAACCCCATGCTTCTGTCAACTGCTTCGAGAGGATCGTTCGGGCGTCGATAGGTTCAAGGGGTTTGAGAGGGTCCAGCGACAATCGTGAGGTCTTCGACTAGTCCGAGAGGTTCAAGAAGTTAGATCGCCCTTCGAGAGGTGAGTAAGTGATGTAATTTGTAGGCAAAGGTGAGTGAGTGATTGAGTGATTTTTGTTTTTTTTTTTCCAAATTTGCAGCCTAATACTCCAAATTAAGAGACCGTGGTTTGTTATCCAATTCTATTTTTTTTCTTTCCAATTTATGTTCATCCGTGAAGGATTGCATGTTTGGATTGTTGTGTTTGATTGAATAATTTTTTCTAAATTGTGTTCATCTGTGATTCTTGTGTTTGGATTTTTGTTTAATTTAAATTTCATCCGTGATTCTTGTGTTTGGATTTTTGTTTAATTTAAATTTCATCCGTGATTCTTGTCTAATTTCTGTTCATGTTTGAATTTTTGGATTTGATTGAATTCTGGGTTTTTGTTGGCCGATGCTTGTGGTGGTTACGATCCAAAATCGAGGAGAGAGGATGAGAATGTGTTTGAGAAGGAAGGAGATGCAGAGAGTGATGAAGAGTCAACAGTCACTGTGTATGTGTGGGTCAACAGCCTTATCCGGGTTGACTAGGAGGCTATTTTAGCCTCTAGGCTTGCCCTCGTGTGGGCTAGATTTTGGACACTAGAATCACAGGTGCATGGACTAGAGACCAGGAAGTGCCTTGTTTGGGTTAGAATCCTCCCGTTAGACATACTGTTAATGCGAAGTTTCCACAAATATATTCGACAAGAAAACCTAGTTGTAGTTGAAGGGCACGGTAGTGACACTCTAATTTTCTTCTCACCGTGGACATCCCACTTTTTCTGGTTCTGACCATGTTTTGGTGGTGTGGATGGACCTAATGGAGATGAGGGTGATTGTTTCATGGCTCTGGATTGAACTTTGGCTGCTTTTCCGATAGTATGATACGATTTGAGTTGTGGAAATTTTTGGGTTTTATTGTTTTGATCTTTCATTCTGTTTTTATTTTTTCTCTTTCCAAGTCCAAGGGTTCAACCGTTCAGCTATTAATATAAAGTGAGCGAAGCGTGAGAGCGATAGAAAGAAACCCAAATTGTGTCCCACATCGACAAACAACGGTAAATGCCGTTTATATCCGCTGAGAACGGAAGCCAGATCACGACCTTACTTGAACAGGATCTGTTCTATAGGACGTACTTCCATATCCTTGCGAAATAAGGAGACAGAAACCCAAACCTGGTTGATGAATCAAGACCGTTTGATCAGAGCGTGATTAACTGTCTGATGGTCCCCCGGATTATCGAGACCGTAGATGATCGTTCTCAGCTTGTGTTAATTAGGTTGGGGTGGTCAAACGGTTGTCTGACAGGTTCAATTTTGCAAATAGATGTCAAATCTGGGAAGGTGGTTTTTCCCTTTTATTGAATTCTTGTTTCCCTCCAAAGACAGTGCAAGGCCTTGGTGGTCATATGATAGAATGTCTCGGCGCCTCTGGGCACCCGGTTTTGGGACGCTTGGCTAGAAAGATGCGGGACTGCTAGAGACGATTTCTTAGCGCGTGTATGTGTTCAAATGGAGCAAATCATCAAGTTGGTCGTTTGGGACCTTGGGTACTAGGGCATTTCTGATTTTTCCTAGTTGAAGTTGCTGGGGAGAATCCATTGTAGATGTTACTTTAAAACAATGATTCGCATTGTCTATGTCAAAGCATGATTCATAATGTACAATGAAATATGTTATGTCTTTTCATTGTTTTATTTTTCTTCTTACTTGCAGCTTATGGATCTTTCAGCATTGCAGAAGCATTTTCAGACAAGATTATCTCCGGATAAATATTTTCTCTAGAACATTGTTATTCTTTGATGTGCTTATGTATGAATATATAAGTATTTTTGTACGTAACAGACAACATGAACCATAACTCTTGAGAAAATGAGCAAAGCCTATCCTAAGATCTTTCATCTAATAGTGGGTTTTAACTTAGATATGTCTATGTAATCTGTATCTGCAGTCTATTCAGATGATTATTGGGTAAAAAAAAATCCCTTTTTCTTCCATCGAAATTTCAATTAGGTTATGGACAATGATGGAGATATTATTTTTAGATTGCATTGGGACTTTGAAATGATTAATGATATGATTACGAATTTGATTTGAGTTGATGGTTGATTGGCTTCTATAATGTAGACTATGGTGTAACTCTTCAGACATATGGTAATTTGAAACTGAAATCAAATTGTCTGTCCCTTGGTTTTGCTTTTTCTTTCTTCTCTACTACTTTCCTTCTCTTGGTCCACACTTTTTGTCACTCCTCCCTACTTCATTTTTGGTTTCTATATTTAAAGTTTTTTCACCATTCTTCTTCATGCTAGAAGAATATCAAAGAGTTGATCCAACTTTTGATGGCAATTTGATATGAATTGTGTGATCTGTTGAAAATATTGCATATGATTTGTTTGGATAGACGTTGCATTCTCCTCTGCAATCCTACGGTGGAAACAAGCACAGTTGTGTTTGTTTTCATATATCTTGTTTAATTATTTTGTCACGCTAGCGCTATTATTAAGCTGCTAATTCAGTAAATGAAGAGTGTAAAATTTGTGTCCTTGCTTCCCGATGGCATACTGCTATCTAATGATGGCTCTATACCTTTTCTCATTAGGTTTCCACTCTACTACCATATGAAGTTTGCGTTTCTTATTTGGTTACAACATCCAACGACAAACGCAAGCATTGCTAAATCTTTTAGTCTGTGGTGCCTGTTGCTAAATCATGCATGCATTTGATTTATTTGTTAGAGGCGTTAATGCTAGTTTGAGAAACTTCCGTTCTTTATTTTCTGATGAACTTGATCTTAATTTTTGAATTAGCGAGCAGTGCTTTTTTCTTTCATCCCAAAAAACTAATTTACACGGGATAGACAAGTCCAACATATATGTTCTAAGCTTCTGATGGATATATGATTGAGCACGAAAATACTGTAAAAAAATACCATTACGTGAGCTCTTAAACACCTTGACTAACTACTTGGTATTGGGGCCATGCATTTGTATGTGAACCATCTGCGTCCACTCTTTCTAAGGCATCAAGCCCGACTTGATCAAGTTGTGGAGTTTATTTATGCTCCAATAAAAAAATCATATATGAAATATTTTATTTTGTCACATATTCGGAAAATAGTTAAGATGTGAATTTAGTGCATTTATTAATTCATTATACTCAACGATATATTTAAAAATTAAAAAAAATATTTAATGAAATAATACATAGCCCTCAACTGCTGGAGATGGTAAAATATAATCATATCATATTTATTAAATAGCTATTATGTAGAGGGCTAAATTTTGGTTTAAGTAGCCCTTCAAGAGGGTGTTGCTACTTGCTAAAGATGCCCTTAGAGTCTATCCTCATATTTCCAATGTAAAAAAAAAGACATTATTCTTTGTTTGGAATGGTTTCACTCTCTCATTGAAGCCATGTATTTCTCTTTATTCAGAAAAGATCTGCCTTTTCTCTACATTTCATTCTCTCTCTAAAGAATCAAATCCACTTATATATATCATGTACAAGCACGTTTATAATATTAATGAGAATTGCCTACGCCTATCCATGGATGCAGCCCAATTTGAGAAATACGTATATGTATGTGACTTGATACGTCTGTGTTATTTTCATGAATGAATCGTTTGCTCATTTTTAAGTTCAACAAGCTTCAATCATATGTCAGATATCAAATTCTATAAGACAAATCATTACTCAAGTTTCTCACGGAATAAATGGTGTAAGAATCATTTTCTTGAGCATCTGACATTAAGGTTAATTAATCATCCAATATTTTATCTTAGCATAAGTAAACATGCTCGCCTAAATCCCACTAACTTTATTAATTACTTAAAGGAAGAACAAAACAAGGGAATTAATTAACCACATAAAATCGCTAGCACCATCCAAATTCCAAGACGAATAATAATTTTCCATTGTCCGGCCATCTCCCATCTAGAACACATCTTAGGTATCCATTGATAGAATTTTTATTCTTTTCTATCATATACAGTAGTAACGAATGTTTTAAACAACATTCAAAAAGGAATATCGGAAAACTCTTCTATAATGGATCAGATATAAGCATCGAACTCCATGCAGATATACTTTCGGTTGGACTATTTTAATATAATGTTATACTTACTTGGATCGAATATCAAAATTCAATTATTGAAAACTCCCATATGCACCGCAAAATATCCCATGATTTGGGTAGTAACCCTATAGTTGATTTTCTTATATAGCATTATGGATTGTAGTGTATGAGAATAATACTTGCTTCCATTGTAAGATGAAGGTACTTCTTGCCCTCCTGTATCAAAATAGTTGACGATAACAGTTTAGATCATTGTAGGGTACTATATCAGTTTAATTGTCACATATAGATGGAACAATCTTCAATTTGTTTTTATTTTTTTGCATATGATCTTTACCGAAGGTGTTATGAATCAACAATCGCAATTCTCCTACTTTCTGCATAGAGAAGAACTCGATAATCAATTATGAAAAAAAACACACACATCTATTTTAGAGCGAATATATACAAATATTGTTTTTTTTAATATAGTATCAATAAATATCTGCTAATAATAGCATATTAGTGGAGATGTGAAAGGTGAAGTAATGCAGTGGGCTGGATTTGAAAGGGAATTTGGTATTACTGTAAAGAAAAGACATATCCTCTTGTTTGTATAGTTTACATATCAATACTGATCACAGAAAAAAAAAACAAAAACATTCTCTTACAGAAGTGAACATAAATTACCACAAAAACATATATAAATGTTTCTCATCACTTTCATTCAAACATTATCTTGTCATTTTTTAGTGGTATATGTATCTTGACGATTCACTATAAAGATTTTAGTGGTAATAATTATTTATGAAAATCATCAATTGTTTTGATTATCCATATGACTAAAAGAACATCAAATCAGTTGATCTTACATGATGCTTTGGGAAAAACATGTTGCGATTATCACACTTCCATAAGGAATGCTCAATAATCGATCATTGGAAAAATGATCGAGCACATCCACCCAAAAGTATATGCTAATATTTCCGTTAATTGTCCAATTAAAAAAAATAAGTATAGCTCTCTATTGTATGAGGTAAAAGGAAACTCGATCGTCTCTCTAGACATGTGCTTCTCCTCCCTTTCACTATCAAAATTTGTTTCTTGCAGAAATCAATTTCAACTAAGTACCTCAACTTATTCACCACATTGCATTATTATTCATATATGTGGTTCAAGTTTTGACACCCTATGATTTCCCAAGCGTTCCCCACAAATGACAGGACAAAATCATGAAGCCGGCGTCGACCATATTGATCATAACCAAACCAAGCACAAAAACAAAATGCCCACCAAAACTCTCTGTCTTCAATGGTGGTTTTCGTAATCATTTTCATGAAGCTAGGGTTCTCACTTCTCCACCTCTAGTGCCCGCTTTAGCTTTGGTGAAGTTGCAATGGTGTTTAAGCGCATATTTGAAAAAGATGGCAAACCCAATCAAATCAAACCATGCTTTGCGTTGCATGGGTCCAAAGAAAGAATAAAAAGCATAATCTCACTCCACCACAACTTACTTGAGGAGGTGCCTTGTCGATTGCTACGAACACTACCACAAAATCTTGTCTTAGATCCAAAACAAAATGCATCATGTGCTTCTCCATGATTTTTTGCCAAAATGTAACTTTCATTCGTTTGTTTGATCATGTCCTTGCAAACCCATGAGTCAGATGGTCATTATATCATATCATTGGGGTAGATTCAAAAGTTAGAAGTCGATACAGCGCATGAAATTTGCCGTCATTCAAAAGAAGTGCATATCACTTTCTTAATATTCGAAACCGGCCGAAAACATTTTATAGTGAAGTGAAAATGAATGTTATATGGACAAATTTTAAAAATTGGGAACGTTATGCAATTATTACAATATCATTTTACTTATGTGTCATTTTGAAAAAAATTGAAGGAAAGAATTGCGATTAAATAGCATATAAAATTATAACAAAATTTAAGCCACGGCTGGTTTTGCTTTTAAAGAAAATACCAAATTGGGATAGATTCATAGTCGATTTGAGTTTAGGAAATTTTTCGTAATTTTATTAAACTGTACCAGTGTCTCTTTTATTATACCGTTATTTTAATTTCCTGTCATTTCGATTCAAGAGTTTTAAAAAGGGAGAATTTTGGCCATGTACTTCTATAGAGTCGGGACGAGATTCGAGAATGTAACTGAAAGATAAGGAAGGTGTGGTCGATTTTGCTTCGAAGCAAATACTGCTTTGAAGCAACATATTTCATGCATCCATAGATTGGAAGGGACCACCGGCCACTTAGTTTTTACTTTTGTTCCATTTATCAAACCGACCACGTATTTCAAAAGGTGCAAATGAAATTTGTTTTAATCACAAAGAAAAGGGAAACAAGACAGGCAATAATTTAAACTCATTAATACTTTCAACATCAAAGGACCAGCAAAGGCAAAAGCAAAAATAAAATGCAGCTCACATAGCCTTTCATTTCTCATTGCCTTCCCCTCACCAATTATTGGAGTTATGTACACTTTTTTCTCACATCTTCACACGTGCGTAAAAATTACCATTATCCTATGTGATGTTATTAAGCACGACGAAGTAAAAAAATATATGAATATAAGATTGAAGTAACAGTTATAAAAAAAAAAAAAAACGCTTATAAATTATGTCTGTTTTAATTGATTATTAATTTGATCACTTTTTGTCTGGTTGGTTGTGAAGATAGAGTACACCACTTTGGCAATCTTATGTGGTTCAATTGGAGATGCTGTTAGTCTTAATAACATGATTTGGTAATTTTTGTGTTGTCTATTCAAAATTAGCATCATTCATAACAAAGAGTAAGAGTTGAAATTCAAAAATATTATTAAAACAAAAAAATTGTGAAGAGAAGTACAAACTTGGTACAGTACTTTCCCAATTCCAAACTCAATTTCAATTTTCTTCATTGCACACATATTCTTTGTCCTCTTTTTCGATTGGACGAAAGTGTTTCCATCCCTAGTGGCCGATTAAGAGGGAGAGAAATTCTTGTACGTGCCAGTTACATATACCAGACTCTTACAATTATTTTTCGAGAAAGCAAAACAATAGCTAAATCCACACTGCAGTAATGAAAATGCCTTCATTGAATCTAATGGGCAGGTCCTCTTGCTCCTAACTGGATGTTGGTATTGTTACCATCACCACCTCTGCCGTCGCCACGACGATCAACTTCTTCTTGCTTCCTAAGCAAGGCATTGGCTTCTCTCCACTTATGGAAGTTGCCAAACAAGACTTCCATATCTTCGAGGGTTCGACCCTGCGTTTCGGGGAACATGGTATAGAAGAACAACCATCCAACGACCGCAATTCCAGTGTAGACGAAGAAGGCCCCACCCATCGAGATGGCCTTATATAATGAAATGAAGGTCATGGAGAGGACACCACTCACGACCCTATTCATGGCCACGCCCATGCTACATCCTTGGGCCCGAAGCTTCAACGGGAAGATTTCCGAGCTATAAACCCACGTGATGGGCCCCAATCCAATAGAGAAAAACCCGGCGTATGCTAATACCATTGTCAAGCAAAAGGGCATGGCCCACGGGACCTTCTCATGGCTATGGTCGATGATCGTGAGGCCCAAAGAGAGAGATCCAAGGGATAATATCATACCTGCCACGCTGGATAGAAGCAACGGGCGTCGTCCAACCCGATCAATGAAAAACGTGGCGACCAGGATGCTTACGGTCTTGACAAATCCAACGGCTACCGTTGCGAGAAGAAGTTTGTTCTCGTTGGTGATCCCAATCTTTTCGAAGATTCTGGGGCTGTACAAGACGATGGCGTCTATGCCCGAGGCTTGCTGGAAGAAGTGGATACCAACGGCGGCCATTAAAATATGGCGGACGGGTGGCGTCGGGTGGAGCAGGAGCTCCTTCCACACGTCTTGCCCTTTGCTGCGTTTTGGAACCTCAACGACGTCGGCGGTGCTGTGTTCCGGGATTCCGGCGGCTTCTTTGATATCGGCCAACCGGAGGAGGGACTCTTCTTTCGAATCTGAGGTTTTCGCGAGCACTTTTGTGGCGTCGCCGAGGCGACCCTGCATGACGAGCCACCGTGGCGACTCCGGCATGGCTAAGACGCCCACGGCCAGAATCACGGAGGGAATCGCGCCGACGCCGAGCATCAATCGCCAGCTCAAGTTAGTTGGCAGCCTTGAAAAAGCGTAGTTTGACACGTATCCCAATAGTATGCCGCCATTGACAAACACCTGATAAACATTAATTCAAACATAAATCAATTAACGTTGTTATAATTATGAACAATAATTTTCTTCCTCGAACTTGGAAATTAGTCATTTCCAATTCTAAATTCTAAATAAAAAAGTAACACTTAATCAAAACATCAATAAAAAACATATCAATAAATTATAATACTAATAAGAGATATAAATTTTATAATTTGTTTTTGTTATTGAGCTAAGAACTAATTCACACCCATAACAGCAGCCACAATGTAATCCTAGCAATTACTCGAAAAGTTGTGTGTCAATTTTTTTATCAGTTGTAAAGCTGGATTTTTTTTCCTGCATTCATATAACTGCCTTCCCAACTAGCAGACGACTGTGCCAGGAGGGCCCCACTATGGCTTTATCATTTCATGCCTGAAGATGATATTTTGCTGTTGAAACTTTGAAACTCATAGATTTATCCATTCATGCTTGAATTCTATAATTTTCCTTTCTACTGGAAAATTCTTCTCAAGCCTTTTGTCAAAAAGGTTACTAATCCACTACCTAATTTTTTAAAACTCACAAGAAAGGGCATAATTTTGATCGTTGGGTTAAATCCAACAGTATCTTCATATCTAAGCTTTTTTCCAGAACATATTCAGGACTTTTTTTTTTTTCCATATGAACATATTCTAATATCGCCATGATTATGGTTCAACTATTTTTGTAGGTATGATTGTGTAGGAATAATAGAAAATTAAGGGAGTAATGTTTTAGATTAACAAATTCTCAAATTTATGGTGCAAAGCTAGAAAGTGGGATTTTTTCCCTCTCTCTTTTTCAAAAAAACTGAAAACTTTAATGAAAGTTTAAAAGTAAAAATAACTAGGTTCCACAAAACTCTTTATTTTATGACGTCACTTTGACAGTTACGACTTACCGTCTCCCTCCACGAAACTGGTTTAATTTCTTATTTTATTTATTTATATGAGTTTTTTTTTACGTAAAATAAGAAAAGGGCACCAAGTTGCAAGAGGCTACTGATTTAGTGACGTTAGAAACAGATAAAAACCAACCTCCGGGAACGAAGTGAGGAACCCACGAGACGAGGCGGGAGACACCTCGGCGGTGTAGACGGGGGCAATCATGAGGGCGTAGCCGACGCCGATCCCGGCGATGAACCGGCCAACCATGAGAAATACGTAGTTCGTGGCGAATCCCATGAGAAGAGCTCCGGTGAAGAAAATGGCTCCCGCCAGGACTATGGTGTACCGGCGGCCGATCCAGTCGGAAGTTCTCCCGGCCGCGGCGGAACCGAGGAGGGAGTAGAGGTTGAGGATACCGAGGAGGATCTCAATTTCCACGTCGGAGACTTTTAGGTCCTTTTTTATGTAGATTGCAGCTCCACTCATCACACCAATATCTGTCCATAAAATTACCGTCAAACATGTACCTTATTTTGTTATCAATAAACATCGTAAAACTTCAAAAAACCCAAAAAAAAAAAAAAAAATCGACGCATACAAGATTATTATTTTTCTTTAAGCGAAAACAGTAAAAAATTACCGTAGCCGAGCAAGATTGAAGTCATGGAAGCTAAAATGGCACAGGCAAAGGCATACTTGTTTGTTCTGGGTTTCTTTGGGGGATCAAAGTCGGCGAGGCTTTTATTTTGAGGGTGGCCGGCGGAGACCGCATTATCTTGAGCTCTCCGGTCAGCCATGGTGTTAGCAAGAGTGGGAGATGGGCAGGAGAAAAATGTTGTCTAAGTAATATTTGAAGGAGTGAGAGAGAAAGATAGAGAGGTAATATTTGGGAGATGCAGTGTTTGGGTTTTGCTGTATGTGTTAGGGCAATGTTCAGGCCTTAAATAGACCAAAAAAAGTTCACATCATTTTCACGGCATAACCAGATACGTGAGGAACAACCCCTCCTCTCTCTCTCTCTCTCTCTCTCTCTCTCTCTCTCTCTCTCTCTCTCTCTCTCTCTCTCTCTCTCTCTCTCCAGCTTCCACTCCATCCCTGTATCATATTCTTATACACTAATTAACTTGAAACAAAACTGTCATGATCTACTGGTATTCCTCGTTACACAAGTTATCAATTTGATTTCAGAAATGAGCTATACTGACCGTTCGTTATTAAGTGTAATTAACGACAATTTTAAAAATTTCAAATTTGTGAACTATACATTAATATGATAAGACTCAAATTTGTCTGTATTAACATCTTTTTTGCAAATAATATCAATGAACACGATATTTCTAGAATTTTCGAGCTTAAATTTCTCTTTGGATATATATGGTTTGTGTTTAGAAAAAACGTGAAAACCCAAAAAGGACAAAAGAGAAAAGCATTTTTGCACTGTTTTTCTTTTGTACGTGGCTCTAAGCATATTTTTGAAGTTGGCTTATCACTATATATATTCGTACCATCACTTTTTTTCTTTCTTTTACAGGTCAGCCTACTAGCGAAGTATTCGTGTAAATACGTATCGTATCGTATACTTATATGTATACTATATACCCTAGTTGGATCAATTATAATAATGATTATATTTCACTTAACATATCAATCACAATAGAATATGTATTATATAAATAAAATTAGCTAGTGAATTAATTTAAATAATATTCACTCGTAATTTTTCCGAAAGGAAAAACCAATTAATAATTAACCACGTCTATTTTTTTTGGAGAACGAAAAAACAAAAACGTCAAACTCGTATTTAGGGTCACTAGGCAAGCGTAGCTAGTAGCTAGTTGGCGTGGCGCGCATGCCAAAGGCTAACCGAAAAATAGCTATAAGTGTTTATGACAGGCCAAGTGTTGCATGGAGTGCGAGGGATTAGTGAGGCTATATGTAAAATATAGCTGCAACCTTATTTTATCATAATTTTAGCAATTATTTCTATTCTTCAGCATTAGTATTCTCTGTACATAATTTTACCTTATTGTTTCTATTGGTCATTCCGTCTGTTTTTTAAATAAATTTTGTTAAAAGAATCACATGAAACACACATGAATAGACAATTTTGTCTTCTTTCCTAATGGAATTCATTTGAAAATTATAGACTTGATTCAGCGGGAGGAGAAGAAACAAAAATTAAAAAGAAAAAAAATACCATTTGATTCGTCGATCCTCAAAAATAGAAATAAGCAAAGTTCCGTCGTTGAGCGAGAAATGGGAAATTCATGGAAAGTTATAGTCCCTAACACGTACCCACACGCCTTTGAAGGAAGGGACTAACGGGAACATTATGGTAAAATTCAAGAACTGAGAACACTAATATTGGATGATAAGAACAATAAAATTATGGTAAAATTTAGGGAAGATTTTAATCATTTAGCTATTTATTTAAATTGGTAATCGTTTCATTATATAATAATATACATGCCCATTAAATGCATAAATATATAGTATGTGTTCGATAATACAATGATGTTCATGATAATAATTAAATAATTAATTATTGATTATTGATTTAGATGAGTTTTTGCCGGATTTAATTTTTAAATATGAACTTACGGTTAAATTATGATTTATCTTGCGAAGTGACGCAAATAAGTAAAGTAGTTATTGATTCCATATTATGACGGCTAAATGATTGACGCTGCATGCGGCTAAGGATAGGACGAGGCTCAACGAGGATTATCTGCCGACGTTGGTTTTGTAATTCCACCGGTCAAAGTCAATTGCATTGGAATTTTGGAGTTTTATTTTTTATTTTTGTACAGAAGTGATGTTTTATTGAAATATCTCGGAATAATACAATGGATATATAAGAAATTTATCAAAATTCAAATATGATCACCATAAACAATAGTAAAATTAAAAAAAATAATTGACTTAAAATGAATTACGATGAATAAAATTACAAAAAATTGCCGACTACTCGCTATGTACTATACTAACAATACATAATTTCTCAAGCGAGATGGATGATAAAACTTGATGTGCTGTCTCGTTAGAAAATCCTGCTACGAAAAATTATTTGGGATAAAAACCTGGTCCAAAAAAAAGATCAAATGCTCTCAGTAGACAAAAGTAAAGGAAGGTTGCAGAAGGTTGCAGATGATCTTGCAGTTCTGCAATATGAAGACAGCAAACGTTAGTACATAGGTATGAGGTTGACAGATTAAGATAATGGAATGTGAATGAACCGAAAGTTGGTAAGCGGTTTTAAAGAAGACCATGGGTAAAAAAAAATCGCATTCTACAATTAGCATTTATGGTTTTATGATTTTTTTAAATGATTAAAAATCGCAGTTCTTAATGTAAAACAAAATAATGGCTGAACACCTATAAAAGAATTGAGAACAAAAAAAGGCAAAAGAAGTCAAAAGCAAAAAAAAAAAAAAGGGAAAAAGAAAAGAAGTTAAATGAGATTTTTTTTCCAGTAACCGTAAAATTCAAAATTGGGTATTTTCTTCGTATTATATGAATATTATCTCAAAAAAAAAATAGATAAAATTAAAAATTGTTTAGTTATCATTTATGTGTATAAATAGAGTTTGACAGTTTATCATAAAGATCTAAATTATTGCAAAACCGTCCATTATTTTGAGAGATTTAATCAACAGAGTATCTCCAATTTGATTGATTTTAGACACACATAATAATCTTCACATGTTTCAAAAAAACCAACGGCTCTTCTTACCGCAAATATATAAATCAAATTTTATGATGAACACTGAGATAAACAAGTAGATTCATAATAAGGTGGATGCATGAAAAGAAAAAAGAAAAAGAAATCTAGTTCCTAAGAAGAGTGAATGAGTCGATCACCACATGATCTCTTGAGTCCCCACAGATTGTAACTCCAAATCTTTATGAACATGACCAGGCCAAACTCCAAAGTAGCTAGATCGAGCAATATATGCATGCCAATTGCCCACCCATACTTTCTTTAATTTCTTCAATGATGGTGGAATTTGTAATCATTTTCATGAGGGCGATATGTCTCAGCCTATACCTCTATCTCTAGTGCCACTTTTTTTCCCTGCAGGGTTAGTGGCTTTCGTTAGAAAGTTAGAAAGGGCAAAGATGGCAAATCGCACCTAACGTCACGCTCAACCATGTCGGGGTCTATAGGATTGTTACATTTGTCGACACAAGGTGGTGCCACTTGCCCATATAAGATTGTGACATTTGTCATGGTATATGAGATTCTTATCACAATAAGGTTGTGATATTTGTCCCAATAAGTTTGTGACATTTGTCCCAATAAGTTTGTGACATTTGTCCCAATAAGTTTGTGACATTTGTCCCATTAAGGTTGTGACATTTGTCCCATTAAGGTTGTGACATTTGTTATGTAAGGCACTTTTTAAGATGCTTTTTGAAATGTATATATATATGGCGGTTCTTTATAAACTGTTAAAAAAAAGTTAGATCTCTTTTCACTAAGAAGCGTTATTAGTAAGAGGTTTATACATGGGCAAGCCATGGGAGGTTTTTGCCTGCTTTCATTTTTTATATTAGTAAATTTTTTGTATTTATTTTTTTCATAATTAGAATCGATCATCTCACAAACCATAATTTTCATAAATTAAAAATTAATGAAATTGAAGATAATGTGGATTTAATAAATGAAAAATTAATCACGAAGATCTTTATTGATAGGATGTTATTAAACAGTGAATTTGCTTCATATATATAGATGACTAAATGTTTATTAATTTGATTATCTTTTTAGAGATACAATTTTAAAATAATGATATAGAAGTTGAAATATTTTGTTTATAACTTTGTGCATTAAAATAAATTCACTAATTTAAAAAAATAAATGAGGAAGTTCTTGAAATAATAAGTGTGATGTACCCAATTTCCATAATCATTTTTCTTCTTCTTCTTCTTCGCCGTGTTCGATAATATGTAACAACAGCTTGTGCTTAATTAGGTCATCTACTAGGAATAGAACAAATTAATTATGTCTTACATGATGATGCCGTTTACATATATGGTATGGATTTTCCATTTGTTTATCTTATTTTGAGTTATTATTATTATTTTTTATTTTTTTTATATGAATACCTATAAAACTACAATAATCAAAGGCTTTTTTAACAACAAAATGAACTTTTAATTGTTATTTATTTTTCCCTTATATATATGTATTATATAATTAATGTGAGGGTCTTATATATACTCGAGGAGTGGTCCAAGATACATGCCTTGTTCGCCTAGGATTTTGATCGTTTGATCGGCCTTTTCGATCTCCAATCTAATTAGTTGTCCCTGTTATTTCTTATTATGTTTTACATAATGCCATTTACATAAAAATGTGTAATAATAATCTAATTAGTTGTCCCTGTTATTTCATATTATGTTTTACATAATGCCATTTACATAAAAATGTATGATAATTAATAAAAGACACAAAAAAAAAAAATATTAGTGACCCAGAGACTTGTGCCAAAGAACTAGTTTTATTGTAGTGTGGCTCTTGTTACTGTTAATTGTTATTACGCTCATCTTTATCACCGACCTGCTTTTTCTGCTTGAGCAAGGCATTAGCTTTTCTCCACCTATGAAAACTCCCAAATAACACTTCCATGTCTTCGAGGGTTCGACCTTGTGTTTCCGGTAACATCGTGTAAAAGAAAACCCATCCGATAGTTGCAATTCCGGCAAAGAGAAAGAAGGATCCGCCGATGGTGATGGCCTTGTATAATGAAATGAAGGTCATGGAAAGGACCCCGCTCACCACCCTATTCAACGCAACTCCCATACTACAACCTTGCGCACGTAGCTTCAACGGGAAGATCTCAGAGCTATAAACCCACGTAATGGGCCCCATACCGATTGAGAAAAATGCGACATACGCTAATACCATGGTCAAACACAAAACCACGACCCACATGACTTTTTCTTCACTTTGATCGATGATCGTAAGGCCTAAACCGAGGCATCCAAGCGAGACTATCATACCCGCCACACTAGATAGAAGCAACGGACGACGTCCAACCCGATCAAGATGAAACGTGGCGATCAAAATGAAAATGGTTTTTGTGAATCCGACGGCCACTGTTGCGAGTAGCTTTTTGTTGGGGTTAGTAATCCCAGCCTTGCTGAATATTCTAGGGGTATACAAAAGGACGGCATCTATACCGGACGCTTGTTGAAAGAAGTGGATACCAAGGGCGCATATTAGAATGTGACGAACAGCTGGTGTTGGATGGAGGAGGAGCTCCTTCCAGACGTCTTGGTCTTGGCTGCGTTTTGGGACCTCGACGATGTCGGCTTTGCAATGCTCTGGGATTCCGGCGGCTTCTTTGATGTCGGCGAGTCGGATAAGAGACTCTTCTTTGGAGTCCGAGGTTTTGTCGAGGACTTTTGTGGCGTCCCCGAGTCGACCCTGCATGACGAGCCAGCGAGGTGACTCCGGCATGGCTAAGACGCCGATGGCGAGGAAGATGGAGGGGATTGCGCCGACGCCCAGCATCAGCCGCCATCCCAAGTGGGTTGAGAGCTTGGAGAAGGCATAGTTGGATACGTACCCAAACAATATCCCGACATTGATGAACACCTATTCAACAAAAATCAAACCAATCAATATAATCGAATAAAAATATCATTAAACCGTAGTTCTTATGGTAAAGATAATTCTTATATCCCACCATATCTCCTCGTATCTATTAAATTTTTTTGTACTTACATATATTAAAATTGTTCATTATTTAAATTATTTCAAAACCATCAATTTCAAAAACTAACAAGATTAAGAGTTTTTTAGTTCTTCATATGTAGCTAAATCAACGTTTTTATAACATTTAAGATTCTTATAAAGAACTGTCGACTTAGTTAATATATATAAATGGTTAAATGAATTTCAATTTGATTATTTTAAAAGTTTTGTTCAAGCAGGCAATATATGACCAACCATTATTTATTTAACCAAAGCAATTAAGAAACAAACATAAGTCACCAACCAACCAACCTCTGGGAACGATGTAAGGAACCCCCGTGACGACGCCGGAGACACCTCGGCGGTGTAGACGGGAGCTATCATGAGGGCGTAGCCCACGCCAATTCCGGCAACAAACCTTCCGAACATGAGAAACGCGTAGTTGGTGGCAAATCCCATGAGAAGAGCTCCGGCGAAGAAGATTGCTCCGGCAAAGACGATTGTGTATCGGCGGCCAATCCAGTCGGAAGTTCTTCCTGCTGCAGCGGAGCCAATGAGGGAGTAGAGGTTTATAATGCCGACAAGTATCTCGACTTGGCCGTCAGTAATTTTGAGGTCATCTTGGATGTAGATTGCGGCTCCACTCATTACACCAACATCTGTATATCAATATAACCAACAATATTAGCACATACATGGACTCAAATTTAAGATTCCTAACCATTATCTCCCATGTTTTATGGAAAACGATCTTTATATTTCTTTTCAAAAAGTACTCGATCGGAAAACGATCTTTAAATTTTATTTTTTCATAACGTACGATATTTATTAGTTGAACGAAAATAATGGCTAGTACGTACGAAGAGGATAGGGTTAATATCATTGATTTCGTTAAAAATGAAAGCAAAGAAATAGAATGGGGACAATATAAAAGTCTATAATACAATATCATTGCATATATGTATATATATATATTTATATTATTTATATTATTTAGATATAGATAGGAAAGGAATATTACGATACTATAGTAAATTAATATATATAAAATCAACTTGTATTATTACAATTACAATACTAAATTGTCTACTATATATATATATATACACACTAAATATACGATAATAACAATACTAGATATATATATGCTATAATAACAATACTAGATATATAGTATGGTAGACGAATGATCTATAAGTTTCAACCATCAATTTTGGTCCGCCAAAAAAGTAAGGAAGGAAGGGTGGAATATATTTACCATAACCAAGCAAGATGGAAGTCATGGACGCCAAAATGGCACAAGCAAAGGCATACTTGTTTCTTTTGGATTTCTTTGAGGGATCAAAATCCGCAAGGGCTTTTTGCGGTTGGCCGGAGACGGCATTAGTATCTTCTGTGCTCCGGTCAGCTGCCATAGCAAATCTCTAACTAGAGTTGTGTATGTTACACAGATAGAGAGAGAGAGAGAGAGAGAGAGAGAGAGAGAGAGAGAGAGAGAGAGAGAGAGAGAGAGAGAGAGAGAGAGAGAGAGAGAGAGAGAGAGAGAGAGAGAGAGAAATATACTGGCTGAGTAGTGTTGAGTTTTGAGGTATTAGGGAGGGCTTAAATAGACACAAAAAAGCTCACAGCAATTTCACATGGGAAGGAAATGAGAGTAGAGCCTACCATTGCATCATCGTCATTATTATTATTATTATTATTATTATTATTATTATTATTATTATTATTATTATTATTATTATTATTATTATTATATGTTGTTATTATTATTATTATTTTAGAGAATTCATTTGAAGTAGAATTACACGAAGCAATATATACCGTTACGATTTTTTTATTTTACTTTTAACTTGGTTTTAATAAAAAAAAAAATGAACATAAGATAAAAAAGTATTCGACTTTGAGTCTATATAAATTTCAAATAATTTCAAAGGAACCAAACTTGGGAGTTTTGAAGCACATACAAATTTTTCTAAAACACTGAGACATATCAAAGGGTGGATTATATATATATTGCATCATTTTTGTAGCAGTGGGGGCTTCAATCACTGGCAGGCTAATAAACATATAGGAATTATTTGAAACGTAAGGTACAAGTAACACAACCTATACCAGCTGTATAACTAAATAAACGTCTACTTCTAGTGCCACTTCTTCTGCACAGTAGTATGGTTCGTTAAGAAGGACAAATATGGAAAATCAAACCTAACTTCACCCTAAACCATGTCGGGTCTATAGGATTGTTGCATTTGTCGACGGGAGGGGGTGGTGCCATTTGTCAACAGGAAGTGGTGCCATTTGTCAAAACGAAGTGGTGCCATTTGTCCACATAATTAAGGTGGTGCCACTTGTCCACACAAGATTGTGACGTCTGTCATGGTATACGAGATTATACACTCGTCAAAATAACGTTGTGATATCTCTAAAAAAAGATTGCGATATATGCCCATGTAAACATACTTTGGCCCTTTTTATAATGCTTTGAAAGATCGATATATATCTGTCTTTATAAGCTGTTAAGAAAGGTCGTTGGATTTCTACATGCTAAGAAGTAAGAAGAGTTACTAATAAGGGGGTTTTTGCTTGCGTAGGGCAAGCGATGGGAGACTTATGCCTAGCTTCACCATTTGTAGTAAGTTTGTCCTATACACGATTAATAACCAGAACCAATTATTTCGTAAATAATTACTTCTATAAAATAAAATTAATGAAAGTGGAGATTATTTTTGTATGCATGTATACATTACAAGAAACTACACTTTACTTTAACGACAAAACCAAGAATCTCGTCAGGTAACAGAAGTTTTATCCCAAATAGACGTCGTTGGCCACCATTCATCGGGTAATGTCGAGCCAACGCATTTTGCCCGACTCAAAAATCACGCTTGTCAGATAATATGCCTTGTTGAACCATTCGACTACCACCCACCGAAGTAAGAATATTCGTCGGGTAACAATTGAACGATTAGAGAGATTTTTGGTGACAATCCACCAACTAACCTTTGCCCAACGATACGACTTCATCGGGTTAAATTGAATAATTTTTTATTAATTAGTTTTTTTTTCATAATAATTATTTATTTTTCAAATTTTTAATTCATTAAATGTAAAAACTATGATAAATACATAAAATTGAAATATGGAATTAGAAATATATATTTATAAAATTTAAACTATTGTTTTGAATATAATTAAAATAAAACAATTTTTACAACGAAAAAGTAGAAATGACCAACTACAAGTGGGGTTGGTTGGGGTGGTGAGGCTATTCGAACTGAACAAGTTGTTGCTCTAGGGGTTGAGAATGCGTCTCACCCAAGCGTTAAAAGACCACCGCAAATTGAGCCATGATTTCGTAGTTTTGAGCCAGAAGGCTCTCGTTTTGGACCCTCAGCTCTGTGGTCTCGGTCTGGAGGGCGGTGTAATTGCGCTTTAATACCTAGTACTCCTCGGGATTGATGCTCGTAGAAGAACTGTCAGAGCCAATCAATATCTCTAGTTCCAGTAATTTTCTGGCTCTCTGAACGATCTTTCTTGGATGCCGATCCAACTGTCACTCTAGGATCGCCCTCGATCGCCCCGTATCTGGCAGTTGCTGCTCTAAGGGTGTGTCCAGCTTTTGCTGGGTCAACTTCTCCTATGTCTCCTAGCATTGCCACTTACAAAATCAAAACATATATATTTATTATTTTTGAAAAAAAACAAAAAATTATAAAATTAAATATCCAACATATTCATTGGGTTTAATTATGTTACCCGACGATCACACAATTTTTGTCGGGTTATATGCAGACTTTTAGCTTGCGAAGCAATTTCCTTCGCGCCATAAAGCTGTCCCTCATATTCATCGGGCAACCTCTATTTTAATGACGAAATATGTGTCATCGGGCAAAGTATCCTCGGAACCCTAAAATCTTCTTATGGTGGTATAAGTTAAATGCTTTATTGCGAGGTTATTAGCATCAAACAGTCAATTTGTTTCTCATATATAGATAACTAAATAATTTTTAATTTGTTTTTTTAGAGTTGATTTTAAAAAGTTGATATGGAAGATGAAATATCATATTTATAACTTACGTATAATTCACTAATAAAAAAATGAGGAAGCTCCTGAAAAAAAGTGTGATGTACACATTTTCCATAATGAATTTTCTTCTTTTTTTTTCTTTATATTTTCCAACATATGTAAAAATAAGTTGTGCTTAGAGCATGTCTAGCGTTAAGAATCTTGCCCGAGCTAAGCTTCATATAGCCCTTGGACTGGGCAATCCCATTTCTAATGGGTTGGGGCAAGTCTTGGCAGGGCTAGGCCAAAGGTAAGCCCTGGGGCTAGTTTGGCTTCTCCCTTGGCCGGAGCTGGGCTTTTGGTCCACAACCAATACACATGTGCAGCTAGTTGGTTGCCAAGTGTAGCATGACATGTGGCGAATTTGGACTGCCAGTCTCAGTCTCCCATCCTAGAGCGACACATGGCACGTCCCCACTGACACTAATAGAGCCACCAACAATGGTAAGCCGCATCTGCCTGACGCACCACCCAGCGCACAACACATGGCCTTCACCCAAACTGCAGGACTGACGAGAAGATAACGGATGACAACTGGAATTCACATGCTCTAATAGCCTCCATAATTCCACTTGTGCATGGCATGATAGTACAAACCACGATGACATCGGCTCCCTCGCAATACTGATGTCAGTCATCGAGTGTTCTCCGCTCCAACCAACCACCACACTTCACAAGGAAACACAGACGCTAGCCTCCGTACATGTCAACTGTAATGACCCAACTCGGAATTATGGGATTTCCAAGAGATTATCGAGAATAATTGAGATTAGTTGAGGTAAAATGATGATTTTGCCCATGAAAGAGAGAAAATGTTGACTTTTGACTTGAATGGTTATTTGCACATGGATTGAGGGATTTCGATTATGTAGATAGACATCACATCGATTTTGGACTTCGAACGGTTATTTTACGAGTCAAGGAATGTTTTAGTCTGAATTTATAGTTGCAAGTTTTACGAGAAGGGTTAACTCTGGTTTGTTGGTTAGTGGGCCCTAAATATCTAACCTGGACCAAAGGATGAGTGAAAAGTTTCACTCATCCCATTATCCCATTTCCCTAACATGTATCTCATTCTCTCATTTTCAAACACACACACTCGAACCAACCAACCTATTTCCTCTCCTTTCATCTTCATCTAATGCTCAGGTTGTGAGGGTTTGAGTGAGGCTGAGAGACTCTTAGAGATGGTGGAGGACGGAGGAGCTGTGCAGGCTACTTGAAAACCCAAGAAATCAGGTAAACCCGTAAACCATTGAAGGTTGTCTTTTTGGTTTTGGTTTTTAGGCTTTGGAACCATGCATTGAAGTCCCCCATCATGTTCTTCGAGCTCATACGAGTTTGTAGGGTGAAAAATGAAAAGGTTTGGGCGCTAGAATCCTCTGGGAGGAAGCTCGAAGGATGACCGTGATGGTTCGAGCTTGTCCAGAAGGTTTCAGGTATAATTTCTTAGTTTGAAGGCCATATATCGGTTTCTGGGAGAATTACGAGTAGATTAGTGAAATAATGGTGGTTTTTGGTTGAGAAATGGTAAAGAACAGACCGGGTCTGCAATACGGGTCAAACGGCCCGTTATAGAAAATTGAGTCGACCTGACTGGAGGTAGACGACGATGACATGTTAAGCCACGTCATCTTGTCAGGCCACTTGGTAGACCAAGGTTGGTGCCATGTGGCGAGTTGTCAGAGGTTGTGAGTGCTAACGTGGTAGAGGCTGACGTCAACATGACGTCAGCATGGACACATGGAATGTGTTAGGTGGTGACACGTGGCACCAATTTAGGGGTGCCATATGCTAGTTTTTCAGGTTGTCAGATGTCAAGGGCGTCGTCAGTAGTGATGTCAACAGGTTACGTCAGTAGGTGGCATTAGTGTTGACCAACATTGACCATACTTTGAACCGCGCATGGGCATAAATTTCGAGGTCAAATTGATCTTGTTTGAAAGGCTTCGACGTCCTAAATCCAATAGTGGTGATTTCAAGTTGTTCGAAGATCGTTTGGTTAGTGTTTTGGAAGTATTTCTCCTCGGGAAGCGTGTTCGGGACGTGTTTTCGGTTTCAAAGTTTTTAAGGGTTTATTATATGGACTTATGTGGATTCTTAGTTACCCTCATATATGACTTTGACAGGCTCGGACCACCCGGAAGCTTCAGATTTGTCAGGACCCGTCCCCAATCCCCCTGGGATTAACGAGGAACGCCCCTGATCCTGTCTGACACTCCGTGTCAGACAAGGGAAATTTCCGACCTTAGCCCTCTCGGGCCATCAGAGTACGCCAGGATCCGGAGGAGGTATGTGATGTCTCGGTCTCTGTTACAGTCCTCACCGCATTCAAGCTGAAGGGTATTGAAAACAGAAAGACTGTGAGTGGACAAAAAGTAATAAGTTTCGTAAAACACATTTATAAAAGAACTTTATACCCTTCACTAAAAATCATGTATGCATAGTAAAACCATTTATCCAATCACATATATTTAAACAACCATATTTAGGGTCTCAGCCCCAAGTTCCGTAAATATAAGTCACACGGGCTCCTGCCCAAAACCATTTACAGAAAACCATAACATAGTAAACATATGTGGGATCTCAGCCCAAATCCATTTATCATCATAAAACACAATTTCCCAAACCAATTGAAATCATGTTTATCCAATATATTTCATATCACCAAACCTGTCACGGTAATTTAGAGCTACGCGCGTGCTAACCGGGGTCTCAAATCCAAGTCTCTCCAGGGTCCACCCAGATCAATGCCCGTAGATCAATGACCTTCCCTGGAGGTTACGAACCATAGCCTTCCTGAGAGTAAGGAACCCAACTGGGGGGCGACTCCACTCAATCAGTGCTCCGTGACTACTACGGGGTCCACCCAGGCCAACGACCCTCCCCGGAGGAGACAATCATATATAAAGGATGACATACAAAAAACCTTTTGAAATCATTCTTTAAACCTTTCAAGAATTCATGCCCGACCCCCATAAGCCGTCATGAACCATAAAACCTTTCAAGGGTTCATGTCGGTTCCCATAAACCTTCATGAACCATAAATCCATTTCAAGGGTTCATGTCGGTTCCCATAAACCGTCATGAACCATAAAACCATTTGTGAGTCCCTGACCCGAAATCACCATCGTAACACATAACTGGGCCCTAGGCCCGAATCCACATACAAACTGGACCTCCGACCCGAATCAAAAACCAACTGGGCCTTCGGCCAGATGCCTCGTTAAATCAAATGGACCTCAAGTCTCAGAGTTCGTAAGGCAAATGGGTCTCGTGCCCGATCCATGTTTCCAAATCCGAAATCGATTCGAGAATCAATTGGGCCTCTGGCCCGAGAATATAACTAAAAAGGACATCGAGTCTGAGGGTTTCCGAAACAAAGGGGTCTCGAACCCGAATTTACCTTTTCAAATCCAAAACCATTTCATTCAACTATTTCCGAAACCATAAGTACGGAAAATCAGAGTAAAACTGAAAATCTCGATTTACGTGCAAGCACGTAAATCGCTTCGAATGCGTGAAATCATATAATTCACCAATATCCAAATAAATATCATAGAATCATATTCATAATCCATATAAAACATTTATGCATCCATCACCGTTTAGAAATCAAGGTCCACTCACAGACCGTCCTAAGCTGCCGCCTTGGTTAACGTGCTGTAACGTCACCAGGCAAATTGTCGTCACCGGGACTCCCAAACTTGTCCAAATCAATCTATAGGGTTACTAACTACTTAAATAACAGCTCACTAAAGCCCCGTAATTTTTCTGAATTTTTAACTATTTTAAATCCCAAACCTAAACCTTCCGATGCCCCGAAAATTATCGAGACGGTGTCCGATTGACCCGAAACCAGTCCCAAAATGTTCGTTACATAGAATAGAAGATTTCACGTGTTGAACACTTCCCCAAATTACTGTTCACGCATAGGAGTTTGGTATTAGAGCCAGACCCCGACCGAGAAGTGTGCTAGCGAGGACGCTGGGCCCTAAGGGGGGTGGATTGTAAGACCCGTGTCCTGGAGGGAACAGTGAACAATCCCACATTCCTACGAGGGGGAATGGTCTGGGAGAGGATGGTGGTGTGCCTTAAAGGTGTAGGCACACACCTATCTAGCACTAGGCCTCCCGTGGCCTCGCTGGTTGAGGTGTTATCCCAGGCGTGAGGTCCTAGGGTCAAAACCTTGCAGGGCATTGGAGGGAAAATTCCCAATGATCGCCCAAAGAGGACAATATAGTGTTAGATAGAGGATGACGTTGCACAACTCTGATCTAAACTAGGCCTTTTGGGAGCTCAAGTGGCTTTGGTGGAGATTGGAACCCCAAAGTTAAGCGAGTTGAGGCTGGTGCAATTCCATGATGGGTGACCCCTTGGGAAGTTACACCATGAGCTCCCGTAAATAAAACGGTGAGGGCGAGGCCCAAAGCGGACAATATGGTGCTAGATGAGTCGGGTCCTGACCGAGGAGGGTCGGGTCCTGACAAGATTGGCTTACGACACGTGTTTTGAGCGAGCGGTGGTATTGTGAGTGGACTTTTGTTTTCTTAAATCCTATGCATGCATTTGATATGATTTTACATGACTTAAAATATAATTTTCTTGGTGGTACTTTAAACGTGAATTTTCATGATTTTATATGAATTTCAATATTATTATGGAAATTGCAATTTGGCACGTTTTGTGAGAAAATTGGGTTTCTTATACTTTGGATCCTTACTGAGTTTTGAGAGATGGTTTTGCCCCCATTATAACATGTTTATATTTTTTTACGGTGTTTGGTAAAATGGGATTTTACATGATTTTAAGAATATTTTAATGTCTCATTTTATGGGGTTTGATTAAACTGTGATTTTGGGCTTAGGCCCGAGATATGGAATTATGGTTTGAATTGTTGTTGGTGTAGACATGTGGTTCCTCAATATTCGTGATGATTGTGATGTTGAGATGATGTGTGATCATTATGATGATTGTGATGTTGAGATGATATGTGATCATTGTGATGATGTGTTGTGATTGACGACCCTCATCGAGATTCCAGATTGTGATGGATAGTCTCGGACGTCGACCTGGGCTTCGTCATTCCCGAGATTTGTCTCAGACATTAAGTCTGAGGCTCCGTTAGTTTCTAAGACTAGGATCGTGACTCAGACGTCGAGTCCGAGACTCTGTTACTTCCTGAGCCAGTCCAGACTCGGACGTCGAATCTGGGACTTCGTTAGTTCCTGAGTGACATTAGCCTACCAGTAGATCACATTGACATGAAGTTTCAGCTTACAGGCATCGAGGTTGGGTATTTTTATGTGGTTATGTTGGCACGTGTTCTTTGGTGTGGGCTTGTATGACTTTATGCAGGTTTTGAAATTTCTGATTTTCTAGTTATTGCACGTATTGCATGTAAGGACCCATCCCGGGAGTCGGAATTAGCGACGTGATTAGGACTGGCTTAGTGAGTGTAATCGGTGGTTAGTGGGTTACTTTTGGACTTTGGGCGTAGAATGACGATTTTGCCCCTAGAACGGGCAAAAATGTTGACTTTTAGTTCGGGTGGTTAATTGGGCATTGACCGATGACTGTGACGTAGTTCGGGATGTCACGAGTCCATAGACAGGTGACACGCCCGATTCCGACATCCGAGGAGGAAGTTATGATGTTTGGAAGGTTAGGGGCACTTTCGTAATTTGGTTAGAATAGGGGGAAAAGGTTGACCTTTCACTGGACGCTTGGTTTTCACATAGAGCGAGGATCGTTAGGTAGATCTCGTCGTCCTGAGTTCAACGACAGGCGACATGCTTTCATCGGACGTCAGACGAGCGAGATACGGGTCTAGAACGGCGAAGGGTAAAATGGTAATTTTGACTCACAAGGGCATTTTGGTCTTTTTGCACATTGGGAATTGTACAAACCAGATTGGGACAAGTGTACAGGAGGGATTGGATATTTTGAGTTTGGGCCATGCGATGGTGGACACGTGGGGGTGCTCTAGTGGGTTCTAGTGTTTGTGCACGGTGAAATTAAAATGGGTGAGTCATGTTTGTGTTTGTGCTGGAGAGAAACAGAGACTGAGATTGAGGGAGGAATCGATCGAATTATAGGGAGAGTGTGAGTCTCTGAGAGTGAGTGAGTGTGACCAGAAGTGTTTGAAAGGAAGGGAGTGTCTAGGGACGTTTGGAAGGTCGAGTGGGTGTGTGCGGTGAGTGGGAAAACCAGAGAACAGAGAGAAAGTTTGGTGGTGGTGTTGCCGTGTTTCGATCAATTGTGGCTGGTGGTGGTGTTCATTGACCGTAGTGGAGTCTTGGGGACTCAGTAGGCACGACGGAGCTAGCGGTGGAGCACGAACAGCAGGTAATTTCTCTTCTTTCCCCTGTTTGCTCTGTTTTCCAGTTTTGATTCAACCGTTTAGTTGTGGCTTTTGGGGCTGAGTCGAAGGGTTCTGTGAGTGCTGTGAGGTTCAGTAAGTCCCTAGGAAGCCTTAGAACTTGAAGCCGTGATGGGGGAGTGGACGGTTGGCCAGGAGAAAGAACAGGGTTTTGGATGGGTTTTAGTTCGAACTTGAGGGAGGTGGTTTAGAGGTCGTGTTATCGTGTTTGGTTGAGGGGAATCGATTACAAAGAAAGGGACGAAGCTACTGGTGAAAAAATGAGCAGAAATGGTTGCAGGAAGGCGGAGAACCGGTCACGCCGGTTCAGACCGGTCTGACCATCGAGGAAGAAGATGAACAGTGTTCTGTGTGCAGGCGCGTGAGGCCCACGCGCAGCCAGTTTGGGCGGCGCGTGGGGGCGCGTACGGCGTTATCCGGGGAAGTGTCCAACTAGGTTTTTAGTCTACTTGTTGTAACGAATCTTTTGGGATAAGTTTCGGGACGATCGGACGTTGTTTCGGGTTAGGTCTACGAGATCGAAGGTTTAGGGTTCCGCGTAATTACGTTTAACGTTCAGGGGAATTTGTGGGGAATTAGGAGAACCTTAGTAGACGTGTTAGTGACAAGGTTTGGTGACTTGTGACAGGATCGGGAATCCCCGAGACGGACGAGGAACGTACAGGACGTACGGGACGCGAGTGACGTGCCCGGTAATTGTGAGTGGACTTCTTCCTTATAACTGAGCATGCATAATTGCTTTTACTTACTTGATTTATGGTTTTATATGTGATTTCATGATATGCTATAACTGTTTTATATAATTGCACGTTGTTCAAGAAATTACGTATTTGGCACGTTTTACAAGATTTCTGATTATGATGCCATGATTTTGGGATTTCGAACGATAAATGGTTTTCAATGATTATAAATGTATTTGAGACATGATTTGGTGATCAAGGTTTTCGATTTTAGAATCGGATTTCGGAAAGCAGAATTTGGTTTTAAAGTTGAAAAGTGGATTTCCGGATTTGGGTTCGAAATGACGGTTCTGGATGCTGGAAGGGCTTCAGACCAGTGATTTCGGATTCAGATTTGAATGTGGATTTTGAAATGGTTTTCAAACAATTTTGGATTGGATTTGATTAATCTAATTATTGGGTTTAAAGACCCAGATTATATTTGACGGGGAACAGGCCCGGATTGGGTTTAAAGATCCGGATTGAGTTTAAAGACTCGGATATATTGATATTTCCCCCGTAGGCCTGTTGAGTTTAAAGACTCGGATTATATTGAGGCCTGGATTGAGTTTAAAGACTCGGGAGTTTAAAGACTCAGATAGATCCAGCAGGTTTGATCGGATGATTATATTGGTATCTTATGCTTTACTGCTAAGGTTTTATAACGTTTATCATACTGAGTTTATGTTGTTGCGGTTTTTATGATGAAAATGATATGATTTAGAAATGTTTTCAGATATTGGGTTATGCATGCATGTTTTCAAAACGGAGGGCCAAACCCTGATTTACTAAAATTGTTTTTGAAACTTTACTTACTTGATTTATGGTTTTATATGTGATTTCATGATATGCTATAACTGAAAGGACCGCTCCCGAAAAGGGCATTGTTAACCGTGCTCGGCCCTACTCCCGTCTAGCAAGACGACTGAAATCCCCAAGTTACCCTCAGTACGTGCCAGACCAGGGATAACCACACGTGCTTACTCATGCCTCCGCCTCACGATCAGCCTCGAACAATGCGCCACAACCTGGAGGGTCAATAAAAACCAAAAGGTGTGAGTGGAAAAAAATCAATCAGTTTATAAAACCGTTACGGAAAGATGTTTTTACCCTCCACGTAAAAACAATGCATGCATACAAAAATCGTTTCGCAAACCGTTACATTTCCAACATAAGAAATCCGTATATGAAAATAAAAAACATTCTCCATTTCTTAATCTTCGGGTCTTAGCCCGCAATCATAAATACAGGGCCTCAACCCAAAACCACGAAATCAAATCCAAGTATACAACATAAACCAAATCCATCAACCATATAAACTGGCCACTGCCCCACACATCCGAACATCATAGAATAACAATGATTCACAATCAATCAGTTTGCTGGATATCAAGTGCGCCCGAGTCTTTAAACTCAAAACCATGCGCATAAACAGGCTTTCCCGGGATATCAACGAGTCTTTAAACTCAAAACATAATCAATAGGCCTCGAGGGTATCACAATAACCGAGTCTTTAAACTCATTAAGGGCCCTCCCCCGTCATCAATTAACCGAGTCTTTAAACTCAAATCGTGCTCCAGCAATAGTACCGGGTCTTTAAACCCAAAACAGTTTTCAGCGGGTCTTTAAACCCAAAACAGTTTTCAGCGGGTCTTTAAACCCAAAACATTTTTCATTCACGACAATGCGGGATCCATCCCAAAATCACATTTTTCATAACAGGACCCATGGTCCGAATTTCCACATTCATACTTCACAAAACATATTCAAATCATCATTACACACGGGGCATGTACAATCATACCAAATCACTTTATTAAATCCTTTTTCATTCCCGAATTCGAATTCGCAATAATGATTCCGTAAGCCGGCATCCGGAAGCATCATCCCGAACCCAAACCAAGAATCCACTTTAAATTTTCGGAAACCTAAATCTCGTTAATCAAAGTTACTTTTATGCCCGAGCATCAAGCCCGAAATCGCCTTTTTCAAAATCCATTTTAATTCCTTGGAATCACTTCATTTCTCAAATCTCATTATCATAACGTCAAAACCACAATCATAATCACCAAAATCACGGTCCAATCAAAACATACTCAAAATCTTGTAAAACGTGCAAATTCGAAACATTCTCGAAAAACGTGTCAAAATCGTAAATCATACTCGCATTCATATTCAAACATTATTAAAACATGACACGCACAATTCATATAAAACCATTCGTTAAACCATCATCAAGCATAAGAGTAACCATAGTCTCGAAATACGCGTAATTTCGTATGTATAGAAAAAATACGTATAAATACGGGAATCGAAATCAATCACAACTTATAATCATAATCATAAAAATCATGGAAATATTTATGCATGCATTAAATTTTGAAAGCAACGTCCACTCACACACTGTTCTTAAGGCTCGGTTTCGCACCGCACGCATTCCCGTAATTTTTGGCATTTTCCAGAAAACCTTAATCCTGTCCGAAAACACATTCCCGGGTCATTAAGGTTTCAAATAACAACATACTAATTTCCCATAATTTTCCGGGAATTAATCGTTAATTAAAAATGTAACCTAAACCTTCGGACCCTCGAAACAACATCGAAACGGTGTCCGATAATTTCGAAACCAACGCTAAAATGTTCATTACATTGTATAGGACAAAAGTCGTTTTTAACTCACCTTGAAAAACCGTCCCACGCGCTGTCACGCGCCTGCTACAGTGACAGAAACTGTTCATCATCGTCCTTGCCCGTTTCCCTGCAAAACGGGTCTGCGACCCGCGAGTCCAACCCGGTCAGATAACCTTCAATTCGACCTTGATTGCATCCGTTTTTGATCCTAACACATTCCTCAACTATCCAATTAAGGTTCTATGTCCCCGATTCATCATAACAGCCCCAAAATCAGACCCACGACCCGTGATCAACCCAACGGGTCGATCACCCAAACTCTGTGCATTCTCAATCAAACTCAAATTAACTTCACAGTACGGATTCTAGGCCTAAAATGAATTGAAATACGCGATCAATTGGACAAGACATTACCTGGAAGTGATCGTCCACAGTCCCTGCACAACTCTGAAACAGGAACCTGTGATCATGGCCAACAGTGATCGATTCCCTTGCCAGTCGATACGGTTGATCTCCAAATGGTCCCAAAAGACAATTACTGTCCCTGGTTTCGTCCAATTCCTCACACAATTTAAATTCCGATTTTCCCCTCAAATTTTCAATTTTTCCTCCGAACTCAATTTCTCTCACTCTCAGCTCTCTCTCAGGTTCGAAAATGAACCTCACACTCTCCACTACTCAGCTAATCGATCAAGCAGACGATAACCCATAGGAGACACTCTCATACTCACTGAGAATTGCTTCCCGCAAACAGAACCCAAGCAATTTTAAACTTGTCCGTGCTCTGAAACTGTCCAGGCCATTCAACCATGTCTCCACTATCCTCAAACCAATTAAACAAACCCCTGAGACAGTCCACTACTGATTAATCAATTGAAATGTGCAGAACTGCCACACACGGTGGTGCAGCAACTGTCTCCCACGGCTGCTACAGTAACCCGTGGTGAAAATACAAAATTGCCCTCAGTTTAATAATTACCATAATACCCCTCAACTTCAGTGACCCGCAACTTGGTCGTCCGATGTCCGTTCGGTGCGTGCCACCTGTCTACGTACTCAGGGCATCGAGACCTTCCTAACAGTCATTGGCCCTCGGCCATCGGACCTCCTGATCAAAAAGTCAACACTTTCCCTTACTTCGTCCAAATTACGAAAACGCCCTTGGGCTTCCGAACGTCATAACTTTCACCACGAACGTCGGAATCGAACGTGCCACTTGTCTATGAACTCGTGACGTCCCAAACTACGTCACGGTCATCTGTCAAAGTCCGTTTGACCGCCCGAATTAAAAGTCAACGTTTTACCCACGACTAGGGGCAAAATAGTCATTTTGCACCGTTCGTCCGATTTCACCCAACTAATCACCGATTAACCTTGCTAATTGTGATTACTTACTAATCTAATCCCAAATTCCGGGACGGGTCATTACAATAACTGTTTTATATAATTGCACGTTGTTCAAGAAATTACGTATTTGGCACGTTTTACAAGATTTCTGATTATGATGCCATGATTTTGGGATTTCGAACGATAAATGGTTTTCAATGATTATAAATGGATTTGAGACATGATTTGGTGATCAAGGTTTTCGGTTTTAGAATCGGATTTCGGAAAGGGAAATTTGGTTTTAAAGTTGAAAAGTGGATTTCCGGATTTGGGTTCGGAATGACGGTTCTGGATGCCGGAAGGGCTTCGGACCAGTGATTTCGGATTCGGATTTGAATGTAGATTTTGAAATGGTTTTCAAACGGTTTTGGATTGGATTTTCTGGATCTGATTATTGGGTTTAAAGACCCGGATTATATTTGACGCGGGACGGGTCCGGATTGGGTTTAAAGACCCGGATTGAGTTTAAAGACTCAGATATATTGATATTTCCCCCGTAGGCCTGTTGAGTGTAAAGACTCCGGAGTTTAAAGACTTGGATTATATTGAGGCCTGGATTGAGTTTAAAGACTCGGGAGTTTAAAGACTCGGATAGATCCGGCAGGTTTGATAGGATGATTATATTGGTATCTTATGCTTTACTGCTAATGTTTTATAAAGTTTATCATACTGTGTTTATGTTGTTGCGGTTTTTATGATGAAAATGATATGATTTAGAAATGTTTTCAGATATTGGGTTATGCATGCATGTTTTCAAAACGGAGGGCCAAACCCTGATTTACTGAAACTGTTTTTGAAACTCTTTTTATTTTTATGGTCCACTCACACTTTTCTGTTTTTAATTGCTCTCCAGGTCGTGGAGCTAGCACGGGGGTTGATGTTGAGGCAGAGTCCGAGGCATAGAGTGACCCCAGAGTGTTTTTCAGTTTTCCGTTGCGTGTGTAATAACTCTGAGTAGGACTTCTGCCTTTTTGTTCTGTACTATGCTCTGTATAACTGTTACTTTATTAGATTTTATGTTATCCCTTGTCTGGCAATGTAATTTGGGGTTTTTGTGAGGTCGTCTCGATCTTCGTGTTGGGTTTCTAGACGGGAGCAGGGTTCGCCTCGGTTATCTGGGTGATAATCGGGGTGGGTCCTGTCATTGCACGTATTTTTAGATTGATGTTTTATGCGTGCATGGCTTTATTAAATGGAGGGTTTAATAACTGATTTAGGAAAATGGTTTTACCAAACCTTTGTTTTTGTCCACTCACACTTTTCATTAGTTTGGCACCATCTAGGTTAATCGCAGACGCAGGATGTATGAAAGTGAGGCATCACAGGGTGTGCGTACTCTGATTATTCTGGTTAGTATGTGGTAGTATCCCTGGTCTGACACGTGGTTAGGATGTTGATTTAATCCCAAGGGTCTTTTTACAAGGTCATGTCAGACGGGAGCAGGTCCTCCCACGCTAATGGAGGGTGATTACGAGGAGGGTCCTGTCAATTTGGTATCAGAGCACTAGGATGCTCTCTTTAGGAATCACACACTGGTTATGTCTGATAATTTCTTTATGGACGTGATGCCTCCACGATGATACCCCCGTCATCAGCCTGGTAGCGAGGATAGGGATAGGATAGCGAAAAAAGTTAAACGGGAAAGGACCTCGTATTGGTTCTATTAGGCATTGGATGTTGTGTTTCAGTGAGGTTGGACCCCGAGAAGGGCTGATTTTTGTGTGTGCCTAGTGGCTTGGAGCTATGGATTTGCTAGTTGATTGGATCCTAAGATAGTGATTATTAAGAGTTATGACCAATGGTTGGTCAGGATGGATGTGCTGCTAGGAGTACCAGGGGTTGCTGATGACCCTGGTTCGAGAACAGTTAAACGAAATTACCAGGGAAGTGGTACTTGTGGATCGGATCTCGTAGTGATCGGTTAGTGAATCTCACGCTTGAGCGGATCGTACGAGTGATGGGTTGCCCTTGTGAGCATATGGTACTAATAGTAGTGTGCTTCTCGGATTGGTCTGCATAAGACTGGGGGTAGACATTGCTCTTTACGGATTTGGATGTGACTACCGATACTTTCATACATCACAGTCGCCCCCAGTTTTATCGAGAAGCCTGAGAGGTACCTTTCCTGCCTTTGATGCAGAGGTACATGATTTTTGTGGATCAGATCCCGTAGTGATCGGTTAGTGGATCTCACGCTTGTGCGGATCGTATGAGTGATGGGTTACCTTCGTGAGCATATGGTACTAATAGTAGTGTGCTTCTCGGATTGGTCTGCATAAGATTGGGGGTAGACATTGCTCTTTACGGATTTGGATGTGACTACCCATACTTTCATGCATCACATTCACCCCCGTTTTTATCAAGAAGCCTGAGAGGTACAATTCCTTCCTTTAATGCAGAGGTATATGATTGTTGATGGGTATGAACAGAGATTTCTAGATTTGGCCCTATTCGCACTAGGTGCGATGACAATTAAAGAAATGAGGAATCGTCGGTTTGCATTGGGTCTTTGGAGTAAAACTCGAGCGATGGTGCTAGCTGGAAAATTCACCATATTTTGGACTCTATTGAATGTGGCATCTCAGATGGAGATGAAGTTGATAGAATCTCAGCAGCGATCAAATGATTCCGATTGACGCCGAGGACGTCTAGAGTAAGCATTTTCTAGGGAGCTTTGAAGAGGGATGCTTCTAGCTCCGAATCTTTGATTGGCTATCGCGTGATTACAGTGGTCGATGAATGAGACAAAAAGGATTCCAAGAGGGCCGCTTGAGATATCAGTATTTTTCTACTCTGGTGGGACTTTTGAACACACGCACTACACCTGGAGTAGAGACATGTGTTTTTTCTTGCCTTGACTTAGATGCATGAGTGTTGGTGGAATACGAACCCACACACTTTATTTTTAGAAGAATTACACGCTTGTTGACTAGGTGTTAATCCTACGGGGTTGGGATGTAAGACCCGTGTCCTGGAGGGAATGGTGAACGATCCCATATTCCTACAAGAGGGAATGGTCTGGGAGGGGAAGGGTGGTGTGCCTTAAAGGTGTAGGCACACACCTATCTAGTACGAGGCCTTTTAGGAGCTCAGTGGCTTTGGGTTCGGTTGGAACTCCAAAGTTAAGCGAGTTGAGAATGGTGCAATTCCATGATGGGTGACCCACTGGGAAGTTGCACCGTGAGCTCCCAAAAACAAAACCGTGAGGGCAAGGGTAAGGAGGCCCAAAGTGGACAATATCGTACTAGATGAGTCGGGTCCTAACCAAGGAGGGTTGGGTCCTGACAGAATGGTATTAGAGCCAGACCCCGATCGGGAAGTGTACCAGCGAGGATGCTGGGCCTTAAGGGGGTGGATTGTAAGACCCGTGTCTTGGAGGGAACGGTGAACAATCCCATATTCCTGCGAAAGGGGGGGGGGGGGGAGAATGGTCTAGGAGGGGAATGGTGGTGTGCCTTAAAGGTGTTGGCATACATCTATCTAGTATGAGGCCTTTTGAGAGCTCAGTGGCTTTGGGTTCGGTTGGAACTCCAAAGTTAAGCGAGTTGAGGCTGGTGCAATTCCATGATGGGTGACCCCCTAGGAAGTTGCACTGTGAGCTCCCGAAAAAAAATCGTGAGGGTAAGGGCAAGGAGGCCCAAAGAGGACAATATCGTGCTAGATGAGTCGGGACCTGATAGAGGAGGGTTAGGTCCTGACATGGGACACCAGTATCAGTACTCTGACCGATACTATATTGAGGGCTAGTTCGGCGATTTGAGACCGTTTGATTTGGGTAGAAAGGTTTTGATAGTAAGACGGATTGAATTTTTTTGGATATTTATATGATTTGCATGTGATTCTAAGGACGATTTGGTGGACTACCTGTTACACCTCTGTTGAGTGCTTGAGGAACTAGTTGTATTTAGTAGTCCTGACTTGTCACAATTATTCTTTTGATGGGACCAGAGTTCCTTCGAGAGTTATTTCGGCTTTGGAAGCTAGGAAGTTACTACATAATAGATATTAAGGATATTGGACTTGTGTTAACACAGTGAGTTTGGGGAGATATCAGTTAGGTAGTAGTCTCTGGATGCGTTGTCGTAGGATATACCGCGTCGGATAGAGTTGAGAGAATTGAGGTTTCGGTTGTAGGATTTATCAGAGTTGGGATTCGTTTGACTTATGATGTACTCTTGGGGAGCCACGATGTCATTTGTGCGAAGGTGGATCGCACCCTGAGATTTTGGATTGACGATCGACAGCTGAACGAGGCACTAATGTGGAACTAGTAATCTTTATCGTGGACGTGTTTAGTGACCATTCTTCAGTGCCCGTCACCTCTGGATTCCGTGGATGTATAAGCTTGTAAAAGTTGAACTTGTTGAGGAGTGCTACGATTCTGGGGAATATAGTGGATTCTCTACAATAACTATCAATAGCTATTATTGGTTGGTGAAAGAGACTTATTCTTTTCTACTTCTTTGGTAAGAACTTCTGGGTATGCCTACCACATGGTTACAAATTCTCTCTTTTGACCTGGGAATTAGTAGGGAATTAATTGAGGATTATCGAGACTAATCGGGAATTAGTCGAGCATTGTCAGACGTTCAGGGTGAAAAATGTTGTCTTTTGACCCCGGGAGTTTAAATGCATATGGCCTAAGGTCCATTACGTAGATCTAGGTGATACGAGTTTGTAGACAAGCGACACGTCCAAATCGGACATCATACGAGAAAGGAACAGGTTTAGAACCGTTTTCTAAACTATTCACGATTACACAAAAATCGAGGCGGTATGTCAGGATCTGTCAGGTGACGTGGAAAGTGTCACTCATCCTTTAGACCAAAACCACACATACATGCAGCACCCTTTTCCCTTCATCAATTCCGAACGAACTCGAAGCCCACCCCAAAAAGGAAACCATCATCTTCTTTCGTGCTACTTGAGTGAAAGAGGCAAAAAGTGAGTCGAGAGTGAGGGAGGACTGAGAGACGACGGTGTGGACGGCGGAGGCACTACAGAACGACTAGCCGTGAACCCAGGTAAAAACCCATGAACTTTTGGATTTTGGATTTCGATTTTAGGGCGTTTAGGGCTCACTTTGATGATTTGGACGTGTTGGTTGAGCCCATGTGAGCCTGTAGGGACCAAGAACATAGAGAATGGGCCACTGGACAGCCTTGGAAGGACGTTCGAAAGTTGGTCGTGAAGGTTTGGATTCGCACACGTAATTTTCACCCTTGTTTCTTGATTTTGAGGTCGTACAACCCTTTCTAGGAAGCAGAAGAGTCATTAGGAACAAAAATGGAGGAAAACGGTGGCTAGACGACTGATTTCTGGCCGAGTCGAAGTCGCCGGTCAAATCGACCTTTTACAATAAACGAGTCAGCCTGTCTGAAGGAAGACGATGATGATGTGGTAGTCCACGTCATCTTGTCAGGCCATGGGGCCAAACAAGTGGTGCCACATAGAGATCTATTAGAGGGTGTCAGGCCTGCGTGTCAAGTCCACGTCAGCCATGTCAGACCACGTGGACCAGTGAGATGGTGCCATGTGGCAGTATGTGAGGATCTGACGTGGTAGGTCCACGTCAACATTGTCAGACCATGTGGACCAGTAAGGTGGTGCCACGTGGCAATGTGTTAGAGAGATGTCAAACCTGTCAATGACACATGGCAGGACACGTGGCACTAGTCAGGGTGTGCCACATGGCAGCTGTGAGATGTTTCAGATATCAAAGTTGTCAGGCTGATGCCAGCAGGTGACGTCAGCAGTTGACATCATCGCTTGATTGCCATGGACCGTAATTTGACCGGTACGTAAAGACATGTGGGAATGAATTTTGAGATAAAATCGATTAGGTTCAAAAGGTTTCAACGACCTGAATCCAATGGTCTCGTTTTTAGGTCAATCAGAGGCCGTTTGATAGATCAATTGGAGGTTTTAGCCTCATGAAACGTGTTCGGGACACGTCGATTATTTTGAGAGTTTTTAGGGTTTATGTTTAGGATTTGTATGGATGGATAGTGACCCTTGAGTATGATTTGGACAGGTCTAGACGTCCCGGAGACTGTGAATAAGCTTCGGATTGGCTTATAGTGCGGGTTTTGGAGCGCGCACCGTGGACTGATTGTGAGTGGACTTTGCTTGATAAACAATGCATGCATAAATGTTTTAAATACTTTATCATGTGATTTGAGATGCATTAGTTGCATGATGTTTTAAATATGATTTGGCATTTTCGATGCATTAGTTGCATGATGTTTTAAATATGATTTGGCATTTTCGTGGGAAATGCTATATGACACGTATTTCGATAAATGTGTTTATATGGTTGAGTAATGTTTTAATTATCAATTTTCAATGATTTCACGGGGGTGCGTGAAATTGATATTTTGGGTTTGAGACCCAGTTGGTTTAAAGTTTGACTCAGAGTATAGTCAAATGGGAAATTGAACAGTGATTGATTAATAAATTGATTTTCGGATTTGAAAATGAGATATTGGGCTTGTGACCCTATTGAAAAGATATTGGACTCTAGGAGTGAGCCCATGTGTATTGAAAACCATGTTTCGAGCCACGGGCCCTATTGTGAAATAGGAACTGGACACTAATTTTATGAAATATGTGGAAACTGATTTTGGGCTGAGACCTATGCGAAATAAATGTTGTGATTTTAGAAACAACAAGTTTGATACTGCGTTTCCACTATTTTTATTATGACCATTCTCCGTGATTATGAGAGGGTCTTTGGTTGCGAATATGTTTCCCCGGAAAGGACCCTGGAGATAACGCTCGCCTCCGAGGTAGGAAAGGTCACAACGCGCCTGCTGTCGAGCAGCCGAGGGAGGTTCGACTCAGGAGTGTGGTATTTGAGATCTATAATTGATATGTTCACGATGATTTGGAGATTGTCGATTGGTGATATGTTCACGGCGATGTGTTCGGATCAGAGCAGTTCTTGAGCTTATGGGCACACGTTGCTGGGATTGGACAACGTGACTGATAACGACATGAGATGTTGGATATGAGATTGGGTCCCGAGGTTTTTGAATTAGCTTTGTGTCCAGAGATTTTAACCTGTGTCAGTTTTACGATGAAAGTACTTGTTGTTTGTATGTATTGTTTTATTGGAAATAAATGGTTTTCAAGTAATATGCATGCATGCTTTATAAACCGGAGGGTGAAAATTATATTTTGAGAAAGGCTTTTAATAAATGCTTATTTTTTTCCACTCACACGTTTTGTTGTTTTTGGCACCCTCTAGGTTAATCGCGGATACGGGCTGTAGCAGAGACGGAGACATTACATGCAGCAGCGCACCACATAGATCTGGCGCACTTTGCATAACCCCGAGTGGGTTATGGTTTTATCCCTTGTCTAACCTGTGGTGGCAGATAGGAGAAAGCACATCCCACGATAATGTAGGGGGATTGGGATGGGTCTTTTCAGCTTGGTATTAGAGCACTAGGTTACTCATGTGATGTTGCGCATGTGTCGAACCTGATGTTTCTACGATAAGAACAGCCCGCCATCAACCTGATAGTAAGGGTAAGAATAGGAACATGACGTGGGAATGAACCGCAGACAGATTCATTTTGGCACTAGATGTTGTGTGTCAGTGAGGTCAGACCCTGAGGATGACAGGACCCGTCCCCGAAGGACATAGATAACTGTGCCCGGTCCTGCTCCCATCTGACAAGTCAACTGAAGTTTTGTAATTACCCTCAGCACTTGCCAAACAAGGGATAACCGTACCTGTGCCCACTCATGCCTCTACCTCTCGAATAGCCTCGATCATCGCGCCACGACTTGGAGGGTCAATAAAAACAGAAAAGGTGTGAGTGGACAAAATAAAGTTTTAGAAATACATTTATCAAAATACATTCTTACCCTCCAGTTTCACAAACATGCATGCATATCATAAAACATGAGTCATAGTGTGAAATAAATCAAGTATGAACAGTGGACCGATAAAATCAAAACATGTTTTCCCATGGTCCATAAAACTCATGTTCATCAAATCAGTGCACGATATAAAGCATCTGGACACAAATATCAATAAATCATAATACCACCAATCCTCAATATCCAATCTCAATCTCCTAGTAAACCGTCACGATATCAATGCAACGCGTACAAACTCGGGTGTCTCATGTCTGAGTACCTCCCCAGGATCTACGACGTCTGGGGTGATATCATCTCCAGGATCTACGACGTCTGGAGGATATCATCATAAACTCACACTCCTGAGACTGAGCCTCCCTCGGAGCTACTCATCTCCAAGCAGTGAATCGTGACTACTCCAGGATCTACGACGTCTAGATGAGACTATCAAATCACAGAGGATGGTATATGTGGAACAGTCACCAAATCCAGTAATCTCATTTTAAAACCATTCAAATCTCAAATCAAATAAAAAACGTTTCAACAGGGCCTCTACCCGAAACATAGCTTTCACAAAGCAAGTTACACAAATCCATCATAAAAACAGTGTCCAGAATTTACTTTATAAATCAAAATCATCAATTTCATCATATTCACATGCGACTCCAAATTCGAGTCAAAATCACTATCCAATCAAGTCTCAAGCCCAAAATATCATTTTCACGCAAATCCGTGCAATTGCAACCCCAGTTGCCAATTTCACATAAATCCATAAAATATAGCCAAAAGCATTACAATTTCATCAAATCAATTTCCCGACTCATAATCCGAGTCAAAACCAATCTCAAATCCCGGGCCTTCGCCCAAAACAGCAATATCACAGTTTTCTTGAAAATCTTGCCCAAAATCACATAAAACAATATAATATTCCCAAAATCCGGAAATCATCACATTGAAACATCAATCATGCCAAATCATTTCAAATCATATCATAAAACATTTAAAATACATATGCATGCATTCTGGGTAGAAAACAAAAGTCCACTCACACACAGTCCATATCGCTCGCTTTTCAAGCTGCACGTTTTTCCGTAAATTTCGGAAGTCATCATTCCTGTCCATAATCTTTATCAAGGGTCACTAACACTCCAATATACCTCCTATAATTTTCTGCGATTTTTCCGGGATTTAAATACGTATTTTAAACGTATATTAAAACTTCGGATACTCAGAACATTATCGAAACGATATCCGATTTTCTCGAAACCAGTGCCAAAATGTTCGTTACATTAAATAGGACAAAATTCATGTTGACCTCACCTTGGAAATAGGTTCCTCGCGCCCTCACACGCCACCTTGAGTGGTTGCGTGTGAGTCCACGCGCCTGCTACAGTAACATGACACTGTTCATCTTCTCGACCCGTTTGACTGTAAAATGGGTCTGGTTGGCCCGCGGCTTGACCCGGTTGGAATCCTGTCAATTTCAACTTAATTTCGTCAATTAATTCAACCAGTAGGATCGCCATGTATCTAATTAGGGCTCTGTGATCTCAATTCTGTAATAACTCACCTTAATCCAAACGAATTCGAAGTCGAAAATTTGAAGAACAGGTGTCACTGTTCATCCTCCAATCTTGACCAATTTCGATTGTTTTCTTGAAATTGATTCACTCAGAAGCTTCATAGAGTTCGTATAAACTTGTTTCTCATGTCAATTTCTCCCTTCAACCCCTCCAAATTCACGACTCAAACCTCGATTTTCTTCTCTGTCACCAGGTCCGTTCAGAGCCAAAACAGCATCAATTCTCTTCATTCTTGAGGTGGTCCTGATCGAGGAAATCCTAGAAAGCTCAAATCAAGCTTAATTTGAAGTTTCAGGACCTACAAATTCAAATTCCTTTTTTTTTTTCTCATTTTGAAAGTTCGAAGGGTTTGGGTTCGGGTTCTCTGGGTTTTCCTTCCCCTTTTCTTTCTTTTTCCTCACGATTTCATCCTCTCAATTCCTCTCCAGTTTTCCTCTCTCAATCTTTCTTAATTGTGATCAATCAGAGGAGAAAAGACTAATGGGTTTTGTATGGGTTTATATGGCACTCTCTGTTTTTCAAACACACTACGGTTCGATAATTCCAGCAAGTACCATGTCAAACAGTCATACCACTAGTCTTCATTTACAAGGTGACAGATGTCACCTTGTGGCAATCCCGCGACCAATTCAATAATCACAAATGTCCATTGTTTAATTAAACCAATCTTCACATAAGTGAATCAGCCATCATAGCCGTACTGACACATCAAAACCCAGTCAAATTACCATTTTACCCCTCTTTGACAAATTACCAAATTTCCCTTCACTTTCTCAGGTCCATAACTATTTCATCCGAACCCCGATTGACGCATGCTGCCTGTCTACGGATTCAGCGTCTCGGGACCTACCCCACGGTACTTACGAAAAGCCCAAACACGGCCCCGATAAAAAAGTCAACAAATGACCCCTTTTTAACCAATTTACCAAATTACTCTTAAACTTCCGAACATCATAACTTTCTCCTTGGATGTCGAAATCGGACGTGCCACCTGTCTATGAACCCGTGACGCCCTGAACTATGTCACAGTCATCGGAAAAGTCAACCGTTCGCCCAATTCCAAGGGCAAAATCGTCATTTTCTTCTAATTTTCCAAATTTTCGTTTTTCTAATTTCCGGGTCGTTATAGAAGAGGGCTGAGTATGACGAATGTATAGAGTTATGACTGAGGATCAGTCAGGCTAGATGTGTTGCTATGAGAAGCCGAGGTCGTGGATGACCCGAGTTGAGATTGGTTGGACATGTTGCCAAGAAAGTGGCACTTGAGGATCGGTCCATCCCTGATCATTGAATCTGCACTTTGAGTGGATTGAACTGGCGATGGGTTACTGCCTAGGTGAGTGTTGGGTTGCCGTTATGAGCGTTTAGTATAGATAGAAATGAGCTTCGTGGATTGGTCTGCACGAGATTCATGGTAGACATTGCTATCGACGGACATAGACAAGGCTATCGAGAGTTACACGATGTTTGAGGGACGTTCTTATGCTATTCTCGCCCCAGCTTCATCCAGATATGAGAGAGATGGAGTTCCTCCGACATTAACATAAAGATTTAAAGGTTGCTCGACATGGGCAAAGAGAATTTGGTTTAGATTTGGTTCATACTAAGCACGATGACGACTAAGGAAATAAAGATTCGTCAGTCGTGACGGGTTTCCGAGAGCTGAGGTTCCTGCATTGGTGCAGAGGTAGATGATTGTTGCTCGGTTTGAGCAGAAAGTTTTGGTTTGGCTCGGTTCGCACTAGCTGCGATGGCATTGGCGTTGGCTAATATGGCGATGACGATTGAGGTAGTGATGCTTCGTTGGTGTGTCGGGTCTTGGTAGTGAGGATCGAGTGATGTGGGGCATCTCAGAAGGTGATGCGTCAGTTGGTATTCCAGTAGCGACCAGATGGTTCGGGCTAACGCCCTCAGCATCTAGAAGATGGAGACGTTAGGAAGATTCTTTTCTCAGGGAGCTTGAGAGAGGGACGATTCTAGCTCTGATTCTTCGGTGATAGATATACACGTCGCAGTGGTTGATGAGCCGGGAGGAGCAGGTCCTGAGCGGTTTTTTTGAGAGTTTAGTCATCCTCCTAGTCATGTTGGTTTTCTGGAGGCACGTGTTATACCTAGAGTGAAGACATGTTCCTTACCTAACCTTGGACGGTGTGCATGAGCGTTGTTGGCTTACGGAAACCACCCTTGAGTTTACAGGAGATTTCTACGGTAGTTGACCGGGAGTGTATCCCACTAGGTTGGGACATTGGTAATGGTACTCCAGTTAGTGCAATTTTGGATCCTTTATTCAGTTTGAATAGATGGTTTTGATCATACGAATGATTGGATCCCCGAAATATTAGTGATTTGGACGTGATCCTAAAGATGGATCGGTGGACTAACCATTACTCATCTATTGAGCTTTCAAGGAACCGATTGTAGTTGGTAGTCATGAGTTGTGATGATTGGTCTCACCAACGGACCAGAGGAGATCACTAAGGAAGAGTATTCAGCTTTTTACAAGAACTTAACCAATGACTAGTTAGAAGATACTCATTTCTTTAGTTATAGCTTGGAAGCCGGGACCATACGACTTGTTGGTCGTTAGGAATATAGGACACGTGTTGTGAAGTCCCAAGATGGCTCAGTAAGCTAGCGAATGATGTCAGTTGTGTCGACATTTCTGGTAGTGTTCCTCGCAGGATTTACCGGGGTTTCTACCCCAGAGGGAGGTTGAGCTATGATAGACTTGAGAATGTGAGACAGATACCCTGGTGGAAATGGCTTGACTTGACCTGAAGTTAGGAATTCGGTAGAAAGACATGCTTTGGATTCATGTATTGTATGCTCAGATATGTGATTCCCGAATCGCTTTCAGAAGTGAACTTTCTCGAGCGGGCTTACGAATAGTACTGTGGTGATAGTTGGCCATCGTGAGTTAGCAACAGAGTATCAACAGTGGTACTGTTATGGTATACCAAGGATTCATACTTGTTGAGGTGAAAATGGATTTTGAGAGATGTGGACCAGTGTTGAATTCCTGGCTATGATATCATTGTTGAGAGCGTATGGTGAATTCTCGGAGGACCGATATAGCTTTGTAGTAATATTGATTAACCATAGTGACTGAGATTAGAATCTCTTGGATTGGTTGAGTACTATAGGAGTTTAGTCGTGGAATTGCCCGTGATTTTAGCCAGTTGACGGGACTGATTCGAAGAGGAGTCAATCTGGGGAGAGACTATCATTGATTGAGCAGAAGATTGGTTACTGCTCTAGTTTGACTATCTTGGATGATAGTGAGGGTTTTAGAAATGACAGACAATGATGATTCATTTGATCATCATTTGGGAGAAGTGAATAGAGTAGCCAATGCCTCGAGAATGATGTTGCAGGCTCGTTACCTCTATTGCAAGATAGAGGGATTGTACTGATGTTAAATGACCATGGAGTGATAGCATATAGTGTTCTAGTGAAACACATAGGTTGGACTAGTTGTTACAACATTATTCCAGGATTCGACCCATCGCATCATCAGGATGATGGTCGAGCTAGGCAACCGACTTACGTCTGTTGACCTTTGGAGTTACCCAAGAAATGGGATTGGTTAGTGAATGGTTGGATTGTTTATGGTGTTGATCGAGTGACTAGGAGAACTCAGAAAAAATATTGAGTAAGCCGTTGAGTATAGTGTACGGTCTGTCCAGAGCAGAGATTGGAACATACAGGTTCCAGTATCAGATTATGATTGGCATGGTAGCCATACAGTAGATAGACCAGATACCGAGTATTATGCTCTAGAGGCGAGGAACTTTTAGAGGGTTCAGTGTTGTGTGAGCTTGAAGCTCAAGGCCACGGTAGTGGGCTAGAGGAACCCTAGTGAAATTGAGTTGTGATTATCTCAACTAGAGCAAGTATTCAATGGGGTCAATATGCACTCTAAATGAGTGTGATACAGTTTGAGACTCCTATCGAGTCAGGATTACAGAGTTAGTCTCTTGATGAGACAAGGTACAATAATAGGACTCTAGAGAGAGTCAAATTTTAGTACGGATCTCGAATGGAAAGAGTGAAGCCGATGAGTGACCGGCTAGTCATGATAATTGTCGTGGATATGGTTTACGGCTGGAGACCTTTTAGTGATAGATGATTTGAGATTGCTGAGTGTGAGCAAAGATTCCAGCTTGGTGAATGGGAATATGATCTACGGTTGGAAATCGTCGAGTAGGAGACGATTGGTGATGCTCCCACTGAACGAGATGTCAGCTTGGCTGAGTGGGACTGTTCTAATGGCTTGTTAGCTTGGATGTTGAGTGCACCTGCGTGGATGACGGGTTGAATACGGTCACAGATGATGAGCTGAGCTTCAGCCTTGACCTATGGATGGTAGTTGACGTCAAGTGACGTATGTGTCTAAGGCATACTATGGATAAAGGCTTTTACGTGTGCCTCGGGATGGAGATAGGATTAGATTTCCGTAGTTTGGATGAGGAATTGAGTTGATTTGAATTTTGACAACGAAATTCTTTAAGGAGGGAAGATTGTAAGAACCAGTCCCGAATTTACTGGATTATCGATAATTAATTGAGGTTTATCGAGACTAATCAGGAATTAGTCGAGGATTGTCAGACGTCTAGGGGAAATTACAAATTTGCCCCTAAATGAATGGAAAATGTTAACTTTTAACCCAGGAGGTCAAATACACGTGGACCGAGATCTATTACTTAGATCTAGATGATACGAATCTGTAGACAAGCAACATGTCGAAATCGAACACCTTACGAAAAAGTTACGGGTCTAGAATCGTTTCTTAAACTATTCATAATTACACAAAAATTGAGGCAATTGACTTTTGGGTTTATTTGTTAGTGGGTCCAAAAGATCTAGCCTAGACCAATAGATGAGTGACACGTGTCACTCATCCTTTGGGCCAAAACCAAACATACATGCATCACCCTTTTCCCTTCATCCATTTTGAACCAACCCAAAACCCACCCCAAAACCAAACCATCATCTTCCTCCGTGCTACCTGAGTGAGGGAGGACTGAGAGACGATGTGGACGGCGCAGGCACGACAAGCCGTGAACCCAAGTAAAAAACCGTGAACTTTTGGATTTTGGATTTCGATTTTAGGGCGTTTATGTAATGACCCGTCCCGAATTTCGGGATTTGATTAGTGACTAATCTTGATTAGTGAGGTTCATCGGTGATTAGTTGGGCAAAATCGGGCGAACGATGCAAAATGACTGTTTTGCACCTAGTCGTGGGTAAAATATTGACTTTTTGATCGGGCAATCAAATGGATTTCGACCGATGACCGTGACGTAGTTCAGGACGTCACGAGTTCATAGACAGGTGACACGTTCGATTCCGACATTCGAGGAGAAAGTTATGACGTTTGGAAGTGGAGGGGTATTTTAGTAATTTGGCAAAAAAGGGGCCAAATGTTGACTTTTGACTCGGGAGGTCCAATGGACAAGGGCCAAGGACCGTTACGTAGAGCGTGTCGATATGAATCCGTAGACAGGCGGCATGCCGAAATCGGAGTTTCGACGACGAAGTTATGGTCACGGGAACGAATTAACGAACCGAGGCTTCAATTAAAATAATAATAAAATAATGAACATTGACCGTTGATGTGGATGCTTGGATGAGTGAAAAGTGTCACGCATCCCTTGTTTTAAGGCCAAGAATCTGCTCCATGTTTCCCTCCCAACATCATCATTATGTTCTAATATTTGTTAATTACCCTTAATCCTCCATTAATCATCTTCTTTGTCTCAAACCGTGAACTGTGAGCATCAGAAATTGAGGCAATTGAACTCCCTTCCACAACCAGTCTTGAGGGGAAAAGTGAGTGGTTTGAGAGACTGATTTAACGAATGAAATTCGGGGACAGAGGGAGAGCTAGAAACCGATAATCGAAATTTTGGAGTTTGAGAGGGAAAATTCGAAATTAAATCCTAAGGCCCTGAGGATAAAATTGGAGATTCCTTTCAGTTTTCTTGGATTCCTACAATCATAATGAATGAAAGAACGAAGGAATTTGGCGACATTTTGGCTCTGAACACACTTGGTGACAGAGAAGGAGTTTGAAGGTTGAGTCGTGATCGTGGAGTGTTTAAACGATGAAATTGAAGTGGGGAAACAGCTTCTCATGGTCCATTGATGCTTCTGGGTGAATCAATTGGAAGAAATCAGTAGCCATTGAGGAATTTTGAAGGATGAACAGTACCTGGGTGTTCTTCGATGTTCATCGTTGAATCGATGGGTTTAAGGTGAGTTTTGGTAAAATTGAGTTTACAAATCTCTAATTGGATTTAAAATGAAGCTAACTGAATGTTCAATTGAAGTAATTAGGGTTGAATTGATGGACATTGAACCGGGTCATCTCGCGGGCCAATAGGATCCGTTTTACAGACAAACGGGTTGGGACGATGAAACTGTAGCACGTGCGTGGGTTTCACGCGCAACCACTCACGGCAGCGTGTGGGCACAAATCTCGAGGTGAGGTCAACATGACTTCTGTCCTATTTAATGTAACGAACATTTTGGAATTGGTTTCGTGTCGATCGAACACCGTCTCGATATTGTTCGGGATGTCCGAAGGTTTTAAATCGAGTTTAAAAATAGCTAAAAATTCGGGAAAATTACGGGACTTTAATAGGATGTTAATGAAGAGGTTAGTGACCCTCTAATGTGATTTGTACAGGATTGGGAGTCCCGGTGATAGTGGTGTTGCCCGGGAAGGCCTATGGCACGCGTATCGAGGCGTGTCGTTGAACGGTCTGTGAGTGGACTTTGTTTTTTAACCGTGATGCATGAATATATGATTTAAATGCTTTATTATATGATTTTATATGCTTTGGCATGATTGATGTTTCAATCTTGTGATTTCTCGATTTTATGGATTATTATATTATTTTTGGCACGATTTTCGAGAAATTGTAAAATTGATGTTTTGGGCGTAGGCCCGGGATTTAAAATGATGTTTTGACTCGGATTATGAGTTAAGGATTTGATTTTATGGATTTATATGAAAATGGAAACTAAGGTTGCGTTCGCACGGATTTGCGTGAAAATGATATTTTGGCCTTGAGACCCAATTGGATAGTGATTTTGACTCGGATTTGGAGTCAAATGTGAATATGATTAAATTGATGATTTTTCTTTATAAAGTGAATTCTGGGCACTGTTTTACGATGATTTGTGGAACTTGTTTTGTGAAAGCTATGTCTCGAGCATAGGCCATATTGAAATGTTTTTGATTTGATTTGAGACATAAATGGTTTTAAAATGTGATTACTGGATTCGGTGACTGTTCCACATATACCATCCTCTGTGATTTGATAGTCTCCTCCAGACGTCGTAGTTCCTGGAGTAGTCACGATCAACTGCCTGGAGATGAGTAGCTCCGAGGGAGGCTCACTCTCAGGAGTCTGGGACCACTGCCTGGAAATGAGTAGCTCCGAGGGAGGCTCACTCGCAGGAGCGTGGGATTATGTTGATATCCTCCAGGTGTTGTTGTTCCTGGAGTTGATGTACTCGGACGTGAGACACCGAGTTTGCACGTGTTGCATTGATATCGTGACGGGTTATATGGATATTGAGATTGGATATTGAGGATTGGTGGTATTATGATTTATTGATATTTGTGTCCAGAGGCTTTATAACAGTTGCTTTATAACATGATGCTTTATGTCACGAACTGATTTGATGAACATGAGTTTTTATGGACCATGGGAAAACGTATTTTGATTTTATCGGTCCACTAATCATACTTGATTGATTTCACACTATTACTCTTGTTTTAAGTTATGCATGAACGTTTGCGAAAACTGGAGGGTAAGAATGTGTTTTGATAAATGTATTTCTAAAAGTTCATTTTCGTCCACTCACAGCTTTTATTGGTTTTAATGCCCTTCAGGTTGATCACGGATGCAACTGCAGTAGCGACTGGGACATTGCACGCCTCCTCCATCGATCCTGGCGCACTCTGGAAGCCCCGTTTGGGCAGTTACTTTTGGTTATCCCTTGTCTGACACCTCATGTTGGACGGGAGCAGGGCACATTCCACGGTAATCCCGGGGGGATTGGGATGGGTCCTGTCAACTTCGTATCAGAGCAGGGTTGCTCTTTTTGTGCGCGCAGGTCGAGGGTGTGATGTCTCTTTGGACTGCAGTTCCTTATCAACCTGATAGATAGTTTTTGGGTTTTAATCGCGGATAGAGTGTGATTGGCCCGATACGCCATGCGTTAATGTGATTCGACCCAAGTGGGGTTGTATATGATGAACTGGTAATGTGGGACCGTCGGTTCGGTCATGTGATATTGGATTGTTGTGCTGCTAGGTGCAGCTAGGTTCAAGGAACCCCATTTGAGTAATGGTCTAAAATATGAACCCTAGTGGTGATTTCTAGTGTACGGGATGTGGGTACATCAGAGTTAGCCGATGACCTTAGTGGTGGAACCCACAATGAGTTGATGGTAGGATTGTATTTGACGTCTATACGATGTATAGACCGCGTGGTCGGTCAGGTTGTGGATTTTATATCACAGAGAGCAGTTGGGTTCGGTGGAACCATAGGGTATGATTGTGGGACCCAAGTATATGATGGATTATAAAGGTGAACCTTAGTTGAGACTCGTGGATGAGAACTTGTGCTGCGAAGAGCGGCTGAGGTCTTAGATAACCATGTGGATGACTCTAGTGAGTCTAGTTGGAAAGATGGGATTCGATCAACGGGTACGGTTATGAGATAAAGTTATGGAATCCCGAGTTAGACCGAGTATTGTGTGATGTGTGGATACAGATCTCGATAGTAATGACTGTTTGTCGGTAGTTGTGTGGAGATGACTAGCTATCGAGGGTATTTAGTGTGGTTGCAGTACTTGCGGATCAGGGGACGTTCAAGGAACGTTCATTATCCTGATGTGGATTGTTAGAATGGTGGTACCCATAGTTGTGGGGTACGAGTAGAGGTACGGGATTGTCGCTCGGTATGAGCGAAATCCAGGGTTGTCATATTTGCACACGGTGTGCAAGTATGGATGTTTGCATGTTGGTAATGTTGTGTTGATGCTAGTATGGATGCCTGTGTGCTGATACTAGCGTTGTTGATAGTGTGTTGGTGTTGGTACTAGCGTTGGTGCTAATGTCGGTGATTGTGATGACGATGAGGCACAAGTTGGGGCGTGACTCCGTCATGATGGACATATGTTCGGTATTTGAGATTTGGTAGTGGTTGAGTGATGGACTGGATGGGATCCAGTTGAGATTGTGACGTGTTGGGATTAGTCCCGACAGTGGTAAAATGAAAAGTGATGAGTGGATAAAAAGGTATGTTTGAGACTTGAGTAATCTTGGGATGACGTCCCCTACGTCATGAGAATTAGTGGATTTGGGGAGTTGTTGGCAACTCCGAGGTTGGTGTGATTGTATGTTTCTAATATCTCCAGAAAGGACAAGGAAATGATTGGATTTGGAAAAGACGAGGAAACCATTGGTGGTATAGATGTGGGATTTTGTGATTGTAAATAACTTGGAGAACCGAGTGTTAAACCTGTAAAGGTTGAGATATGAGAACAAAATCATAATGAATTACATCATTTTGGATGTGTGTAAATGGTTATTAACGGAGATGAGGTCTGGGTAATGGATTGATTGCGGACACGTGGTTGTCCAAGTGAGTTGAGGATGTGAGAAGTTCAGTGGCTGGACTTGACATCTCCTTGGGAGCATGACAGTTCCCAACATGGTTGGAACCTTAGTTTCGAGGAGAGTTTTGATTGTGGGACGAGAGGAATGCTCGTTTCTGCATTGGTGATAGGTATTCTGGGGTCATTGGGGTTGACTTCTTATTATCTGCCCTAGCAGACGTCGATTGTAGTTACCAGTACGTTGAACGTGTATTGGTTGGTGGGCCCATGTATGTTTTGGGGTCATCAGGAGGAGTTTCGTATTCGAAATTAGGTAAACGAGATTTCCCATTTTCTGCTTGGTGGCAGACGATGTTGGGTTACACGGCGTGGTGAGTGTAGCGAGTTTTGTTTGCATCCACGTAGGATGAGTATTGTCGTCATTGTTTTGGATCATCCTTGGTTTTTCCTAGGTGGGATGGCAAGGATAGATACAAGGTAATCAGTTAGAACCCACAGTCTCGGTGTGTCTCGTCATTGACTGATCTGTTTAGTTGTGGGAGTTGGTTGTCGAACGTTGTGACAGTATGCAAATTAGATGAGGGTGTAAGACCCTATGGTTTGGAATCTAGTAGTTAACTGTGTGGATCCTAGGTGGGGCAGGATCGTGACGTTTATAGTCAGGGACGCGATGTCGAATCTGGGTTGTGATCTTGATGATCCAGATGTTTATCACTCTTACCTTGGTATGTGAGTCGTAAATGACGGGACTGAACTTCTTTTAGAAGTGGAGCCCGTATGATATACTACTCGGGTGAGTAGGTTTCCAACGTGGTCGGATTTTGTCAACCATAGACGTGTGAATGTTGGATTGGCTTCCCTATGAAGTCAATCGAATGTATTGAACAAGTAACCGATAGGTTCGGTTTTGGTGTGTCTTGGTAGACGTGAATGAGATTTCGGGTTTTGGAATCGAATTTCTGGGTGACGATTCAGGATTCGATTTTGGAACTTGAAAGTGGATTACTGGATTTGGGTGCGGAATGATTATTCCAAATGCTAGCTTACGGAATAATGATTGCGGATTTGGATTTGGAATTGGAACTAGAGGATGGGTGGAGTTTCGATTTGTCTCATGCTGGACTGAGCAAATGTACTCCATTATTGGAACGTGTTTGACTATGACCTAGGTGGTTCTAGTCTGGTCGATGGATAGATGTGTGTACTTTGTACATGGTTCGAGGTACAATACTTTGCAGACTTGTGGTGCCTGGTGACGGTATACGGGTTATACCAGTAGTACGTTGGTGAATGTGTTGGTAATTGGCTTAGTTCCGATACCATTGGTTTTGGGTTGTGAACGTGAACTGTACATTGAACACGATGCACTGGGAAGAGTGATTTGGATGCATTCTGTGATTGTATGAGCAAGCGCTCTTAGCTAGGGATGGCTAGTGAAACTCTAGTGTTGAGTTGTGTGATCACTGCTAGGCTCATGTTCAATGTGTTCCAGTTACACCGTCTAATTGAGCGAGATGGCGGTATGCGTATACTCAGGCTGAATGAGTTGGTGGTTAGTGTGACCACAAGTTTCTTCGCGAGATGTTATCTTGTCGTGACCTTACTAGCATCTTGGATTGCTGAGGGGGTGACAGTTACGGATACTAAGGATTGGCATTTTTCGCAGGATTGAGCTTGCCCTGCGAGGTGAGATCATGTTGTTGATCTTACGCTACATTGAGGACGTTGTAGCACGTTGTGATGTCACTGATTGGTTGATGATTGGAGCTTTATTAGGGTGGTGGTAAAGCTTGGTGTTGACAGTTTGGCTAGTAGTATCACCTTGGACTAACAAGTGAGATTTGGTGATTCCCAATGGGGTGATTAAGAGGAATCGTCAAGCTGAAAGAGACAGCTTAATGATGACATTGTCAATTTCAGGTGACTAGTTTCACTCGAGGTGGTCGAGTGTAATCAGTACGACGTGAGTCTGTGATGAGATGTTTGAGTGCAGACGCTTTTTTGTGTTGGTCAGTGGGTGTACAAGTGTACACGTGTTGTGAGGGCCATTTGTTTTCCACGAGGTGGATGTGGAATACGGATAGTCGGAATTTCGAGGGCGAAATTCTTTAAGGGGGGAAGGTTGTAACGACTCGTCCCGAATTCCGGGATTTGATTAGTGACTAATCTTGATTAATGAGGTTGATCGGTGATTAGTTGGGCAAAATCGGGAGAACGATGCAAAATGACCGTTTTGCCCCTAGTCGTGGGCAAAATATTGACTTTTTGATCGGGCGGTCAAATGGACTTTGACCGATGACCGTGACGTAGTTCAGGACGTCACGAGTTCATAGACAGGTGGCACGTTCGATTCCGACATTCGAGGAGAAAGTTATGACGTTCGGAAGTTGAGGGGTATTTTGGTAATTTGGCTAAAAAGGGGCCAAATGTTGACTTTTGACCCGGGAGGTCAGAATCCGTAGAAAAGATGCATGTCGAAATCGGAGTTTCAACGACGAAGTTATGATCACAGGAACGAATTAACGAACCGAGGCTTCAATTAAAATAATAATAAAATAATGAACAGTGACCGTTGATGTGGATGCTTGGATGAGTGACAAGTGTCACCCATCCCTTGTTTTAGGCCAAGAATCTGCTCCATGTTTCCCTCCCAACATCATCATTATTTTCTAATATTAGTTAATTACCCTTAATCCTCCATTAATCATCTTCTTTGTCTCAAACCGTGAACTGTGAGCATCAGAAATTGAGGTAATTGAACTCCCTTCCACAACCAGTCTAGAGGGGAAAAGTGAGTGGTTTGAGAGACTGATTTAACGAAGGAAATTCGGGGACAGAGGAAGAGCTAGAAATCGATAATCGAAATTTTGGAGTTTGAGAGGGAAAATTCGAAATTAAATCCTAAGGCCCTGAGGATAAAATTGGCGATTCCTTTCAGTTTTCTTGGATTCCTACAATCATAATGAACGAAAGAACGAAGGAATTTGGCGACATTTTGGCTCTGAACACACTTGGTGACAGAGAAGGAGTTTGAAGGTTGAGTCGTGATCGTGGAGTGTTTGAACGATGAAATTGAAGTGGGGAAACAGCTTCTCATGGTCCATTGATGCTTCTGGGTGAATCAATTGGAAGAAATCAGTAGCCATTGAGGAATTTCGAAGGATGAACAGTACCTGGGTGTTCTTCGATGTTCATCGTTGAATCGATGGGTTTAAGGTGAGTTTTGGTAAATTGGTATTTCGAGTTTGAGACCTAGTTGGAGTAATAAACTGATTTTTCACATTTGAAAATGGGATATTGGGCTTGTGACCATATTGGAAAGATATTGGACTCCGGGAGTGAGTCCGTGTGTACTGAAAACCATGTTTCGAGCCAAGGGGCCTGTTGTGAAATGATTTGAGATTGTGAAATGGGAACTGGACACTGATTTTATGAAATTTGTGGAAACTGATTTTGGGCTGAGACCCTATGCGAAATAACTGTTGTTATTTGAGAAACAACAGTTTTGAAAATGTGTTTCTACTGTTTTTATTATGACCATTCTCGTGATTATGAGAGGGCCTCCGATTGTGAATATGTTTCCCTAGAAAAGACCCTGGAGATAACGCTCGCTTCAAGGTATGGAGAGGTCACGATGCGCTTGATGTCGAGCAACCGAGAAAGGCTCAACTCAGGAGTGCGATATATGAGATCGATCGTTGATATGTTCACAACGATCTGGAGATTGTCAGCCAGTGATGTGTTCACGGTGACGTGATCAGATTAGAGCGTTCCTTGAGCTTATGGGCACGCATTTCTAGGATTGGATAACGTGACTTATGATGACATGAGATGTTGGATATGAGAATGGGTCCCGAGGTTTTTGAATTATGCTTTGTGTTCAGAGATTTTAACATGTGTCAATTTTACGATGAAAGTACTTGTTATTCATATGTACTGTTTTATTAGAAAGAAATGGGTTTAAAATAATATGCATGCATGCTTTATAAAATGGAGGGTGAAAAGTATATTTTCAAAAAGGGTTTTAATAAATGCTTATTTTTGTCCATTCACATGTTTTTATGTTTTTGGCACCCTCCAGGTTGATCGCGGATACGGGCTGTAGTAGAGACGGAGACATCACATGCTGCAACGCACACCACAGATCTTGGTGCACTCTGGATAACCTCGAGTGGGTTATAGTTTTATCCCTTGTCTGACAAGTTGTGTCAGACGAGAGCAGGTACATCCCATGATAATCCAGGGGGATTGGGATGGGTCTTATCACTAACACCCAGGTTGTGGGCCAAATTAGAATGAGTTGAGGAACATAGGGTACTTGGTGTTACATGACGTTGATGGATGAACTTGGATGTTCTCATTCTCAATTTTCCATATGATGGACATTGGCATGGAATAAGTGAAAGAAACCCTCAGCTCATTTGGAGATATACCAAGTCGAGTGAGTATTAGTGTTCATGGACCTATGTGGGTATTATTGGTCATATCATTTCTGTTGAGAGGACTAGCATGGATCCTCGGAGGATCGAGATGGTTTTGGATTGGCATCAACCAACCATGGTACTGGGGTGGTTGGTAGAGGATTTCCCCGTGATTGCAGCCGTTGACGCGATTGATTCAGAAGGGAGTCTAATTGATTTAGTTTGAGCACTTGTGCTGCACATGAAAGTTCTTACTTATGCAGCTCGGTGATTGAAATGTCTTGAGATGAACTAATTTACCCATGTTTGGGAGCTTTCCATAGTGGTGCATGTGTAACGACTCGGAAATTTGAAAAAGGAAAATTTGGAAAATTTGAAGGAAATGACGGTTTTACCCCTGGTTACAAGGGCCAAAATTTGACTTTTTAATCGGAACACTTTTTGAACTTTTCGAAGAGACTGTTAAGTAGTTCTTAGGACGCTGAATCCGTAGACAAGCGGCATGCGTCAATCAGAGGTCGGATGTGAAAGTTGCGGGTCTGCGAAGGCGAGGGGCATTTTGGTAATTTTGAAAGGTAAGGGTAAAATGTTGACTTTTGACTCAGACAGTCAAGCGGACTTTGGCCAATGACCGTGACGTAGTTCGGGACGTCACGAGTCCGTAGACAGGCGGCACGTCGAAATCGGACATCGAATGGGAAAGTTATGGTCACGGGAGTGAAATCGGTTAAACTTACGTCCCCGGAATTCGATTAAAATAATAATAAAATATTGTAAAGTGATCAATGATTATGGACCCTTGGATGAGTGACAAGTGTCACTCATCCCATGTTTTGAGACCCCTAAATTGTGGATCTATGTCCATTAGTCCATTTAATTAATTAATTAACTCACACATCTCATTTTCTCTATCTTCCCTCCCGTGCAACCATCTTCATCTTCTTCATTTATTTTCTTCAAAACCGTATACCTCAATCCTACACAAACACCTCTCAATCATCATCCATTGCTCATGACCCGTGAATGGAATTTGGAGAGGATATTGAGACGAACCCAATGGTGGCCACAGCAAGGACCGTCGTGCACGGTGGCCTGAATTTTGGAAGGTAAACCGTGGGATTCAAATTTTGGGTTTTTGATTTTGATGGTGTTGATCGATTCTAAGCTTAGGATGATGTTCTTTGAGCTCTAACGAGCTTGTAGGTGCAATTTGGGACGGATTTGGACGTCGGAGGTGGCAGGAATGATGATTGGAATTCTGGCCGAAACTTTGAATGGCCATAACATGAAATCCAGGTACTATCTGAAATTTCTGGGTTTATTTTTGGAATCCTTGGCTCGAGTAGATGGATTTACATAGGTAGAACGTCGAATGTGGTTGAGAAACGAGTGAGAAATCGAAGTTTGAAGATTGAGGCATGAATGGAGTTTTCCGGCGAGTTGATGACACGACCCATCCCAATCCCCCCGGGATTACCATGGAATGTGTCATGCTCTCGTCTGACAAGAGGTGTCAGACAAGGGATAACCTGTTGCCATTGCCCAACCGGGCTTCCAGAGTGCGTAAGGATCGATGGAGAAGGTGTGCGATGCTCAAGTCTCTGATGCAGTCGCATCCGGAATCAACCTGAAGGGCATTAAAAACAAAAGTTGTGAGTGGACGAAAATAAACAAGTCTGTTTAAAACATTTTTAAGACATTTATGCCCCTCAGTAAAATCATATGCATGCACCAAACACCAATTTTCACATGTTTATTTAGAAATAACCATTAGGGCCTTAGCCCGGAAACCACAGCATAGTTTCAAATTCCAAAAGTCAATCCAAGAGTTATTTCATAAATCCAGTAATATGAACCATAAAACATATAATAAAACCATAACCATAATTTTAGCCACTGCACTATACACTCCAATCCGACATCCCTGATGTCTGACGTCCCTGGCGTCAATAAGGTCACAATCACAAGGCTACGCGTGCCACTCGGGTCTCAATTTCCGAGTTCAATCCCCGAACCCCGTTCAGGTACAGCATCCCCGATGCTTAGCGTCATAGACACTGGACGTACTAGACGTCCGTGACCTCTCTGGGGTACCTCATCCGGAGGAGACAATATAATATGGAAGGATCTATACAGTGCAGTACCAAATACATTTTATTGATATCCACATGCAAAACATATATGTATACGTAGGTAAAATCCGGACCGATCGTTACGTTTCATCAAACGGGTCTCATGCCCAAATACTGTGAAACGTGCCATAACCGAAATATCATCAAAACCATTTATTGATTCCAGCATGTGAACATATATAAAATGTAAACCAGAAAACATTTATTCAATTCCATTTTAGGGTCCCCGACCCGCAATCACATGTAGAAATCAACTGGGCCCCTGGCCCGATTTCACAAGTTAACTGGGCCCTTGGCCGATCCACAAGTTAACTGGGCCCCTGGCCCGATTTCATAGTTCAACTGGGCCCCTGGCCCGATTTTACTTTATTCAAGTTCGTAACCGTTTCATGAAATCATATCCAACCACATTTATGGAAATCGGTGCAAATCCAGAAAATCTCGATTTACGTGCAAATACGTAATTCACCTCGAAATACGTGAAATCATTTTAAATTCACCGATATCCAAAATAAATCATTTAATCACAGTTATAACACTCATGAAACAGTTATGCATGCATCGAATTTATAAAACCAATGTCCACTCACAGACCGTTTAACCGAGCGCCTCGATACGCGTGCCATAGGCCTTCCTGGGCCACACCACTATCACCGGGACTCCCAATCCTGTTCAAATCACATTAGAGGATTACTAACCTCATCATTAACATCCTAATCAAGTCCTGTAATTTTCCCGAATTTTTAAGTATTTTTAAACTGGCTTTAAAACCTTCGGACATCCCGAACAATATCGAAACGGAATCCGATCGACACGAAACCAACGCCAAAATGTTCGTTACAAAGTATAGGAAAAAAGTCATGTTGGAAGTTTCCCAAAATTACCTCACACGCGCCCCCACGCGCCGGTTGAACTCCCTGCGCGTGAAACCCACGCGCCGGGTACTGTTCATCATCGTCCAACCCGTATCACTGTAAAACGGGCCACCGTGACCCGCGGGCCAACCCGACTGGTTCTCAGTCATTTCTACATCATTTTGGACGGGGTTTTCACCTACAAGATCGTCTGAGTTCAAACAACAGTTCTGTGGAATCAAAAACCAGGAGCAACGTCAAGAATCTTACCTCTGAACTCAACCGGAAGCCCAGAATTTTCCGATCGTCCATCCTCCCGATTCCGGCCACCTCGAGTCCCAAATTCACGTCCACAAGATTAATTTATGTTTATAGAACACCGTAGGATCAAATCCAACGACCAACACCCATTCAAAACTCGATCACCATTTTTGGTTTCGAACCGGGTTACGGGCACCGCCGTCCCCGCCGTGCCCAGCTCACTTCGAGCATCGAAAACTAGCCCCCCATGCCTGTTTCTGACCCCAAGTCCCAAAGGAATCAAGAAGGAGCCCAGAAACACAACAAATTGTCGATTTCCAAAAACCTGGGCATAACTCTCCTCGGGTTAACACACCCGCCGTGGACCACCGCGGTCGCCGCCGTCGTCCTGCCGCCTCCCACCGTCGTCCTGCCGCCTCCCACCGTCTCTCATACTACCTCAGTCACTCCCAAGGTTGTGCACACACATCAGAGATGGTGAGATGAGGAATATGTGTGCTGTATGTGGAAGAAGCAAATGGGGTATCGGTTAAATTATAAAACAGAGGAGATGATTTTGTCCAGATGGGGAGGGAGGAGATGGATGGCCTGGATTGAAGGCACAGACCAGATGAAAGGCCTAGATCAAAAGTTGATCAAAGTGAGAATTCTTTAGTTATTTAATTCCTAATATTTTAATCCAATCCCACCAATCCAGATCTTAGTCCAATAATTTAAAGTTAGTGGTCCACATGTCCCACTCAGAATCTCAGACCAATCAGAGAACGCCACGCGTCCTCGCCTCGTAATGCGTGCATAACGAAACCAAACTTTCGTGACCCATAACTTCGTCGTCGAATCTCCGATTTCGGCATGCCGCCTGTCGTTGGATTCGCATCAACGAAATCTACGTAACGGTCCTTGGCCCTCGGCCATCGGACATCCCGGTCAAAAAGTCAACATTTGGCCCCTAATATGCCAAATTACGAAAATGCCCTTGCACTTCCGTACATCATAACTTCCACCACGAACGTCGGAATCGAACGTGCCACCTGTCTATGAACTCGTGACGTCCCGAACTACGTCACGGTCATCGGTCAAAGTCCATTTGACCATCCGAAATAAAAGTCAACGTTTTGCCCACGTCTAGGGGCAAAATGGTCATTTTGTACAATTCGTCCGAAATCACCCAACTAATCCCAGATTAGTAAATCATAATTAAATAATATTAAATCCCGATATTCAGGACAGGTCGTTACAGTTGACTCGGTCACCGGCGAGTTGACTCGTTGACTAGTTGACTTTTGACCGTTGACTTATTGTTCATGATGACATCAGCGTTGACTTTTTGGTCAACATTCTTTGACCAGCGCGTGGGAACATGTTTTTAGGTGGGACCAGGAGCATTTTAGAGTATTCGACGATCGAGATCCAATGGCGGTGGTTTCGGGTCGATCGGAGATCGTTAAGTTGGTCAAATCGAGATTTTTCACCTCGAGACACGTTAACTTTTCTGGAAAATTTTAGGGTTCTTAAGATGGACTTGTATAGGTTAGTAGTAACCTTTGGGGTATGATTTGGACATGTCAAGATGACCTAGAGAGGTCGGATTAGCCCGGAGAGGCTTATGGCACGCATATCGAGGTGGCATCTAGGACAGTGTGTGAGTGAACTTTGTTTTCTAACCTTGATGCATGCATATATGATTTAAATGCATTATTATATGATTTGACATGATTGATGTTTCAATCCGGTGATTTCTTGATTTTCTGGATTATTATATTATTTTTGGCACAATTTTTGAGAAATTAGGAAATTGATGTTTTGGGTGTAGGCCTAGGATTGAAAATGATGTTTTGAATTGGATTATGAGTCAGGGATTGATTTCATGGATTTATAGGAAAATGGCAACTGAGGTTGCGATCGCACGGATTTGCGTGAAAATGATATTTTGGGCTTGAGACCCAATTGGATAGCAAATCTGACTCAGATTTGGAGTCACATGTGAATATGATGAAATTCATGATTTTTATTTATAAACTGAATTCTGGACACTATTTTATGATGGATTTGTGGAACTTGCTTTGTGAAAGCTATGTTTCATGCATAGGCCATATTGAAATGTTTTTTACTTGATTTGAGACATAAATGTTTTTCAAATGAGATTACTGGATTTGGTGACTGTTCCACATATACCATCCTCTGTGATTTGATAGTCTCCTTCAGACGTCGTAGATCCTGGAGTAGTCGCGATCCACTGCTTGGAGATGAGTAGCTCCGAGGGAGGCTCAATCTCAAGAGTGTGAGATTATGATGATATCCTCCAAACGTCGTAGATCCTGGAGATGATATCACCCCAAACGTCGTAGATCCTGGGGGATGTACTCGGATATGAGACTCCCGAGTTTGCCCGTGTTGCATTGATATCGTGACAGGGGATTTGGATATTGAGATTGGATATTGAGGATTGGTGGTATTGTGATTTATTGATATTTGTGTCCAGATGCTTTATATCATGAACTGATTTGATGAACATGATTTTTTACGGACCATGGGAAATCATGTTTTGATTTTATCGGTCCACTGTTCATACTTGATTGATTTCTCATTATTACTCATGTTTTATGATATGCATACATGTTTGTGAAAACTGGAGGGTAAGAATGTGTTTTGGTAAATGTATTTTTCAAATTTGTTTTGTCCACTCACAACTTTTCTATTTTATTGACCCTTCAGGTCGTGGCACGATGATCGAGGCTATTCAAGAGGTGGAGGTATGAGTGGGCACATGTACAGTTATCCCTTGTTTGGCTAGTCTTGGAGGGTAATTTCGGAATTTCAATAAACTTGTCAGATGGGAGCAGGACCGGGCACGGTTATTTACGTCCTTAGGGGACGGGTCTTTTCAGCATGTACAGAAAAGTTGGACTCATTATCTTCTGGGGAGATATACAGGATCTTTATAGATCACTCGAGCCTTATGTATAGGTACACCGAGGGAGTTGAACTCAAGGCATAAAAGTTGGCTAAAGTTGGTTAATGATTAAGACTGTACATTTGAGTATCATTTGGATGGGTGGATATAGTAGTTGATGCATGGAGTAAGAAAGTTACAGGCTCGTTATCTTATTTACGTATTGTTCATATACCTTTGATATTGGTGCTCTGGATGGAGGATTTGTGTTGGTGGTAGATGACCGTGGAATGTTATTGAGAAGTGTTCATATGAGACATATATGGTTGGATTAGACGTTACAACACAACTTCAGGATTGGTAAGGGTCGAGGTAAGTAACCGACGGGACGTTTAGACGTTACAGAACAACTTCAGGATTGGTAGGGGTCGAGCTAAGTAACCGACGGGACGTTTCGCTTAGGATTGGTATGTCTTGGTAGACGTAAATCGGTTGACCTTTGGAGTTAACCATGAGTTGGATTGGTTAGTGAACTGGACGGTTTATCTTGGGAGTTCTCTGGGAGTACGTTTTGAACATGTCTCGAGTGTTGGTCGGGTGACTAGGAGAACTCAAAAAGGATTTAAAGTTTAGTAAGTGATTTTTCCGGATCTAGGATCGGAAGGACAAGGTCTAGTGTCGGGCCATGATTGGCATGGCAGCCATATGATAGTCGGATTGGATCCGAGATGGACGCAGTATAGTAATTTGATTAGATCTGAGGTTGACTGTTCATTGGTATATTTGGACCAGGCGTCGAATACTGTGTTCTAGAGGAAAGAGGTTATAGAGGGTTCAGTGTTGTACGAGCTTGGAGCTCTGAGCCATGGTTGTTGGCAAGAAAAACCCTAGTAAAATTGATTTTTGATAATCTCGGCTATAGCAAGTATTTAATGTGGTCAGAATACGCTCTAGATGAGTGTGATGCTGGATTCAGACTCAAAAGGGGGTCAGGATCACATAGCTGGTCTCTTAGTGAGTCGAAGTACCGTAAGAAGACTCTGGTGCGAGTTAGATTTTGGTAAAGAACTCGGATGGAAATAGTGGAGTCGATGGGTAAGAATGTGTTTTGGTAAACGTATTTCTAAAACTTTGTTTTGTCCACTCACACTCTTTTCTGTTTTATTGACCCTTCAAGTCGTGGTGCGATGATCGAGGCTATTCGAGAGGTGGAGGTATGAGTGGGCACAGGTGCAGTTATCCCTTGTTTGGCAAGTCTTGGAGGGTAATTTTGGAACTTCAGTTGACTTGTCAGACGGGAGCAGGACCGGGCACGGTTATTTACGTCCTTAGGGGATGGGTCCTGTCAGTCTGCGTGAGCAAGGGACGAGGAGTTACCAGCGGAAGGCACTCTCAGGGGGTCGAGCTACGTGTGGGGTTGAAGAGAGGACATCCTGTATGCCAACGGACTACGGTTGGTCTTCGTTGTCCACAGGGTGATCCGGAGCTGCAGTAGGGTTGGGGCCCTGCTCACGCAACCGATAAACAGAGCCTAGGTGGGCTGAGCCGCTCGGTTGGGTCGGTCTGTATCTGTCTGAATGGGCGGTCGTCGTCGACGTTGAACCGAGTAGTTGCCTACCATGGAGCGAGCAGGTGCACCGAGCCGAGTTACAGGACAGAGCCCCTCACCGTGAGTGGACGCGACTGGGTTGTCGTCGGGGGTGAGCAACGAGGTAGGTCTGTGGACTGAGGTTTGACGGTGATGAGTAGTCAGCAGACTGATAATGGTGATCGGTCGGAGACAGTGATCAGCTGGTCGGTCGATCGACGAGCGGTGGGTCGATCGGCGACCGGTGGGTCGCTCTGTGCCAAACTTGGATCGGTGGAAAGTCGATGGCTCGGTCTCTTGGTGGGGGTACGAGCGACTAGTTGAGTTGATGGGCCGGGCTGATGACCAGGCGAATCTCTGTCACCGATGTCGTCGAGGAGTTACTCGGTGGACCCATGATGGTCGTTGGTTGGTGGAAGATGGTGATCAGAGTCCCCTAGAAGAAGACGCAACGTCGAAAAATAAATCACCTATTGTAGATTCATGCATGCCTCCGTATGACCAGTACCAAAATAACTTAGATATTGTGTGTGGGTCCAGTGGCAGGGAGTGAGTTGACAAGGACAATTTGAATATGACTTTATTTGTGGTGGGCAGAGTCTGCAGAGGGCCAAGTACAAAAATTTGTTGTGGTTTGCAGAGGCTACAATACATATATTTATTTTGTGGTGGGAAACAGACTTTGTGAGAGATGCACAAGGGGCTTCAAATGACCGAGAAAGAAGAATTTTTCTGGGTTCTTCCTGCGTGTTGGACAGATGTATTTTCTGGGTTTTTCTTGGTGTTCTTGGTGGCCATGGTGTTTTAGCAGGTGAGAAAAAAATGAAAAGAACCGACATAACCTTTTGTATCGGTTCCTATAGACGATGCCAAACTGTTGATGCAAAAATTGTACCAACGTGACTCTAAAGACACGCACGCACACCAAGACACAAGAAAGTACGTGGTTCACCTAAATCGGGCTACGTCCACGGTGTTGCCTCACTCTTATATGTAGAGAAAAAGGAGATGATGAGTGTAGAGAGAGATCCCTTAAAATGAGGGAGGGGGCTTTCTGTTTATAGAAGTTGTCTAAAATTTAGGTTAGGGTAATAGTGATGGGCTTTGAGGCATGAATCTTGTGTGATCTTTGAGTGTCTTCTAGTGGGTTTATCCCGTAGTCCAGTGTAATATTTTGACATACCCATTGTTTAATCAGATATCACATCAACACATAATATGACAAGCTCATTGCAACTTTTTAAGGCTATGGTCATGAATATTTATAGATATATAATATCATCAAAATTGTGGTGTTAGAAAAAAGGCCACTTTTCAAAACTCAATATCATCAATGTCACCATTACAACTTGTGATACATTATTACAAGGAACCAAACAAGATGTCGAGAACACTGTATAAGGAGCGAGAAATCATAATGGATCACTTATTTTAAGAGGCAAAAATAAAAACATTTTACCTTTTTTTACAAATAAAAAAATAACACCTCCAAAAACGGACAATAATTTAAAATTGCCATCAACATCGAAAGCAAAATCGCAGGCAGCTCACATAGTCATTCATTTATCACTGTGCCTCTCCCAATTATTGGAATTTTGTCTTTTGGCTGCCCTCCTCTATTTTTTCCAAGTGCCCAAAAGCCTTTTTATTAATGTTGTAATCGGCAAAAAAAAAAAAATACACTTAAACGTGCGAGTTTCATACAACTTTCATACAACTAACAAATACAATAATTTTTCGACACTCACCTATATCCATTCTATATGTTACAATCATGGGTCCGACGATCTATCAAGTAATTTTATTGATCTAATTACTTGTCCCCATTGTTCCTAATTAGACCTAACCCTAGTTATTGTTGTTATTACCCTCGTCATGATCACCGCCTTGCTTTTTCTGCTTGAGCAAGGCGTCGGCTTTTCTCCACCTATGGAAACTCCCAAACAACACCTCCATGTCTTCTAGGGTTCGGCCTCGTGTTTCCGGCAACATCGTGTAAAAGAAAACGAATCCGGCGATTGCAATTCCAGCAAAGAGAAAGAAGGCTCCGCCGATGGTGATGGCCTTGTACAACGAAATGAAGGTCATGGAGACGACCCCGCTCACTACCCTATTCATTGCAGCTCCCATACCACAACCTTGGGCTCGAAGCTTCAACGGGAAGATCTCGGAGCTATAAACCCACGCGATGGGCCCCATACCGATTGAGAAAAACGCGACAAAAGCTAATACCATGGTCAAGCACAAAACCACAGCCCACATGACCTTATCTTCACTACGATCTATGATCGTAAGCCCCAAACTCAGACATCCAAGCGAGACTATCATACCGGCGGCACTGGATAGAAGCAATGGACGTCGACCAACCCGATCAAGGAGAAACGTGGCGACCAAGATGAAAACGGTTTTACTGAATCCAACGGCCATTGTTGCGAGTAACTTTTTGCCAGGGTCGGTGATCCCAGCCTTGGCGAAGATTCTAGGGCTGTACAAAACGACGGCGTCTATACCCGAGGCTTGTTGAAACAAGTGGATACCAAGGGCGCAGACTAAAATATGACAGACGGCGGGTGTTGGATGGAGGAGGTGCTTCCTCCAGGTGTCTTGGCCCTGGCTGTGTTTAGGAACCTCGACGATGTCGTCAGTGTAATGTTCTGGGATTCCCGCAGCTTCTTTGATGTCGGCGAGCCGGATGAGAGACTCCTCTATGGAGTCTGAGGTTTTGTCGAGGACTTTTGTGGCGTCCCCGAGTCGACCCTGCATGACGAGCCATCGAGGTGACTCCGGCATGGCTAAGACGCCGATGGCGAGGAAGATGGAGGGGATTGCGCCGACGCCGAGCATCAGCCGCCATCCTAAGTGGGTTGGGAGCCTGAAGAAGGCATAGCTGGATACATACCCAAGCAATAGCCCCACATTGATGAACACCTATTCAACAAAAATTAAACCAATCAATATATTTAATCGATAAAAAAATATCATTAAATCGTGCAGTAAAGATAATACTTGCATCCGATTGTATCGCCTCGTATCATCATATCAATTTATCTAATAATTTTTATACATCTATTATAATAAAAACTTATTCATTATCTAAATGATTAGGTCAAAATTAACTCGTACAAAACTAATTAATTAACAAGGTTAGTCTTCGTTTAGTCATATATATATCAAATAAATTAACAGTTGAAAAAATTTAAAATCGTCGTAACAAACTGTTTATTTAGTTGATATATGAATAAATAACTAAATATCCTCCAATTTAGTTGATATTTTTGCATAAATAATTTTGAATGATTATTTAGGAGTTGAGGATATATGCATATAGAAAGATAATTTGATCAATTAAAAAAAATACGAGAAGATACCATTTAGGTGGGATACTATTATCCTTCAAATGATTAATGATACACCAAAGAAGATAATAACAACCGGCCTAGTTCTTATATTGATTTAACCAAAGAAACAAACAATAAACCACCAACCTACCAACCTCTGGGAATGATGTGAGGAAACCACGTGACGACGCCGGAGACACCTCGGCAGTGTAGACGGGAGCTATGACGAGGGCGTAGCCGACTCCAACTCCGGTAACAAACCTGCCAAACATGAGAAACGCGTAGTTGGTGGCAAATCCCATGAGAAGAGCTCCGACGAAGAAGAAGGCTCCAGCAAGGACAATTGTGTACCGGCGACCAATCCAGTCAGAAGTTTTTCCAGCTGTGGCGGAGCCGACGAGGGAGTAGAGGTTCGCAATACCCACAAGTACCTCGACTTGGCCGTCGGTGATTTTGAGGTCATCTTGGATGTAGCTTGCAGCCCCACTGATTGCACCACCAGCTGTAGATCGAATAAACCAACATCAGCACTGCATGGACTCAAAATTCCTTACAATTGTCTAATTTGTCTCCCATGTTTTTTTGGAAACGATCTTATACATATTTCTTTATAGAAAGTTCAATATTCATTGACGACTAAACGAAAATAATTGCTAGTATATATACAGACACGTAGTCATGAATTTTTGTCTAAATGGGGCCTCCCTTCATATGGGTATATAAATGAGCAGAATTTATTTCGAAAGGAATTGTTTCTTGATTTCATTATGAACTAAGAAGTTAATGTGAACTTATATTAATATAATGTTAATGTCAATGCTAATGGTTGAAAGAATTTTATGAGCATACATATTTTTATTTCTCAAAAGTAATTATGATTATTTGAGTGCTAGAAATAATGCAAAACAAATAATCAAAAATACGTAGAGAATAAAAACTAATAAACTTCAAGATATTTAAAAATATTAATATAATTTGTATCTAAATACAAGTGATAAGAAGAAGATAGGGTTACTATATGCCTCTGGTCCCTATCACATAAACACAAGTGATAATAATATTTACATAATTTGCATATAAACACACATGAGAGGCTTGGGATGTTCCCTCTGATCCCAATATGTCCCCGCCCTCATTGATAAGAAGAAGATTGGGTTACAATAAGTGACTTCGTTAAAAATATGGATATTATTAAAATTTTAAAGAAATTACGGAAGCAAGGGTTTAAGCATATTTACCATAACCAAGCAAGATGGAAGTCATGGAAGCCAAAATAGTACAAGCAAAAGCATACGTGTTCCGTTTGGGTTTATTTGGGGGATCAAAGTCGGCAAGGGCTTTTTCCGGTTGGCCGGAGACAGCATTATTATCTTCTGTTCTCCGGTCAGCTGGCATTGCAAATCTTTAAGTAGAGAGAGAGAGAGAGAGAGAGAGAGAGAGAGAGAGAGAGAGAGAGAGAGAGAGAGAGAGAGAGTAGTGGCTGAGTAGTAGTGTTGAGTTTTGAGGTAATAAGGAGGGGTTAAATAGATCCAAAAGCCCTCCTTCGCCCATGTGTTCTAATAAGCTACTTGCTTATTAGAAGCTACTTGCTTCTTCGCCCATGTGTTCCAATAAGCTAATTTTGTTGCAAACTCTTAAGGTAGATTTAGAGTTACAACAAGGTATGAATCAAATATCAAAGAGATTATTAACGCGGAAAATTATTGGAATTTGAAAGTTCGATTTCTCTTATTGTGGTTGCCTTAAAGATTGTTCTTTATTTCGATTTATATTTTTAACTATATGAATATATATATATAGTTACATATTTTTATTTAAATGTTTACTCTATTTTAATCGAGCAGATAGGATAATAATTTGGACGGTTTGATCGTTTACTTAAATTCCAAATAATTTCAAAAGGAACTAAACGTTGGAGTTTTGAATCATATACAAATTTTCCTAGAACTTATGTCCACACATATCAAAGTGTGGATTTGTGGACCAGCGGTGGATTTCAATTTCTGTGGCAGGCGCTTAAAAATTACTGGAGTGATTTGATACGTAAGGTACAAGGAAATTAAAGGTGCAACCAATACGTAAAGAAATGAACCTCTGCCTTCAGTGCCACTTGTTTTTGCAGAGTAGTCGATTTCGGGATAGAAAGGGAAAAGATGTTAAATCAAATCTAACTTCACCCTCAACCTTGTCGTGATCCATAGGATTGCGAAATATTCGGATCATCTTTAATAACACCAATATTCAAAATAGCACTAGATACTCTTAAAATGGTAGATAGAAACTTAGTGTATAGGCAGTGAATAAAAATCTAGCGCTTAGTCAGTTGTGCGGGACTTACGTAGAGGTCTAGACAATTTTTTTAAGGATAAAAATTAATAAGTTAATAATAAATTAAATACTATCAAATCATTTTAAAATAATAATTTATTTCAAATAAAAATAAATTGATGTGAGAATCATAATATTCAAAATAAATATTTTACAAGGAACATAAATATAAATATACACTAGTCCAAATATCACAATAACATAAACTCATAATACAAATTCATAATACATATTAACATTCACAATATCATAACTAATTAGAGTGAGTGCAAATATATACAAAAGTACCCCAATTTCATATTTTTCTTTACATTGGTCAATTTTTCTCTCTGCTCTCTCTCCCCTTCTTGTGAATCTTCACAGACAGTCCACAAAACTCACCAACTTAGGCGTCATGATTCACGGTAACCCAGATCAAGTCGTTACCATTATCGGTTTCATTCCTCCTCGTGATCACAACTATACCCTCACTCTTACTGTGCATGGCAGAGCGAGCTGCAGAAGAAATGGGTCCTCACGACTTTCTAGGGATTTTCAAGTAGCAACAGGAAACCTCTCAACCTGTAGACCTCATTTTCGAGTTCCCCTCATCATGTAGATGAGTTTCGACTATTGAGTTGAGAATTTTGGTGGAGTATTGAAGAAGTTGCAAAAAAAAAATTGAAATGGCTTTTAATGGCGTCTCCGACCACGACAGAATCCCTCCTAGAATACCTAGATAACCGTGAAGGATCTTACTTTTGTCTGACAGTTAATATCAAAAATCAAAACCAACCACTTGAGTTTCACACAATATCAAATAACTCACCAACTGTCAGACCATGGATAGTATATATAATCGTTTACAGAGCGTAGGCATCAAAATATTCAGAATGTTTAATCCCACCAAAATATACTAAAGAGTGTGCAATGTCTAATTTATGCCTCCTCTCTCAAGTAGGTCCTCGTCCTCGTGCCACAGCCTGGAGGGTAAATAAAAATCCATAAAAATGTGAATGTATAAAAAATAAGTAATTAAAAACATAAATGAAAAACATAAATAGTACACCCTCTGTTTTCTAAAATTATGCATGCATAAGGTAAATATTTAGCGATGAACATTCGATTTTCAAATAAACAACATTTTCATGAAAACCCAGTTAGAAAGACGCATAAGATTAACTCAAACTATATTAGTGAGTCAAAATCAGTAATTTGTGATACACAGACATATTAAGATGTCATATCAACAATCACATATAACCAACCCATCCTCGATGCTCAATATCAATTAGCATAATCAAACCGCACTAGTGGTAGGCAAACCACCCGGGAAACAGAGCCCATTTTGACGTCCGAGTGAAAACCAACTCAGGAAATAGGTTCCAACTCGACGTCTAAGTCAGCATCACAATACTAGTATCAGGAAACAGAGTCTAGCTCGATGTTTGAGACTAACCAAAAACCCACTTAGGGATACAACATATGAGCGCTAACCAGCAATCCAAAGAGAGTTGTCTGTTAACACAATAGTTCACAATTATCGAGAAAATATACACATAAAACATTTTTCAATGTTTTAAACCAAATCCATGTTTCAGAATCCAAGTCTAAGCCCAAAACATAATTTATGTAAAATTTCGTAGAACGTGCACTTCAAATAATTTCCGTAAAATCATCAAATGTCATTTAAAAATCATAATCGAATAAACGTCACATAAATCATGTAATGAAGAAACGCAAACAAAAGTAGATATGCATAATAATTTTAAGGAAATAAAAGTCCACTCACAATCGTTAATTTGAAGTTTATTCTTGATTTAAGCATTAGTCACTAGCTCCGGAGGTTGTATCGCTATGGTACAACCCGAAATCCAAATTTTTGGTCCAAACTTCCTTCTCAATTCCAAGGTTTCCTAACTTGCCCATGTAAGACCCGTGTCTTGGGAAGAACGGTGAACAATCTCATATCGCGCGGAGAGGGAAAGGTGAAGTGTCTTACATATGTGGGCACATAACTTTCTAACACGATGACTTTTGGGAGCTTACTGGATTTGGGTTTGGTTGGAACTCTAATATTAAGCGAGATTGTGCTGGAGTAATCTTTTGATAGGTGACCCACTGGAAAGTTTCATGTGAGTTCCCAAAAATAAAACCGTAAGGGTATGGCCCAAAGCGGACAATATCGTGCTAGAGAAGTTGGGTCGTGACAGTTTGGTATCAGAGCTAGACCCCAACTAGAAGTGTGCCAACGAGGACGTGGGCTCCAAGGGGGTGGATTGTAAGTCTCATATCCTGGGAAGAACAGTGAACAATTACACATCGCTTGAGGAGGGAAATGTGAAGTGCCTTATATGTGTGGGCACATAAATTCTTAGCGCGAGGCCTTTCGGGAGCTCACTGCCTTGGGGTTTGGTTAGAACTCCAAAGTTAAGCGAGATTGTGCTGAAGCAATCCCAAGATAGGTGACTCACTGGGAATTGCATGTGGGTTCCCAAAAACAAAACCGTGAGGGCATGGCCCAAAGCGGACAATATCATGCTAGAGGATCGGGTCGTGACAATATCATGCTAGAGGAGTCGGGTTGAGACAGCCCACTCGTCAATTCTTGATGTTTTAGAGCTCTGGAACTTGAGGAACTTAATAAAACCCTCAGTTTGCAGCCTTAACTCCTTGTACAGCCTAGGTACCTCATGGTAAGGAAATTACAGCTTTTGGTTTTGTTTCCTCTATCATTCTCTCTCTATTTCTCTCTCGCTGGTTCTTTCCTCTTCCTTATCTCCTTATTTCTAATTTGCCTCTCTATTTTTGGGTTTTGATATCTAGTTTGGGGTAAATTCCTCACAATTCTCACACACACTCAAAACACACACAATTCACATACACACACACACACACACACACACACACACACACACACACACACACACACACACACACACACACACACACACACACACACACACACACACACACACACACACACACACACACACACACACACACACACACACACACACACACACACACACACACACATACCACACCATACCTACAAGTGTATATATATTCTCCCCCGTACCCCCAAACCCCTCCCCTTCCCCCCTTTGAAGTCGGTGCATTAACCCTAAAAAGATTAAGGGGATTTTGATAAGTATATTGAATATTCACAAAAATCTCCCTTATGAGATAACCAAAATGCCCCTTATGCCAAAATTACCAAAATACCCCTAATAGTCCTAGACCCGTAGCACGTTCATTTGATTTCCAATTCTGTCGTGCTACCTGTCTCCGGACTTAGGATTTTGATGACTACATAATAGTACTCATGAAAAATACATACGAAAATCTAAGTTAAAGGTCTACTTAAACATCAATAAAGGAAAAACAGTCAATTTACACTAAAAGTTTCCAAAGTACATTTTCCACTATTCTAGGCTGTTACAACCTATGCCTTTTAAAAAAATTAGTCCTCAAAATTTATAAATAAAAAATGTGGTTGTTGTGTCTGCATCAGTGCCTCAGGCTCCCAAGTGGCCTCTTCTATGTTATGATTTCTCAATAATAATTTTACCAGGGGAATACTCTTTTAGCGCAACACATTACCCTTTTGATCCAGAATCTACACAAGCTGCTCCTCAAAACTCATATCCTCTCGAAATTCAATGGGTTGTTTTTCCAACATATGTGATTCATCAGGTATATGCTTCATGAGCATTGAGGCTAGAAACACATCGTGAACTAGAGAAAGTTCTAGGGTTAATGCCAATCTTTAAGCTACTGAGCCTATCTTTTACGTAATCTCATATGGCCCAATATAGAGGGAACTCAGTTTCCTGCGTCTGCAAAATCGTATGATGCCTTTTCAAGGAGCTAACTTCAAGAAAACTTGATCTCATACTACACAATCAAGGTCTCGAGTGCGGCGATCAGCATAACTTTTATGACGATTCGGAGCAGCTTTTAATCATTCTATGATATTCTTTAATTTTTCTTCTATCTCATCTACAATCTCATGTGTCAACAAATTTCTTTCACCCATTTCAGTCCAATGAAGACGTGTCCTGCATGTAGTCCATACAGTACCTCGTACGAAATCATCCCAATACTAGACTAATAACTATTATTATAGGTAAACTATATCAATGGTAGGTAGGTATCCTTGTAACAACTCGGATTTTGAGAAAAGACAAATTGGTAAAAAATTTAAGGAGAAATGACGATTTTGCCCTTGAAAAAGTCAAAATGTTGACATTTTGTTTTGGACCTCATTTGAGAATTCTGGGAAGACCGTTATGAAGGTCCCAGAATCCTGAGTTTGTAGATAAGTAGCACGCCAAAATCGGAGGTCGTTTGAGGTTGTTACTAAGGGCATTTTCGTCATTTTGTAACCTTGACTAATTGGACATTGCCACGTGTCAAGGCCTGGAAGATTCTAGTTTCTCCTCCTCCTTCACCGACACATGTCCATATTTAAAGATATGGTTGTTGTACTGGTTAGATATTTTTTGGTGGAAACATGGCTGAATGCCATGGTTGGTGTGCATCGAGAAAGAATTAGGGAGAGATGAAGGGAGGAAGCCAGGAGATGGTGAAGAGATGGAAGGGAAGTGGAAAGGAAGCTGAGACAAAGAAAATGGTGATGAAACAGTGAAAGGAGAAGAGAGGAAAGGTGACAAAGAGCCATGGACTCGTGGGGTCCTTCTTCGGGTTTTTGGTTGTGGGCGGTGAAACTTGGAATAAATTATCCTAATAGCTTCCTGGAGCCCATATGATGTCATAGGAATGAAAACCTTAGGTTGGATGCTAGAAACACAGCATGATTAAAAGGGAAGGTTGGCCGTTAGAGTAGATGATGTAGCACGAAACGGCACGGAAAAAGATTGGAAAACAAGTGAGAAAAGGCCGAGTTGGGTCGCCAGGTCTGGGTGACCTGAAAACCAGGTAAACGAGCTAAAGAGATGAACAGTGAATTCTGGGATTTTACTATAGCATCCCATGGCTCCCACGCATAGCCACTTTGGGTGGCGCGTGGGGGGTTTTCTCGAGGTGACGTCAACATGACAATTATAGTATTCGATCATACGAATCTAATGGCATAATTTTCAAAGCTATCAGACATCGTCTTGGAATAGTTTTGAATATCCGAATGTTTAGGGTCTGTTTTAATATGTTTAAAAATTACTAAAAATTATGGGATTAATAGGTTAGTCAATTGGGATGATTATTGACACTTCTAGGTGATTGTTTTATAGGAATTGAGGTTCTCGGAGATTACGGGAAAACGTGCAATGCAGTTCGATCGTGTGTAAGGTACGTGTGAGTGGACTTTTGGTTTTCCTTAACTCCTATGTATGCCTTATAGGTGGTTTAAAATGTGTTTGATGATAATTACGTGGATGGAAAATTTATCGAATTTTTTGTGATTTTTTATGAATATGTTATTATTATTTTACTACGCATTTTACAAGATTTTTTGTAAGTTATATTTTCGATTATGACGTGTGTTTCTGCTAGTGTTGGATCAATTGGATTTTTTTATGGATTTTATGGGGTTTGAGGAAATTACGGAAATTTGACACATTTTTCAAGGAAATTGGGCTTATTATACTTTGGACTATTACTGAGTTTTGGAAAATGAATTTATGCTTGTTATGCCATGTTATACGATTTTGATGATGATGGATGATAGGGATTTTGATGTGAATGATCAAGTGGCTCTAGAAAATCCCCTGGATTTTGATGAGGTAGAGTCCTTCATTGCTCATACTTTTGTACAATATATTCCCCGTGGTTCTGTCCTTTATGGAAAAGCACATTTCATCAAGGATAAATTGACAGTTATTGTCCTTACAGAAACAGTTTATGGATAACAGATTCTGAGAAATCTTTGGAATGTGTAGGACTTGCTGCATTTTGAAAATGTGAACAGCATGATTATTAGTAATGAGAGTTGAAGTGCCACAATGTGCAACTTGCAAACCTGAACCACCAGCTATAGTTACTGATTCAGAAGAAGCAGAAGGTGTAATTCTTGTTATCTGAGACAAGTCTGCTGTCATATGGGCTGAAGCACCACTGTTTGCCACCCGGAACTCTGGACTATGCTGTGGGACCAAGAAGGGAGCAGTAACAGTCATAGCACTAAGTGCTGGAGAAGGAGGTGCTCCTTGGTAGGAATAGTTACCTCTCTGGTAACAGTTAACAACTGTCAGGGCCTACCCCTAATCCCCCAGGATTAGGGACTAAACCCTGCTCCCGTCTGACAACCCAAAAACGAAAGACCGAAACAACCGCAGGAAAACCACAATTTACATTGTCAAACGCAGGAGAACTTAAAACACAACAAGTCAACCGTTATACAGAGCATAGTACCAACTAAGGAAAACAAGCTGATATACAGAATATACACACAACGGAAAACTTAAATCACTCCGGGGTCACGCTCGAGTATTCTATGCCTCCGACGCTGCCTCAACGTCAACCCCCGCGCTAGCTCCACGACCTGGAGGACAGTTAAAACCAGAAAAGTGTGAGTGGACCAAAAGAATAAAAGTTTCAAAAACCATTTTATAACAAAACAGGGTTTGGCCCTCCGTTTTGAAAATATGCATGCACAACCTATTTAGTTAAACACAGCTATAAACCACATAGTAAGCATCATAAAAACATTTATAATTCATAAAATATGCATCATGAAAACAGTACAATCAAACATAAATCTATGTCATCATTATCCGATCAAACCTACTGCACCTATCCGAGTCTTTAAACTCCCGAGTCTTTAAACTCAATCCAGGCCTCAATAATCCGAGTCTTTAAACTCAATCCGGGTCTTTAAACCCAATCCGGGCCCATTCCCCGTCAAACATAATCCGGGTCTTTAAACCCAATAATCAGATCCAGCAAATCCAATCCAAAACCATTTGAAAACCATTTCTAAATCCATATCCAAACCCGAGTCCGAAACCACTGGCCCGAAGCCTTTCCGGCATCCCGAACCGTCATTCCGAAACCAAATCCGGAAATCCACGTTTCAACTTTAAAACCAAATTCCGCTTTCCGAAATGCGATTCTAAAACCGAAAACCTTAATCATCAAATCATGTACCAAAACCCATTTATAATCATTGAAAACCCTTTATCGTTTGAAATCCCAAAACCATAGCATCACAGCCAGAAATCAAACTTTTCTCGTAAAACGTGCTGAAAACCGTACTTTCTCGAAAAATGTGCAATTAACTAAAACAGTTATAGCATAGTCAACAATCATGAAATCTCATGTAAAACCATAAAACAAGTAATTAAAAACAGTCATGCATGCTCAGTTATAGAGAAAAGGTCCACTCACAGATACCGGGCACGTCACTCGCGTCCCGTACGTTCCGTACGTTCCTCGACCTCCTCGGGGTTCCTCGATCCTGTCAACAGTCACCAAACTACGTCACTAACACGTTAACGAAGGTTCTCCTAATTTTCCCCAATTTCCCCGAACTTCAAACGTGCATAAAACGAAACCATAGAACTTCGATCCAGCGGAACTAACTCGAAACAACGTCCGTTTAACCCCAAACCTATCTCAAAAGATTCGTTACAACTTCTAGAACAAAAACCTAGTTGGAAGTTTCCCCATAAACCGCAGCACGCGCCCCCACGCGCCGCCAAAAGTGGCTGCGCGTGGGCCTCACACGCTTGCACACAGAACACTGTTCATCGTCTTCCTCAGCTAATCAACCGGTCTGAACCGGCGAGGGTAGTTCTCTGCCGTCCGTCCTCCATTTCCCTTCCTTTTTCCTCCCCTAGCTTCGTCCTATCCTAAGCAACTCAATCCAACGTTAAAAACTCGACATCACGGTCTCTAACTCGTCGTCCCTAGCTCGAACCCGTGACCAACAGAACCCTTGCTCTTTAATCCGGTCACCCGTCCATTCCCCCAGCCTCAAATTGTTTCCCTAAGCTCAAAGAAAACTCACTGGACTCCTTAAAACCCCTAAAACAGTTCGACTCAACCTCAAAACCCACGACTTTAAGTTTGAATCCAAACTGAAAAATAGAGAACACAGTAACCTCACCGTCGTTCTGGCCTCCGCCGTGCAATCCCCCGTCACATCTGCACAACCAGCAGCGTCCTACGACCCTACTAAGTCCACTAGACCTCACCAGACTCCTCGACTCAGCCCCAAAAGCCACGATTCTTGATTTGAACAAAACAGGAAAAACAGAGGAAATTGAAATTACCTCACCTGCCGTTCGCAGCCGTGGGCTCCGCCGTGTCCCTAGGTGTCCACTCAACTCCGCAGGTCCTCCTCCGTCCTCTGAACACCACCACTCGATCGTTTTGATCAAAACACGGCAGCACTCCACCAGACTCCCTCTCTGTTTTCCTAAGAAACTCACACCTTCCACACACACTCACTCGACTTCTCAATTCTTCTCACCACCTTCCTAGTACTCTCAGCCTTCCCCTGATCAATTTCAAACACTCAAGCTGTAACAACCCGTACCTACGGGAAGGGTAAAAATGTACTTTTGTGAAGTTTTGTAAAAAGGACGATTTTGCCCTTGTGAATAGTAAATGAAAAGTTGACTTTTTGTACTATCGATTGGATGAGTGTTAGCCCTTGACCGTGACGTAGGTTAGGACGTCACGAGTCCGTAGACAGGTGGCAGGTTCGATTCGGACAACCGGAGGAAAAGTTATGATGTACGGAAGGTTGGGGGCGTTACCGTAATTTTGAGTTAAGAGGGAAACTGTTGACTTTTTGGAGGATTTGTGGTTTTCACGTAGACCGAGGACCGTTGGATAGGCCTCGACGTCCTGAGTTCAACGACAGGCGGCACGCTGTCATCGGACGTCGGACGGAAAAGATACGGGTCTGGAAAAGCTAAGGGCAAAATGGTAATTTTGTGCAGGAGGGGCATTTTGGTCATTTTCCCTCAGCCCAATCAGATAAGGGCAAGTGGCAGATATTTTTGGGCTGGCCAATAGCTGATGGACACGTGGGGGACACTAGATGGTTCTGGGAGAGACTTAAGTGTGCACGGCCACACAATATGCACGTTCAAACCGTGCATTTTGCTTGAACACAGAGAAACAGAGGGGAACATTTAGGGAGACAGTGATCGATTCAGGGGGAGATTGAGTGAAGAGTGAATTGAGAGAGTGACATAGAGACAAGGAGGAGCTGGTGATCGTGGTCTGGTGTTGCAACCGTGCACGGAGGCGACGTGGTGGCTGGTTGGATACTTGGAAGAAACAGAGGAGGCCGTGGACGGTGGTGGCTGTTGTGTTGTGTGGTGGACGGATTCAAGGCACTAGGAGACTCAGAAGGTTTAGGGGAGTCCCACGAGCACCGTGGTGGGTGACGGTTCTCACGGCGGCGCCGGAATCGAAAGGTAATTTCTTTTACTCTGTTTCCCGTGATTTTTCAAATGCAAAGTCGTGACGTTGGGCTTAGAGTCGAGGGATTAGGAGGTTAGGGTGTTGTTCAGGGAGGTCTTAGGATTGGGTTGTGATGGCTGCCGTGACGGGGGCGTACACGGCGGGGCTCAGTCGACGGCGAGTACCCAATACTCTGTTTTTGGCCGTGACTTCAAACTTGAAGTCGTGGACTTCGGGGATGAATCGACGGATTCTGTGAGTTGGGTAGGACTAAGTAGGGTCCTAGGAAGGTGCTGGTATCACCACCGTGAAGGGGGAAGCAGTGGACGGCCGGGAAGGAAAACAGGGCTCACGGGCAATGTTTTTCGAGGATGAAGACGAGGGGTTTTAGGCCGTGATTTCTGGATTTTAGGACTGGGTTTGGTTGCAGGGGACTGGACGAAGCTAAAGGTATTGAAATGGGGAAGAATGGTGGAGGAACGGAGGAGAACCGGTCACGCCGGTTCAACACAGTTGAACCGGGTGACTCGAGGTTGAAGATGCACTATAGCAGGCGCGTGAGGCCCACGCGCAGCCACTTTGGGCGGCGCGTGGGAGCGCGTGGGGAGGAATCCGGTCAAGCGTCCAACATGAGTTTAGCCCTAAATGTTCTAAGGAATCCAATGGTATAGTTTTCGGGTTGATCGGACGGTGTTACGGAATGGTTCGGGAATCCGTACGGTTTAGGGTTTCGGATTAAAATATTATTAAATTCCCGAAAAATTGGGGAAAATAGGGAAGGTATCCTTGATGTTATTGTGACCCTATTTGGTATCTATTGACAGGACGGGAGACACCAGAGACGGTTGAGGAGCGCACGGAGCGCGAGTGACGTGTTGTAAACTGTGAGTGGACTTTTTTTCTTACTTCCGAGCATGCCTAACTGTTTTTATTAATGTTTTATGCTTTTATATGTGTTTATATGTGATTGAGATGTTTGCACGTTTTTCGAGACATTTTTGGGATTTTGTACGTTTTTCGAGAAAAAGCGGGTTTTCAGAGTTTGATGTTATAATTCAGAAATTTAACCTAAAAACGTTTTCTGATGATGGTAAATAGGTTGTGGAATATGATTTGGGATTTTCCTATGGTTTTCCGGATTTGGGTTCGGGATGTCGGTTCTGAATGCCGGAAGGGCTTCGAACCGGGGATTTCGAATTCGAATTTGGCGATGGATTTTGAATTGGTTTTACACTGGATATGGATTGGATTTGCTGGATCTGGATATGGGTTTAAAGACCCGGATACTGATTCGACGGGGGACGGGCCCGGATTGAGTTTAAAGACTCGGGAGTTTAAAGACTCGGATATTACGATATTACCCCCATAGGCCTATTGAGTTTAAAGACTCGGGAATTTAAAGACTCGGATTTATATGTGAGGCCTGGTTGAGTTTAAAGACTCGGATAGGTCCAGCAGGTTTGATCGGGAAAAGTGGTTTGATGCTTATGCTCTGGTTTCTATATCAGTTTTATAGTGTTTCTGTTTCTTATGATGTATCATATTATGATTTTTTCTAATACTTCATTGGCATGCCTGGTTTTAAACCGGAGGGAACAAATGATTTTATTTCCTTACTTTGATTTGCTGGTAAACGGTTTTAAACTTTCATTCCTTTTGGTCCACTCACACCTTTTTGTTTTTAATTTCCCTCCAGGTCGTGGTGATAGCGCTGGGGTGAACGTTGAGGCAGATATCGAGGCATATGGCTTCCGACGTTCTTCCGTTGCGGACTTAGACTTGTAGGACTTTTGGTGCCCATTTTGTAGAACTATGCTCTGACTTACTGTTGTATATATTTACTCCTTCGTCTGATGGTTATACTTATAGTTGTATTAAGTTTCTTTTTGGTGTTGTAAGTGTGATTGTCAGACGGGAGCAGGGTCCATCCCGAGTATCGAGGTGATATTTGGGACGGGTCCTGACAATTGGTATCAGAGCATAGGTTGTGTCAATTTGTGTTGGGTCTAGGTTGTTATACTAACTCTATGCCTCTTTCAGCGTACGATTGATCATGCCTCCGAGACGTGAACCCCCTCCACGACCTGAAGATGAAGCGGCGAGAGGGACTGAGAGCGCTTCGATTGAGAGAGCCCAGAGGCTTGGGGCTACTACGTTCAGCGGTGGGGCTGATCCCGAGGAAGCTCACCGATGGATCACCCGACTAGAACGTATTTTTGGGGTGATGCACTGTCCTCCCGAGGATCGGGTATTGTTAGCTACTTTTCTGTTGGATGGAGCTGCCTACGAGTGGTGGTACACGCTGGAACTGTCCGGTTGGGATGCACATACCGTGACCTGGGAGACTTTCCGGGAGCGGTTTCTAGATCAGTACTATCCCCGTTCTTTTAGGGATGCGAAGGAAGCGGAATTCCTTCACTTGAAGCAAGGAAACTTGACAGTTGCTGAGTATGAGCAGAGGTTCCAGATGCTATCTCGTTTTGCTCCGGCATTTGTGGCGACTGAGGCGGAGAAGTGCCGCCGGTTTGAGTTGGGCCTCCGGGGAGAGATCAGGGCCATAGTGACAGCCGGCTCTTTTGCTACATTCCGAGAGTTGTCTGATGCTGCTGTCAGGGTGGAGGCCAGTTTACCTGCTAGACCACAGTATTCGGGCAGTGTTCGACGCCGAGAGTAGTCATTTCCAGGACCATCGAGTCAGAGGCCCCCGAAACGGGGTAATTTTGGTGGATCACTATCGGCTGGTGGAGCCCGGTATGGCAGACCAGGCAGTTTTCAGGGCTCAGGATTTCGAGGAGCTAGGTCACAGCCGACTCCTCAGGCGAGTGCGACTTCAGTGGCTTCTACAGGGAGGCATACCGGTGGACCCGGTAGGGACACTTGCTTCTATTGTGGGGAGCGAGGACATTTTCGTCGGGAGTGCCCATTGTTAGCTCCGGAGGGTGGAGCAGGCAGAGGTGCAGCAGAACCCGGGCGGAGTACTGCTTCAGTATCAGGGGCGGCAGGCCCTAGGGGTGGTGGTGCCACGAGCAGTTCCAGAGGGCGCGGTAGGTCGTCGGGACCTCAGGCGCGAGTTTTTGCGATGACTCAGCAGGAGGCTAGGTCAGCACCGGGAGTGGTGACAGGTACACTCACCATACTTGGTCACACTGTTTTTACTTTGATAGATCCCGGGGCTACTCATTCATTTATAGCTCGGAGTTGTAGTCTGGTTAAGGAGAGGGAGGTGTCTACGTTGGATTGTGCGTTAGGAGTGAGTACACCTACTGGGGAGGTGTTGGTAGTGACTCAGGTTTTGAGAGAGTGTCCGGTGATGGTAGGCCAGGTGGAGTTACTGGCAGATTTGTTACTCTTGGATTTACGGGACTTTGATGTGATCTTGGGTATGGACTGGTTGACGAGACATCATGCTTCTATCGAATGTTTCGATAGGAGAGTGACTTTTCGGAGTCCCGGATTATCAGAGACGACGTTTCAGGGGGATCAGCGTGCACTTCCTACGGGAGTTATTTCGGCACTCGAGGCTAGTAAACTGTTACGTAAGGGGTGCCAGGGTTACTTAGCTCATGTGGTGGATACGCGTGCTACGCCAGTGAGGGCGGAGGATATACCAGTGGTACGGGAGTTTCCCGATGTTTTTCCCGAGGAGTTGCCAGGACTACCCCCACACCGAGATCTTGAGTTTACGATTGAGCTTCTACCAGGTACACAGCCTATTTCTCAGACTCCTTATCGTATGGCACCTGCAGAATTGAGGGAACTTAAGGCCCAGTTGCAAGAGTTGGTCGATACAGGATTCATTCGACCGAGTATGTCACCTTGGGGAGCACCTGTTTTGTTTGTCAAGAAAAAGGACGGAGGGTTGAGATGGTGTGTGGGTTATTGTGGATCGACTTACGAAGTCTGCTCATTTCTTGCCAGTACGGGAGAACTTCAGGCTGGAACAGTTTGCACAGTTATTTATTAATGAGATTATTCGATTGCATGGGACTCCGGAGTCGATAGTATCTGATAGAGATCCGAGATTTACTTCTCGATTTTGGCAGAGCTTACAGGAAGCTTTTGGGACTAAATTACACTTCAGTACTGCTTTTCATCCTCAGACTGATGGGCAGTCTGAGCGGACTATTCAGATTCTCGAGGATATGATGCGAGCTTGTGTGCTTCAGTTTCAGGGTACTTGGGAGTCACATCTGCCTTTGATGGAGTTCGCTTACAATAATAGTTTTCAGGAGAGCATTGGGATGGCTCCTTACGAGGCTTTGTATGGGCGGCAGTGTCGGACTCCATTGTGTTGGACTGAGGTTGGTGAGAGGAGGCTGACTACTTCTGAGCTGGTGGAGCTTACTCAGGAAAAAGTGGCACTGATTAGGGATCGATTGAAGGCAGCGCAGGACCGCCAAAAGAGCTACGCTGACCGTAGGATCAGGGATTTAGAGTTTGCTGTTGGAGACTGGGTTTTCCTGAAGCTATCTCCTTGGAAGGGAATTGTACGATTTGGCAGACGAGGGAAGTTGAGTCCTCGTTACATTGGACCGTATGAGATCTTAGAGCGGATTGGTCCTGTAGCTTATCGGTTGGCCTTACCAGCAGATTTGGAAAAGGTACATAATGTCTTTCATGTTTCTATGCTTCGGAAATATATTCGAGATGATTCGCATGTTTTGGAAGCACAACCAGTGGAACTGAGGGAAGACTTGAGTTTTGAAGAGCAACCTGTTGCAATCTTGGATCGGAAGGATAAAGTGTTGCGAAGGAAGACGGTTCCCTTAGTGAAGGTATTGTGGAGAAATCATCAGGTCGAAGAAGCTACTTGGGAACCCGAGGCCTTGATGCGAGAACAGTACCCTTATTTATTCCACTGAATTTCGGGGACGAAATTCTTTTTAGGGGGGTAGATTGTAACAACCCGTACCTACGGGAAGGGTAAAAATGTACTTTTGTGAAGTTTTGTAAAAAGGACGATTTTGCCCTTGTGAATAGTAAACGAAAAGTTGACTTTTTGTACTATCGATTGGATGAGTGTTAGCCCTTGACCGTGACGTAGGTTAGGACGTCACGAGTCCGTAGACAGGTGGCAGGTTCGATTCGGACAACCGGAGGAAAAGTTATGATGTACGGAAGGTTGGGGGCGTTACCGTAATTTTGAGTTAAGGGGGAAACTGTTGACTTTTTGGAGGATTTGTGGTTTTCATGTAGACCGAGGACCGTTGGATAGGCCTCGACGTCCTGAGTTCAACGACAGGCGGCACGCTGTCATCGGACGTCGGACGGAAAAGATACGGGTCTGGAAAGGCTAAGGGCAAAATGGTAATTTTGTGCAGGAGGGGCATTTTGGTCATTTTCCCTCAGCCCAATCAGATAAGGGCAAGTGGCAGATATTTTTGGGCTGGCCAATAGCTGATGGACACGTGGGGGACACTAGATGGTTCTGGGAGAGACTTAAGTGTGCACGGCCACACAATATGCACGTTCAAACCGTGCATTTTGCTTGAACACAGAGAAACAGAGGGGAACATTTAGGGAGACAGTGATCGATTCAGGGGGAGATTGAGTGAAGAGTGAATTGAGAGAGTGACATAGAGACAAGGAGGAGCTGGTGATCGTGGTCTGGTGTTGCAACCGTGCACGGAGGCGACGTGGTGGCTGGTTGGATACTTGGAAGAAACAGAGGAGGCCGTGGACGGTGGTGGCTGTTGTGTTGTGTGGTGGACGGATTCAAGGCACTAGGAGACTCAGAAGGTTTAGGGGAGTCCCACGAGCACCGTGGTGGGTGACGGTTCTCACGGCGGCGCCGGAATCGAAAGGAAATTTCTTTTACTCTGTTTCCCGTGATTTTTCAAATGCAAAGTCGTGACGTTGGGCTTAGAGTCGAGGGATTAGGAGGTCAGGGTGTTGTTCAGGGAGGTCTTAGGATTGGGTTGTGATGGCTGCCGTGACGGGGGCGTACACGGCGGGGCTCAGTCGACGGCGAGTACCCAATACTCTGTTTTTGTCCGTGACTTCAAACTTGAAGTCGTGGACTTCGGGGATGAATCGACGGATTCTGTGAGTTGGGTAGGACTAAGTAGGGTCCTAGGAAGGTGCTGGTATCACCACCGTGAAGGGGGAAGCAGTGGACGGCCGGGAAGGAAAACAGGGCTCACGGGCAATGTTTTTCGAGGATGAAGACGAGGGGTTTTAGGCCGTGATTTCTGGATTTTAGGACTGGGTTTGGTTGCAGGGGACTGGACGAAGCTAAAGGTATTGAAATGGGGAAGAATGGTGGAGGAACGGAGGAGAACCGGTCACGCCGGTTCAACACAGTTGAACCGGGTGACTCGAGGTTGAAGATGCACTATAGCAGGCGCGTGAGGCCCACGCGCAGCCACTTTGGGCGGCGCGTGGGAGCGCGTGGGGAGGAATCCGGTCAAGCGTCCAACATGAGTTTAGCCCTAAATGTTCTAAGGAATCCAATGGTATAGTTTTCGGGTTGATCGGACGGTGTTACGGAATGGTTCGGGAATCCGTACGGTTTAGGGTTTCGGATTAAAATATTATTAAATTCCCGAAAAATTGGGGAAAATAGGGAAGGTATCCTTGATGTTATTGTGACCCTATTTGGTATCTATTGACAGGACGGGAGACACCAGAGACGGTTGAGGAGCGCACGGAGCGCGAGTGACGTGTTGTAAACTGTGAGTGGACTTTTTTTCTTACTTCCGAGCATGCCTAACTGTTTTTATTAATGTTTTATGCTTTTATATGTGTTTATATGTGATTGAGATGTTTGCACGTTTTTCGAGACATTTTTGGGATTTTGTACGTTTTTCGAGAAAAAGCGGGTTTTCAGAGTTTGATGTTATAATTCAGAAATTTAACCTAAAAACGTTTTCTGATGATGGTAAATAGGTTGTGGAATATGATTTGGGATTTTCCTATGGTTTTCCGGATTTGGGTTCGGGATGTCGGTTCTGAATGCCGGAAGGGCTTCGAACCGGGGATTTCGAATTCGAATTTGGCGATGGATTTTGAATTGGTTTTACACTGGATATGGATTGGATTTGCTGGATCTGGATATGGGTTTAAAGACCCGGATACTGATTCGACGGGGGACGGGCCCGGATTGAGTTTAAAGACTCGGGAGTTTAAAGACTCGGATATTACGATATTACCCCCATAGGCCTATTGAGTTTAAAGACTCGGGAATTTAAAGACTCGGATTTATATGTGAGGCCTGGTTGAGTTTAAAGACTCGGATAGGTCCAGCAGGTTTGATCGGGAAAAGTGGTTTGATGCTTATGCTCTGGTTTCTATATCAGTTTTATAGTGTTTCTGTTTCTTATGATGTATCATATTATGATTTTTTCTAATACTTCATTGGCATGCCTGGTTTTAAACCGGAGGGAACAAATGATTTTATTTCCTTACTTTGATTTGCTGGTAAACGGTTTTAAACTTTCATTCCTTTTGGTCCACTCACACCTTTTTGTTTTTAATTTCCCTCCAGGTCGTGGTGATAGCGCTGGGGTGAACGTTGAGGCAGATATCGAGGCATAGGGCTTCCGACGTTCTTCTGTTGCGGACTTAGACTTGTAGGACTTTTGGTGCCCATTTTGTAGAACTATGCTCTGACTTACTGTTGTATATATTTACTCTTTCGTCTGATGGTTATACTTATAGTTGTATTAAGTTTCTTTTTGGTGTTGTAAGTGTGATTGTCAGACGGGAGCAGGGTCCATCCCGAGTATCGAGGTGATATTTGGGACGGGTCCTGACACAAGCACTCACACACTCACCTAGAACCCGATCAATTCCCCTCAACCTCACTCTCTGTTTTTTTTCTCTCTTCAAACACGGCTGCACACACACCACACAGGTTTAAAACACACACACACCGTGCACTTGTGTAGAAGCCACTACACACACTGCACGTGTCACCATCCCAAGGGCCCTCTCAAAATATCCCAATCAGCCCTGTACACTTGTCCTCATCCACTTGCACAAATCCCAAAGCACCAAAAGACCAAAATGCCCTTACTTGTGGGTTAAATTACTGTTTTACCCTTGCCGTTCTAGACCCATATCTCATCCGTCCAATGTCCGATGAAGGTATGCCGCCCGTCGTTGAACTCAAGACGACGAGATCTACCTAACGGTCCTTGATCTACATGAAAATGACAAGTCTAGCAAAAAGTCAATGTTTTTCCCCTATTTTACCAAATTACGGTAATGCCCTTAACCTTCCGAACATCATAACTTCCTCCTCGGATGTCGGAATCGGGAGTGCCACCTTTCTACGGACTCGTGACATCCCGAACTACGTCACGGTCATCGATCAATACCCAATTGACCGCCTGAACTAAAAGTCAACTTTTTGCCCTAACTAGGGGCAAAATCGTCATTCTACGCTAACGAGCCAAAAGTAACCAACTAAACACCGATTAAACTCACTAATTCGTTACTAATCACTTTACTAATCCCGGCTCTCGGGACGGGTCGTTACAATCTACCCTCTTTAAAAGAATTTCGTCCCCAAAATTCCACAGCTCGTTACCAACACCTGGGTCTCCTATCCGGTGGTCAACTCTCGCCAAACCAACTGCTCTAGACAGGTCCTAACCTATCATCTCCACCTTAGGTATTTCACAACACCCCCACTACCGGTTCAACACTTCTAACCCTCTCTCAGTGCAACTAGAACTTCATGGTGTACGCAAGGGAAACTCTATGAATAGAAAACAAAGGTATTTTAAAATACCTCATATAGAGTACCCAATGGAATTCATAGAGTACATCCTCACGTACTACCACCTACACCTTCCGAAAACCCAACTCGAATCCTAACCCAGAACAATCTAGTCCAAAAACTACCTACCGGCTTACTACTTCACGACGTCGACCACCTTATCGGAGTAAACCAACAAAGTCCTAAAGGCACTCTCTAGATTGTGGGTTCTCTTCAATAACCTCATATCGATCAGTTATAGTCACTCCTTTCCAATTCCTTTAGTCATCCTTCAACGGAACTCACCGTAGTCCTGAACCTCGTCACCCCAAGTCGCCTAGGGAAAGTCCTAGACTCTATCCTGAAACCAAACGAAACTGTGTACAACTCAACCAAGGATAGTAAAAGTACCTGTCACAACCCCTGGTACCGACTGAGCCTCCTACTGAGTCATCGCAAACACTAGGGCATGGGGTCCTGCAGATCGACCACGTCCCCTCGAACTACTAGTGGCACCTCCAACTCCTCTAGTGCCTGCTGTCCCTGACACTGACGACGTGCTCCTTCCAGGCTCCGCCGCTCCTCGGCCTACACCACCCTCCTGTGGTAATAGTGGACAGTCACGTCGGAAGTGACCTCGTTCCCCACATTAGTAACACACATCCCGACCGAGACCACTACTCTGTCTCCCTGTAGACGCAACAGACGTCGCACTGGTTTGCGGAGTCGGCTTTGCTCGGTAACCACGGATCCCTGAACTCTGGAAACTACCAGGTCTACCAAAACGATCATCGCCCGCCGACGATGCTCCACTGAAGTTGCCCCTCTTCGGTACCCTTTGACTCGAAGCTCCAGAAAAAGGTGGCTCCTGGCGTCGTACCTGTAAGCTAACCTCAACCCTTACCGCAGCATCCGACAACTCTAGGAGGGTTGCAAATGATCCAGCCGTCACTATGGCTCGAATCTCGCCTCGCAGGCCCAACTCAAACCTACGACACTTCTCGACTTCAGTGGCCACAAACGCAGGAGCAAAACGAGACAACATCTGAAACTTATGTTCGTACTCAGCCACACTCATACTCCCCTGTTGGAGTTGCAGAAACTCGGCCTCCTTGGCATCGCGGAAAGAACGAGGGTAATACTGATCTAGGAACCCCTCCCTGAACGTCTCCCAAGTCACAGTGTGGGCATCCCAGCCAGACAACTCGAGGGTATACCACCACTCGTACGCCGCACCATCTAGTAAAAAGGTAGCGAGTAACACTCGATCCTCCGGTGCGCAATGCATCACTGCGAAAATCCGGTCGAGTATCGTGATCCACCTCTGGGCTTCCTTAGGATCTGCCCTACCACTAAAAGTTGTAGCCCCGAGCCGCTGGGCTCACTCAATCGTAGCACTCTCTGTCCCTCTCGCTGCTTCGTCTTCAGGTCGTGGATGGGGTTCACGTCTAGGAGGCATAGTCAATCGTCCGCTGAAAGAGGCAGAGAATCAGTCAAACATCCTAAACACAACCTCGCAACAGCCACAAACCACAAACCTATGCTCTGATACCAATTGTCAGGGACCACCCCTAATCCCCCAGGATTAGGGACTAAACCCTGCTCCCGTCTGATAAACCAAAAACGAAAGACCGAAACAACCGCACGAAAACCACAATTTACATTGTCAAACGCAGGAGAACTTAAAACACAACAAGTCAGCCGTTATACAGAGCATAGTACCAACTAAGGGAAACAAGCCGATATACAGAATATACGCACAATGGAAAACTTAAATCACTCCGGGGTCACGCTCGAGTATTCTATGCCTCCAACGCTTCCTCAACGTCAACCCCCGCGCTAGCTCCACGACATGGAGGGCAGTTAAAACCAGAAAAGTGTGAGTGGACCAAAAGAATAAAAGTTTCAAAAACCATTTTATAACAAAACAGGGTTTGGCCCTCCGTTTTGAAAACATGCATGCACAACCCATTTAGTTAAACACAGCTATAAACCACATAATAAGCATCATAAAAACATTTATAATTCATAAAATAGGCATCATGAAAACAGTACAATCAAACATAAATCCAAGTCATCAATATCCGATCAAACCTGCTAGACCTATCCGAGTCTTTAAACTCCCGAGTCTTTAAACTCAATCCAGGCCTCAATAATCCGAGTCTTTAAACTCAACATGCCAACGAGGTAATTATCAATATATCCGAGTCTTTAAACTCCCGAGTCTTTAAACTCAATCCGGGTCTTTAAACCCAATCCGGGCCCGTCCCCCGTCAAACATAATCCGGGTCTTTAAACCCAATAATCAGATCCAGAAAATCCAATCCAAAACCATTTGAAAACCATTTCTAAATCCATATCCAAACCCGAATCCGAAACCACTGGCCAGAAGCCCTTCCGGCATCCCGAACCGTCATTCCGAACCCAAATCCGGAAATCCACGTTTCAACTTTAAAACCAAATTCCGCTTTCCGAAATCCGATTCTAAAACCGAAAACCTTAATCATCAAATCTTGTACCAAAACCCATTTATAATCATTGAAAACCCTTTATCGTTTGAAATCCCAAAACTATAGCATCACAGCCAGAAATCAAACCTTTTCTCGTAAAACTGGCTGAAAATCGTACTTTCTCAAAAAACGTGCAATTAAGTAAAACAGTTATAGCACAGTCAACAATCATGAAATCTCATGTAAAACCATAAAACAAGTAATTAAAAACAGTCATGCATGATGTAACGACCTGTCCCGAATTTCATGATTAGATTAGTGACAAATCACGATTAGTGAGGCTAATCCGTGATTAGTTGGGCGAAATCGGACGAACGATGCAAAATGACAGTTTTGCCCCTAGGCGTGGGCAAAATGTTGACTTTTCATTCGAGCGGTCAAATGGACTTTGACGGATGACCGTGACGTAGTTCGTGACGTCACGAGTTCATAGCCAGGTGGCACGTTCAATTCCGACATTCGGGGAAGAAGTTATAACGTTCGGAAGTTAAGGGGCAATTTGGTAATTTTAGTTAAATGGGACAAATAGTTAACTTTTGACTTGGGACCTCCAATGGCCTAGGGCCGAGGACCGTTACGTAGATCGTGACGATACGAATCCATAGACAGGCGGCACGTCGAATTCGGACGTTCGACGGCGAAGTTACGGTTCACGGAAGTTCAAATGCACTATTGCACGAATTACGAAATAACTTAACTTTTGGACTTTAGTGGGGCCCAGATATTTAATGGAGGCCCAATGGATGAGTGACAAGTGTCACCCATCCAATGGAAACCCAAATTGATTCATGCACCGTGCAAACCATTCCATTTTCATTTCAAACCCAAACACCCACCCGATCTCACCATTTCTCTCATTCCCGTGCAACCCAAACCCATCCAAATTCCACCCAAGACCAGGACAGAGGACCAGGAGGCTGAGCGAGCTGTGGTGGGCGTCCTGGATGACCGGGGCTGCCGTGAGCGGCGGCTGGAAGGGACGAACCCGTGCGGGTACCCGGTAAAGCCCAAAACTCTTTTAATTTGATTTTTGATGTTATGGTTGCTTATGGACGATTAGGATGAGTTTAAGGGGTTAATAGGAAGCTATTAGGATGATATTGGTGGGTGGTAGACGGCTGTGACGCCGTGGGACAGTTTTGGAAACTTTGAACTGTATGGTTCAAAATGGAACCATGGGTTTCAATCGGTTTTGGGGGGTTTAATTGATTGGGTTAGATAGGAAATGAAGAAATAGGAATTTAGGGATTAAAATGGGACCAAACGGACCGAAAACGAGGAAGGGAGAGCACTGAACCAGTCACGCCGGTTCAGCACAGTAACCGGCCGGTCCAGCACAGTAAAACCGGTTTTCTAAGGTTGATGACGATAAATAGTGATCTGCCCCTTCTAGGAGAGCGTACGGGCGCGTGGGCCATAATTTGGGAAAGTTTTCAACATGGGAAATCTTCTATTCGATGTAACGAAGTTTTTGGGACTGGTCTCGTGTCAATCGGACATCGTTCGGGCATCGGAAGGTTTAGGGTCGGTTAAAAAATAGTTTAAAGTTCGAGAAAATTACGGGGCTTTGGTAGGAGGTTAATTAAGTAGTTATTAACCTTCTATTAAATTTTGGACAGGTTTGGGAGTTTCGGTGATGGTGATCGGCTCGGGGAGCCGTATGGCACGCAAATCGAGGCGGTAGCTCGGACGGTCTGTGAGTGGACCTTGTTTTCTAAATTGGTGCATGCATAAATGTTTTATATGGATTATGAATGTGATTTGATGATTTTGATTTGGATATTTGTGAATTATATGGTTTCACGTATTTCGAGGTGATTTACGTGGTTTCACATATTTCGAGGTGATTTACGTGCTTGCACGTAAATCGAGGTTTTCCGATTTTGTACTGATTTTCCATACTTATGGTTTTGGATTCGAAATGGTAAACTCGGGTTCGAAACCCATTTGATTTATGGAATCGGGTCGGAGGCCCAGTTAGTTTACGATTCGCACCGGAGGTCCAGTTTCTATGTGGATTCGGGCCTAGCGCTTAGTTATGTGTTACAAATGATTTTTATGGTTCATGACGGTTTATGGGAACCGGAATGAATCCTTGAAATGGATTTACGGGTCATGACGGTTTATGGGAACCGGCATGAACTCATGAAAGGATTTTATGGATTATGACGGCTTATGAGGGGCCGGGCATGAATCCTGGAAAGGTTTAAAGAATGATTTCAAAAGGTTTTTCATATGCCATCCTTTATATATGATTGTCTCCTCCGGGGAGGGTCATTGGCCTGGGTGGACCCCGGAGTAGTCACGGAGCACTGACTGAGTGGAGTCGCCCCCCAGTTGGGTTCCTTACTCTCAGGATGGGCATGGTTCGTTACCTCCAGGGAGGGTCATTCATCTACGGACATTGACCTGGGTGGACCCTGGAGAGACTTGGGTTTGAGACCCCGGTTAGCACACGTGTAGCTCTATTTACCGTGACAGGTTCTTGGATATGAAATATATTGGATAAACATGATTTCAATTGGTTTGGGAAATTTTGTTTATGATGATAAATGGTTTTGGGCTGAGATCCCACATATGTTATTGGATAAATGGTTTTCCTATGCATGCATGCGTTTTAGTGAAGGGTATAAAGGTCTTTATAAATGTATTTTACGATACTTATTACTTTTTGTCGACTAACTGTCTTTCTGTTTTTAATACCCTTCAGGTTGACAGCAGATGTGGACTGTAGCAGAGATCGAGATATCACATGCCTCATCCGGATCCTGGCGTACTCTGCTAGCCCGGGAGGGCAAAGGTCGGAAATATCCCTTGTCTGACACTTCGTGTCAGACGGGAGCAGGGTCATCCCGGGTTAATCCTGGGGGGATTGGGACGCGTCCTGTCACATGCTCAGTTATAGAGAAGGGGTCCACTCACAGATACCGGGCACGTCACTCGCGTCCCATACGTTCCGTACGTTCCTCGACCTCCTCGGGGTTCCTCGATTCTGTCAACAGTCACCAAACTACGTCACTAACACGTTAACTAAGGTTCTCCTAATTTTCCCCAATTTCCCCGAACTTCAAACGTGCGTAAAACGAAACCCTAGAACTTCGATCGCGCGAAACTAACTCGAAACAATGTCCGTTTAACCCAAAACCTATCTCAAAAGATTCGCTACAACTTCTAGACCAAAAACCTAGTTGAGAGTTTCCCCAGAAACCGCCGCACGTGCCCCCACGCGCCACCCTAAGTGGCTGCGCGTGGGCCTCACGCGCCTGCCCACAGAACACTGTTCATCGTCTTCCTCAGCTAATTGACCGGTCTGAACCGGCGAGGGCGGTTCTCCGCCGTCCGTCCTCCATTTCCCTTCCTTTTTCCTCCCCTAGCTTCGTCCTATCCTAAGCAACTCAATCCAACGTTAAAAACTCGACATCACGGTCTCTAACTCGTCGTCCCTAGCTCGAACCCGTGACCAACAGAACCCTTGCTCTTTAATCCGGTCACCCGTCCATTCCCCCAGCCTCAAATTTTTTCCCTAAGCTCAAAGACAACTCACTGGACTCCTTAAAACCCCTAAAACAGTTCGACTCAACTTCAAAACCCACGACTTTAAGTTTGAACCCAAACTGAAAAACAGAGAACACAGTAACCTCACCGTCGTTCTGGCCTCCGCCGTGCAATCCCCTGTCACGGCTGCATAACCAGCAACATCCTAGGACCCTACTGAGTCCACTAGACCTCACTAGACTCCTCGACTCAGCCCCAAAAGCCACGATTCTTGATTTGAACAAAACAGGAAAAACAGAGAAAATTGAAATTACCTCACCTGCCGCTCACCGCCGTGGGCTCTGTCTGTCCCTAGGTGTCCACTCAACTCCATAGGTCCTCCTCCGTCCTCTGAACACCACCACTCGATCGTTTTGATCAAAACACGACAGCACTCCACCAGACTCCCTCTCCGTTTTCCTGAGAAACTCACACGTTCCTCACACACTCACTCGACTTCTCAATTCTTCTCACCACCTTCCTAGTACTCTCAGCCTTCCCCTGATCACTTTCACACACTCAAGCACTCACACACTCACCCAGAACCCGATCAATTCCCCTCAACCTCACTCTTTGTTTTTTTTCTCTCTTCGAACACGGCTGCACACACACCACACAGGTTTAAAACTCACACACACACACCATGCACTTGTGTAGAAGCCACTTCACACACTGCACGTGTCACCATCCCAAGAGCCCTCTCAAAATATCCCAATCAGCCCTGTACACTTGTCCTCATCCACTTGCACAAATCCCAAAGCACCAAAAGACCAAAATGCCCCTACTTTACCGTTTTACCCTTGCCGTTCTAAACCCATATCTCGCCCGTCCAATGTCCGATGAAGGCATGCCGCCTGTCGTTGTACTCAGGACGACGAGATCTACCTAACGATCCTCGGTCTACGTGAAAATGACAAGTCTAGCAAAAAGTCAACGTTTTCCCCCTATTTTACCAAATTACGGTAATGCCCTTAACCTTCCGAACATCCTAACTTCCTCCTCGGATGTCGGAATCGGGCGTGCCACCTGTGTACTCACTTGTGACGTCTTGAACTACGTCACGGTCATCGGTCAATACCCAATTGACCGCCCGAACTAAAAGTCAACTTTTTGCCCAAACTAAGGGCAAAATCATCATTCTACGCTAAGGGGCCAAAAGTAACCAAATAAACACCGATTAAACTCACTAATTCGTTACTAATCACTTTACTAATCCCGGCTCTCAGGACGGGTCGTTACAACAACAGTGTGGCCAAGCTTCCAGCAGATCTGACAGGCTTCAGCTTCTTTTGGAGCATGATCTGGATTCCTATAATAACAATCCACAGCCAGATGACCCTTCTTGGCACATATTTGACATTTTGGGGGAAGTTGTTGCTACCAAGTCCCTTGAGAGGAATAACAAGGAGCACCTTGAACCTGTGAGTAGTGAGGACAAGATGAACCAGAGAAGCCAGAAAAACTTTACTGTTGTGGATTCTGATTTCCCCACTGGTGATTTTGATTTTGATTTCCCCATTGTTGATTTTGATTTCCTTTTCCTCTTTCTTTATTATTCCTTCCACCATTGTAATTGTTGTTCCTATAGTAGTAGTTGGAACTTGGTGTATTGTTATAACCACCATTGTATCCAAAATGCTGAAAATTTTCACTGAAAAGCTGAGGATTGGACTGATGAGACTGTGAATTGAACTGTGATTGAGAATTGAACTGTGAGTTCTAACTGTTATTTCCACATGTCTGATTTGAAGCCTTATTTGTGTATCCAGATGATTGACTAGGAAGTGAAACTTGAGGATTACTTGTTGATCCATACTCAGAGGAGGAACCAGGACCCGTGCCCTTGGTAGCCACCATAGAAAACAGAAAAGGGAACTCACTTGGTTGTTCAATGACACTTTCTTCAACAAGAAGTTGAGCTCTGAACTCCTTGAGTGAAATAGCAATCTCCCTGCCTCTAATCACACATCGAAAGGTATTGTATTCACTTGGTAGACCCCTTAGAGACAAAATCACTACATCATCATCACCAAAATAAACCCCACACGATTCCAATGTGTCTCTTGCATTTTTAATCCTTTGCATATACTGGGTTATACTCTTAGAACCTTTCTTAATATTTTGTAACTCAGTTTTCATTTGGAAAATAAAAGCTTTAGTGATGGAAGCAAACCTTTCTTTAAGACTTATCCACATTTCTTGAGCAGTCTTGCAACCAATAACACGACATTTCAGAAGGGGATAGTGTAGAACTGATCAGTTGCATCAAGGCTTGATTGTGCATTCTCCAAATCTGAATTTGTTCTAGCCTTGCCATATTTCCATCATCTGAATTAGTAGCCACCAGAGGAGGACAAGGATTAGATCCTGAGACAAACTCCATCAGACCATGGACATTCAGTAATAGCTCCATCTGGAAATTCCATGTGAGAAAGTTGTGATCATTAAGCTTGACATTTACTAAGCTTCCAACAGTAGAGATCAAGCCTGCAATAGGAGATAGTAGGATTTGAAGCTGAGAAGAGGTCACCATTTTGAAGACACGAAGTGAGACACCCTTCTTTGAATCTTTTACTCTTCTTTTCTTTGGATCTTTAACACAAACACCTGGAGTGCTACTGCTTGTTTGCTGATTTCACACTTCTTGAATCTTTTACTTTTCTTTTCTTTGAATCTTTAACACAAACACCTGGAGTGCTACAGCTTGTTTGCCGATTTTTGCTGATTTTTAAAACTTCTTGGTAGGTACTTGAAACCTTCTTGACAAGCACTTGTTGTGCAGTAGCTTAGACGCTATTTGAGAAAACATAGAACCTTTCTGAAGGAGGTACCAAGTCAGTGCATCAGCTTGAATGCTAATTTAGGCTCTTCGTGAATCAATGATCTTCTTTGACTGTTTTTTTCTAGCAGCGGAAAACGAGAGAAGGAGCTCAGGCCTTCTAGCGCGGCTCTGATACCATATTAACAGCCTTGAAGATAAAGAATGGTGATCAGGATAGTTGAGAGAAAAAGAAGATGCAGAGAAGCTTATGTATTTGGAATGCAAGGTTGAGATCAAAGTCAAAATGAGAGGAGAACTTATACACAGTTTAGGAGCACACAGGCCATACTCATCTAGTAACTACTAACTACCTCTAACTAACTCTAGTACAGCTAGCAAGGAAGCTCAACAGAATTTTAACTGATTACAAGGACTGATGATAACAGGCCAGGTGGCATATGACAGGATGTCGAGAAAACTGTATATGGAACCAGAAATTAGAATGGATCGACCACCTATATAGTTTGAGAGCCGTAAATAAAATCTTTTAACCTTTAATTTATCACAAAGAAAAAACATAAGACCACCAAAAACAGATGAAACTTACATAGCGCCCCCATTTATCATTGCATTCCCAAATTATTGGAATTTTTAATTTTGGCTTTTCCAAATGATTACATATGTAAGCTATATTTATTAACTAATATCAATCTTTTCGGAAAAACAAATAAAAGTTACGAAAGAAAAACAAATTTGAGGAACAAACTTCATATATATATATATATATATATATATATATATATATATATATACTCAAACGTGCAAGTTACATATAATTTGAGGCATACGGTTAATTTTCGACAAACACCTATATCCACTACTATATGCTACACTGATTGCTCAAGCAAGTACTTCCGCGGATCTAATTAGCTGGCCCTGTTGTTCCTAATTGGACTTGACCCTTGTTGTTGATGTTGTTGTTGTTGATGTTGTTGTTAACCTCATCATGATCACCGCCTTGCCTTTTCTGCTTGAGCAAGGCGTTGGCTTTTCTCCACTTATGGAAACTCCCAAACAATACCTCCATGTCTTCTAGGGTTCGGCCTCGCGTTTCCGGAAACATCATGTAGAAGAAAACCCATCCGACGGCTGCAATTCCGGCAAAGAGAAAGAAGGCTCCGCCAATCGTGATGGCCTTGTATAATGAAAGAAAGGTCATCGAGAGGACCCCACTCACCACCCTATTCATCACAACTCCCATACTACAACCTTGAGCGCGTAGCTTCAACGGAAAGATTTCAGTGCTGTAAACCCACGTGATGGGCCCCATGCCGATTGAGAAAAACGCGACATACCCTAATACCATGGTAATACACAAAACCACGGCCCACATGATCCTTTCTTCACTATGATCAATGACTGTGAGTCCCAAACCTAGACATGCAAGCGTGGCTACCATACCGGCCACACTAGATAGAAGCAACGGACGACGTCCTACCCGATCAAGGTGAAACGTGGCGACCAAGATAAAAACGGTCTTAGTGAATCCAACGGCCACGGTTGCGAGTAGCTTTTTGTCGGGGTTGGTGATCCCAGCCTTTTGGAATATTCTTGGGCTGTACAAAACGACGGCGTCTATACCCGAGGCTTGTTGAAAGAAGTGGATACCAAGGGCGCATATTAAAATATGCCGGACAGCTGGTGTTGGATGGAGGAGGAGCTCCTTCCAGACGCCTTGGCCTTGGCTGCGTTTGGGGACCTCAACGATGTCGGCGGTGCAATGTTCTGGGATTCCGGCGGCTTCTTTGATGTCGGCTAGCCGGATGAGAGACTCTTCTTTGGAGTCTGAGGTTTTGTCGAGTACTTTTTTGGCGTCCCCGAGTCGACCTTGCATGACGAGCCATCGAGGTGACTCCGGCATCGCTAAGACACCGATGGCGAGGAAGATGGAGGGGATTGCGCCAACGCCGAGCATCAGCCGCCATCCCAAGTGGGTTGAGAGCTTGGAGAAGGCATAGTTTGATACGTACCCAAACAATATCCCGGCATTGATAAACACCTATTCAACAAAAACCAAATCAATCAACATAATCGATAAAAAAAAATATGATGAAGTCATAATTTTATTGTAAAGATAATACTTTTATTCCACCGTATATACTTATATCATCTTTAATTTATAAAATAATTTTTGTAATAATTTTAATAAAAAATTAACAAAATTAACCATTTTTTAATTATTCATACATATCAAATAAATCAACAGATAAATTCTTATATTTAAATTTTTTAAATGAGTTCGACCATACTAGTCCTATTGAAAACGGATTGGACCTGAATTCTTCAAATTAAACCGGTCCGACCCTGCTCTCCCTTCTCTGGAGAGTGAAAATCATTTCTTATATTTACTTTTTTTTTTAAATAAAAAAAATCATTCTTACAACTTATATAAAAGTTCAATATAATTATTTTTCCCATAATTTGAAATCATTTGACGTAGTAAAAAAGTTTCCAACCACTTCCAGACTTTGAAAAAATCAAAGAAAGGAGTCTGATTGGATATACATCATGAGTCAAATCTAAAGTATATTCTAAAAGCTTTCTTGAAGTAGGGAAATATATATATATATATATATATATATCCAAACATTATTGATTTAACCAAAGTACGAAACAAACAAGTTAAGCCACCAACCAACCAACCTCTGGGAACGATGTGAGGAACCCACGTGACGACGCTGGAGACACCTCGGCGGTGTACACGGGAGCAATCATGAGGGCGTAGCCGACGCCAATTCCGGCAATAAACCTGCCGAACATGAGAAACGCGTAGTTGGTGGCAAATCCCATGAGAAGAGCTCCGGCGAAGAAGATGGCTCCGGCCAGGACGATTGTGTAACGGCGACCAATCCAGTCCGAAGTTCTTCCGGCTGTGGCGGAGCCGAGGAGGGAGTAGAGGTTTAGAATACCGACAAGTATCTCGACTTGAGTGTCGGAGATTTTGAGGTCATCTTGGATGTAGATTGCAGCTCCACTCATTACACCAATATCTGTAGAGCGATAAAACCAACATCAACACATGTGCATGGACTAACTTTAAAGTCCCTTAAAATTGTCTCCCTTTAGGAAAACAATCTTTACGTTTTCTTTTCAGATGATACGATATTCATTGATGGACGAAAATAATTGCATAAGGTTACTATGAGTGACTTAATTCCCGAAAACTTGCTAGGATTTAAATTTTGAAAAAAGAAATTAATTAAGGAGGCAAGGATGTAGTATATTTACCATAACCAAGCAAGATGGAAGTCATGGAAGCCAAAATAGCACAAGCAAAGGCATACTTGTTTCTTTTGGGCTTCTTTGGGGGGTCAAAGTCGACAAGGGCTTTGTCCGGTTGGCCGGAGACGACATTTTTATCCTCCGTTCTCCGGTCAGCCGCCATGGAAAATCTCTAACTAGAGTAGTTTATGTTAGAGAGAGAGAGGAAAATGGCTGTGGATAGAGGAAAGAAATAATAGTGGCTGAGTTGTAGTTTTAAATTTTGAGGTAATAGGGAGGGCTTAAATAGACTCCAAAAGTGCTCACATCACTGTATATGAAATCAGACTCAGAGTACAGTCCACCATTGCATCGTTATTATTATTTCTTTTAATAATGAGAGAATTCATTTGAAGCAGAATTATAACCAAAGCGGGTCCAAGTGCAAAAGGTTGGAATCTCTTAAGTAAGTGATTCGGTATTCCATCCCTCCATATTGTATATGGAGCAAAATTCGATTGCGAGAGGTCCCCATCCTAATCATAGCTCAAGAAATTAGTATATACATACAAATATGTCACCTTCTATTTAAATTTTAGTTTAATTTTAATCGAAAAAATTTAATAAAATAATTAAATGTTTGATTTTCTTTTTAAATTTCAAGTAATTTAAAAAGGAGCCCAACTTAGGAGTTTTGAATCATATACAATTTTTTGTGGATTATATATTGCATCGTTTTTTTGTGGACCAGAGGGTTCAATTTCACCGGCAGGCTATAGTACAAATTATTGGAATTATTTGATACGTGAGGTACAACACAACCCATACCAGCTGTATTTAACTAAATAAAAATTACTAATACACTTATTTAATTAAAGAAATAATACAAAAATATATTATATATATAACCAGTTATTTCATCAAATAATAATTGTGCTCTAAAATTCTACCTCGATTAGGAGCATATTAACTTATCAATAATGAACTTACATGTATTAATTAACAATAATTCTAACTAGTAATGATGTACTCATATGAATAGATCATCACTTTTCGAGTTAGCTCTTTCAACAACTAAAACATGATTTATAACATTTATCGATAAGTTATACACTACTAAAGAAAAAAAATCAATCGGGCATATTTTCTCATATTCTATTAGTGAGCAATTAATCACAATGAGATATAACATTTTGGATTTGTTATTAATTGGTTATATAAGACTCAATCTTGATCTTAAAATACCAAAATGAATATAATATATATATGCAAAGACATTTTTAGTAATCAAGTTAATTTTTATTCTGATTCATAGGAGTTTGTAAATAATAGCAATAAAAATCAATCTTGGTATTGTTCTAATTTTATATAGTTAGTAAACAACTTAATGGGAAGGATTATCTACTTTTTTGATTGCCTACTTCTTCCATTACCCACTATTCTCATTCCTGATAAGTAAATGTGCCCTACTAGTTTTCATTTTTCTAAATTAATATCTTGGAAGTTTTATAGCTTCATTACAAATACATCAACTATTTATACTAGGAAAAATATACGGTTAACAACGTTTCTGAAAGTTACACTAATTGTAGCTATCATTCCCGAATTTTATTTATTAGTAACAAATGTCTTCGAATTATATCCAAGCGTGTAAGGAGAGTCATTTTGTTAAATTTCTTAAAGATTATTGTTAAAGTAACACGCATGATAGGATGAGTTTCCCTTTCTTCTTAACAGATGTCGTTGAGAAATTAGTTGAAAGACTGTTTATGCATGTTTAGACATATAGTTTAGAGAGTCTGTTGTTGATAATAAAGTCGGTAAACAACGACTAATTAGTATAAAGTTTAAAGATGTTGGCAGTAATTTATATTGTTGACAAATGAGACGAATTTATTAGATCAATTATGTATTGTGCAAAGTTGGATTATAACTAATTATAAACACATCACCTGTGAAATAATATTTAAGTTCATTAATAATCTTGATCTAAAAATGTACATATATAATATGATTATGTCAATTGTTCATTTTGGAAATATTATATCATCTTCTTGAAAGAAAGAAGACGACAATCAAATATTTATAATGTAAAAATGATTAGATTTATAATTTTGTTGTTTTTATCTGAATATATACATAATTGATTGATTTGATATATTAATTTATAAAGCAAGTCGATACAAATCTTATTTTTATAAATAATAAATAAATAAATAAAAATAGCAATGATATGGTCGGATTCTGTGGTAATTTTCTATGATAGGATCACGAGGAAACTTATTGACCAGTGATTATGTTCCACGTGCATGTTTAAACAAGTGGAAGATTGTGATATGTTTCCTTTTCAATTTTTTTAGCAAATGTCTTGGACTCATCGTTGTGCTAAGTATGGTAAGTACAAGAACACACATTTTAAAAATCATTTTCAGATTTTTTATGTGGTTAAGAAATTAACAACAAAGACTCCTTTTGATTTTCTATTATTTTCTAAGTATGGTTGGGTGATTGCAGAATCTGGTTGGGTAATTACTCTTTCAATACTTGTGATATTTATCTTTGATGATTCTCTTCCGATGGGGAAAAGAAAGATAAAAATTCATGATCTGGATGTGAATGAGTCGAATTATTAATTTATCCTTCGGTTTATTAGTGAACTATCTCTCCAGGTATGAGTATTTAAGGGATTCGGCAACATTTTTAACTGCATTAGTAACGATGCGAGTGAAATGGTGCAACTTTTTAAAGAGTATTACTATTTGTGGCACAAATTGAGACAAGTTGCACTTTATGATACATTTTGAGAATGGATGATGTATTATGGATAATTTTAAGTAATAAAGCTTACATAAATAATATACAAAAAAATAGTAGCTAGGGTCCTAGAAATCCCAGAGAAGACACGAGCATCCCGCTCACTCCAGATAATGTACACTATTGCAGTAAGAGATAATTTGCGGATTAAGACTGAAAAAGACTTAACTTCTTCAACTACCCGAAACCAAATTAATAACGCAGAGCCAATGGGTACTGCATATAGTAAGAATCTCCTTCCACTTCCACACCTCGCTACTAATTGGACAATCAAAGTAGAGATGGATGCAATTTTGGGAAAGAGTTACATAACATACACAGAGGATAGTTGAGAGCCATAAAGCACCCCAACGTGTCCATAGTAGGAAACCTCCCTTTTATAGCCAACCACAAGGTAAAGCTAACCCGAGGAATAGTCGCAGGATGCCATATCAAACCAGCACAAGGGACGGTACTAGATTTGGCTTGCATATATATACTCCCAAATAAGAGGTTTGATGATATGTCCTACTTTAAAAGCTTCCTCCAATTTTAGTAGCACATCGACAAAGCAGTTGTAGTCCAAAAGAAATCATCCTTGATATGATATGCCTTTACTCACTGTGTCCAAGTATTTTCCTCATAATAAAATTAGATGCATATGACGAAACGAGAGCCAAATTCCAAACATTAAGGTCCCTATTACCCAACTCACCTTCATCCATAGGACGACAAACCTCAAACAAAGTTACCTTAGCGAAATAACTTTCGTACACTTTCCCAAACCAAAGGAACGTGTTTCCAGTCAACTCCCTAGTAATTTTTTTTTTTTTTGCAAGAACATATAGAAACCTAATATACAAGAAAACTACCAAGGAAAGGGGAGATGAGTTGAAGGTGCCATAAATTGTTCGAGAGGCCATCAACTAAATGAACATCCATTGGAACATGCCATAAATTGACAAAGCAGTGAAAACGACATGATGATGTCTGGAGAAGGAGTGTGAGTGCCTCAGAGACTGGTTTGGGGCAATCAGGATGACTGCGATGTTAGGTCACCTTCAAAACAAGTTATGAAAGCAAGTCCGGATGAAACCAGGTGAGCGGGTAGTCTTCAAAGTCAAATTTGGTATGCAAGTTGGGATGAAGGAAAACCTGATGTTTTTGGAGTATGAACTGAGAAGAGTTTGAAAGGAAAACTGAATTGTAATCATAAATCGAAAGAAATAGGTTTCGCTAAGAAGATGATTTTTAGTAACAAATTTTTTTTTGAACATATGCATCTACCGTTATTGAATTTTATTAATTTATTTATTTGATTGAGTTGGTAGTTCTCTTTTGATTGAGCTCGTGGGCGGCTAATTAGTTAGTTATAGTTAATGGATGGTAACTGCATCCAAATAGCCGGCTTTTGTGCAGCTGAACCCGTAGCCGGAAAGAAGCCAAAATATTCTTAGGTAAAAAAATTGTCCTTGTCTGCCTCCCACATTGAGACAAAGCAAAGCCTTGTTTTCTGCCCTAATGACAATACTCTTAATTATACTTTGCATTCTCTGCATAGTAATTTTCTGACATAATATTTTTTCCTTCTCCTAAGTTATTCTTTTTATCCAGCCAATTCATTGAATCATATCCACTCTTTTACCTTGTCATGTTTCCCACGATCCTTAATTATAATCTATTTTAATTGTATCTTCTCATTTCATCGTTTTAATTTAACGAAATATTCTCATTTATTCGCTATAATTAAAATTATTCAAATCCTAATTATTATTTTAAAATTAATGATAAAAAATTAATTAAATTAGAGAAGATTTGCTTATATATGTATAATTTAAAGAACGGTTCACTTAGGGACGGATTGAGAAACTAAAAATAAGGGAGGCTAAAATTACCCACTTATAAATTATATTAAAATAGGAAATTAAAATGAAAAATATGAAAATAATTATTAAAACTAAAAATAAAGGGGCTAAATTTATACACTTATAAATTTTATTAAAAAAATAGGAAACTAATGATGAAAAATAAAAAAATAATGATGAAAAAGAACAAAAGTAAGAAAATAATGAAGGAAATGAACAAAAATAATGAAGGAAATGAACAAAAATAATGAGAATTTGCCCAAGCGATTAGAACTTGGGCGGGGGAGGCTACCAACAGCTAAGCCAACAGTGCAGCCCAACTTTTGTGCTAAAGCTAGGGCGATATTATATATATATATAAGGCACACGTGACCTGAGTTATTGCCAAAGCTACCCCTTTTAGCAATCCGTTCTTGAGTTCACTATAAAAATCTTCATTATTATTGCTGAACAATCTTTAGTACTTAAGTGGCTCTAATATTTATTATAAATGATATAAATTATTCGATAAATTTAAATAAAAGTTGGTCATCTGTCAAATGATTGTATATATCTCCTATTCTCCTTACGAAAAAGAGAGATTGGTATTAACTAAATAAATTATTCTAAACATATTTTTATCTCTAAAATAGAATGCAAATATTATTCATAAAAAGTGAAAATAAAAGTAGGGTAGGAGAATGCAATGTGCATGATATTAGCGGCAACATTATTTACGTAATTCTTACAAAGTTGTTCACACGAATATTATTTTACTTATTTCCTACCGATATTTACACTTGAAAACAAAAGGTGATGATCAACGAATAATACACATGGGTTAAGCATGTAAGCATATCACGCAAAGTGACCATTTTAATAATTGGTTAAGCCTGTGTGAACCGAAAACATGAGAGAATGTGAAGAAATGTCTCACGTTAAGAATTAAAAAAAAAAAAAAAGCTTAATAAAATTCTATAACATGTTATAAGTTATCCCATTCTTATCCATTCTATTTTAGTATTGAAATTTCAATTAGATTTTGGAAATTATTAATACAATACGTCATTTGGGTTCGTATTTGAGATTAATTATTTACAAGTTAACATTAAAACTAATTGAACTAGACTTACTTGACAAAGTTACGAAGTCGATATAATTCATTATTTTTTTTTCTTCAACGACATTAATGGGGAAAGAGAGCCGGGTGAAAATTTGAGTCGAATCACGTTTTAGGTAAATAACTATGTATCTGATTCAATCCAACTCTTATTTTTTATGTAAATCAAATATAAAATCTTAATATCTTATTTTTAAGCGTGAAATCGAAAATTACTATATTGTAAAGCTATTGACATATACTTGCTACTAGATTGTTCTCATATATATATATATATATTGTGTCCAAAAAGTAGCCAAATTAAAATGCTGACTAAACTAAATTTTCCATAGTCCATGCGTGCGTATGAGTATTTTGACAATATCCCAATGACCAACGAGATTCATCATGAAACCTTTATATTTTATTTCTTGTAATTGATTTTTAACCAATATATAAGTCAAGCAAGTCAATGAGGAAAAAAAAACAAAAACAATGGGGAATGGGAACTGCTTGGGTCGATTAAATTAATTGCATTTGTCTATTTTCTTGGGTCAACAAAGACGGTGTGATGATCCATCGAAATCAAGAGAATCTTTATAATATCATTTTTCGGGGGACACCTTGCCTTCTTTCACAATTTGTCCCTTTTTTTTTTTTTTTTTTGAAATTGATTACTATATCTGCTTGTTTGTTTGCATTTGGCAACTTGTATTTAATTTTTCTCCATGTTGAAGAAATGTTGGCAAGATGTGATGGATGAACAACTGTTGGCAGCTCAAGACTTGTATCTAACACTGCTGGTGAGACTTTATAATGCCACAGTACATATGATCTTGTTTTGTATAATATTGAACAACTCTTTCATGTAGGAAATTCTACAAAAGGAATGATCCATCTTATTAAATGGGTCACCAATCAAGTTCGAAAGTTGTCGATGTTTCAGTGGGCGCATCTGCTGAATGAATACATTCTTAGTTGATAGTATAGATTTATATGCTAATTTTTTAAGTAATATTTAACTTATTTTTACACGACGAATTTATCATATGAGTCCATCCACTCATTACAGAAGACATAACCATGTAATTGTATATACAAACAATTTGTAAATTCCCATATCTTATATACATGTACCCGCTTTCAACAAATAAAACATATTATATTGGTGTGGTGTACACGTACACATATATTTCACACATTTTAAAAATTACATGTGAAGATGTAAACTCCTCAATCCTCATATCAATGATTAGGAAAATACTGTATTTAAATGCAGAGAAGGTTTTTTATGAATAAATATGCTCATTTATTTTATGATTGATTATAGAAGGTTTTTTTTTTATTTAAATATAATAATATGAACCGTTCAAGTTCTAAAAACCTCTTATAAAAATCAAATATGCTAAAAGTCAAATAACTTAGTGGTGATTTAGTCAATTTGTATGTATAATTGAGTTAACGGTTCACCATAAGTATGTTATTAACTACTACGGAAACATGTAATAATTTTTATACATGTCAAGCAATCTCCAAATTTTAATTTTGTGTGTGGAGAAAAGTATATCTTCATATTACATGATACTTTAAAAAATCAACCGTTCTAATTATTGTATTTGCATATAAAAAAGTCAATAGTCAACTGTAAGAGAAATTAGCCCATATGACTAACTTACCTTGGAAGCAAGTAGTTTCCTAAAAAATCATGCCTCTCACATTTTAACGATTATTCCTGGTTGAATACTAATCTTACTCAATTCCGTGCATAGTGCAAAATATCAAATTCAACTTTTGTTAAATATATAATTTCATATTCAATTCTCGTAAAACATAATTAAAATTGACACTTAATATATAATTCTCTTATTAAAAAATCCTTGGACATAAATTCCAACATCTTAGGTTGAGCAATGAGCACTAATAGCCCTCACTTTGAATTTGGATGTCAATCGATAAGAACCGACTTAAGTGGCACTCAACTCAAGGGTTTTAGATGAGCAGCCTTGCTTGCAGCCTTGACTCTAGGGCTGTCTAATAATTATTTTTTTGAGTTCTCTAATTGAAAGATCATACAAGTGAATCCTTTCTCAAATGCTGCAACAATCGAATGAAGACACATGTGTGCAAGAATAACCAACTTATTTGACCCGCCGTTTGTGATCATAAGCTATCTTCAGAAAGAGGACAATTATTGTGCACTCAACATGCATATAAAATTTATCCTTAAAGAAAAACATTTAAAATTTATAATTCATTATCCTTAGTGAAAAACATTTGAATTTTATAGGGTCAATGATGATCCTTAATGATACATTATTTATAAATAAATAAAAAAAACCGTATATATATAGAGGGAAAAATGTAACAACACATAACTAAAATACACTTACGTACTAATGTTTATAACTTAAAATTCACATTGATGTTTGGTTCATCCAAAATTTAGACTAAATTAATTTAAGTCATAAGCTCTCCTATCACCACCATATATCCAAATATTCTAAGATTCAAAAATTAAACTCTATGTGATAAGCTCTTTCATCAGTACCCATTTCCAAACATCCCCTCCCTTCCAAACTTTATTTGACAATTCAGCGTAAATTTAGTTTTTAGAGTTGTCTCCAAGTGTAATTTTCCTATACAATCTTACTTTCACCGACTGAAGAATATATTAAACTTTAGTTCGGACAAAGAGAGAGTAGCTCTTAGCCATGAGTAAAAAACAAAAAATGTCGATCGTCATGCGAGAAGAGAAATTTCTTCGACATTGACTACGAGAGCTCGGCTGGTAGCAAAGTCCAAAAGGCACCGATTGGCTCGAGGATTTTAAAACTAATTTATTTGACTCATTTGTGTCAATAATTTGAAAACCAAGAGCATGAGAGAGCGAGAGAGAGAGAGAGAGAGAGAGAGAGGCAATAAAGAGGGTTGGAAATTTTGACACAACGTGCAACTTTGATTAGTCTTCATATATATAGATATATATATATATATATATTAATTTCTTGCTTAATTTTCTCTTCTCCTAGTCATCAACTTTGATTAATGAGTCAAATATTAAGTTATATGCCACATATATAGTTTACTAGAGGTTCAATTGAAGAAAACGAGAATTTTTAACCTCTTTTTTTCCTCGTTAAAAGTGTATGGTGTGTTTTTGCATATGTTCGTGTAGGATTAATCCTTGATGTTGGGATTTTGGCGCTTAATAATATGAAGTTGATATCAAATCAATCAACACTTTTTATATTTTTCGATAATGTTTCGATTGTGACAAAAAACAATTAATAAAATGGTGAGCATTAAATATGAGAATAAACAAAACTAATACTTGAATCACTAAAACCAGCCTATATGGTTGGTTTTGGATATTATTCTCTTGTAATGCAAGGTGCCCATTATCAGAAAGCTTCAACGAAGCAAAGATCAGAGTAACTGAGAGAGAAGACAAGAGAAAGAAGTTCTTGTATTGATCAAAAGTTAAAGAATATGGATGAAAATATAAGTGAATGTCGCCGAAATTTCGGTATTTTTGGCCGGCGGCATATAAGAAGGGGGGAAAGAAATTCGTCGAAATATCGAACAATTGTCTTGTTTTGAGTCCACCGATATTTTCCTGAGATCAAAACGATGAAAATACACTATTAATTCATGAAAATCAGACGTAAATAGAAGGTTATTTCATCGGGTCATGCCGCCGGGTCGAAAAACCCAAGTTGCAGACCCGACGGGAGGTAGGGGGAGACTGTTGTTAGTGACACGACCCACCCCCAATCCCCTGTACAAAAAAGTCAACCATTTGCCCCTTTTCGACTAAATTACCAAAATACCCTCAAACTTCTGAACGTCATAACTTCCTCCTTGGATGTCAGAATCGGACGTGCCACCTGTCTATGAACTCGTGACGTCTCGAACTACAACACAATCATCGGTCAAAGTCTGTTGATACCATATCAACCGACCACCCTAGCACAGGTCCCGCCAGGACAGGAAGGCCGTCGACAGATCGCCTGATCAGCACCCTCACGGCCCACGGTCCGCCGATCGGCAGCATACTGCAGACCCGCCATTCGACATCTGACAGTGAACAGACGACAGCTGGCTGCGACAGTCATCTAACCCACTCTGCCATACCAACTCCCTGACGGAGGCGGGTTGGGACTCCAGCTGGCGCCTCCTCCGGATGTCCAGGGCTTGTCAGACGGTTCTCAGCCACAAAGCACCACCTGCTCCCGTAACAGTAGCCCACCTACCGCAGTTATGACTACTATAAATACCCCGAAACCCTTCACAAAGGTAAGGGACTCAGAATCGATCCAGAGCACTGTATTTACTTGCCCCTCGGCATTCAGATACTAACTTAGGCATCGGAGCCCCTTTGGTCGGCACCACACCGGTGTCTAGTTTCGCAGGATCCCTGCCGAACCACAACGCCCCCAGCGGGCCCGAGACACCACGCGGCTGGTCCTAGAACCCCCAGCGGGTCTCATCGAGTTGGTCATCCAAGGATCAAACAAAGTCCATTTGGCCGCCCGAATGAAAAGTCAACATTTTTGCCCATTCTAGGGGCAAGATCGTCATTTTGCACCGTCCGTCCGAAAACACCCAACTAATCACCGATTAAGTTTACTAATTTGTCATTAATCCCTAATCTAATCCCAATTTCCGGGACGGGTAGTTGCAGTTAGCAGATGAATCTTTATACATATATAATTAACGTTATATAAATTAATAAAGTGAAGCCCAGCAGAGTTGACATGGGGCTTTTAAAGTCTATTGGAGGGACTTGGGTTCGACCCCCCAGCTGCCAAATACCATTATTTTTTTCCCTTTTTATTCATTTATTCCAATTTTTCAAAGGTTGGTCCTTTTTTTTTCTTTTCATTTTTTGTCCAATTTTATATATATCCATTACTTTCAATTTTTTAACAAAATTTGACCCTATTTTTTCATTCTTTTTTTTTTCCAATTTTAAATATATTAAACTTATTTTATCATTTTCTTATATTGAATTTTTGTATGTTTATTATTATATTTTTAACCATTTTAACATTCAATTATAGTAACTCACCTCAATTTATGTTTATATTTAAGATTTTATATTATTAGAGCATCTCCAAGGGAGATGTCAAATTCCAAACATCAAATTTAAATTTGATGGCTGACGTGGCAATTTGACATTTATACAATTTTACACTTCATCCGATATGTTAAATTAAATTATTATTTTAAAAGAAAGTAGGAAATAAACTGGAAAAAGAAAGAAGGAAACAAAATAAAAAAAAGAAAATAATAAATGAAAGTAGCTGCCAGCTGTTTTAAAAAAATAATAAAATATTCATTTGACATCTTGCTTTTGAGATGTTAAAAATAACAGCTGAATCACTAGCCTTCATTCCACATCAGCTTTGACAATTCGGTTGGAGTGGTGTGAGATGTCATTTATAGCCGTTAAATATCTATGTGGCACTTTTGACATATCAGTTGGAGATGCTCTTAGTCATCGTTAGACTCATATTACATCTTATTCATCATATATTTATTATATAAAATTTATTTTATAGTTTTTATTAGTCTTATATAACCATTATTGGATACTTAAGTTTTTCCCAAAGTTTCATTCCAAATTTCCCACTTTTAGACCAAATTTCCGTCATTTTTGTTGACCGTAAACGATATCGATATCGATATCGATATTTGGAGCGAGATATCCGTAAATTTGACTAGCGATATATCCGTCTATATCGATATTTCAATCCTTGCTTTATATTAGAGCTTAGTCGCACACTGCAAGCAAGCAACACTAACTAACTCTAACTAATATTGTACTGCTGGACAACTGCCTAACAAAATTATAACTGACAAACTCCCTCAATTTGATGGCTTTAAAGTCAAATTGAAAGAGTGAACTTGAAACAAATTTTCAGCAAGAGTTTTGGTGAAGATGTCAGCTAATTAATCAGCTGACTTCACGTGTTGCACATTCAGGTCTCCTTTGACAACTCGTTCACGCACAAAGTGGTAGTCAATTTCAATGTGCTTGGCTCGAGAGTGAAAAGTTGGATTTGCTGAAAGGCTTGCAGTTGAAGTACTATCACAGTAGATAAGTGGTGCCTTGAGAAGAGGAATGTGAAGAGCACATAGCATCTGACGAATCCAAGCAAGTTCAGCTGATGTAATGGCTAATGCTCTATATTCTGCTTATGTACTAGATCGAGAGACTGTGTTTTTCTTCTTAGAAGTCTAGGAGATCAGATTGAAACCAAAGAATACAACCATACCAGTTGTACTGCGCCTGTCATTGGGATCTCCTATCCAATCTGCATCTGTGACTGCTTCCAGATCAATATAACTAGGTTGATAGAGTAAACCATGATCCACAGTGCCTTTTTAAAAACGAAGTATTCTTTTCACGGCCATAAAATCATTTTCACAAGGGGAGTGCATGTATTGACAAACCTGATTTACTGAGAAAGAAATATCAGGTAGAGTAAAGGTCAAGTACAACAATGCTCGCGCGATACTTCTGTAATTTTGAGGATTATCATATGCAGGACGATCAATCTTTCTTAATCCTGATAAAGGAAAAGAAGGGGTATCTACAATATTGCTTTGTAACATATTTGTCTTGATTAGCAACTCTGTAATGTATTTTGATTGAGACAGAAACAAACCAGAAGTCGTATGTGAAATCTGAATCCCTAAGAAGTAGCTTAATTCCCCAAGATCTTTCATGTCAAATTCATCTGTAAGGGCATCAACAACATCCTAAATAGCAGAGTCTGAACTTCCAGTTAATATAATGTCATCCACATAGAGGAGGAGAATAACAATTCTAGTAGGTGTTTGTTTAACAAATAAAGAATCATTAGCCCAAGTAGTGTTGAATCCTAGACTAGGGAGGAAACTTGTGAACTTTTCATTCCAAGCCCCAAGGGCCTGTTTAAGACCATAAATGGATTTCTTAAGTAAGCACACCTAGTCCTTAGGTACTTTACCACCAAAACATGGGGGCTGGTTCATATAAATCTTTTCTTTGAGGTCTCCATGCAAGAAGGCATTTTTAACATCCATTTGCTTGAGTTTCCACTTGTACTGAGCTGCCAAGTGATAACGCCTAAACTACGTATTAAATTAAACACGTAGTTTGAGTATTATGTAATTTAAACCCTTTTTGTGTAGTTATAGTATTGGTAAATAGGGATCATTCTTAACCGGGGAAATTAGGGAATATTAATAATATGTTAGTTAAATAGAATAATGAATAATCAAAGAATAATGAATTGAAAAATTAAAGAATTAAATAATCAAATAATTAAATAATTAAATAACAAAGAATTGAAGAATTAGAGAATAAAAGAATGAAAGAATTAATGAATAAGAGAATCAATGAATTAATGAAATAAAGAATAAAAGAATAAAGATGGGGTTTTTTTTAGGGATTGTGATCATACAAAACAAGTAAAAATATAAATAAACTAATTATATTCCTATTTTTAACATATATACAAGTGGACTTTCTTTGAACACAAATTCTACCAACACTCTAACATCTGCAAAATTTAAACATATTACAAAATTTTACTTTCACCATCTCACTCATGCATACATTTTTTTAATATTATAAATACACCGAACCGCGGTCATAAACACTTATAAAATGATTAACCTAATGTTTATGATTTGAATGTGTATTAAACATTTAAATCTCTTCAATTTTATACTAAGTGCACCGAACAGCAGTCATAAACACTTAGCATAAAATTGAAGCGTAAGCACTCAAATGTATGAAGTAAATGAAGTTCGAAAAGTAGAACACATTATAATGATATCCTTGTCTACAAAAGTTAGAAAGAAAATACCCACAAAAATATTGAATATAAAAAAATAAAACCGAAACAACAATGAGAGTTTAAGCAAGGAAAAGAACAAGTTACACTTTCGGAATCCAAGAAAACTTGTGATTCCGAAAATGGATGGAAAAAATGAAATGTTATTCATAAGATTTTCTGACAGCAGAATAAACCTTATGAAGATGGAGGAATAAACACGAGAATGCGAACTTAAACTCAAGAATTGCAACGGAAATACTAATCTTGATATTTCTAAAGGAAGGATACAATTTGTGTTTTGGAGCTCTCTCTCAAAAAAAGTCCCTAAACAAGTGAATTGAACTCATATTTATAGGAGGGAAAAAACTACTAAAAAATTAAAATAAAGTAAATAACAATTACAATAAAAAAATAGATAGAAATGAAATGATGACTAATTAGGAAAAATGATGATTAATGATGAAATTAGGCATGGTTAGGAATTAACTTGTGACTGGAAAATCAGAGAAAATAGAGAAAGTGGGAGCAGTTTGGAGTGGGTTGGAGCTGTTGGGCTGATATGTGGCTGGGGGCAGATCAGATTGGACCAGGTAGTAGATGGATGGTGCAGTAGACTGAGTTGGGTAGTTGGAGCAATTGGGATGTGCAGGCTCACGAGCTGGGTTGGTGAAGGCGCATGCGTACGGTTGGGCTGTGGGTAGCGTGATCCGAGGTTGGTGATATGTGCGCTGTACATCTGAGCAGGTTGCTTGTTGGATCAAAAGTGCGACGTGGGCTCGAGCGGGCTCGAGCTGGAGATGCGCGGGTCAAGGGCTGGATTGGTGATGGATCAGGTGACTGGGCGCGCGATGGGCTTTGGATTGCGCAGCAAAAGATTGGACCGGATGCTTTGCTGCAGGGCTGGAAGGGTTCTCGGGCTGGGCTTTTCTCATTCTTTCTGGGCTGCACAAACAAAAAAGGCTTAAATTTGGGCTTAATAAAATTAATAGTAATTTTTTTATATAATTAAACCGAATTTCGTCCATATTTTCTTCGTTATAATTCCGATCGGGACGATTCTTTCGCCAAAACGCTCCAAATTACAAACTTTATTTATTTAAACAAAAAAAATCACAAAATATATTATTTTATTTTATTATTTAATATTTTAATATTAAAAGTCAAGTATAAAGGGTATAAAATAATATAAAATAATGCTTATTTAATGACCTATCAAATTTTCCCACACTTAAACTTTGCTAGTCCCTAGCAAATACTAAAATTAAACTATGAATTCAAAACAAGTAAACCCTTAATCATTTGTCTCAAAATTTCATCAATATTATGGCATAAATAATAGAAATGAAGTACTTTTGCAAAACCTCAAAGAAACACCTCAAGATAAAGATTAAACATACTTAGCACAAATGAACCAAAACCATAAGTTTACTCAAGTGATTGACTCAACTAATCAAAATTTACCATCTTAAGGATCATAAGGTCTTTATGAAGGTTGTAATGGGGCTAAGTTTAGAGGCAAGGAATATATAGGACAAGTGGTGCTCAAATTCGTTCCAAGACTCAAACGATTCCCAAAACATAACATAACTTCTCGACCTTAGTGCAATGATATCATGAATTCATCCCTTCGAACATGTTCAATCATTCAAATGTAAAGGACTTAACTCAAATATAATCAATCCTTATTACCTTGATAGAAACTCAACATCTTTTTTTTTTTTAATATCAAGGTAATAACATAATATACAAAGTTTGAGTAAGTGAATCCATACACATAAAAGTCTTCAAAACATCATCAATTTTTCTTCACACCTGTTTGGTCCTGAAATGACCAACTCGATGAGACCCGATGGGGGTTCTAGGACCAGCCGCGTGATGTCTTGGGCCCGCTGGGGGCGTTGCTGTTCGGCAGGGATCCTGCAAAGACAAGACACCGGTGTGGTGCCGGCCAAAGGGGCTCCGATGCCTAAGTTAGTATCTGAGTGTTGAGAGGCAAGTAAATATAGTGCTCTGGATCGGTTCTGAATGTCTTACCTTTGTGAAGGGTTTCGGGGTATTTATAGTAGTCATAACTGCGGCAGTTGGGCTACTGTTCCGGTAGGTGAACCACTGTTCCGGAGTAGGTTGTGCCTTGTGGTTGTGAGTCGTCTCACAAATCCTGGATATCCGGGGGAGACGCCAGCTGGAGTCCCAACCTGCCTCCGTCAGGGAGTTGGTAGGGCAGGACTGGTTAGGTGACTATCGCGGCCAGCTGTTGTCTGTTCATTGTCAGATGCCGAGTGGCGGGCCTGCAGTTTGGTGCCGATCAGGCGATCGGTCGGCGGCCTTCCTGTCCTGGAGGGTCCTCTGCTAGGGTGGTCGGTCGATATGGTATCAGCATAAGTCCCCTAAGTCTTTGACTGAGGTGGATTTCCTTGGTCGAGGACTTGTGATGACGGCCGGTGCCTGTCGACCGACCAGGGCGCTGCACCCTGTATCCCTAGTAGCCCCCCAAGTCTTGGACCGAGGAGGTGCACCGTATGTCCGATGTGAAAGGAGTCCCCGTTGCCGAGTTTCGCAAGCTGCCCACCGTACAGGCCGAAAGATGGGGGAGGGGCGGCTGAGGGGAAATGGCGGGGACACATCGGTCGCAGTGTGCATGCCGATGGAGAGAGGAAGCATGCCGTCGGGAGAGATGCCGAGAGGCTCCAGTCGGCATGCGGTAGTGATGTACACTGGTAGGTGTACGTACGTATGTACGTAGGTGGGAATGTATGATACCGATGGGCATACAGTACAAGGTCGTATCCGTATCCGAAAGGTGGCCGTATCGGCCTGGTGACCGTCAGATCGGAAGCGCGCATCTCGAGGTAGGCCAGGGGCCTATAAAAGGGGGCGAAAGCTTTTGACTTTTTCACTTTTTACTCAGAGCATCTGTGGAGTAATTTCAAGTGCCGACTGAATTGGAGCTTGCCGAGAGGAAAGGAGACACGTGAGACCAATTCGACCGAGCGAATATTACAGGTATAATTTCTGCCGAACGGCATCCCTGCTCAGCATGTGTTCCGTAGCTTAGGTGCTTAGTTGTAGCTTCTTTGTTTTGGTAATTTGTAGATGTCAGAGTCAGAGTCAAACAGTGGATCTGGGGTTAGGTCCCCTTAAGCTTTTGGCGGGGAAACACCGTCTGGTTCGGCAAGCGACGTGCGCGCAATGGGTCAACGTCCACTAGTGGGTCCACTAGTAGTGCGTCATCGTCCAGCAGCGGTGACAGCCTAGATCAGGCTCTTAGGTTGCCGAGGAAGGAGGTGAGGCAGCAGGGCGGATACAGCACGTCGGGTGCCGTCGGGTCCCAACCTGCCTCCGTCAGGGAGTTGGTAAGGCAGGACTGGTTAGGTGACTATCGCGTCCAGCTGTCGTCTGTTCATTGTCAGATGCCGAGTGGCGGGTCTATAGTTTGGTGCCGATCGGTTGGCCGTAGGCCGTGAGGGTGCCGATCAGGCGATCGGTCGGCAGCCTTCCTGTCCTGGCGGGTCCTGTGCTAGGGTGCCGATCAGGCGATCGGTCGGCAGCCTTCCTGTCCTACTATGCTAGTCTCGCAACGGAAGAACGTCAAAAGCTCTATGCCTCGATATCTGCCTCAACGTTCACCCCAACGCTATCACCACGACCTGGAGGGAACATTTAAAACCAAAAGTGTGAGTGGACTAGAATAACTAAAAGTTTTAAAATCAGTTTATCACCAAATCAAAGTTAAGGAAAAAAAATAATAATAAGTGTTCCCTCCGTTTTAAAAATAGGCATGCCCAACTAAGTATTAGAAAATCATAACATGAAACATCATAAGAAACAGAAACACTATAAAACGGATATAGAAATCATAGTATGTGCGTCATAAAATCATATCATAACTATGAACATCAAACCATCATTTTCCGATCAAACCTGCTGGACCTATCCGAGTCTTTAAACTCAACCAGGCCTCAAATATAATTTCCGAGTCTTTAAACTCCCGAGTCTTTAAACTCAATAGGCCTATGGGGGTAATATCATATATGTCCGAGTCTTTAAACTCCCGAGTCTTTAAACTCAATCCGGGCCCGTCCCCCGTTAATCAATATCCGGGTCTTTAAACCCAAATCCAGATCCAGCAAATCCAATCCCAATTCATTGTAAAACCATGTCTAGATCCATATCCAAACTCGAATTCGAAATCCCCGGTCCGAAGCCCTTCCGACGTTTAGAACCGACATTCCGAACCCCAATCCGGAAATCTTCTTTTTGATCCAAAACCCACATTTACTTACAAAGTATGTTTCACAATCCATTTATCATCATCAGAAAATAGTTATAGCTTGAAATCCCCAAATATGGTATCAAAATCCAAAAACCAGCTTTTCCTCGAAAATACGTGCAAAATCCCGAAAATGTCTCGAAAAACGTGCAAACACATCAACCACATATAATCATCATTAGAAAGCGTAAAAACATATTTAATATCATAAAACATCCATAAAACAATTAGGCATGCTCGAGTTTAAAGAAAGAGTCCACTCACAGCTCGGAACGAGTCAATCGCGCTCCGTGCGCTCCTCGACCGTCTCGGGTGCCTCCCGTCCTGTCAATATGCACCAAATAGGGTCATAAACACATTAAGGATACTAACCCTAATTTCCCTAATTTTTTGGGAATTTATTAATATTTTAATCCTAGACCCTAAACCGTCTGGGTTCCCGAACAACCTCCTAACATCGTCCGATTCACCCGAAAACCATACCAATGAATTCCTTAAGACATTTAGAACCAAAATCATGTTGGAAGCTTGGCCGGAATCCTTCCCACACGCCTCCACGTGCCGCCCAAAGTGGCTGCGCGTGGGCCTCACGCGCCTGCTACAGTGTTTCTCCTACCTCGAGTCACCCGGTTCAACACAGTTGAACCGGCGTGACCGGTTCTCCGCCGTTCATCCATCAAGTCCGTCCAAACCAATCCCAAGAGCTTCGTCCCATCCTAAGCAAGCTAACCCCGTCCTAACATCGAAGAACCATGGCCTCAAACCCACCGTTCACGGCCTCGAAACAGACGGCCCGTGGCCCCTGTTTTGGCCGCTGGGCGCCTAGGTCCTCCCCCGGCACGGCACCACAACCAAACAGCTTCTGGGACCTCCAGGAGTCTCACCCTGGCCTCCAAATCCCTCGACTCTAAGCCCAACTCCACGACTTTCGATTTAAAATTCACGGGAAAAACAGAGGAAGTGGGCTTACCTTTCGATTCAAGCTCCGCCGTGTGCACCGCCGCGTACCACGGTGCTCGTTGGACTCCCTGCAGCCACTTGAACCTCCTACCACCTTGGTTTGATCCACCTCACGGTACAACTGCCACCCCTGTCTCACAACCTCCCTGTTTTCCTCAGAACTCCGCCGCACCACCACCTTGTCTCCGGGCACGATTCCTCCACCAAAACACGATCACCAGCTCCACCTTGACTCTCTGTCACTCTCTCAGTTCACTCTTCACTCACTCACCCCCCTGAATCGATCACTGTCTCTCCAATCTCTTCTCTCTGTTTTCTGTGTGTTCAAGCACGATTGCACGGTTTGCCTTGGACAAAATGTGGCCGTGCACACGATCGATCTCCCTAGAACATCCAACCACCCACACGTGTCCAACAGCCAATGGCTCAGCACAAAATATCCCTGCAACTTGCCCTTATCTGATTGGGCGGAGGGAAAAGACTAAAATACCCTTCATGCACAAATTACCATTTTACCCTCGTACTTTCCAGATCCGTAAATATTCCGTCTGACGTCCGAAGACAGCGTGCCGCCTGTCATTGTACTCAGGACGTCGAGACCTATCTAACGGTCCTCGGTCTACATGAAAATCACAAGTCCTCCAAAAAGTCAACATTTGTCCTCATTTAGTCAAATTTACGGTAACGCCTTCAATCTTCCGAACGTCATAACTTTTTCTCTTATTGTCCGAATCGAACCTGCCACCTGTCTACGGACTCGTGACGTCCTAAACTACGTCACGGTCAAGGGTCAACAGTTATCCAACTGGTAAATTGAAAAGTCAACTTTTGGCCTACTATTCACAAGGGCAAAATCGTCCTTTCATACAAAACTTTTTACAAAATTACATTTTTACCCTTCCCGAAGGTACGGGTTGTTACATATGCAGAGGCTAGAGGCCGAGCAGGGCGCCGCTCGGCAGAGGGAGGAACGACTGCGGGCGCGTGAGCGGGAGGGCCATGCCGCGTGGAAGCGGGTGGCAGAGCTGGAGAAGGAGCTTCAGCAGGAGAAGGCTCGGGCGGAGGCAGCCGAGAGGAGGATAGCGGACCGGGAAGAGATGGTGCATGCTTTCTCCCTGCAGCTGAACGAGCAGGAGAAAGCCATGGGTGAGCTGCAGGGGAAGTGGACCAGCTTCGCGTCCTGCTGTCAGCCGATCGGCAGAAGACCCTGGAGGACTTCATGGCGGACCCTGTGTACGCGAATCACCTGGACCTGGCGCTTGCCGAGGTAGAGGATGATTGTGTACAGCGCGTGTTGTACTTCAACCCCGGGGTCACGCTCAACTTCCCGTGGCTGGACGAGCCCCCAGCCCTGACTAAGACCTTCACACTGGATGGGAAACAGTCGAATGCCGAAGGCGAGCGGCCAGCCAGTGCGGAGAAGGCTGCAGAGGCATCCACTGCCGACCAGGCGGAGGCGGCAGACGAGGAGGTGGTGGTAGTGTGAGGCTGAGGGTCGTGTAGGTTGTTTGTGTAGGCTTTTGTTTTTTTTTTATTTGTAATCCGGGGAATGCCCCGTGTAACATGTAGCGCGGAATTGAAATGAATGAAATTGGGATTTACATGTATCAACTTGTCTACCGTGCGAAGTCACTTCGGCTTTTTGTGTTTGCTTTTTTTTTTTGTTTTTTGTTGCTTGTTGTGAATGAGAATTGCCGATAGGCGAGTACTTCGCGGTTTTGTGCATGTGTAGGCATGCCGATCGACGGGGCTTTAGACTGGTAGGGACCAAACGGTCATAATGATAAATCCAAAAAACAATGTTCATAATCACCAAAATCAATTCGTAATGACGAAGGCCAATTGAAGTCGACTGATTTTGGACCAAGTAAACGTTCGTCGGCAGGGCAAGTAGATGCCGTTTGGGTGACCTGGTAGTGCCGATCGGCAATAGTGAATAGGCTACCTGGTTTTTAAGGACTAAACGAACATTTAGATAAATGAAAGAACATTTGGTCGGAAAGGCAAGTTCGACTGGAGATAGCCAAATCGAATTACAACAAAACGTAAAGCAGTTTACATAGGGTGGAATTTCTAAGTATAAAATAACTTGAGATGATCCGCATGCCACGGGTGTGTAAGCGAACGTCCATCCGTAGTCTGGAGCTCATAAGTGCCTGGACGACAAAGTTGAGTAACCAGGTAGGGGCCCTCCCACGTGGGTCCGAGTGTCCCATCAGCACGTTCTTTTGTAGCAGTAGACTCCCAAATTGGTGCGGAAACTGGTGTGGATTTGATCATCGGGGTGCATCCTGATTTGGTTGTAGCCAGAGTACGCATCCGTGAAGCTGAGGAGTTCATGGCCAGTCGTGGCGTCGACCAAGAGATCGATCTTTAGAAGAGGGAAGCTATCCTTCGGGCAGGCTTTGTTGAGATACGTGAAGTCGATGCACATTCGCAAAGATCCGGAGGGTTTCTTGACGAGTACGACGTTTGCGACCCACATGGCATAAACGGCCTTGCGCACAAAGTGGATGGTGCTGAGTCTGACGATCTCTTCCTGGATGGCAAGCTGTCGATCTGCGTCATAAGTCCGCTACTTTTGAGTGACCGGTTTGAAGGAGGGGCTGATGTTAAGCCTGTGGCAGATGACGTCCGTAGATATGCCAGGCATGTCGGCGTAGGACCAAGCAAAGACCTCACTGTTGTCCTGGAGAAATTGGATGAGTTGCGCCCTGATCTCAGGATCGAGTGTGCTCCTAATTTTCACTTGCCGCTCGGGGTTATGCAGGCAAAGGGTAATCAGCTCCATATCCTCCACGGGTTGCGGCGGTGAGACGGCAGAGAGGTCGCTCGGGTCCTCGGGGGGACCCGCCCGTATTTGCTCAAGGAGCTCGGAGTCGACGGGGTCGGCCTCGTAAGCAGCCTCGGCAACGGCCATGGTTTCTCGCTTGTCGCATGGGTTGAGCTTTGTCAAGGCGGTCTGATAGCAGGAGCGGGCAGATTGTTGATTACCGCGGACTTGACCAGTTCCCATGATGGTTTGAAACTTCATGAGAAGGGCCCGAGTGGAGATGACGGCGCTGAGCTGGTTGAGGAGTCCCCTCCCCAAAATGACATTATAGGCGGTGGGGCAATCCACCACCAGGAAGGTGGTGATGGCCGTTGCGATTTTGGGCGCGCTTCCTAGGGAATTAGGCAGGGAGATGGTGCCGAGGGGCATAACAGAATCGCCTGAGAAGCTGAGTAGCGGGGAACCAGCGTGGGTGAGGCTTGTGGAGTTGATACCCAACTGGTTGAAAGTGTCCATGAAGAGAATGTTCATAGAGCTGCCAGTATCCACCAGGATCCTCCCAACATCGAAATTGGCTATCTGAGCGCGGATGATCAATGGATCGTCGTGGGGAAAAATAACCCCCCGTTCTTCTTCCTCGGAGAAGGTGATGGGCATCCATCCAGCCCTTGCGACCTTGGCAGCGCGTCCATCCTCGATGTTGAAGATTTGGTGGTTGGATGTCGTGGCGCACAGAAAGTTCTTCTTGGCCCGGTTGGAGGTGCAGGAGGAAGAGATGGTAGGGCCTCCACTGATCGTGTTGATTTGTGGCAGACCCTGCGCGGGGCGCGCGTGCTGGAGGAACTGGTTGATCTTCCCCTCCCTTACGAGTGCTTCCACGATGTCGCGGAAGGCCACACACTCGTCGATGGTATGGCCGTTGAACTTGTGGTACTGGCAGTACAGGTTGGACTGGACGCCCGGGCGGGGGCCAGGTGGTCGCGCACGTGGCCTGGGGATTGTGCCCTCAATGTTCATCAAGACATTCTCGAGGGAGGTGTTCAGCATGGAATAGGTTTCGTACTTTGGGGTGGGCCCCGTGTGGGGTTTGCCTGACTGGTGGTGGCCCGATCCCTGCCCCTTGTTGTGGTACTTGTCCCTCCCACGATGATCATTGTTGTATGTCCCCTTCCGCTTACCTGGGCGTGAGTCAGATCGGTGATCCGTATGCGCGTTATTAGTTGGCGGAGGTGACTGTGCCTACCGGTGGCTGGGAGGTGGAGGGCGTACGCTACTCACGTCAGGTCGGGGCGCGACCTGGGGAGAGTTGAAGTGCTCCGCCTTGGCATGTATTGCCGCCTGCCGCATGAGCTCATTGTAATCGTCCCAACCCTGGGTGAAGGCATGGTACTTGAAGGTGGATTCCCGCAGCCCGTTGCGGAAAGCCCGGTAGGCGGCCTTGTCATCCGTCTCGTGGCATTTGGAGTACTCCAGGCTAAAACGAGAGGCGTATTGGCGTAGTGGCTTGCTATCTCTCTGTCGGAGAGTTCCCAAGTCCTCGGTTGTGAGCAGTCGATCCGTCTGGATCATGAACTGGTTTAGGAAGACCGTGCGTAGGTGGTCGAACGAGTCGATAGACTGTGGTTCCAGACGATAGAACCAATTGAGCGCGGCCCCAGTGAGGGTGGAGCTGAAAATCAAGCACTGCGCTTCGTCGGAGTGATTTCTGAAGGCGAGCGTGGAGTTGTAATTGTTGATATGGGTGTCTGGGTCGCCCTGTCCACCATATAGGGTAATCTTCAAGGGTTTGACCTCTGTTTCATGGCGGTACCGCATGATGCGGTCCGTGAAGGGACCAATGTTGGTCCGAGGCCGGGGTAGTGCCCCAGCCTTGGGTCTGGCAACCTCCAACTCCTGCATGCGTTGGAGGAGTTCCTGGACCACCTCGTCTGTTCGGTCGAGCCGATCTGCCCCGATCAGTCGGTCGCCGATTGGGTGATCTGCGATGCCGCCTCTGGGCTTCCCGGGTTGAGTCGGTCGCCGCCCAGACGAGGCCGTGGTCGAGCTGGCATTGTCCTCCGGCTGGTGCTTGTCGACCGGTGAGGAGGGACTGTTTGGAGGCTGGACGGAGAGCCGTGGAGGCTGTGTGGGTTGGCGTGTCAATCCAGACCATGACCGAGCGCCCTGCGATAGCATGGGCAGAAGCGGTTGTGCCTGGATACGGGGGTCGTGAGTCGGGTAAGTCAGACGGTTAGCCGGGGCTTGTGTCTGTTTCTTGTCGAGCAATTCACGGGCGTCACGGTAGATCTGCATTCCTGAGGGACCAGGTAGGTCGGTCTGGTGGAAGAGCAGGCGCCCTGACGCTTCTGGTCGGCAGGTGTCACCGATCTTGACTCTGCGGGCATCGAACTCCTACCGACGCGATGTAGCGGCCAAGGCCCGTTTGGTTGCCTCCCGCTGCTCCTCTAGTTCCTCGCGTGTGGATTGCAAGATGGCCAGGGTGCTTCCATGCTGCTCCCCCACACGTGGTTCCTGCTCTCGATGGGAGCGTTGCTTTTCCTGAGTTCGGCAACCTCCGACCGGAGAGTCCTCAGCATCTCGAATATGTCCTCGGAAGGCAGTATGGCTAGGGTTCGGTTGCGATCTCCCTGAGGGGTGTTGTTTAGCTCAACGTCATCCCGTTCGGCGGACATTGTCTGTCGGCAGAGGGTTGAGCCAAGGTATGTGAGTTGGTGGGTGTTTGCTGATTCCCACAGACGGCGCCAATTGTTTGGTCCTGAAATGACCAACTCGATGAGACCCGCTGGGAGTTCTAGGACCAGCCGCGTGATGTCTTGGGCCCGCTGGGGGCGTTGCTGTTCGGTAGGGATCCTGCAAAGACTAGACACCGGTGTGGTGCCGGCCAAAGGGGCTCCGATGCCTAAGTTAGTATCTGAGTGCCGAGAGGCAAGTAAATACACTGCTCTAGATCGGTTCTGAATGTCTTACCTTTGTGAAGGGTTTTGGGGTATTTATAGTAGTCATAACTGCGGCAGTTGGGCTACTGTTCCGGTAGGTGAGCCACTGTTCCGGAGTAGGTTGTGCCTTGTGGCTGTGAGTCGTCTGACGAATCCTGGATATCCAAGGGAGGCGCCAGCTGGAGTCCCAACCTGCCTCCGTTAGGGAGTTGGTAGGGCAGGACTGGTTAGGTGACTGTCGCGGTAAGCTGTCGTCTGTTCTTTGTCAGATGTCGAGTGGCGGGTCTGCAGTTTGGTGCCGATCGGTGGGCCGTAGGCCGTCAGGGTGCCGATCAGGCGATCGGTCGGCGGCCTTCCTGTCCTGGCGGGTCCTGTGCTAGGGTGGTCGGTCGATATGGTATCAACAACACCAGTTTCATGTCTTCAATCAAGTCTTTGGAACAAGGGTAAACGATGTCTATACTAAACTCAAGTGTTTAGATAATCATGGTGATGAAAGAAATGTTTAATGTGGGCTCAAAGGGGTTAAAACTAAGAGAGTCGCAACTTGTGTGCACAAAATAGGGAACATGGATGTATGAATTTATGTTGTTAACCCTAATGCCTTAATCATATCCAAAATCAGAGAGTTTAATGACTTAAAAGCTTTGAAAATCAAATAGAATAAGTTCTAGTACTTTAGTGCTCATTAAGATCTATTGCAAGCAGTTATGAGGCATATTTATATCAATTTTAAACAAAGAACTTATGAAACACTCATCAAAGATGTATATATAGTTCTAAAGCTCACATAAGGTTTAAATGATTCATGCTTATCTTAACATGCTCGTTTATGTACCAATTTACATGCATTATCATAAAAGTTATACTATTTTATCACAAAGTATTAACAACTGAATTCAAGTTATAGTGATCATCTTTATAGCCATAACAACTTATTCCCTTCATTATTATCAATGACAGGTTAAGGGGCAACTTTAGACTCGATAAAAAAAACGAAGAGATTCAAGAAAGCCGAAATATATTTTTTTTATTAAAAACAATTTTATTGCACACTTAAAATTGTAAACCACTCCCCCACACTTAAATTCTACATTGTCCTCAATGTAAGAAAGTGGAAGTGAAATGAACATAGACTCTAAGTAAGGAAGAGGATTTACGAAAATAAAATAAGAAAAACACTACAAAAAAAAAATAAAAGAGAGTGAAGGGATTAAAGAGAGCAAATCTGCGGTGATGACTCCTTCACGACTCGGGAATACATTGGGTTGCCTCCCAACAAGCACTTGAAATTTAATGTCTGGTCAGCCTAGACGAAGTGCTTGAATCAACTCATATGATGTGGGGTCGTAGCACCTTCGCTGTTTCCACATTGTGCTCTCCAAATTCCTCGATGTACGGCTTTAATCTGTGGCCATTAACTTTGAATTCCTTCCCAGCTTCAATGCTTTTGATCTGTATGGCTCCATGGGCAAACATATTAGTAACAACAAAATGACCTACCCATCTAGAACATAACTTACGAGGAAAGAGTCTAAGCTGGGAATTGAATAGCAAAACTTTTTGTCCAATGGCAAACGTTTTACTCTTGATCTGCTTGTCATGAAATGCCTTAGTCTTCTCCTTGTAGATCAGAGTGTTTTCGAATGCATCATTTCTTATTTCCTCAAGCTCACTCAGCTGGAGCTTTCGATGCAACTCGACGTCATCTAGCTTCATGTTGAAAGTCTTGACAGCCCACCATGCTTTGTGCTCTCGTGCCACCGGAAGGTAGCATGCTTTTCCATAGACCAACGGGTGACATCCTTATAGGAGTTTTTTAGGCTGTCCTGTAGGCCCAAAGTGCATCATCCAATCACTGGCTCTAATCCTTGCGACTAGGACCCACAGTTCTCTCTAAAATCTTCTTGATTTCCCTATTGCTGACTTCGGCCATTCCACTCGTTTGAGGATGATAAGGTGTAGAGACTTTGTGAGTGACACCGTATCGTTTCAATAAGGCTTCAATGGTCTTGTTGCAAAAGTGACTTCCCCCATCACTTATCAAGACCCGAGGGATCCCAAACCTGGAAAGAATGTTAGTTCTGAGGAAATCTGCAACAGTTTGAGTCATTAGTCCTGGTGGCTTTAGCTTCCACCCATTTCGAGACATAATCAACAACAAGTAAGATATAGAGATAGCCATTAGATTTAGGAAATGGACCCATAAAATCAATACCCCAAACATCAAATATTTCAACAGTTAAAACGTAATGTTGTGGCATTTCATCCCTTTGTCCTAAGTTTCCTGATCTCTGACATTTATCACAGACTAAACCGAATGAATGTGCATCTTTAAAAAGTGTGGGCCAATATAGTCCAGATTCTAAAATTTTGAGTGCAGTTTTTCAAGATCCAAAGTGGCCTCCACAAGCATGGTTATGGCAGAACTCTTGGACTGACCTATGTTCAATATCAGGGACACATCTCCTAATCAATAAATCTTCATAGTGTTTCAATAAATAAGGTTCATCCCAAACATAGTACCTAGCATGCTTCTTGAGTTTATCTTTTTGTGCACGAGTGAGAGTGGAAGGTAACTGCTTGGTGATTAAGTAATTTACGATATCAACATACCAAGGAGTACTTACCTGTATTCTGAAGAGTTGTTCATCCGGAAACATCTCCTGAATCGCCCCGGGATCTCGTTCATGTGCTATGCGACTCAAATGGTCTGCCACCACGTTTTCTACACCTTTCTTTTCTTTAATCTCGATATCAAAATCTTGAAGAAGAAGAATCCATCGGGTTAGCCTTGGTTTTGCTTCCTTCTTGGCTAGGAGATACTTTAGTGCTGCATGATCAATGTAAATAACGACTTTAGTTCGAAGTAAATAAGAGCAAAATTTATCTAAAGAAAACACAATAGCAAGAAACTCCTTCTCCGTAGTGGTGTAGTTCATTTGGGCATCATTCAAAGTTCTGGATGCATAGTAGATGGCGTAGGGCTTCTTGTCCCGCCTTTGTCTGAGTACAACACCAACTGCATCATCAGAGGCATCGCACATTAGTTCAAAGGGTAAGGACCAATCCGGGGCACAAAGAATGGGTGCAGTGCCTAAAAGATTTTTAAGCTTCTCGAAAGCTTCCTGACAGTCTGCATCAAAGACGAAGGGTGTCTCCTTCTGAAGCAATTGGCACAAGGGCCTTGCAATGTGGGAGAAGTCTTTGATAAATTTTTGGTAGAAACCTGTGTGACCAAGAAATGAACGGATCTCTCTCACCGATGTGGAGAGGGTAAGTGGCGCACAATATCAACTTTAGATTTATCAACTTCAATTCCTCTTTCAGAGACAATATGGCCTAAGACTATCCCTTATCTAACCATGAAATGACATTTTTCCCAGTTAAGTACTAGATTAGTTCTGACACACCTTTGTAAGATAAGTTCTAAGTGTTCTAAGCATGCATCAAAACTATCCCCAAAGACACTGAAATCGTTCATAAATACTTCAATTATTTTTTCGAAATATTCAGAGAAAATAGAAAGCATGCATCTTTGGAAAGTACTTGGGGCATTACATATATCAAAAGGCATTCTTCGGTAGGCAAAAGTACCAAAAGGACAAGTGAAAGTCGTTTTGTCTTGGTCATTTTGAGCGATACATATTTGATTGTACCCTGAATAACCATCAAGAAAACAGTAATAGGAGTGACCTGCTAACCTTTCAAGCATTTGATCAATAAAGGGCAAAGGGAAGTGATCCTTTCTAGTTACTTTATTTAGGCGTCGATAATCAATGCAGACTTTGTGTCCGGTCACTTTTCGCTAGGGCACGAGCTCGCCTTCGTTGTTCGCCACAACTGTGACTCCACTTTTCTTTGGGACTACTTGGACTTGTGAGACCCATTTGCTATCTGAAATTGGGTAGATGACACCACAGTCCAAGAGTTTGATGACCTCTTGTTTCACGACCTCCATCATTGGAGGATGGAGGCGACGTTGAGCTTCACAAGAGGGTTTTGCATCATCTTCAAGCAAGATTTGATGCACACAGGTTGTAGGGCTGATTCCCTTGATGTCTGACAGAGTCCATCCAATGGCTGTCTTGTACTTCGTCAAGACCCATACCAATCTGTCTTCCTGTGACTCGGTTAGTGCAGAAGACACTATGACGGGAAGAGTTTCGTTTGGGCCAAGATAGGCATACATTTGGTGGTCAGGAAAAACCTTGAGCTCGAGAATGGGGGCCTACACCACCGAAGGAGGAGTGGCATTAGTACTAACTGGAAGTGACAAGGGTTCCTGAGGATTTACCATTCTGGGGGCCTCATTTAGGGTCATGACTTCTTCCCAAATTCGAGGTTCTAGTTCATAATCCGTATCTTCAACCAGGGCGTCCCCCGATTGAGTTCAGCAAACTCCTTCCTGGATTATCATATTGAGCGTGTCTTCTTGAATTGACTCAAGATGTTTCTCTGTGAAAGAAGTGCACACGTCAACAGAAAAATTAGTTTGAGTTGTGGAACTAGGGTACCTCATGGCATCGAAAATGTTGAAGCCAATTTCCTCTTCATCGACTTCCATTGTTAATGTACCATTGAATACATCAATCTTCGTCTTGGTAGTTCTCATGAATGGTCTTCCCAAAAACATTAGTGGAGCTTGATTCGTAGGGGAATCCTCCATGTCTAGGACATAAAAATCCGCGGGGAAAATGAGCTGGTTAACCTGCACAAGAATATCTTCGACATATCCCTTAGGATACACATTTGAACGATCGGCTAATTGAATGATAACATCATCATGTTGTAGTTTACCTAAACCTAGGGCAACATATAACAAATATGGCATAACATTAATGGATGCACCTAAGTCTAGCATGACTTTATCAAAAGACTTGTTACCAATCACGCAGGGAGCAGAAAAACTCCCTGGATCCTTCAACTTTGGGGGTAACCGATGTTGGATTACAGCAGAAACTGTTTCACTCACCATCACAACCTCCTTCTCCCTCGTTTGGTACCTTGGAGTGCATAACTCTTTCAGAAATTTTGCGTATTTCGGTACTTGTTTGATGCACTCGATCAAGGGGATGTTGATTTGCACCCTTTTGAAGATTTCCAAGATTTCCTCATCGGATTCATCCTTCTTAGATTTGGAAAGCCTACTTGGAAATGGTGCATGCACAAACTGGGAATTAGTAACAACCGAACTTGAAGGGATTAGGTTATTACCTTGTGTGTGGGTAGGTTGAACTGGCGGTTGTGCTGTGGGGGTCGTAGTTGTCACCTTGTGCTTTTCCGCCTCAGAAACGGCTGGATCTGGCTCTATTTCATCGAGCACTTTACCACTTCGAGTGATAATCTCATTGGCTTCAGGTCTTGCATTCGAGTTGGGTGTAGGATGGGGTGGAAGCACCCCACTAGCTTGGATTTTACCCATGAAGTCCACGACCTTGCTCATTTGGTCCTTGAGATCAGCGATGTCTTTTTGCTGATTTTGCTGACCTGTGCCAAGAGCCTGAGTCGAAGCCATTAGTGTTTACTGCCATTGGGAAAAAGCAGCCAGCATTTTATCATAATCAGGATTAGAAGATGAAGAGATATGATTATTTGCATGATTATGAGAAAAGTTAGAAAATGGAACCGGGGGCCTTGGTTGCCATGTGGGCTTTTGGAAATGCTGAGGGTTCGGGGCACGGTTTGGGCTTGTCAACATGTGTTGAGGGTTAAGGACATTGTTCAGATCTCTCCAACTATAACCTTGGGTCCTTGGCCCTTCTTGAAATCCACCAATGACATGTGCCATTTCAGTCCCGGGGTCTTCCTCCCTTGCAATGTAGGGGCATTGGTCCTCAAGATGGCCTTGGAAGTATATGGAACACACCGGGGCTACCTGCTTCTTTAGTTCCAACACATTCGAAATTATAGAGGTGATCTTATCTAACTTAGAATCATTAATAACATGGGAACTCACCTCATGTACCTTTCTTGGAATAGGCTCGACACCTTCATATTGTGCATCATTAAGTGCACGGCTTACAAGTAGTGCACGACCGTCTACTAAACTCCGTGCTAAGAAACTTCCGTTAGCTGCAGCATCAAGTAGCCCTCTATCCCAACCTTTGAGTCCTTCATAGAAGTAGGTTAAGAGATAGCCTTCAGTGATTCCGTGAGTCGGGCATGAGGCACAAAGTTCCTTAAACTTCTCATAGTACTGGCTGAAATTCTCATCATGCTCTTTTTTGCTTGATGCTAGTGATCTTTTTTCTTAACACCGTAATCTTTGAGGCAGGAAAGTACTTGGTAAGAAATTCCTGAACCAGCTTCTCCCAGGAGTCAATATGATTGGGTGGGAGACATAGAAGCCACACCTGTGCTCTATCTTCCAAGGACAATGGGAAAGCTTTCAGCTTCATGATTTCCAAGTCCGCATCATTGGGACACATGCTACCGATAATGAATTGGAAATCCGTCAAGTGTTTGTGTGGATCTTCATTTCTGATTCCATGGAACTTGGGTAGCTGATGAAGGACTCCACTCTTAAGCTCAATATCTTTCTTGTTGGTTCTAGGCTCGGGATACTGGATGCAGAAATTTGTAGTGCCACTTGTGTTCGCACATGTCTACTCTCGGATACTCAGATTTCTTGCCATGACTACCGGTGTTCCGAAAGTCTGTTCCTCGTTTAGATTACTCTTCTCACTTATTGATTCACTGAGTATTGGGGATGGTGGTCCAGATGAGCTGGTTTTCTTAAGTGCATCTCTGAATGTTGCATGGCTTGGTGAGATGTCAAGTTACTTTCTAAACCGATCAAGCTTAGACTGATGAGTGTGCATTCATAAGTACGTACCTATATTAAAAGTGAACACTAAGTTAGAAGGTAAATATACACAAGTACTTAGCTAGTGAAAGTTAATTAAAAAAAATAGTTGGGACAAGAGTTAGGGTTAGTGTTCGGAATATAAGTTAAGAAAGTCACAATTAGCAAGAAAATGTGAGGTATAAACAAGTATAAATTTAAGCCGGAATTAACATATACACAAAAAGAGATAATAAGAGTATGAGAGTATAGATTTCATACAGTGTGACATAAATAGAAGCTAGAATTAACAAAAAGTCACGGTAATAGCAGGAAAATGCACAAGTTCAAAATGCATCTAAACTAATGCAACACAAAAGTATCTAGATGAAGTATGGTGTGAATGCATAAGAAAGAAATTATTAGAACCTGCACAAGACATAAGAGTTACGTGACAATTCATGAAAGAATGGCTTGCACCTTCGATCTCAGTTCCCTATATTCACTTAGTTTAGGGGGCTCGGTGATGAAATCCGAGCATCATGAAATCACAGGGAGGGTATTAACTATTAATGCAATAAGTAGAGCTTTAGAGGAATAACTTTCCCCTTCTGCTTCTCCCAATACTTTCCTGGGCGTATGGCCTGCACGTGCTGATAACCACCCTTCCACCATTCAACGTTAATCATGGCCAGTTGGGATAGATGTAACGGGAGAAGCAAGGATAATTTCGAGAACACCCCAAGGCTAGCATTGGCATATACTCCATTGGTGTTCTCTTTCTTAATCCAAAACTTGTCACCAGTCATAACCCTTCTAGACACCATAACCAACCGATGGAAGATTTGGTGAATTACCAAACCCGAGTGTTTACAAACCCCGCCCCAACCTCATGCCCATAGATTCGAGTCTATGGTGTGTGGTGATGAAATCAACACATCATGAAGGGTTAAAGAGAAAATAAACACAAGGGGCGCTACCTGTTCCCGAAAGTAAAATTTTGAAGAAAAAGGGGTCTTGAGATTCATGCAACTCTAAAACATTTAATAGGAAACAATATTTACACTTAGGAAAGTCACCTATATATATCTAGCTCCTTAAAATAAAAATTAATAAAATGAACAAGTATAATATACAATTCACGAAATAACACAATAAAGGCATTAAATACAATTGATGAGAAGTATATTATGAATATTGTGAACTAATATAATGTGGCAAGCATAAAACATAAAAGTTATGAACAAAAATGTATATACAAGTAAGAATAACTCAAGTGTGTAAAATTATAAACAAAATATGAACAAGTCTACAATTATGAACAAGTATGACAAAAAACAAGTAACATATATACAACTTATTTATGCTAACACAAAAATAAAAGGTATGAACAGTTTTATGTATAGGTAATTATAAACAAGTAGGAACATTTAATAAACATAATAAAAATGAATATTTAAAACACATTCTAAAATTAAGTATGCAACATTATAAACAAATTAAATCAAGCCTAAAACACATATATACACATACTTTCTTTTCTTATTTTTTTTTTCTTTTCGAATTAAATTGTTTATTTATTTAATACTATTATAATAAATATGTATTTATATTTTTCCGAGTTTTTTTTTCGAATTTTTTTTTGAGAGTTGAATAAAAATAATAAATAGACAAATAAATAAACATAAAATAAAGTAATTGTAAACAAGTAATATACATGTAATACTATGAAAGTGAACAAATAAAATATGAACAAGTAGTATGGCATCATAAATAAATAAATAAATAAAATTTAAGAATATGTATACTTAATTCACAAATATGAACATTTCAAATATAAACAATTTTATACATACTAACATATTAAGAATGTTTTTTAATTTCCCTGGCAACGGCGCCAAAAATTGATAACGCCCAAACTACGCATTAAATTAAACACGTAATTTGAGTATTATGCAATTTAATTATAGTATTGGTAAATATGGATCGTTCATAACCGCGGAAATTAGGGAATATTAATAATATGTTAGTTAAATAGAATAATGAATAATCAAAGAATAATGAATTGAAAAATTAAATAATTAAATAATTAAATAATCAAATAATTAAATAATTAAATAACAAAGAATTAAAGAATAAAAGAATTAGAGAATAAAAGAATGAAAGAATTAATGAATAAGAGAATTAATGAATTAATGAATTAATGAAATAAAAAATAATGAAATAAAGAATAAAGGAGTAAAAGAATAAAAGAATAAAGATGAGGGGTTTTTAGGGATTGTGATCATACAAAACAAGAAAAAACATAAATAAACTAATTCTATTTCTATTTTTAACATATATACAAGTGGACTTTCTTTGAGCACAAATTCTACCAACACTCTAACATTTGCAAAATTTGAACATATTACAAAATTCTACTTTCACCTTCTCACGCATGCATTCATTTTTTTTAAGATTATAAATGCACCGAACCGCGGTCATAAACACTTATAAAATAATTAACCTAATGTTTATGATTTGAATGTGTATTCAACATTTAAATCTCTTCAATTTTATACTAAGTGCACCGAAAAGCGGTCATAAACATTTAGCATAAAATTGAAGCTTAAGCACTCAAATGTATGAAGTAAATGAAGTTCGAAAAGTAGAACACATTATAATGATATCCTTGTCTACAAAAGTTAGAAAGAAAATACTCACAAAAATATTGAATTAAAGAAAATAAAACCGAAACAACAATGAGAGTTTAAGCAAGGAAAAGAACAAGTTACATTTCCAGAATCCAAGAAAGCTTCCGATTCTGAAAATGGATGGAAAAAATGAAATGTTATTCATAAGATTTTCTGACAACAGAAGAAACCTTATGAAGATAGAGGAATAAACACGAGAATGAAAACTTAAACTCAAGAATTACAACGGAAATACCAGTCTTGATATTTCTAAAGGAAGGATACAATTTGTGTTTTGGAGCTCTCTCTCAAAACAAAATCCCTAAACAAGTGAATTGAACTCCTATTTATAGGAGGGAAAAAACTACTAAAAAATTAAAATAAAGTAAATAAAAATTACAATAAAAAAATAGATAGAAATGAAATGATGACTAATTATGAACAATGATGATTAATGATGAAATTAGACATGGTTTGTGACAGAACCCACTCCTAATCCCCCGGGATTAAGGGTTGAATCCTGCTCCCGTCTAACTTACGCATGACACGAAGGCTAAACTAACGTCCAATCTCCATGTGACACGTAGGTCGGACAAGGGATTCTCGATCCAACCATCCTAAAAGTAACCGGACTTCCCAGAGTGCACCGAACTACTGTTGATCGCGGGTGTGATGTCTCCATCTCTCTCGAGCAACAGCCTGTACCGCAACAACCTGGAGGGTATCGAAAACACAAAAGATTGTGAGTGGACAAAAATAAAGTATAATTTCAAAAACAGTTTTCAAACATAATTACATTTATACCCTCCATTTAAAAACCAATGCATGCATATCAATCTCAAGTTATGAAACCATTTCACATAAAAAACTATCAACAAAAACCATTATCGAAAACCCGAATCAAATTCGTCATTTAAATCCAGGCCTCAACCTCAAATCACAAATCGATCTCAAAGTACGAGAACTCAGTCCCAAAACTCATCAAATCTAATTCATCCGGGCCACTGCCCAAAACATCGGAAAAACCAGTGAAAAACCAGTAAAAAACATAAATCATGTGAGTTGCTGGATCTCAAGTGCGCCCGAGTCTTTAAATTCAAAACCATGCGCAATAACTAGGCCTTTCCGGGATATCAACGAGTCTTTAAACTCAAAACACAATCAACAGGCCTCGGGGGGTATCATAACCGAGTCTTTAAACTAAAAACATATACTGAGTCTTTAAACTCAAAACATATCAATCCAGGGCCCTCCCCTCGTCAATCAATCCGAGTCTTTAAACTCAAAACCAGATCCAGAGGTTTTTTTTTCCAGGTCTTTAAACCCAAAACCATTTTTCCAATCAATAGTGAAAACCATAGAAAATCCTTATCCGAATTCGCAATAATGATTCCGTAAGCCGGCATCCGTAACCACCGTCTCGAACCCAAATCCAAATTTCCTTTCCAAATCTCGAAAACCAAATCCGAAATCTCAATCACAGGAATAGGGCTCCAAGCCCGAAATCTCTTTTTCGAAATCCATTTCAAAACCTTGAAATCAAATCATATTTCAAATCCCGAAAACCAATCATCAAAATCATGGAATCACATGTAAAAACATATAAAAACATATATGCATGCATCATAAGTTATAAAGCAAAGTCCACTCACAGACCATAGCATCGTCGCCTCGATATGCGTGCACCTATGCCGTTCCCAGCTATTTCACTATCACCGGCTTCCCCGAACATGTCTAAATCCCATAATAACGTTACTAACTACTTCACAAAGCTTATACAAAAGCCCCGTAATTTTCCAGAATTTTTAACTATTTTTAACCGAGACCTAAAACCTTCAGACATCCTGAAACCTATCGACCTGATGTCCGATCGACTTGAAACCAATCCCAAAATGTTCGTTACATCGAATACTTTAAAATTCATGTTGGAAACTTCCCCAAAAGGGGCCCCACGGGCCCTCACGCGCCTCCCAATGGGGCTGCACGTGGGAGCCACGCGCCTTGTCACTGTTCATCTTCAACCTCAGCTCAGCCGGTCTGAACACGTTCGACGAAGCCGGCGTTCACGGTTTTCTAGCTATTCTAGGTTTGTTTTCAGTCCTTTTTAGTCCATTAGATTCGTCCAACTGCATATTATTGATTTAGCTAATTAAATCGTGAAGGTTGAGCCTGTTTCTTACCTTCCAAATTAAGTAACAAACCCAGAAAATTTCAATCCCTGATTCCTGCCACCACTAGTATTCTCAGGCACGGGGGCGAATCCTTAGCTCCGTAACAACCTCCTACAACTGTAAGGAGCATTAGAACGACTCGACAGCTCCCCAAAACCAACAACTTCCAATCTGAACCAAAACTGGAAAAACAGGGGAAACCGATAACTTACCGTTTTCTGACCTTCGCCGTGACCTCAACCCTGATTCCTAATGTCCAAGCAGAAATCCTTAACTCCCTAATCACTCCCACATATCAAATTAAACTAATTGGATCGATTGAGGTTCCACACCCGTCCACAATTCCTTCTCTGTTTTCTTTGGTTTTTCCACCTCTCGCAGTCCCTCTTCAGTCGAACTTTCCCCTAAACATTCCCACACACAACACAACACCTCTCTGGTCTCTCACACATCACCACCAAGAACTTACACGACACTCTCACACACTGTAAATTGATCGATGTCCTCTGTCCCTGTTTCTCCCTTAAACGATAAACCCAATTAAACATTTAACCGTGTGCGAATTTCGTAGAAGCCCCTAGGATGGCCAGGTGTCCTCCAATCAACGGTTCAGTCCAACAATATCCAACAACTTAGGCCCAAGTGTCCCTATCTGATTGCTCACAAATCCCAACGTGCCAAAAGACCATTTTGCCCCTAAGTGTCCAAATTACCATTTTGCCCTTTAATCTACTAGACCCGTAACTTAACCATCCGACGTCCGATAACGTCGTGCCACCTGTCGTCGTACTCATGACATCGAGACCTATCTAATGGTCCTCGAGGTTCGTAAAAAATAGTGATCAAGCAAAAAGTCAACAAAGTCCCTCTTTTCAACCTAATTACGAAAATACCCCAAAACTTCCGAACGTCACAACTTCTTCTCTGACCGTCCGAATCGGACGTGCCACCTCTCTACGGACTTGTGACATCCCGAACTATGTCATGGTCATCGATCAAAGTCTATTTGACCGTTCGAAAGAAAAGTTAACATTTTTACCCATTCTAGGGGCAAAATCGTCATATCGCACCATCCGTCCGAAATCATCCAACTAATCACCAATTATCTTGCCTCATCTATCTTTAACCACTAATCTCATCCCGGTTTACGGGACGGGCCTCTACAGTTTGGAATTAACTTTTGGCTGGAAAATCAGAGAAAATAGAGAAAGTGGGAGCAGTTTGGAGTGGGTTGGAGCTGTTGGGCTGATATTTGGCTGGGGGCAGATCAGATTGGACCAGGTAGTAAGTGGCTGGCGCAGTGGACATGGCTGGGTAGTTGGAACAGTTGGGATGTTCAGGCTCATTGGCTGTGTAATGCCCCGGAAATTCAGAAAATGTAATATTGTAAAATGTTGAATAAAATGACGTTTTTACCCCTGTGTTTGGTGTGGTCAAACTGTTGACTTTTTTATTGTAAGGTCGAACGGACGTTGACCGATGACCGTGACGTAGTTCAGGATGTCACGAGTTCATAGACAGGCGGCACGTCCAATTCCGACGTCTAGGCAAAAAGTTATGACGTTCAGAAGTTCAGGGGCATTATCGTAATTTGGACGATTTGGGGGAAAATGTTGACTTTTTGAAATACAATTGATTTTCACACGACTTGAAGACTGTTGGGTTCATCTCGAAGCCCCGAGTACAACGACAGGCGGCACGCGTGAAACGGACATCGGATGACCGAGTTACGGGACACGGAAGTTGGAGGGCATTTTGGTAATTATTGCCCTGAGGGCATTTTGGTCATTTTAGCGGGGGCTACTGTGTGCAGCCGTGGGAAACAAAGCCGCACCATCGTGCCTGGCAGTTCTGATACAGTCTTTGTTTATTCAGGTTAGTGGCTGGGCATGGTGAATTGTTTATTCACTTTGAGGCAGTGGGAAGCACACTTGTGTGACTGAACAAAGCTTCAGTGCACGGGTAGTTTTAAAAATGGCCATGGCTCTGTGTGCGGGAAACATTTTCCAGAGAGATTCAGAGTGTCTCCCACGGGCTGCTGGCTGCTTTGATCGATTATATGAGTTCTATTGGGTTGAGAGGACTCATTTGCATCATTCTGCCGTTGAGACACTGAGAGAGATCGAGAGAAACCGTGGGAAAAACCATTTCGGGTTTTGGGAGGGAAAATCCAGAGTTCAATTTCTACGGGTTATGGGACCAATCTAGACACTGAGGGAGCTTTCTGGGAGTGACTGGAACACAACCGTGCAAGAATTGAAGAGGATTGATCACGGTTTGCCCAGGAACCTGAGTTCCAGTTTCAGAGAAAAACCAGTGTTGAGGACGAAGACTTCCAGGTGAGTTCTAGTCTAATTGGTTGTGCAATTATGTTCGTCTAGGTCCCCTTAAACTACTGTCGGAGTTAATTGGATAATGGAACTGTTTTGGGTGAGTTCTAGATGATGACCCGTTCGACTGTTCGGGTCTGGGTTGATCGATTTGGGGCATGTCGAAGTAATTAAATGACTTAGAACTCTAATTGGATGATTATAGAACATGTTAGGATCGAGAATGAGAGCAACTGAGTGAGAATTGAAGGCTAATTGGACGGGTTGAACTCGCGGGTTGAAGACCCGAATAATAGTAGTCGGGTGAAGATGGTGACACTGTAGCAGTGTCACTGTAGCAGGCGTATGGCCTACACGCGCAGCCACTTTGGGCGGCGCGTGACGGCGTGTGTGATGTCATCTCCGATCACGGTCAACATGAAACTTATTCCTTTCAGTCTAATTAACATTTTATCTTTAGAGTTTGAGTCGATCGGGAGTCGTTCGGGATAATTTCGGGAGTTTGGAAGTTTACGTCCTTAAGGTTAATTTCGTCGAAAAATTCGAAAAAATTAGGAGAAATCATACGAGTTATTTGGGGATGATTGTAACCCTCCTTGTATGTTTTTACAGGCCCGGACATTTCCGAAGCTACTGAGGAGCGCACGGAGCGCGATTGACGCGTCCTAAAACCGTGAATGGACTTTTGATTTCTAAACTGTGCATGCATGACTATTTTACGTATTTATCTGGTGTTTTCACATATGATTTTATGTTGATAAGTATGATATTTCGGTTTTACGTGATTTCAAGCTTTTCGAGATATTCATCGTATTTCACGTATTTCGAGGTTACGGTTTTCGCGTATGCATGAATGATGTTTTGATGAAGTATTGGATATGATTATTCATGTTACGTATTTATGATGTTTGATTATATTTGTGGAGTGATTCGGGAATTGCATGTTTTGGAATTTACATGTGATTTCGGACATAAGTCCTATTATGACAAGATATGATTTTCGGAATGACTTTTGGGAAACGGAGCATGTTGAATCCTGGTTTATTGTGTTTATAAATGGTTTTGGGTTTAAAGATCCAGTGGATTGTTGGATCTGGTTTTGGGTTTAAAGACCCGGTTAATTGATGACGGGGGCGGGCCCGGAAAATTGGGTTTAAAGACCCGGATTGAGTTTAAAGACTCGGTTATTTTGATACCCCCGAGGCCTATTGATTATGTTTTGAGTTTAAAGACTCGTTCATATCCTGGGAAGGCCTTATATTGAGTTTAAAGACTCCGATGGATCCAACGGCTTAATTGTGATTATTGATTCACTTTTTACTTTTTGCTTAATTGATGTTTCAAAATGACGGTTTCTAGATCTTGGTAATATTATATTATTTTACACAAGTTATGATGGTTTTCTGCAATGTTTTCCATGTGTTTCGGAAAAGGGATTTCGAATGTTTAATACGTGGTTTTCGAATATCTGGTTATGCATGCGTGTTATAAAACTGGAGGGCGAAACCCGATTTCCTTAAACTATTTTCTGCAAACTTTTGTTTCGGTCCACTCACACTTTGTTGTTTTAACTACCCTCCAGGTCATGGTACAAGTTCGGGGGCTAGCGCCGAGGCAGAGGCAGAGGCAGAGGCATAAAGTTTTCCGTTGCGGAGTAGTTAGTTCACAGAGTAGGATTTGTTCTTTAACTTTTTTTGTAATATTATGCTCTGTGAAACTATGGACTTGAGGTCCAGTCGGTTGTATTTGCTTAATCTCCCTGGTCTGACAATGGGCGTGATGTAATATTATTTGGTTTTCCGGTCTTTCGGATTTGATTGTCAGACGGGAGCAGGATGCTTCTCGATTATCGAGGAGATAATCGGGGTGGGTCCTGTCAATTGGTATCAGAGTATAGGTTTACGGTTCGTGTCCGGCACTTGGGTGTGCCTAAATTATTGTACTAACTTCTGCCTCTTTCCGAAAAGGGCGATCGGCCATGCCTCCGCGACGTGAACCCCCTCCACGACCTGATGATGTCCTCGCTAGAGATGCCGAGAGTGCTTCGATCGAGCGAGCCCAGCGTCTTGGGGCTACGGTGTTTAGTGGTGGAGCGGATCCCGAGGATGCCCACCGTTGGATTTCTCGGTTCGAGCAGATTTTTACTGTGATAAACTGTCCTCCTGGAGCGAGTTGTGTTGTTTTTGCTTGATGGATCTGCTTATGAGTGGTGGTATACTCTGGAGTTGTCGGGTTGGGATGCACGTACAGTGACTTGGGAGACCTTTCGTGGACGGTTTCTGGATCAGTATTATCCCCGTTCATTCTGTGATGCTAGGGAGACCGAGTTTCTGCAGCTCCAGCAGGGCAGCATGTCGGTAGCTGAGTATGAGCAGAAATTTCAGATGCTAGCCCGCTTTGCTCCTACCTTTGTGTCTACTGAGGCTGAGAAATGTCGTAGGTTTGAGCTTGGCCTACGGGGTGAGATACGGGCCATTGTGACGGCTGGAGCTTTTACTACTCTTAGAGAGTTGTCTGATGCCGCAGTGCGGGTTGAGGCTAGTCTCCCGACACGTCCACAGCATTCTGGTGGTGGAAAACGTCGAGAGCGTTCAGATCCTGGATCGTATGGTCAGAGAGCCCCAAAGAAGGGACGTTATGGTGGAGCCTCATCTGCAGGCAATGATCGTTATTGTAATGACCCGTCCCGAGTGTCGGGACTAAATAATAATTATGTATGATTTAGAATGACTAATCGGGGATTAGTTGAGTGAAATCGGACGAATTGTGCAAAATGACCGTTTTGCCCCTAGCGTGGGCAAAATGTTGACTATTAGTTCGGGCGGTCAAACGGACTTTGACTGATGACTGTGACGTAGTTCGGGACGTCACGAGTTCTTAAACAGGTGGTGTAACGACCCGTCCCAAATTCCATGATTAGATTAGTGACTAATCACGATTAGTGAGGCTAATCCGTGATTAGTAGAGCGAAATCGGACGAACGGTGCGAAATGACCGTTTTGCCCCTGATGGTGGCAAAACGTTGACTTTTTAATCGGGCAGTCAAATGGACTTTGACTGATGACCGTGACGTAGTTCGTGACGTCACGAGTTCATAGACAGGTGGCACGTTCAATTCCGACGTTCGAGGAAGAAGTTATGACGTTCGGAAGTTTAGGGGCATTTTGGTAATTTGGGTGAATAGGAGGTCAAAAGTTGACTTTTTGACCGGGAGGTCCGATGGCCGAGGGCCAAAGACCGTTACGTAGATAAGGACGATACGAATCCGTAGACAGGCGGCACGTCGAATTCGGACGTTCGACGGCGAAGTTACGGTTCACGGAAGTTCGAGCGTACTATTGCACGTTTTTCGAGACGGACGCTTAATTGGACTATAGTGGACCCCAGCCTTTTTCTCAGACCCAATGGATGAATGACAGATGTCATTCATCCATTCCTCATCATTTTCCTTCATGCATCAATCTTCCCGTGCATTTTCATTCTTCATCCAAACACAAACCAAACCCGATCTCATCCAACCCTTCACCCAAACCAATCCAGCCATCTTCCATTCGATCAACTATGGGGACAGAGTGAAGTGGGGATACTGAGGAGGTTACTGGGCGGCCAGGACCGCCGTCCACGGCGGCGAGAGGAGGAGAAAACCCGAACGAGGTAATCGATTTTTCCCGTTTAATACATTTTTGATTTCTAGTTGTTATGGGTCGATTTGGACGATTGGTTTGAGTTAAATAGGTTGCTAGGGAGTTGTTAGAGGGGTTTTGGGTGGCGGTTTGGGCTGAGCAGCCGTGTGGGATGATCGGAAAAACAGGGACCGTGAGGTCCATTTTGAACCGTTAGGATTTTGGGTGTTTTAGCTAGTTTGGTTAATTGGGAATGATAGGAAAGATTAAAAGATGAATTTAGGGATTGAAATGGAGGAAAACGGATGAGAAATGAGGGCGTCGGAGACCTGGACCGGTTACGCCGGTCCAGTTGCAGGGGTCGGACCGGACCGGTCGGTTCGGACCGGTTCGATCGAAGGAAGAAGATGCACTGTAGCGGCGCGTGGCTCCCACGCGCAGCCACTTCAGGCGGCGTATGTGGGCGCGTGGGGAGGAATTTGAGGAAGGTTCCAACATACGAAATCATCTATTCGATGTAACGAACATTTTGGGACTGGTTTCGTGTCGATCGGACACCGTCTCGATATGTTTCGGGGCATCGGAAGGTTTAGGTTTGGGATTAAAAATAGTTAAAAATACGGGAAAATTACGGGGCTTTAGTGGGAGGTTAATTAAGTAGTTAGTAACCTTCTATTACGATTTGGACAGGTTTGGGAGTCCCGGTGACGGTGATCGGCTCGGGGAGCCGTATGACACGCAAATCGAGGCGGCAGCTCGGACGGTCTGTGAGTGGACCTTGTTTTCTAAATTGGTGCATGCATAAATGTTTATTATATGTTTATTTACTTGTTTGATGATGCCATGGGTGCATTTGTATGTGGTTACGTATAAGCACGTATTTCGAGGTTTCGGCCTTATACGGTGCTTATACGGGTCTGTATTTCTTTATTGATTTAAATGAATTGGATTTGGATTTCAAAAGGATAAACTCGGGTATGAGACCCATTTGGTTTTTTCTCGGGCATATGACCTCAGATTCCGGGCACGGTGCCCAGTTGGTGTCCTATGTTCGGGTACGAGACCCAGTCACTTTACGGTTTTGATTTCAGGTCAGGGAACCTTAAATGGATTCCCAGGTTCATGACGGTTTATGGGAACCGGCATGAACCCTTGTTATGGTATCATGGTTCATGATGGTTTATGGGAACCGGCATGAACCCTTGTTGGTTATTACGGTACATGACGGTTTATGGGAACCGGCATGTTACCTGATTATGGATATTATGGATCATGACGGTTCAGGGGAACCGGTCATGAATGTTTATGTTATGTATATATATGTTCGTCTACCTTCCTTTACTTCTATTATCTCCTCCGGGGAGGGTCGTTGGCCTGGGTGGACCCCGGAGTAGTCACGGAGCACCGACTGAGTGGAGTCACCCCCCAGTTGGGTTCCTTACTCTCAGGAAGGCTATGATTACTATTACCTCGGGTAGGGTCAGTGGTCTACGGACATTGATCTTGACTTTGAGATGACTCGGATTGAGACCCGGGTAGCGCGCGCGTAGCTTTGGATACCGTGACAGGATTGGTTGTGTGACTTATATATATGTATGTGATGGATATATGTTATATGATATGTGGTGTGTACAGGTGTGCACAGGATTTGAGCAGTAGCTCGTGTACTTGGTTTCTTTATGGTTTGGGGCCGAGTCCCTTATGGATTTGGGCAGTGGCCCGTATGGTCGTTTTCATTATGGTCCTTTCGACCTTAGTTTATATCTGCTTTGGGCTTAGTCCCACATATGGTTTGTTTTGGATAAAGGGTTTTCGAATGCATGCATGCTTTTTAGTGGACGGTACAAATGTCTTCATATTAAATGTTTTTATAAACTCTTGTTTTGTCCACTCACAGTTTTTAATGTTTTGACTGCCCTTCAGGTTGACATCGGAGGTGGACTGTAGCAGAGATCGAGATATCACATGCCTCCTCCGGATCCTGGCGTACTCTGATAGCCCGGGAGGGCAAAGGTCGGAAATATCCCTTGTCTGACACTTCGTGTCAGACGGGAGCAGGGTCATCCCGCACTAATCCCGGGGGGATTGGGATGGGTCCTGTCAGGTGGCACGTTGGATTCCGACATTCGAGGAGAAAGTTATGATGTTCGGAAGTTGAGGGGTATTTTGGTAATTTGGCATAGTAGGGGCCAAATGTTGACTTTTTGATCGGGAGGTCCGATGGACGAGGGCCAAGGACCGTTACGTAGGTCTCGTCGATACGAATCCAACGACAGGCGGCATGCCGAAATCGGAGATTCGACGACGAAGTTATGGTCACGGAATCGGGCTCGATTAACCAAACGAACCGAGAATAAAATAATATTTTATTATGAACAGTACCCGGTGACTGTGCACATCCGGATGAGTGATAAGTGTCACCCATTCCTTGATTCCAGCTCCATGTTTCCCTCCCAACACCATCATTACAACATCATCATTTATCCTTCATCATTTCCTCCATTTTCTCCTTAATTTTCTCCTTCTTTGTTTTTCTTACCCGTGAGCATTGAGCAGCAGAATTGGAGAGTGTTAGCTGCCATTTCTAACTGGTTTTGAGGGAAAAATCGAGTGCTTGTTGAGACTAACTCAACTGGGTAAACACGGGAGATTGAGAGTGGCTGAAAACTGGGAATTCGAAAATTGGGTTTTTGGGAGGAAAAATCAAATTGTATGAATTGAGCCTTGTTGATCGAAATTGGGTTCAGTTTCAGTCTTCTGGGATTACTACGATCAATTTTGTAGAAGGAACTAAGTGGAATTGAGGTCGAATTGAGGTAGAACTGAGGAAGGAAACTTTCAGAATTTTTGAGATTGAGTCGAGGAATTGGAGGCTTTGATTGTTGAAATTGAGCTGGGGATTATGTTCCTGAGGATCCCACGATGCTTCTGGATCCATCAATTGGAAGAAACTGATTGAGATTGACTGAACTCCATAGTTGCACAGTGACGAAGAATCGAGTTTGAGTCGTGGCGTTTGAGCCATGAATTGATGCAATTGAGATGGGGAAAGAGTTTACCTGAATCCACTGAAGCTTCTGGTTGCATCAATTGAGAGAAATCGATTGAAATTGAGGGAGTTCTGATGATGAACAGTGTGCGGGGTGTTCTTCGAATGATCAACTGTGATCATGAGGTTTGAGGTAAGTTCGATTGTAATTGTGTCCACAGATCTTAAATTGAACTTAATTCGAAGCTGTATGAATGCTCAATTGATGAATTCAGTGTGGATTTGACAGAAAACCAAACGGGTGTGATCGCGGGTTAAAGGACCCGTTTACCAGACAAACGGGTTGGGACGGTGACACTGTAGCTAGCGCGTGGGTTTCACGCGCAGCCACTCACGGCGTCCGGCCTAGTCTCAAGGTGAGGTCAACATGACTTTTGATCCTCTCAGTGTAACGAACATTTTGACGTTGGTTTCGGGGATATCGGATATTGTTTCGATAATGTTCCGCGTATCCGAAGTTTTGTATTACGTTAAAAATACGTATTTAAATCCCGGAAAAATTGGGGAAAATTATATGATGTATTTTGAGATGTTAGTAACCCTCTATAATGATTTTGGACAGGAGTTGTGATTTCCAGATTTTACGGAAAAACGTGCAGCTCGGAAACGGACCGTTTTAGACGGTGTGTGTGAGTGGACTTTGTTTTCTAACCGTGATGCATGCATATATGATTTAAATGCCTTATTATATGATTTTATATGCTTGGGCATGATTTATGTTTCAATCCGGTAATTTCTCGGTTTTATGATTATTATATTATTATTTTGGGAGATTTTCGAGAAATTACGAAATTTGGTAAAAATAATGTTTGGACTTGGTTTGTGAGTCCGGGATTAAAATTGGTTGGAAATAATGTGTGGACTCGGATTATGAGTCATGGATTGAGAATGATGTTATGACTCGGGAATGAGTCAAGGATTTTGTGGATTTACGTGAAAATGGCAACGGAGGTTGCAACGCATGGATTTGCGTGATAATGTTATTCTGGGCATGAGAACCCAGGTGAATAGTGATTTTGACTCGGATTTAGAGTCACTTGTGAACTTGTGAAATTAATGATTTATTGGGAATTTATGATTATTTTAATCAGTCTTTTCGGGCACATTTTACGAGGAACGTGCAAATGATGTTTTGGGCTAGGCCCGGAGTCTAAATGATTTCTAAAATGATATTTTGACTTGGTTGGTGAGTCAATGATGATTTCCGGATTATTCTATTGATTTAAATGTGATTTTAACGGTTTATGTGTAAAAGGTATTTTGGGCTTGAGACCCAGTTGAGAATGATCTTGACTTGGTATGAAGTCAAGATTTGATTGAAATGTTTTGGGATGTAATTCCCGGGATGGTTTTCATTGTGATTGTGATGTTCCCAGACGGTCGGTGGTTGGGGGGATTACCCAGACGACAGGAGCTTGGGGGATGTGATTGTAGGATCGAGAGTTGATCCTATGGTAGTCAGCTTCTCGGATGAGACTGAGCCTGGTTGTACCACTCGGAGGTGTCTGAGCCTGGGGATGTGTTCGCCCAGAGGTGACTGAGCCCGAGGGGGTTGAGCCCAGAGGTGTCTGTTCCCGAGAGAGTGACTGGATATTAGCCTACGCGTAGTGCAGCACTTGTGAGTAGTGCAGTTTGATTGATTGTGCACTTGTGAGTAGTGCAGATGTGATTTGTGATATTTGATGCACTTGTGAGTAGTGCGGTTTGATTGGATTGTTATAGTTCTGGAGCACTGATGATTAGTGCTGATTGATGTTGTTGTGATGATGTACTGGTATTGAGTACCGATTTTTGGTCTTTGTGGCCAGTGATTATGTTTTCACATGTTTTGGCCTGAGAGCCGGGATTTGATGTTTTATAACATGAACTGAATTGGTGAACATGAGTTTTATGGACCATGGGAAAATATGTTTTGATTTTATCGGTCACTCATGTTTTACGATATGCATGCAAGTTTGTGAAAACTGGAGGGTAAGATTGTATTTTGATAAATGTTTTTATAAGAGGTCATTTTTGTCCACTCACACCTTTTCTGTTTTGTGACCCTCCAGGCCGTGGTACGATGTTCGGGACAGATCGTGAGGCAGTGACAGCAGCAGAAATCCGCGCGAACATCCCTTGTCTGGCAAGCACTGAAGGGGAGTTTCGGACCTTTAGTTGACTTGTCAGACGGGAGCAGGACCGGGCACGGTTTTTGACGTCCAGTTGGGACGGGTCCTGTCAGTTATGGCAGGCCTGGTAACTTTCAGAGTCCTGGATTCAGAGCGCCTAGGGCACAGACTTCTCCGCAGGCGAGCGCGACTTCGGTTGCTTCCACAGGACGGCAGAGTGGTGGTTTTGCTCGAGATGCTTCCAGTGTTATCTGTTTCTTCTGTGGCGAGCGGGGCCACTATCGGAGGGAGTGTCCATCTTTGCCACAGGGTGTTGGCGCCGGACGGGGTGCAGCAGAGCAGGGACGGAACACAGCTGGAGTTTCTGGGACTGGGAGTACTAGAGGAGGTGGTACTGGAGCGACTAGTGGACTGAGGGGCCGGGGCCGTGGGCGAGCAGCTGGACCACAGGCCCGAGTATTTTAGGTTACACAGCAGGAGGCCAGGGCAGCACCTGGTGTTGTGACAGGTACACTCATGATCTTTGGACATGATGTTTGTGCTTTAATTGATCCCGGAGCTACTCATTCGTTTATATCACGGGACTGTGAGTTGTTGGCGGGGAGAGAGGTGTCCGCACTGGACTGTGACATGGGTGTGAGTACGCCCACATGAGATGTGTTTGTGGTAAATCAAGTGTTGCGGGAGTGTCCCGTAATGGTAGGTAACGTTGGATTGGTAGCGGACTTGATACTCTTAGACTTGCACTACTTTGATGTCATTCTGGGAATGGATTGGTTGACGCTTCATCATGCTTCTATCAAGTGTGTCGATAAGAAGGTTACTTTTCAGAGCAGGGGTTATCGGAAACCATCTTTCAGGGAATACAGCGAGCAACTCCTGTTGGAGTGATTTCAGCCCTGAAGGTAAGTAAGCTGTTGAGGAAATGGTGACAGGGTTACCTAGCTCAAGTGTTTGACGCATGAGCTGCACCATTGAGGGTGGAGGATATACCGATAGTACGGGAGTTCTCAGATGTCTTTCTGGAGGATCTACCGGGATTGCCACTTCACCGAGATGTCGAGTTCACCATCGATCTGGTTCCAGGTACGCAACCTATATCTCAGATTCCGTATCGCATGGCGCCAGCCGAGTTGAAAGAACTGAAGGCGCAGTTACAAGAACTGCTTGAGATGGGGTTTATTAGACCGAGTGTATCTCCTTGGGGAACCCCGGTGTTGTTTGTGAGGAAAAAGGATGGGAGTTTGAGACTCTGCATCGAGTACAGGCAACTGAATAATGTAACAGTCAGGAACAAATACCTGTTGCTAAGGATCGATGACTTGTTCGATCAGCTGCGAGGAGCGCAGTATTTCTCCAAAATCGATCTTTGTTCTGGGTATCGTCAGTTACGGGTTAAGGATGAGGATGTACCCAAGACAGCCTTTAGAACCCGATATGGTCATTATGAGTTCCTTGTTATGCCGTTTGGTTTGACCAACGCACCCGCAGCGTTTATGGATTTGATGAACCGAGTGTTACAGCCATACTTGGATCACTTCGTCATCGTGTTCATCGACGATATTCTAGTTTACTCGAAGAGTGCAGGAGAGCACGAGGAGCACTTAAGGATGGTGCTAGGTACCTTGAGGGAAAACCAGTTGTATGCGAAGCTCAAGAGGTGTCAGTGTGGATTCTCAGAAAGTTGAAGCGGTGGCGAAGTGGGAACAACCGAAGACCGTCACTAAAGTCATAAGTTTCTTGGGATTGGCTGGCTATTACAGGAGGTTTGTAGAGGGTTTCTCAACCATTGGTACCCCGTTGACACGACTGACGCGGAAGGGAGTCAAGTTTGTATGGGATGACGATTGTGAGCGTAGTTTTCGGGAGTTGCAGGAAAGGTTGACATCTGCTCCTATACTGACCCCCCCCAGACGACAGTGGGGAGTTCGAGGTGTACAGTGATGCATCCTTACAAGGTTTGGGATATGTAATAATGCAGGATGGGAAAGTGATTGCCTATGCTTCGCGCCAGTTGAAGCCGCATGAGCGCAACTATCCCACGCACGACTTGAAGTTAGCCGCTGCCGTGCATGCGCTGAAAATTTGGAGACATCACTTGTACGGTGTGACTTGTAGGCTGTTAACAGATCACAAGAGCCTGAAGTACTTGTTCACTCAGAAGGACTTGAATGTGAGGCAACGACGGTGGCTGGAGCTAATTAAGGATTTTGATTGCACGATTGAGTACCACCCTGGAAAAGCCAATGTTGTGGCTGATGCTCTAAGCCGGAAGTCAACGCATTCTGTAGCACACCTACGGACGGTTCATTTTCCGCTATTGGTTGAGCTCCGCAAGACTAGCATTGATTTGGGACTAGATAGCCAAGGTGTCTTGCTGGCTAATTTTCATGTCAGACCACTCTTAATCGGTCGGATCGTTGAGGCTCAATCTCAAGATCCTGTCTCGTGTGTACTTCAGATCGAAGTGGAAGCTGGTGAACGGCAAGATTTTACAGTCAGGGAGGATAGAGCCTTACTAAAGGAAGGACGGTTGTGTGTGCCGGACGATGAGGCACTGAAGAAGGAGATCTTGGACAAGGCTCACAGTTCGGCCTACGCGATGCATCCTGGTGGGACCAAGATGTATCGTGCATTGCGAGAACATTATTGGTGGCCGGGTATGAAACGGGAGATCGCTGAGTTTGTTGGCAGGTGTCTGATTTGTCAGCAAGTGAAGGCTAAGAGACAAAGACCTTATGGAGCCTTGCAACCACTACCTATCCCGGAATGGAAATGGGATCACATAATGATGGATTTTGTGTTCGGACTTCCTAGGACACCCAGAGGTCACGATGGAGTTTGGGTGATTGTGGACAGGCTTACGAAATCAGCTCATTTCTTGCCTGTGCGAGAGAACTTCAGTATGACACAGTTGGCTCAATTGTTTATCGATGAGATCATCCGATTGCACGGTACTCCGGAATCAATGGTTTCTGACAGAGACCTGAGGTTTACTTCTCGGTTTTGGAAAAGTCTACAGGAAGCCTTTGGCCCGAAACTTCGTTTCAGCACCGCATTTCATCCTCAGACCGACGGCCAGTCTGAGCGGACCATCCAAATATTGGAGGATATGATGCGAGCTTGCGTTTTGCAATTTCAAGACACTTGGGAATCACACCTAGCCTTGATGGAATTTTCCTATAACAACAGCTATTAGGCGAGCATTGGGATGGCTCCTTACGAAGCCTTGTACGGACGGCAGTATAGAACCCCGTTGTGTTGGACGGACGTGGATGAAAGGAAATTGACTAAATCCGAATTGGTGGAATTGACAACAGAGAAGGTCAAACTCATCAGAGATCGGCTCAAGGCAGCCCAAGACAGACAAAAGAGCTATGTGGACCATCGGATTAGAGATATTGAGTTTGCGGTCGGAGATCGGCTATTTCTGAAACTGTCCCCTTGGAAAGGTGTAGTGAGATTTGGCAGGCGAGGAAAGTTGAGCCCTCGTTTTATCGGACCTTATGAGATTACCGAGAGGATTGGCCAAGTTGCCTACAGGTTAGCACTACCGCCAGAACTTTCGAAGGTCCACTTCGAAACCGTGGACTGAGGATTAGAGAAACCGTGGGAAAAACCATTTCGGGTTTTGGGGTGGAAAAATCCAGAGTTCAATTTCTACGGGTTATGGTACCAATCTAGACACTGAGGGAGCTTTTTGGGAGTGACTGGAACACAACCGTGAAAGAATTGAAGAGGATTGATCACGGTTTGCCCAGGAACCTGAGTTCCAGTTTCAGAGAAAAACCAGTGTTGAGGACGACGACTTCCAGGTGAGTTTTGGTCTAATTGGTTGTGCAATTATGTTCGTCTAGGTCCCCTTAAACTACTGTCGGAGTTAATTGGATAATGGAACTGTTTTGGGTGAGTTCTAGATGATGACCTGTTCGACTGTTCGGGTCTGGGTTGATCGATTTGGGGCATGTCGAAGTAATTAAATGACTTAGAACTCTAATTGGATGATTATAGAACATGTTAGGATCAAGAACGAGAGCAACTGAGTGAGAATTGAAGGCTAATTGGACGGGTTGAACTCGCGGGTTGAAGACCCGAATAACAGTAGTCGGGTGAAGATGGGACATTGTAGTAGTGTCACTGTAGCAGGCGCGGGGCCTACACGCGCAGCCACTTTGGGTGGCGCGTGACGGCGCGTGTGATGTCATCTCCGGTCACGGTCAACATGAAACTTATTCCTTTCAGTCTAATTAACATTTTATCTTTAGAGTTCGAGTCAATCGAGAGTCGTTCGGGATAATTTCGGGAGTTCGGAAGTTTAGGTCCTTAAGGTTAATTTCGTCGAAAAATGGGGAAAAATTAGGAAAAGTCATACGAGTTATTTGGTGATGATTTTCACCCTCCTTGTACGTTTTTCCAGGCCTGGACATTTCCGAAGCTACTGAGGAGCGCACGGGGCGCGATTGACGCATCCTAAAACTGTGAGTGGACTTTTGATTTCTAAACTGTGCATGCATGACTATTTTACGTATTTATCTGGTGTTTTCACATATGATTTTATGTTGATAAGTATGATATTTCGGTTTTACGTGATTTCACGCTTTTTTAGATATTCATCGTATTTCACGCACTTTGAGGTTACGGTTTTCGCCTATGCATGAATGATGTTTTGATGAAGTATTGGATATGATTATTCATGTTACGTATTTATGATGTTTGATTATATTTGTGAAGTGATTCGGGAATTGCATGTTTTGGAATTTGCATGTGATTTCGGATATAAGTCCTATTATGACAAGATATGATTTTCGGAATGATTTTTGGGAAACGGAGCATGTTGAATCCTGGTTTATTGTGTTTATAAATGGTTTTGAGTTTAAAGACCCGGTGGATTGTTGGATCTGGTTTTGGGTTTAAAAACCCGGTTAATTGATGACGGGGGCGGGCCCGGAAAATTGGGTTTAAAGACCCGGATTGAGTTTAAAGACTCGTGAGTTTAAAGACTCGGTTATTGTGATACCCCTGAGGCCTATTGATTATATTTTGAGTTTAAAGACTCGTTGATATCCCGGGAAGGCCTGATATTGAGTTTAAAGACTCGGATGGATCCAACGGCTTAATTGTGATTATTGATTCACTTTTTACTTGATTTGCGTAATTGATGTTTCAAAATGACAATTTCTGGATCTTGGTAATATTATATTATTTTACACGAGTTATGATGGTTATCTGCAATGTTTTCCATGTGTTTCGGAAAAGGGATTTCGAATGTTTAATACGCGGTTTTCGAATATCTGGTTATGCATGCGTGTTATAAAACTAGAGGGCGAACCCCGATTTCCTTAAACTGTTTTCTGCACACTTTTGTTTCGGTCCACTCACACTTTGTTGTTTTAACTACCTTCCAGGTCGTGGTACAAGTTCGGGGGCTAGCACCGAGGTAGAGGCAGAGGCATAAAGTTTTCCGTTGCGGAGTAGTTAGTTCACAGAGTAGGATTTGTTCTTTAACTTGTTTTGTAATATTATGCTCTGTGAAACTATGGACTTGAGGTCCAGTCGGTTGTATTTGCTTAATCTCCCTGGTCTGACAATGGGTGTGATGTAATATTATTTGGTTTTCCGGTCTTTTGGATTCGATTGTCAGACGGGAGCAGGATGCTTCCCGATTATCTAGGCGATAATCGGTGTGGGTCCTGTCAGGCTGGGTTGGTATAGGCGCAGGCGTACGGCTGAGCTGTGGGTAGCTCGGGCCGAGGCTGGTGATCTGTACGCTGTACATCCGAGCAGGTTGCTTGTTGGATCAGAAGTGCGACGTGGGCTCGAGCGTGCAGAGCTGGAGATGCGCGGGTCACGGGCTGGATTGGTGATGGATCAGGTGACTGGGCGCGCGATGGGCTTTGGATTGCACAGGAAAAGATTGGACTGTATGCTTTGCTGCTGTGCTGGATGGGTTCTTGGGCTTGGCTTTTCTCATTCTTTCTAGGCTACACAAACAAAAAATGCTTAAATCAGAATTTTGGGCTTAATAAAATTAATAGTAATTGATTTATATAATTAAACCGAATTTCATCTATAATGTTTTCTTTATAATTCCGATCGAGACGATTTTTTTGCCAAAACGCTCCAAATTACAAACTTTATTTATTTAAACAGAAAAATCACAAAATATATTATTTTATTTAATTATTTAATATTTTAATATTAAAATTCAAGTATAAAGGGTATAAAATAATATAAAATAATGCTTATTTAAGGACCTATCACCAAGGCTAGAACAAGTTGTACTATTGTAGGCTTAACTATGGGACTAAAAGTTTTCCCATAATCCAATCCAGCTTCCTGACTAAAACCTTGAGCAACAAGTCTTGCCTTATATCTAGAAATACTGCCATCTGAGGTTTTTCTTTATCCTATAAACCCACTTAGAACTGACCAAATTCTTGTCAGGAGGTAAGGGAATCAGATCCCAGGTGTGCTGATCTATAAGAGGACATCAATTTCTTCTTTCATTGCTTGCTCCCAAATTGGAACAAAAATTTTCTGAGTAAAAGAAGTAGGCTCAACCTCAATAAAATTAGAAACTGTGGAGAATAAAAGGCCTTTTATTTGGAAATCCCACTCTTTGATCTGGTTTGCATAGGATGCATGTTAACCCCAGTGATAAGCAAGACAACTTGTAGAAATTGAGGTTGAAAATTTGAAGAACCTAGAACATCTTCCTGATTAGAATCAAAAGGCTCATGAATGAAACTATAATTAGCTTCTGAGTGAATATTAGCAGTTGTCTAACCAGAGAAACTTGACGATAAATTAGACTGATATGAATGATTGAGACAGATATCACAAGACTTGCATTTATTTGAGCATAATAAGGTTCAACAGATGAAGTTGTAGGAAGAGATGTAGCGACAAGTTGATTAAAGGGAAATAAGGAAGATAAGGGAAAAGTGTTTGATACAGTGGAATGAGGAAACTCAAAATTTGAAACAGGGAAAAGTGTTTGAGACAGTGTTTGAGTCTAACGCATGTTAGGCCTGACAGCAGTCAGATGACATCAGTAGTGACGTCAGCAGGCGTTGACCGTTGACTTCCACCGTTGACTTACAGTTGATCCGTGCATAAGGGCACATGAAGGCGAGTTTCGAGATGGGACCGGCACTATTTTCAAATTTTCGACAATATGAATCCAATGGTGGTGGTTTCGTGTCGATCGGAGATCGTTAAATTGTTCAAAATTGGGTTTAATGCCTCAGAAAGTGTGTTCGAACTACTTTCCCGGGTCGGTACTGTTATAGGGTCGTATGTTTGAACTTGTAGAACCTATTAGTGACCCTTGGATGTTTGGACAGGTTTAGGCGGTTCGTTGAGCAGTTTGGCCCGTGTGTGAGTGGGCTTTTAATTTCGAAATGATTGCATGTATAACTGTTTTTACTGTTTCACTATATGATTGAGATTGGACTATTCTTGGTACTACATTATGATGTTTTATACGTAATACGATTTTTTGGGCATGAGACTCGTCTGGATTTTATATGGATTTGTTTCGGAGTTAATTAGGGATTTCTGTGGATTTCTATACTACCGCACTATACATACCAACCTTGTGATTCTGTCTCCTCCAAACGTCTCGTAGTATCCTGGAGTAGTCACGACGCACTGCTTGAGAGGGACTGTCCCGAAGGGTGGCTCATGATCAGGAGTGCAATTATGGATAATTCTTCGGGCGGTGATTTGGAGTACCCGGGCACTGGTGGACCCAGGGGAATACTCGTGACAGCACCCGCCCTGATTATCACCTTGATAACCGGGGAGAATCCTGCTCCCGTCTGACAATTGCACACCACCAACCGAAATAACCAAATGATAATACAATACAAGTACTGTCAGACCAGGAAGATTAAACAATACAACCAAATGAACAACAAGTCCACAGTTTTACAGAGCATAATTACAAACAAGATAAGGATAAAACCCTACTCTGCGAACTAACTACACCGCAACAGGAAAACTTTATGTCTCTGCCTCTGCCTCGGCGTTAGCCCCCAAAACTTGCAACACGACCTGGAGAGTATTAAAACAGAAAAGTGTGAGTGGACTAAAATAAACGGTTATGGAAAACAGTTTAATGAAATCAGGGTTCACCCTCCAGTTTTACAACACGCATGCATAACTAAATATTCGAAAACACTTTTACAAATCATATCGAAACCGTTACAGTAAACAGCCATAAAACCAGGTCAAAACGAATGTAACAACCACAAATCAAGTTGCTGGATCCATCCGAGTCTTTAAACTCATATATCAGGCCTTCCTTGGATATCAACGAGTCTTTAAACTCAAAACATAATCAAGGCCTCGGGGGACATCACAGTAACCGAGTGTTTAAACTCACGAGTCTTTAAACTCAATCCGGGTCTTTAAACCCAATCCGGGCCCACCCCCGTCATATCTCATCCGGGTCTTTAAACCCAAAACCAAATCCAGCAATCGTACCGGGTCTTTAAACCCAAAATCAAATGTAAATCATAACAATTTCAGGATCCATCGTGATCCAATTTCCAAAACCAATCCGAAATCACATTTTGTCATAATAGGACTTATGTCTGAATTTCAGATTCCATCCCAAATCTTACTCATAAATCACAATCAAATCATCATTAAAATGTGATATGCATAATCATATAAAATTACTTCATTAAACCATCATTAATGCATAGGAGAAAAACGTAATCTCGAAATACGTAAAATGCGATAATCACATCGAAAAATGTGTAATCACGTAAATCAGGAACGTCATAATCATCACCATAAAACCATATATAGAAACATAAAAAAAGTGAGTAAAAACAGTTATGCATGCTCAGTTAGAAATCAAAAGTCCACTCACGGATTTGAACGCGTCAATCGTGTCTCGTACGCTCCTCGGTTGCCTCGGGTATTTTCCGACTTGCCAAAAATCACAATTTGGGTTACAAACACTTCCGTTAGCTTACATTAATTCCCCTAATTTTTTGGGATTTTTTTCGACGTAATTAACTTAAAACCCTAAACCTTCGAACCCTCAAAACTATCCAGGACGACGTCCGATCGACTCGAAATTTAACTCAAAATGTTTATTAAACTGAAAGGATGAAATCATAAGTTGACCGTGACCGGAGATACGGCCTCACGCGCCCTCACGCGCCGCTCAAAGTGGATGTGCGTGAAAGCCACGCGCCATGCACAGTGATGCTACAGTGTCATCTTCCTCGCACGTATTTCTGTTAAACAGGTCCCAAACCCACGACACAACCCGGTTGAAACTCTATCAATTCTCACCTAATTCCTTTAATTGATACAGAAGCTTTGTATGATCTAAACAAACATTAAACCGCAGCCAATTTCATGAATACTTACCCGTAGGTGGTCGTCCTCAAGCTCGAAATTTTCCTGAAACTGGAACTTGGGTTCTTGGCCAAACCGCGATCGATTTGCTTCAATTTTTATATGGTCGAGTTCGAAATGAACCAAGAAGACTATTCATAATCTCTGTTTGGCTCCTCTCAGCTCACAGATAAATTTTTGAATTTCCCTCCAATTTTCCCAATTTTCCCGATTCTGTTTTCTCTCAAGTTCAGTAGCTTTCTCCTCTCCAACCTGATCCTCTCAACTCACTCTAACTCCCCATATTCAAACCGTCCACCCAAAAGCTCGTGGGAATCTCTCAGTCCCACTGTGATTCTGTTTCCCGCAAACAGACCCAAAATCAATTCAAAATTCGTTCTGTGCTCGGTTCCCCTCAGCTCACCCAGCACGCCTAGCACTCATCAGCCTTTCTCAGTGACCAATGTCACTCACAACGTTAAACAATTCACTGAACAATCCACTAAACGGATTAAAAAATTCCCATGGCAAACCACCATGGATGTTTCAATTGTGCCTTGGAAAATTACCATTTTGCCCTCCTTCACAAAATTACCCAAATGCCCTTCTCTTTCTAAAACCGTAACTCATCCGTCCGAGGTCCGTTTTCAGCGTGCCATCTGTTTACGGACTCAAGGCATCGAGACCTAACTAACGGTTTTCGAATTGCCTGAAAATTAGTGGTCGAACAAAAAGTCAACAATTTCCTCCTTTTCGACCTAATTACGAAAATGCCCTTGAACTTCCGAACGTCATAACTTCTTCCCTGATCGTCGGAATCGGGCGTGCCACTTGCCTATAGACTCGTGACGTCCCGAACTACGACACAGTCATCGGTCAACGTCCGTTCGACCTACCAAGTGAGAAGTCAACAATTTGACCATACTATTCGCAAGGGTAAAAACGTCATTTTATTTATTATTTTACAAATTTACATCCTTCAAATTTCCGGGGCGTTACAACCTCCCCCCTTAAGAAATTTCATCCCGAAATTTTAAGGAAAGAAGTATGGATACTGTTCTCGCATCTGTGTCTCGGGTTCCCATGTGGCTTCTTCCACATTCTGATTTCTCCAGAGAACCTTTACTAGGGGAATGGTCTTCCGACGAAGTACCTTATCTTTTCGATCCAAAATCTGTACGGGCTGTTCTTCAAAGCTCAAGTCTTCTCTGAGTTCAAGGGGTTGCTCTTCTAGTACATGAGAAGCGTCATACACGTACTTCCGTAGCATCGACACGTGGAATACATCGTGGACCTTAGAAAGTTCTGGAGGTAGTGCTAATCTGTATGCAACCTAGCCAATCCTCTCAAAAATTTCATACGTTCCGATAAAACGAGGGCTCAACTTTCCCCGCCTGCCAAACCTCACTATACCTTTCCAAGAAGATAGCTTCAGAAATACCCAATCTCCGACTGCAAACTCAAGATCTCTAATTCCACATAGCTCTTTTGTCTGTCTTGGGCTGCCTTGAGCCTATCTCTGATGAGTTTGACTTTCTCTGTTGTCAATTCCACCAACTCGAATCTAGTCAATTTCCTTTCGCCCACGTCCGTCCAACATAACGGGGTTTTGCACTGCCGTCCATATAAGGCTTTGTAAGGTGCCATTCCAATGCTCGCCTGATAGCTATTGTTATAAGCTAACTCCATCAATGCTAGATGCGACTCCCAAGTACCTTGAAATTGAAAAACACAGGCTCGCATCATGTCCTCCAAAATCTGAATGGTCCGCTCAGACTGAACGTCGGTCTAAGGATGGAAAGCAGTGCTGAAACGTAGCTTCATTCTAAAAGCTTCTTGCAGACTCTGCCAAAACCGTGAAGTAAACCTTGGATCCCTGTCAGAAACTATCGATTCTGGAGTACCGTGCAATCAGATGATCTCATCGATAAACAACTGAGCAAACTGTATCATCCTGAAATTCTCTCGCACCGATAAGAAATAGGCTGACTTCGTAAGCCTATTCACAATCACCCAAACTCCATCGTGACCTCTGGGTGTCCTAGGAAGTCCAAACACAAAATCCATCGTTATGTGATCCCATTTCCATTTTGGGATAGGAAGTGGTTGCAATGCTCCATAGGGTCTTTGTCTCTCAGCCTTCACTTGCTGGAAAATCAAACACTTACTGACAAACTCAGCGATCTCCCGTTTCATACCCGGCCACCAATAATGTTCTCAAAGTGTACGATACATCTTGGTCCCTCCAGGATGCATCGCATAGGCAGAACTATGAGCCTCATCTAGAATCTCCTTCTTCAGTGCTTCATCGTCTGGTACACACAACCGTCCTTCTTTTAGTAAGGCTCCATCCTCTCTGACTATAAAATCTTGCAGATCTCCCGCTTCCACTTCAATCTGAAGTATACACGAGACAGGATCTTGGAATTGAGCATCTATGATCTAGTCAATTAGGATTAGCCGCACCTGGAAACTGGCTAGCAAGACACCTTGGCTATCAAGTCCCAAATTAACGCTAGTCTTACGGAGTTCAACCAATAGGGGCAAACGGGTCATCCGTAGGTGTGCCACAGAATGTGTTGATTTTCGACTCAACGCATCAGCTACCACATTAGCTTTTCTAGGATGGTACTCAATCGTACAATCATAATACTTAATCAGCTCCAACCATCGTCTTTGCCTCACATTTAATTCTTTATGTGTGAACAAGTACTTCAGGCTATTATGGTCGGTAAACAGTCTACAGGTCGCACCGTACAAGTGATGTCTCCAAATCATTAGAGCATGTACCACAGCAGCTAGCTCTAAATCATGGGTAGGATAGTTGCGTTCATGAGGCTTTAACTAGCGGGAGGCATATGCAGTCACTTTCCTATGTTGCATTAGCACGCATCCCAATCCTTATAAGGATGCATCGATGTACACCTCAAATTCCCCACTATCGTCCGGAAGGGTCAATACAGGAGCAGATGTCAACATTTTCTTGAATTCGCGAAGCCGCCTCGATACGCTTTCAATACGGCGTTCCCAGCTAATCCTCTATCACCGGACTTCCTGAACCTGTCCATATCACATACTAAGGTCACTAACTACATCATAAAGCTTCTACTAATTCCTAGTATTTTTTTTCAAATTTTTAACTATTTTTAAACTAGCCTTTAAACCTTTGGACATCCCGAATCCTATCGAAACGATGTCCGATCGAGTCGAAACAAGCCCCAAAATGTTCGTTACATCGATTATATTAAAAGTGGTGTTGAAAACTTCCTCAAAAGACGTGCCATGTGCCCACACGCACCGCCCAAAAGGGCTACGTGTGGGCCTCACGCGCCAGGCACAGGTTGTCTTCAACCTCGGTCAAACCAGGTTCAAATCAGTCCGGTCCAACCGAACCAGCGAGGACGGTTCACTGCCATTTTCATCCTTTTTCCAACCCGATTTCACTCCTTTTCAATCCTATATCTTTGTCTCAACATTGTCTATCAATCTACGGTTTCACAATAGGAAAAACAGACCTGGAACTTTCCTTCCAAACAAACGATCGAATCATGAAACTTTCTTCACTGGTTCTGGCCACCATAGGCCACCTCTGACCTTGTTTCCAATGCCTCTCGACTCCCTTGACCTCCAGAGCTCACTTCCATACCTTAAAATGCATCAATGGCCACTAATTCATGATTTACCATTTTCGAGTTAAACAAAAGATCACGGGAAAGCAACATTACCTCCACCGTTGTCCTCTGTCGTGGCTTCCACCAGCACCCACTCAACTTCCTCTCCATCTTCCCTTCACAAACCATAGGCAAATAATGAGGCTTGTAGGTGATTCAAATAGGTCGAGTTCATAGCCTCTCGATACTCTGTTTTCCAAAGTCCCCAGCTGACACGACCCAACCCAATCCCCCGGGGATTACCGTGGAATTTGTCATGCTCTCGTCTGGCACGAAGTGTCAGACAAGGGATAACCTGATGCCACTGCCCAAACGGGCTTCCATAGTGCGCAAGGACTGATGGAGAAGGTATGCGATGTCCCAGTCTCTGCTGCAGTCGCATCCGGAATCGACCTGAAGGGCATTAAAAACAAAAGCTGTGAGTGGACGAAAATAAATAAGTTTATTAACACATTTCATAAGACATTTATGCCCTCCATTAAAAACGTATGCATGCCACGAAAACCAGTAACCAAAACATTTGATCAACAAGGCATTAGGGCCTTAGCCCAAAACCGCAAACCATAAATCCAACCGAAAAACCATTTCATAGATCCAATAGTTCATAATTACCACATTACCATATCCGGCATCCCAGATGCCTAGCGTCCTAGACGCCTGACGTCCCAGACGACATATTTCACTGTATAACCATAAGCTATGCGTGCTGCCCGGGGTCTCAATCCCGAGTCCAATCCCCGAACCCAATCCGGGTATAGCATCCCAGATGCCTAGCGTCCAAACGCTCGACGTCCCAGACGCCCAATCATAGAAATCCTGCTCCCGAGTCACTATACGGTCTGGTAGCTCCGCGCAAAGACCCCTCGCAGGCAATGCACCGTGATTTCCCCAGTGTCCCAGACACCTGGAGGAGACCTTCACATATTCTCATGCCCGATTCTGTAAATCACTGTGCCCACGGCCCAAATTCATAAATCAATTGGGCCCCTGGCCCGATAATATAACTCAAATGGGTCTCAGCCCGATTTCTTAAATAACTGGGCCCCTAGCCCGATTTCATAAAGCAATTAGACCCCTGGCCCGATTACGTAACTCAATTGGACTCCAAGTCCGAGGTTTCCAAAACAATTGGGCCTCATGCCCAAGTTTCTCTTTCCAATTTCAAAACCATTTCATGAAATCATATCCAAAACCATAAGCATGGAAAATTAGTGTAAAACTAGAAAAACCTCAATTTACGTGCAAGCACGTAAATTGCCTCGAAATACGTGAAACCATATAATTCACAATCATCCAATCAATATCATAAAATCATATTCATAATCCATATAAAACAGTTAGGCATGCATAGAATTTATAAAACCAAAGTCCACTCACAGACCGTTCAACGATACGCCTCGATACGCGTGCCATAGGCCTTCTCGGGCCACACCACTATCACCGGGACTCCCATACCTGTTCATATCAAATTAAAGGGTTACTAACCTCTTCATTAACCTCCTATTAAAGTCCCGTAAATTTCCCGAATTTTTAACTATTTTTAAACTTGATTCAAAACCTTCGGATGTCCCGAACAATATCGAAACGGTGTCCGATCGACACGAAACCAATCCTAAAATATTTGTTACATTATATAGGACAAAAGTCATGTTGGGCTTGCCTCGAAAATAGGTCCCCACGTGCCCTCACGCGCCGCCGTGAGTGGCTGCGCGTGAAAGCCACGCGCCTGCTACAGTGACTGCTACAGTCATCGTCCTTACCCGAATGACTGGTAAACGGGTCTGGTTACCCGCGACCTGACCCAGCTAGATTTCTCCCAATTCCAACTCCTTTCCTTTAATTGGTCCATCAGATAACACCGTTAGAGACCCAATTAAGGTTCTATAAACCTAATTGAACACATCAAACCTTAAATCCAACATTTCTTCCAAGATCAAACTCACGGTCATAACATTCGAAACTCACACAAATCATCCTGGTTTTCAAATTAAAAGATACAGAAGCTTCGTATGACCCAAACAAACATTAAACCTTAACCAATTTCATGAATCCTTACCCGTAGGTGGTCGTCCTCAAGCTCTAAATATTCCATAAACTGGAACATGTGATCTTGGCCAAACCGTGATCGATTCCCCTCGATTTTGGTAATTTGGACAGATCACACAAGTCATCCACTCAGTTCAACAAGGCTCCACTCACGGCTATTCAAAATCAACAGCCAAAATACCATTTTGCCCTTCCTTTGGCAAATTACCAAAATGCCCCTCACGCATCAAGACCCGTAACTTGGTCATTCGAACTCCGATTGACGCGTGCCGCCTGTCTACGGACTCAGGGCATCGAGACCTTCCTAACGGTCCTCGGTCCTCGACCATCGGGCCTCCCGATCAAAAATTCAACATTTCCCCTTTTCGTCGAAATTACGAAAATGCCCTTGAACTTCCGAACATCATAACTTCTTCCTCGAATGTCGAAATCGAACGTGCCACCTGTCTATGAACTCGTGACGTCCCGAACTACGTCATGGTCATCAGTCAAAGTCCCTTTGACTGCCCAATCAAAAAGTCAACATTTTACCCACGCCCAGGGCAAAACGGTCATTTTGCACAATTCGTCCGACTTTACTCAACTAATCCCAGATTAGTCATTCTAAATCAAAATTAAATAATATTAAATCCCGATACTCGGGACGGGTCGTTACAACCTTCCCCCCTTAAATAATTTCGTCCTCGAAATTCCAACCTTTCTTATTCCACATCCACCTCGAGGAAAAACAATTTGGTCTCCCAACACGTGTACACTTGTACACCCACTAACTGGAACAACATTTGTTTGTACCCAGACATCCCATCACAGTCTTACGTCATATCGACTACACTCGACCACCTCGAGTGAATATAATCACCTGATCCACGTTAGAATCGCTTAACAATTAAGCTGACTCCGTCAGCTAGACGGTTCCTTTCCATTGCTAATACATCCTTACATCTGCTCCCATTGGGAGTCACCAAATCCCACTTGTCAGTCCACGCTGACACTACCAGCCAAACTGTCACCACTAAGCTTTACCACCCTAGTAAAGCTCCAACCATCGCCTAATCAGTGACAACACCCCATACTGCCACTCGCTCAAAGTAGCGTAAGATCAACCACATGATCTCATTTCGCAGGACAAGCCTAATCCTGCGACATATATTAATCTCAATGTCCATAACCGCCGACTCCGTCAGCGAACCATGACGCTGGAAATATCTCGGCGTGATAACATCACACAAGGCTACTAGTAGTTACACTGACCACCAACTCACTCATCCTGAGTGTACGTATACCGTCAACTTACTCAATCAAGTGGTGTAACTGGAACACATTGAATGCCAGCCAAGCAGTGATCACACATCTCAATACTAGGGTTCCACTAGCCATCCATGGCTAAGAGTACCTGCTCATACAATCACTGAACCCAACAAAATCACTCTGCTCAGCGCACAGTATCCAATGTCCAGTTCACAATCACAACCAAACAAATGATATCGGAACCAAGCCGATTACCAACCCGTTTAATCACACACCACTAGTACATCCCATGTACCGTCACTAGGCACCACTCAGCCTATCCAATATCAATCCTCGTACAACGTACCTTGTACGTACATCTATCCATCAATCCGCCTACAACCACCTAGGTCGTGGCTAAACACGTTCTAATTACTCTAGAGTCCATCTGTTAGATTCTGTACCAGACAGATCAAAACTCTGACCCAATATCCATTTCCAAATCTGAATCCGAAATCATTATTCTGTAAGCTAGCATTGGAATAATCATTCTGCACCCAAATCCGGAAATCCACTTTCGAGCTTCGAAATCGAATCCTGAATCGTCACCCAGAAATTCGATTCCAAAACCTGAAATCTCGTTCACGTCTACCGAGACGTACCAAAATCGAACCTATCGGTTACCTGCTCAAAACACTCGATTGACTTCATAGGGAAGCCAATCCCAATATCCACACGTCTAAGGTTGACAAAATCCGACCACTTCGGAAACCTACTCACCCGAGTAACGAACCATATGGGACTCATTTCGAAAAGAGTTTAGTCCCTACATCCTCAACTCAAACATCCAAGTAAGAGTGATAAACTCTCCACCCATCTGGATCATTAAGATCATGATCCAGATCCATCACTACGTCATCCGACAAGTAACATCACGATCCTAGATCGTCACCATGCCCAAAGCCCACAACATCACAATTCAGATCCACCTAGGATCCACACATGCTCACGTAGCTAACAATCCATCTGAAAACTGATCGTAGGGTCTTACACCCTCTTTGAATCCTTCGTCAAATTTCCTTAGGTGGAATGATGACCTCGATTTTCCCCACCAAATCCAGAATTATACACAACTCTTTGTGTCCAATGACCCAAGGTCAATCATGAGTCCACCAACCAATACACGCTCAACGTACTGGTAACAATAATCAATGTCTGCTTGGGCAGAAAAAAAGAAGTCAACCCAAATGACTTCAGGATACCTACCACCAATGCGGAAACGAGCACTACTCTCGTCCTTCAATCACAACTCGCCTCGAAGCTAAAGTTCCAACCGTGTTGGAAACTGACATGCTCCCAATGAGATGTCAAGTCCAACCACTGGACTCCCATATCCTCACCTTACCGGTTCAACACTCGGTTTTCCAAGTTATTCACAATTACAAAATCTCACCTCAACACCCCCAATGATTTTCCTCGACTTTTCCAATTTCAATAATTTCCTTGTACTTTCTGGGGATATCAGAAATATACAATCTTACCAATTTCGGAGTTGACAACAACTCCCCAAATCCACTAATTCTCATGACATAGGAGACGTCATCCCAAGATTCCTCAAGTCTCAATCATACCTTTTTATCCATTCATCACTTGTCATCTCATAACTGTTGGGACTTATCCCAACACGTCACAACCTCCACTGGATCCCATCCAGTCCATGACTTAATCATTACCAAACCTCAAATACCAAACATATGTCCAGCATGACGGAATCACATCCCAACTCGTGGCTCATCGTCATCACAATCACCGACACCAGCACCAGCTACAATATCCACACTAGCACGCAGTGTGCAAATCCGACAATCCTGGATCTCCGCTCATACCGAGTGACGATCCCGTACCTCTACTCGTACCCCACAACCATAGGTACCACCAATCTGACAATCCATATATCAGGATAATGAACGTTCCCTGAACATCCCCAAGTATTGTAACCATCCTAAATACCCTCGATAGACAGTCATCTCGACACGACTGTCGACCAACAGTCATCACCATCGAGATCCGTATCCACGCATCATACTAATACCCGGTCTAACTCGGGATTCCATATTTTATCTCATAATCGTATCCGTAGATCGAATCCCATAATCTTGACTAGACTCCCTAGAGTCATTCACATGGTCATCCACGACCTCAGCCGCTCGTCGCAGCATAAGTTCTCATTTAAAGTTCACTTTTCTAGTCCATCAATTATAAATTAGGGTTTCACAGTCACACCCTACGGTCCCTCTGAACCCCACTGTGCCCAGCAGCACAACAATCTAATATCACATGAACGAATCGACGATCCCACATTACCAGTTCAACACAAACAACCCCACTTGGGTCGAATCACGTTAACGCACGGCGTATCGGGCCAAACACACTCTATCCACTATTCAAACCCAAAAACCATCTATCAGGTTGACAATGAAACTGCAGCCCAAAGAGACATCACACCTTCGACCTGCGCGCACAAAAAGAGCAAACCTGCTCTGATACCACTTGACACGACCCATCCCAATCCCCTGGGGATTACCGTAGAATGTGTCATGCTCCCGTGTCAAACAAGGGATAACCTGATGCCACTGTCCAAACTGGTTTCCAGAGTGCGCAAGGATCGATGGAGTAGGTATGCGATACCCTAGTCTCTGCTGCAGTCGCATCCGGAATCGACCTGAAGGGCATTAAAAACAAAAGCTGTGAGTGGACGAAAATAAATAAGTTTATTAACACATTTCATAAGACATTTATGCCCTCCATTAAAAACGTATGCATGCCACGAAAACCAGTAACCAAAACATTTGATCAACATGGTATTAGGGCCTTAGCCCAAAATCGCAAAACCATAAATCCAACCGAAAAACCATTTCATAGATCCAATAGTTCATAATTACCACATTAACATATCCGGCATCCCAGATGCCTAGCGTCCCAGACGCTTGACGTCCCAGGCGACATATTTCACGGTATAACCATAAGCTACGAGTGCTGCCTGGGGTCTCAATCTCGAGTCCAATCCCCGAACCCAATCCGGGTAGAGCATCCTAGATGCCTAGCGTCCAAACGCTCGACGTCCCAGACGCCCAATCATAGCAATCCTGCTCCCGAGTCACTATACGGTCCGGTAGCTCCGCACAATGACCCCTCGCAGGCAATGCACCGTGATTTCCCCAGTGTCCCAGACACCTGGAGGAGACCTTCACAAATTCACGTATCAAGATGGTATATGGAAAATAGTTTTATTAAATCATTTCACAACATCTCAATGGGCCCTGCCCAAAATCTCCATAAAACATCACAATTCCATTTAGGGTCCCTGACCCAAAATCATGATTATTAAACCAACTGGGCCTCATGGCCGATTCTGTAAATCACTGGGCCCACGGCCCAAATTCATAAATAAATTGGGCCCCTGGCCCGATAATATAACTCAAATGGGTCTTAGCCCGATTTCGTAAATAACTGGGCCCCTGGTCCGATTTCATAAAGCAATTGGGCCCCTGGCCCGATTACGTAACTCAATTGGACTCCAAGTCCGAGGTTTCCAAAACAATTTGGCCTCATGCCCGAGTTTCTCTTTCCAATTTCAAAACCATTTCATGAAATCATATCCAAAACCATAAGCATGGAAAATTAGTGTAAAACCGGAAAACCTCGATTTACGTGCAAGCACATAAATCGCCTCAAAATACGTGAAACCATATAATTCACAATCATCCAATCAATATCATAAAATCATATTCATAATCCATACAAAACAGTTAGGCATGCATAGAATTTATAAAACCAAAGTCCACTCACAGACCGTTCAACGATACGCCTCTATACGCGTGTCATAGGCCTTCTCGGGCCACACCACTATCACCGGGACTCCCAAACCTGTTCATATCACATTAGAGGGTTACTAACCTCTTCATTAACCTCCTATTAAAGTCCCGTAATTTTCCCGAATTTTTAACTATTTTTAAACTTGATTCAAAACCTTCGGATGTCCCGAACAACATCGAAACGGTGTCCGATCGACACGAAAGCAATCCTAAAATGTTCGTTACATTAGATAGGACAAAAGTCATGTTGGGCTTACCTCGAAAATCGGTCCCACGCGCCTTCACGCGCCGCCGTGAGTGGCTGCGCGTGAAAGCCACGCGCCTGCTACAGTGACTGCTACAGTCATCGTCCTTACCCGAATGACTGGTAAACGGGTCTGGTTGCCCGCGACCTGACCCAGCTAGATTTCTCCCAATTTCAACTCCTTTCCTTCAATTGGTCCATCAGATAGCATCGTTAGAGACCAAATTAAGGTTCTATAAACCTAATTGAACACATCAAACCTTAAATCCAACATTTCTTCCAAGATCAAACTCACGGTCATAACATTCGAAACTCACACAAATCATTCTGGTTTTCAAATTAAAAGATACAGAAGCTTCGTATGACCCAAAAAAACATTAAACCTTAACCAATTTCATGAACCCTTACCCGTAGGTGGTCGTCCTCAAGCTCTAAATTTTCCATAAACTGGAACATGTGATCTTGGCCAAACCGTGATCGATTCCCCTCGATTTTGGTATGGTTGAGTTCGAAATGAACCCAGAAGAGTATTCTTAATCTCAGTTTGTCTCCTCTCAGCTCACAGACAAGTTTTCAAATTTCCCTCCATTTTTCTAATTTTTCCAATCTCTGTTTTCTCTCAAGTTCGACATTCCTCTTCTCTCAAACCTGACCCTCTCGACTCACTCTCACTACCTATACTCAATTCAGCCATCAAAGTAACCTAAAGTATCTCTTAGTCTGCTGTGAAAAAGGTTCCCTGCACTGACCCGAAACCAATTTAAAATGGTGTCCACGTTCTGTGATCTGTTGCCAACCCAAACACTTGTGCTTCCACTACCTCAAAGCTGCCCCAATTCAGTCCTCAATGTTAAACAATTCTTTGGACAGATCACACAAGTCATCCACTCAGTTCAACAAGGCTCCACTCACGGCTGTTCAAAATCACCAGCCAAATTACCATTTTGTCCTTTCTTTGGAAAATTACCAAAATGCCCCTCACACATCAAGACCCGTAACTTGGTCATCCGAACTCCGATTGATGCGTGCCGCCTGTCTACGGACTCAGGGCATCGAGACCTTACCAACGGTCCTCGGTCCTCTGCCATCGGGCCTCCCGATCGAAAAGTCAACATTTTTCCCCTTTTCGTCGAAATTACGAAAATGCCCTTGAACTTCCGAACGTCATAACTTCTTCCTCGAATGTCGGAATCGAACGTACCACCTGTCTATGAACTCGTGACGTCCCAAACTACGTCACGGTCATCGGTCGAAGTCCATTTGACCGCCCAATCAAAAAGTCAACATTTTACCCATGCCTAGGGGCAAAACGGTCATTTTGCACAATTCGTCCAACTTTACTCAACTAATCCCAGATTAGTCATTCTAAATCATAATTAAATAATATTAAATCCCGATACTCGGGACGGGTCGTTACACCGGCCACTGTCCACGACAGCCGTCGTGGCAGCACCACCACCATGACCACCTCATCATTATCTCTCACATTCGCTTCACACACCTCCCAAACAATTAGGACAATCACTAGGTTTCACGGTCACACACTGAACATACACACTCTGTTTTTCATTTTAACTAAACCGTGCACACACTGACCTTTGTTTTTAAAATCATGTAAGGCGGTCACAAGGTTCCACAGCCTTCCAGTGACGAACATGTGTCCCAATCTGGTTAGGCACCAATCCCATGGCAGCCAAGTGTCATCTGCCCACTGTCACAAATCCCAAGGCCCAAATGACCAAAATGCCCCTATATGGCAAATTACAAAAATGCCTCTCAACTTCCAAACAACATAACTTCTTCCTCGAATATCGAAATCGGACGTGCCGCCTGTCTACGGACTCGTGACATCCCAAACTAAGTCACAATCATCATCCGAAGTACATTTGACCGCCTGAACTAAAATTTAACATTTCACCCATTCTAGGGGAAAAACCATCATTTCGCACCGTCCGTCCGAAATCACTCGACCAATCACCGATTAATCTCGCTAATCCATTATTAACCACTAATCTAATCCCGATTTTTGGGACGGGTGGTTAAAATCTCCCCCCCCCCCCCTCCTAAAAAAATTTCGGCCCCGAAATTCCGAATCTCGTACTATCCAATTTGTCTCACACCCGGTCCTTCTACCCGGTGTACATCACCTGCCAATCCTGCTCTTATCCGGTTAGTTCCCAACTGTCACAACTACTATCATACCAGCCGACACTCACGACATAGTCATTACAAATCGAATCACTATAACTACCAGTCTCATCAATCTCGACTCGTTCTCGAGTCATGCGCACCTCGTACCAACGTCCTCAGTATAACGTAAACTTCTGCCGTCACCAGACACTTAACGATCCATACTGACTTCGTCAGCGATACGCTTCGACCTCACTGGAGTCACAACGTATTCGTTCACACTACTAACTCAACCAATCATCTCATCGGTGGTTCCACTAACCACCAACGCTGTCATTCTGTGGGAACACCATCCACGTCCCACACTACCTGTCTGCAATTGGACCCTTCACATACCTCTTAAACCGTGATCACACATCTCTGATCATCGATACAACCAATCAACATACCTCGGCACCAAGCCGATCACCAACACCTCTACTAGAACATCACGATGCACGTTCGCATCGGAATAGTTCTAACCACTGAATAACCACTATGCACACATTTCAAGTACATACACCAATCACACACAACAACAACCCTATGAAAAGATTGATCAAACAGAGATATTTTAGAATACCTCAATCTTAGCGATCGTAGAGTACAACCTCAATCACTTCCAACGACATCATTGTGCATCCTCCAACCATCACAGTGTATCCCAGGGGTACAGAAAACATCCTTATCTCCACTCTGACTTCCACCTGGCTCGAGCCAATCACACTTTAATTTTGAAGTCCATTGATCCAACCAACACTAGACCAACACTTCAGGCCCAACACGTCTTCCGAGGAATACCAACTCTGAATCCTTCCAAATTACCTGATCTCCTGGGTTTCCCGGTCAACATCTGAATGACTAATCCAATCACATCTCACTTGCATGTACAAGGCAGACCCAACACTAGATCCAAGTCTATCTACCTGTACGTATACAAGACAGACCACACTCGTCCTACACAAACCAACATATTCAAGAGATCCAACCTGCCCATCACTATGTCCACATCATATCACTTCCGATATCCAGCCACATAACACAACATCTCATCGTCTCAACCACAACAACTCCTGATTCCGAGATTCCAACCATGTTGAAAGTGTATCCATCTTTTCCAACCATGGGGCTTCATCCCCAACAAGTATACCACCACCGGACTAACCGTCCAAACGTCAACTCCTCTACTGGTCTTAGGAAAATGACAACTTTCTCGTCCGTAAACAATCCAACTCACTGACCAACTCACCTGTCGGTTAACACCATTTGTGTACATCCAAAAGGATGTCAATCATCACTCCTTCTGCTTATCGCGTCTCAACCATTTCGAGGTTCAACTTCGAGCATCACTAAAGTACGAGTCACCAACTCTCGGGATCCTCAATCAATAATCACTAACCTCAGACTCCTCATGCACTATCCTCGAAGTCGTCAATCACCAATCTCAGGGAATCACCAAGTACTGTCCTCAACATGTCAGGACCCACCCAAAATCCCCCGGGATTAACGTGGGACGTGCCTGATCTTATCTGACACGAAGTGCCAGACCAAGGAAAGTTCCTACTTCAACCCACTCGTGACAGGACCCGCCCCGATCCCACAGGGACCACAAGGGGACGTGCCCTGCTCCCGTCTGACACCCAATAATTCATACCAATTTTAACCTCAAAACATTTAAAAGCATAAATAACCAAATTAAAGTCATACATCAAATCCGAATTAAACGAATGTCAGACAAGGGATATAATCCAAAATTACAAATTTGCGAGCACGACTCTAAAGTAAACCTGCGGGTACACCGCCCAGCAGGGGTTCAGGTACGCAGAAGTAGATCTATGCCTCAGCCTCTGGTTCCTCCTCTACCTCAGTTTCCCGACCTGGAGGGGTTATCAAAACATTAAGGGTGAGTGGACCGAAACTCAAGTTTATGAAATCGTTTGATAAGTAAAACATATAATTTACCCCCTCCGTTTTCCAAACATGCGTGCATCATAATTCAAAATCATAAACCATATAATATGAACCATAAGGCATATAATAAAACCATAAGTATAATTTTAGTTGCTGCACTATACACTCCAAACCCGACATCCCTGATGTCTGACGTCCCTGACGTCCAATAAGGTCACAATCACAAGGCTACGCGTGCCACTCGGGTCTCAATTTTCCGAGTTAAATCCCCGAACCCCGTTCGGGTACAGCATCCCTGATGCTTAGCGTCATAGACGCTGGACGTTCTAGACGTCCGTGACCTCTCCGGGGTACCTCATCCGGAGGAGACAATATAATATGGAAGGATCTATACAGTGCAGTAACAAATGCATTTTATTGATATCCACATGCAAGGCATATATATATACATAGATAACATCCGCACCAATCATTAAGTTTCATCAGACGGGTCTCAAGCCCAAATACCGTGAAACGTGCCATAACCATATTTTCCATATCATCAAAACCATTATTGTTTTAGCATGTGAATAAGTATAATAAAACCAGAAAACATTTATGCACACAAGGGTTTAAGAAAATGGCCCACTCACAGTACAATCCTGCTAGAAACCGAACGTATACCCTCGTCCTGGTACAAATGAACAATCCCTGTCAAGTCCAAGTATTCGTAAAGGTCAATTTAAACCCCCAACATTCAACCATGAAAACCTAGGTCGAAACCGGCCCGGGAAAGCCGCCCGAACGCGCTTCCCAAGGCATTAAACTTTAATTTGACCAACTTAATGATCTCCGATCGACCCGAAACCACCGCCATTGGATCCGGATCGTCGAAACCTAAAGAATGGTGGTGATCCCACCAAAAACACTGTTCACACGCGCCCCCACGCGCCGGTCAACGCGTCGGTCAACGCAGGAACAGTTCCTGCTGACGTCATCGCTGACGTCACTGCTGATGTCAGCATGACGTCATGCTGACGTCATCTGACAGCTGTCAGGTCTGACATGTCAGACTCTGACAGGTGCCACGTGTCAACATCTGATTGGTCCACCACACTGATCTGTCAGACCACGTGTCGGATCTGACATGTGCCACGTGTCAGCACGGCACTGGTCTACGTCACTGACATGTCAGTGACACGTGGCAGTCCCTGACTGGTCCACGTCACTGACATGTCAGTGCTGACTGTGCACTGACATGTGACACGTGTCAGCTCACGGTTGGTCCGCGTCATCTGACAGACTGACAGGGTGCCACGTCAGCACCACTGTCATCAGACGGGTTGACCCGAATACCTGCAACTCGGGTCGATCAGACCCGCGATCACGACCCGGTTGCCATTTCTTCATTTCTCGGTCATTTTCGTCCAGTTTGATCCCTATTTACTCGTCTTAATCCCTAGAATGGTTCTGTGTAACTAGAGTTAGGTTTTAGGTCTAAGAGGTTACCTGAAAATCGACGGGAAGTCTGGTGGCCGGTTCTGTTTATCCCCTCCGGCGAGTCGACGGTTGTTCAGTCCCGGTCCTGGGTCCAAATTGGTCGTCAAGGTCTCCTAGACGTGTCCTAACAGTAACCAAACGATGTCAACGTCACAAACAGACGGTTCGAAGCAGGGAAGGAAAATGGTTACCTACGGGTTTATCGTCCAATCGCCGCCGTGTCGCCGCCGTACACAGTCAGGGTCAGTTCCTTGCCGTCCAGTCGTCACGGTGATCCCAACCGTACGTTGGTTCAAGTCCTAGATTGAAGGTTGGATGGTTTGGTGACTTGGGCTGCTCGGGTTTTCTTCACGGGTTTGAGAGAATGTCGCCGTGCAGGGCGGCCGTGGAGCGGTGGCCGGCGTCCGGGGGTGGCTGTTGGCTGCCTGGGAGTGTGAGATTGACTGGTGAGGGCTGCTGGTTTGGTCCCAAGTGGAAATCGTGCAAACGGTTGGTGAGAATGAACACATGGTTGCATGATTCCATGTAGTTTAATACAGAACAGGAACAAGGATCAAGGGCCAGGATTGAATCTCAGAATGAGATCAAAGGCTGAGATCAGATCAAGGGATTTCAGATCTAAGGGCTGTAATTTAAAGCTGATTTAAATGTTATTTAATCCTATAGTGGATCTGATCCAATCTAGCCAATGGGTGAGTGACACTTGTCACTCACCAGGTGTCCTCCAATCAGATTTCCCGAATTTAATATTCGACACGAAAACCGAGACACGAACTTCCCGAATTCACGTTTCTGACCATAACTTCCTCGTACGAAGTCCGATTTCGGCGTGCCGCCTGTCTACGGACTCAGGACGTCGAGGCCTACCCAACGGTCCTTGAGTCAACAGAAAATTAGTTGTCAAAAGAAAGGTCAACATTTTCCCCCGAGAGTCCAAATTACGGTAATGCCCCTGAACTTCCGATAGTCATAACTTTTACCCTGATCGTCCGAATTGGACGTGCCACCTGTCTATGAACTCGTGACGTCCTGAACTACGTCACGGTCATAGGTCAAAGTTCATTTAGTTCATCAATCAAAAAGTCATCAATTGACCATACCATTCACAAGGGTAAAATCGTCAAATCACACATTAAAGTACAATATTGAAATCCTCGAATTTCCGGGGTGTTACAACTCGGGGCTTCTAGAGTGAGCCAGGATCCGGAGGAGGAATGTGATGTCTTGGTCTCTGCTACAGCCCGTATCCGCGATCAACTTGAAGAACATTAAAACATCAAAGTCGTGAGTGGAAAAAACTAATAAATTTAGAAAAACATTTTCACAAAAGACATTTATGCCCTTCACTAAAAAGCATGCATGCATTCGAAAACCATTTATCAAACCATTCACAAAACCATTAGGGCCTTGGCCCAAAACCATAAATCAAGTACATGGGAACTCAGCCCAAAACTTTTCCACATGGACTCAGCCCAAATCCAATTCACGTGGGTCTTAGCCCAAAACCAGTTTCCGTGAAGTATCGTACAAACATATATATATATATATATATATGTAACCCATCCTCGACATCTCATATGCCCAATCAACTAGGCCTCGAGCTCGATTTCACAATCAACTGGGTCTCTAACCCGATATCACAACGAACGGGGCCTCAAGCCCAATACCATAAATCAACGGGGCTTCGAGCTTGATTTTACACTAACTGGGCCTCAAGCCTGAATTCATAAACCAACGGGGCCCCCGGCCCGATCGTATAACTCAAATGGGCCTTCAGCTCGATTTCTCCTCAATCAAATGGACTCCAAGTCCGAGAGTTCGTAAATCAATTGGGTCTCATGCCCGATTCCATGTTTTCAAGTCCAAAATCATTTCGTCAATTATTATAGAAAACATAGCATGTATAAGCGCCATATAAAACTGAAAACCTCAAAATACGTGCAAATACGTAAGGACTAAGCTACCATAAACAAATGCACTCATGGCATCACAAATCATGTTCTAAAACACTTCGAAAACATTTATGCATGCATCAGTTAGAAAGAAAGGTCCAATCACAGACTGTCCGAACCGCGCCTCAATATGCGCCATAAGCTTTCCTTGGCTAATCACCGTCACCGAGGCTCTCGAACCTGTCCAAATCAATAGAGAGTTACTAACTACTTAAATAACCCCTCATTAAAGCCCCGTAATTTTCTGGGATTTTTAACTATATCGAAACGATGTCTGATCGACTCGAAACCAGTCCCAAAATGTTCGTTACATCGATTAGATGATTTCACGTGTTGAAAGTACCCCCAATAGATGCTCCACGTGTTGCCACGCGCCGCCCAAAGAGCCCTGCGCGTGGGCTTCACGTGCCTGCACGGTCTCCTTCAACCTTCGGCAGATCGGGTCCGAACCGGTCTGCTGGTTTTTGATCCGACCGGACCGATGGAACCGGTCCACTATCATTTCTCGTTCATTTTTCGTTTGTTTTCTTCCCTTTCAATCCCTACGTGTTTGTCCTTTCATTTCCTATCTATCTATGTCCCTAAACCCATGAAAATCAATTAAAAACCATACCTTTAAATCGAAGGAATGTCGCCCAATTTTTTTTGCCACGTTCTTGGGCCGTTCAGCCACCACAAAACAACCAAAATCACCTCTACATGATCGTACAACCCTCCAAAACATCATTCACTCATCAGAAAGGGTCTCTAAACATTCAAACAAAAACTTGGAATTTAAAATCACAAAAGAGGTTTTCGGATTACCTGGTTCTTGTGCCCTTGCCACCGTCTACGGCGGTCTTGTCATCACCCATTCACCATCATCACCCTCTACCTCCCACTCTTGGCGTCAAACTGAATAAAAATAGGGAAGGGGTCGATTTGGGCTTCGGGTGTCTAGATGATCGAATGAAAATGGAAGGGAAGGGATATGCATGTATGTGAGAAAAGGGGGAATGGATGAGTGACAAGTGTCACTCATCCCTTAGGCCTGGGAAATATCTGGGGCCATACTAAAGGACAAAGGTCCACTTTCCTAGTAAAACGTATCGTCGTAAATAGTTCCTCGACACTTCCGTGAGCCGTAACTTTTCCGTCGAACGTCCGATTTCGACGTGCCACCTGTCTATGAACCCGTATCGAATCGATCTACGCAATAGTCCTTGGCCTTTGACCATCGGACCTCCGGGGTCAAAAGTTAACTTTTCACCCTCGTTTAGGGGCAAAATCATAATTTCACCCCGAACGTTCGTTAAAACTTGCTTAATCCCTGATTAGCCTCGCTTATCCGTCATTAATTCTTAATTGATACTAAAAATTCGGGACAAGTCGTTAGACGACATCACCCATGACTATCCCCGGTAGCACCATATGCCAACACACTCCGACACATCCAACATCTGCTGACTCATTCGTCGCATCCTACGGTATCCACAAAAACCAAACTCATTCAACCTGACCATACCAACCTAGCCAGCTCCAAATCGAAGCCTAGGACCACCGTGCTTCCGCTGATCTACTCTAATCAATAGTCATCGACTATCTCAGCTCAGTTAATGGTATGGACCACACACCAGCACCTCACAACTGATTACAACCTCTACTCAAGATGTGCCCATCCTACCATTCACAAGCATCCCAGCTCATGACACATCATATCTTCTTGTGCTCACAGCACACCATTCCCGAATCTCCGCTCATACCGAGATGTGGCTCAGATCGGGGAAACCTCACCTTCCTCATATTCCACATCTCAGAGCAACCCAACGCTCCACGGTCTCATCTAGGGAAGCCTAGGGTCAACAGACCGCAACCATATCCACTGCACCACAATCACACTAGACTCGACCAGAGTCATCCACCAAGCCATCCAATACCTAGGCTGCGCCTTAGCAGCACCATCTCCAATCTGACCAAAAGTCAGCTCAAGCCACAACAACTAACTAACCACAAAATCCAACTCACGCTTTCCAGACTAAGCACTTACTCTGGGGTTCTTACTAAGGTACTCACATTTACCAAACCAGACCTGCCACTCGAGGCATCCGGCTACTCATAGCCACACAAATCTAATCTCAACCCTTCTGACCAAATGATCACAAGTCCATCCTATCGTCATCTGATCGCCACCCGGCCCAATAGGCTAGTCGGCCAACCATCGATCGTATCTCTCACATCTAACTCACAAGTTACCATCCGGGTCAACCACTCTGCATACATCCGACCCTAAGGTCCAACTATCGAGCATATTCAGCGTCAAGCACGCTATCCTTTCTGGCCCAAAGCCGGCATGCATCTCACCACACATCGCGTATCGGGCAACGCATCACCCAGTCGCTCGTGCTCTCACCACGAACTAACGTACTATCTCCCTAGAGTCTAGGTTGATAACGGGTTGTTCCGCGTCGAGACATCCCATCCACAGTAACATCACAACACACAAGTTGACGAATCAACTACTCTGGAAGCCATAACCTCACGTAGAGCGTACAAACCTCACTCTAATATCAATTTGACACGACCCACCCCCAATCCTGGGGGTGGGTCGTGTCATGATTTTTGGTTTGGTTTTCGGGCTCTTAATTTGGGACAAGGAGCTTGGGAATTGAGAAAATGCAAGGACTCTAGATGTTGGTATGATTGTTTAGGAGAAAGAAAGGGAAATTTTAGACCTGGGAAAGGTAGGGAAGAACGTGTAGATTCTACGGCCATGAAGCTTGGAACTTGGAACCATGAAATTGTGGTAAGGTTTTACACTTTTCAGATCATAGAATCGTTCCTAAGATTTCTACGAGTAGAATGGAAGAAGAAGGATTGAAAAATGTTGAGAAACGAAAGAGAAATATCCAGGCTAGAGCCGCTGGTCTGGGTGACCCTGTTTGCATGAAACTGGGTCTACTCGAGGAAGAAGACGGGTACTGTAGCTAGCGCATGGCTCCCACGCGTAGCCATTTTGGGCGGCGCGTGGAGGCACGTGAGGATATTTTTAAGATTACGTCAATATGAAAGTTCATGTTCTCGACGATACGAGTCTAACAGTACAAGTTTTGAGTCGATATCATCTCGGACAATTTTGACTGTTCGAATGTTTGCGTGTAATTTTAGTACTTTTAAAATTCCCAAAAAATTATGGGATTTATATGTGAATCAATTGGGATGATTAGTGACCCTTAGTAGTGAATTCTGACAAGATATGACATTCACGAATTTTATGGGTGAGTGGACTTTTGTTTTCCTTAAATCCTATGCATGCATTTTTATATGATTTTCCATGATTTATTATATGAATTAATTGATGGTTATTTAAACATGAATTTCTAATGATTTATGATGATTTTACGATAGTTACAACCTTGCACGTTTTGTGAGAAAATTGGGTTTATTATACTTCGAATCATTTCTAAGTTATATAAGTGGTTTTATACTCATTGTGTTGTACTTGATTTGATGTTGGTTGGTGAATTGGAATTTTGGTATGATTTTACGGATTATTTGAAGGGCTCATTTTACGAGGTTTTAACATGATGTGTGTTTTGGGCTTAGGCCTGGGTTTTAAGCCTAGTTTTGGGTTCTTAACTTGGTTTTGAGTGTGGAATGAGTATGTACTATTATTGCATGACTACTTAGTATATACGTGATGGTGCGTGTTGGTTAGTAGTCTTAGACGTCGAGCTGGAGGCTCTCGATCCCGAGGCTCGTGTTATGTATGGTTGAGGAACTTCTGGATACATGTGGTGTGATCGGATTACTGGGTTACACCTAGATGTTGTATTCCTAGGCGACCATTCATATGTTGTATCCCCGAATGGTTATGGTATGTGATAGACGTCCAAATGTTGTATCCCTAGACAGCCACTCTGACGCTAGATCCCTGAGTAGTTAGGTTATATGGTTGTCACCCAGACATGTATCCCTGAGTGGCCACTCGGACGTCGAGGAACTTCTAGATACATGTGGTGTGATCAGATTGACATTTTGATACTCTGGATATATGTTGTATCCCTAAATGGTTATGGTATATGATTGACATTTTGATGTTGTTGATAGGTCCTCAATTAAGCATTGTTTTATATTATTTTATACCCTTTATACTTGACTTTTAATATTAAAATATTAAATAAATTTATAAAATAACTTATTTTGTGATTTTTCTGTTTAGATAAATAAAGTTTGTAATTTGGAGCATTTTTGCGAAAGAATCGTCTCGATCGGAATTATAACGAAGATATTATGGACGAAATTCGGTTGAATTATATGAATTAATTTATTTATTTTTCATTTGCAAGCCCAATTTATATAATTCAACCCAATTTAAATAAAACCAAAATCCGGCCCAGCCCCAAAATCCAGCCCAAAACGGACGGCCCAAGCAAGCCCGCACAACAGCTCCAGCCCTTCAGGTCGTCGACAGGCGCTGGCCAAGGCGCCTTCCTTGTCTTCGGCGCGCGCGTCCCGACTGCCCAGGCCCCTCCTCGGCGCGCGCCTGCTGAACTGCGGCTCCTCTCTTCAGCGCCGCCCAGCCGAAATCCAGGTCACCTTTTCAGCAACCATCAGCCGAATTCCAGGTCTCCATTTCTGCAGCCATCAGCCGAATTTTTTGCCCTCTTTTCCAGCAAGGCTTGCCAGCCATTTCAGCCACTTTCCAACCCAAATTTGCAACTTTACAACTAAAACCACTTCTAAACATCATCACAAATCTTTATTACTCATCATTCCATTATTTAACATTTTTTATTGTATTTGTTTTATTATTTTTGGTAGCTTTTTCTCCCTATAGATAGGGTTTCATTTCACTTGTTGAAGAATACCTTCTTTAAGGCACACATTTGAGCCTTCTTTGAGAGAAACTTTGGAAAAATATTTCCAATACAAAGTTTAGAGTTTGAGTCCATATTTCCCAAGTTTATTTCCTCCATCTTCATAAGGTTCCTTCCGCTGTCGGAGAATCGTATGAATAACAATCCATTGTTTTCATCCACCTTGAAAGTGTAACAATTACTCTCCATTTACTCAAACTCTCATTTTTGTTATTGGTTTTGATTATAGTTCAATATATGTGAGGTTTTTCTTACTAATATTTGTAAGTGTTAAATGCAATCTCCATGTGTCTTACTTTATGAATTTTAGTTATTTTATACATTTTAGTGCTTCATACTTCAATTCAATGTTAAGTGTTTTATCCGCTGTCGGTGCATTTAAAGTAGAATTGAAGAGACTTAATGTTGATCGTTGTTGGCGCATTCAGTCAAAAACAAAAGGTGAATCATATTGTAAGTGTTGTCCGCTATCGGTGCATTTATAGTATTGAAAAATGTATGAAGGTAATTAAGACGATTAAGGTAAAATTTCGTGATTGATTTAATATTTGCAATTATTAGAGTGTTGGTAAGATTTGTGCTTTAAGAAGGTCACTTGTACATGAATTAGTGTAGAAGTAAAATTAGTTTATTTATGTTTTTACTTATTTACATAATTACAAATCTTTTTAAAACCCCCATTTTTATTCTTTTATTCTTTTATTCTTTCATACTTTTAGTTTATTATTCTTTGATTCTTTCATTTCTTTATTCTTTTATTCCTTTACTCTTTAATTTATTGATTCTTTGATTAATTAATTCTTTAATTCTTTATTCTTTTATTCTTTAAATCATTAATTCTTTAATTTGTTAATTCTTTGATTAATTAATTCTTTTATTATTTAATTCTTTAATTCATTATTCTTTTATTCATCTCCTACTAACACATTATTAATGTTCCCTAATTTTCCCGGTTAAGAACGATCCCTTTTTACCAATACTACATCTACACAAAAAGGGTTTAAATTGCATAACACTCGAATTACATGTTTAATTTAATGCGTAGTTTGGGCATTGTCAGTTGTATCCCTAGACGGACACTCTGACACTGGATCCCTGAGTAGTTGGCTTATATGGTTGACACCCAGATCCTGTATCCCTGGGTGGCCACTCGGGCGTCGAGCTAGGCTCTGTAGTTCCCGAGTGGTTGTATGTAATGTTTGGCCTACCAGCAGTATGAGATATGTGGTTGAACACTTGGGTGATGTATCCCCTGGTGGGCCCTCAGATGCTGTATCCCCGAGTGGTTTTGCAATATGCTGAATCAATTGTAGACATCGAGATTAGGCCAGTCAGTGTGATGGGTTCTATGTGATTGTTATGATTATGCATTGATTAATTCAGTGTAGTTATTGTACTTATGCTTTGGCTTGAACGTATATGCATTGATTCTTGATGTAAGTTTACATTGGACATGTTTTTCGAACTATTGGATTTTCTTACTACGGCACTTGCTTTGAAATTGTTGTTTTATTAATAAACTTACTACATACATAGTTTTACAAAACAGAGGGAAATTGATATGTTTCGAATTATGTTTTAGTAACCTTTATTTTTTTTTACACTCACACATTTTTCTTGATTCTGAAACCCTACAAGGCCGTTGCACAAGAATCAAGGTTGCTTCTAGAGCAGAGGCATAAGATCATGAGTATACAAGTATCACTTGTCTAACAGGGTTTCGAGGACTTTGGTATTTTATGTTACCTGTTAGACGGGAGTAAGACCCGAGTATGTTGAATGTGGTGTTTCTGGGCTGGGTCCTGTCACACTTGTTGTTAGGGCTAGCAATAAGTCGTGTCGTATCGGGTTCATGTCATTTCATGAACTCTGTTTTACCCAAATATGCCCAATTTGACCCGTTTAATAATCGTGTCAAAGATGTCCAACTTGAACCCGATCTGTTAATGACTAAAGTAACTTGTAACCCGTATATCCCATATAACTCATTTAATAAATAAGTCGCACTGGAAACCCAATTACCTATGATATGTTTGACCCATTTAACCTATTTAACATGTTTAACCTATTTAAATTATAAGATTTAATAGGTATTTAGGTAGATAAATAGGTAGATATATAATTTATTAATGACACGTTTATTAAACGGGTTAATATATAGGTCAATATACAAATTAACAGGTTAACCTGAAATCTACCCATTTATTAAATAGGTTAACAGGTCATTTGACAGGACCCGTCCCAACTGGACCTCGATAACCGTGCCCGGTCCTGCTCCCGTCTGACAAGTCAACTGAAGTCCCGAAAGTACCCTTCAGCACCTGTCAAATCAGGGATAACTGCCGTTCATGCCTCCGCCTCGAGATCAGCCCCAAACGTTGTGCCACGGCCTGGAGGGTCATCAAAACAGAAAAGTGTGAGTGGACAAAAATATATTCGTTAAAACACATTTTAAAAGGCATCATTTACCCTCCAGTTTATCAAACCTTGCATGCATAGGAAAAATATATGAATGACAATCACCGGCTTTCCAGCCAAACCATATAATAAGTCAAACTTCCGGCTCTCAGGCCAAACACATGAAAACATAGTTACCTGGTCACACAGACTAGAACTCACACTTAATACCAGTACGCCATCATAATCATAATCATCATCAAACAGTACCATGCACAAGGTCATAAACAATTACTCAATCCGCACTATTCACAAGTGCATAAGCCATCACATAATCACACCCGTACTAGGCTATAACCCCGAGCATTAGCCGTCTGGGAACACCCCGAGCTCCGGCTATCTGGGAATACTTATCACCCCGAGTACCAGCCGCCTGGGAACACCCCTAGCTCCGGCTGCCTGGGAACAATCACAATCATATCCCCGAGCTCCGGTCGTCTGGGAACACCTCAAGCTTCGACCTTCTGGGTATTCACAATCAATCACAATCACAATGAATCATCCCGGGAGCATATCCCAAAACATGTCAGTCAAGTCCATGACCCAATCCAAGTCGAATCATTACCAACCGGGACTCAAGCCCAATATCCTTTACACGTAATTTCGTAAAATCATATAGAAAACATTATCATAATCTAGAAATCATTCTTAACTCATTCATTCATCAAAATACCCATTTTGAAATCATTTTGACTCCGGGCCTAGCCCAAAATATCATTTGCACATTGTCTCGTAAAACGAGCCCGAATTACCGATTAAAATAATCATTAAATCATAAATAATCATCCAAACAAATCATAACATCATTGCAAACCAAATCATGCAATCAATCATGTAAAACATTTAACTATGCATGCATATCAATTTATAAAACAAACGTCAACTCACACACCGTCCAATTGCTCGTTTCCCGCGCTGCACGCGTTTCCGTAATTTCTAACACTTGCCGGGAATCCTGAATCCTGTCCAAAATCATCACTCAGGGTCACTAGGGACCTAATTATCATCATATTAATTTATCATAATTTTCCGGGAATTTAATATTAATTTAATACGTAACATAAACCTCCGGACCCTCGAAACATTATCGAGACGGCGTCCGATCGACTCGCAACCAACACCAAAAATGTTCGTTACATTAAATAGGACAAGTCTCATGTTGAACTTACCTCGCGATTCCCCCTCACGCGCCCCCACGCGCCGCCGTGAGTGGCTGCGCGTGGGTGCCACGCGCCGTGAACAGTAACGGTGAACAGTGACCTTCTTCACCCGTTTACCTGGTAAACGGGTCCGGCTAGCCCGCGATGCAACCCGACTGGAATCCTGTCCATTCCGAGTTAATTCCTTCAATTAATTACTCTAATTGCATCATCATAAACCCAATTGCAGTTCTGTAATTTAATTTACAACAATTCTCACCTCAATCCCGTCGACTTTGAGTTTGAACGATCAAAGAACCCGCCATGGCTGTTCATCTTCGAATTATACCCATTTCCATCGAATTCGTGTAATTGATTCATTGAGAAGCATCGTGGGACACTGGGAAACACGTTTACAATATCAATTTCATGGTTCCACACCTCCAATCCATTCGACTCAAGCTCGAAAATCTGGTATCCTTCTCTGTTCTGTTCTAAGGCAAAACACATCGAATTGCCTTCAATTCTAATCGGTTTCGACTCGTCTCACTCCTAGGAGACTAAAACAAAGCTCAATTTCACTCAATTACATCCCCAAATTCAAATTCGATCCTAAGGCCCGTTTAAGGATTTTTCGGGTTTTTCTGGTTTTCAGTCGGGTTCGAAGCCCATCACTCCTCTTTCAATGTTCTCTCAAATTTCTCTTTGAATTGCACTTGATTTCCCACAAACCCAGCTAATGAATTTCAGATTCCTCCTGAGATCAAGTATGGTGGTCTTTTGCTCTGTTTATTTTGTCTTGGTCGAGTATGAACAAGTGCTAACTATGAAATAGATTAATTAATTAATGTAAAGAAGCACCCAAGTGCTACTCATCCATCAAATGAGAGTGACAGATGTCACTCAAAGACATAAGCTACTCATCAAAGTGGCTGAATCAGCCATCAACCGTACTAATCAATTAAACCGAGTCAAATTACCATTTTACCCTTACTAACATAAATTACCAAAATACCCCTCATAGTTCTAGACCCATAAGTTTCTCGTTCGGACTCCGATTGACGCATGCCGCCTGTCTACGGATTCAGCGTCCCGAGACCTATCTAACGGTCTTCTCGGAAAGTCCAAACAATGTCTCGATCAAAAGTCAACTTTCGGCCCCTTTCACCAACTTCCACACGTCATAACTTTCTCCTCGAATGTCGAAATCGGGCGTGCCACCTGTCTATGAACTCGTGACGTCCCGAACTACGTCACGGTCATCGGTCAAAGTCCGTTTTACCGCTCAAATCAAAAGTCAACTTTTCGCCCAATTCCAGGGGCAAAATCGTCATTTTCCCCAAAGTTACCAACTTTTCCCTTTTTGAATGTCCGGGTCGTCACATCATTATACGGGTTAACAGATTGATCTGAAATTCACCAATTTATTAAACGTTTCATAACGGGTTGATCCGAAAATGACCCGAAATTGTAATCATGCAGGTTGACCCGGGTAAATTTTATGTAGGTTTCGAGTCGTATATCAAATCGTGTCAAAAATTTACACCCTTACTTGTTGTGCCCCTGCTTGAATGCTGATTTCAAAAACACTGAGTCTTTGTTTCAAGAAAACACTAAGTAGTGCATTAGCTAATCTGCTGATTTAGACTCTTAGTGAAGAAAACTTTGACCTGTTGTAGCAGCGGAAGAGGCTGTCTAGCACGGCTCTGATACCATATCAGAAAGCTTCAATGAAGCAAAGATCAAAATGATTGAGAGCTTCAATGAAGCAAAGATCAAAGTGATTGAGAGAGAAGAGAAGAGAAAGAAGTGCGTGTATCAATCAAAAGTTAAAGAACAACAATGAAGATTACACGGACTTTAAACTAGAGCTTAGTTGTACACTGCAAGCAAGCAGCACTAACTCTAACTATTATTGTACAGCTGGACAACAGTCTAACAGAATTCTAATTGACAAACAATCATTCAATGGCTAGAAGGACAGGTGGCATTCTAACATCCATTTCTCCAACTTTGAAAAATTATATGGGATAAGATCGAGCTTGATGCTATGAAGAAATAAAAGATTGAAATGGAATGATTCCTAGTTATAAAGAGTGAGGAACAATTGAGAATATGAACATAAAAACATTTTCTTGAAAATAAGGCGTCGAAATGAAGTTTTACGTATTTTATTAGGGTTAATTAGTACTATAGTTTTTTAGGGTATTGTCATTCTTGAACTTTTTATTAGGGCTTTATTTGCAAGTAACCCTTAAGGTTGTACTCGTCGTGCGCGCTATCCTATTAATGACGACACAAGTTTTTGGATTTTTGGTTGATTTTGAATGCTAGCTTGTTGATTCTAGCTGGTTGATCTTTTTGGATCGTAGAGCTTTATTGATCTCTATGTTAAAAATACGAATGTGTATTAATATGTGAAATGCATATAAATATATATTAAGTTTCTACTTAAGTTAATTTTTTTAGAGTTGATTTCATCTCTCATTATATGACAAAGTAGAAAGGAAATATTATTAGATTAATAGTAAATAATTAATAATAGTGGCATTTATTTATTTTCAGAAAAGATGAAAAAGTGCACCATGACTTCAAAAATAAATTGAAAAAATAATTCTAAAGCCCTCGGCATGCAATTATTCAACAATAAAATTTAGTTCCTCAAATCAAATATAATATCATTCTTTTCAATAAAAATAAATATATGAGAAAATTACATATAATTCGTTATTTTACTTTTATTTTTTATTTTAATTTCTTTCAAGGAGCAAAATTTCGTTAATATATATATATATATATATATATTATATCAAACATGAAAAATACAGATCTATTTGTACAATATGAATATAGTACAACAGCTTTTATTTTTTTTTTATTGCATGATGTGTGTCTCTACACACATGGTATCAGACTGATTCTTGCTGTTTATAGGACCCTGACAATACTCATATGAGGATAGTTAGTGGTATCCCTTACGCCTTCCAGTGGTCATAAGTGAATACCAGCGGAATTCCACCAGCAGATCTGGGAAGTTGGAAGCAAATCAAACTACTGTTTGAATCAATAAATCACAGTGTCATTATATATAGCACATTATTTTAAGAACTAATTTATGCAAATTTTTTATTTAAAATGATTTTATTTAAAACCTGAAAAATAATATAACAGATAATAATCAGTTTCTCGATCAGTTTTTTAATTATTTATTTTTTCATCGGGTTTCTTTGCTTCTTTTAAGTGACTTAGAGCATCATGTACACTAATTTAGAGTGAGGGCCAACAACTTGCTCGATCGATGACAGATATTGTCTCCTTACCTAGCAATACAAAAGGCAAGTGGGCACAAAATCATTAGTCCGATCATCATTATTTCATGCAACTATAGTGAAAAAACAAAAATATCCTTGTATCCTGGCAAGGAAAATATGGGCAAACCTCGAATGGCAATGGTTTCTACTCTTTTACGTTCCAGGATGCTTCTGCTTGTATTAGTGTGCTTGAGGACGGGCCGCGGTCGTTCTCGGGTCATTTGATCTTCCTTTCTTAGTGGAAATCTAAGTATGGTCCTCTCTAAAGTTGCTCATGCTCATGTTTCAGTTTGGGTTAAGTTTTTCAACGTGCCCCTTGAGCACTGGAACACAGAGGGATTTGGTCATATTGCTAGTGCTTTGGGAAACCCTTACATGTGGATTCTTTAACGGAATCGAGGAAGCGTAATGCATATATGTGGGTTTGTATGGAAATTGATGCTTCTGAACCTTTAGTAGATTCTTTTGATTTGTTGTTGGCACCGGAAGAGGAGGGAGAGTTATCTCGGATGATGGAGGTCCAAGTTGAGTACCAAGGTCGTCCTCGGATTTGCTCAAAATGTAAGTCCTTTGGTCATTTAGATTCTAAATGCCCCTTAAACCCAAAAGTTACACTCAAGCCCAAGTCTCCTAGGCCTAAACCTGCTAGTAAACCCCTGGTATCTAGCCAGGCTCAACCCTGTCCTCTTGTTGATAAGCAGCTAGATGTTAGGCCTCCTAAGCACATATTGACCTGCCCAGTCCAGCCCAGTCCTCTTGTTGATAGGCCTCTTACTGATCTAGGACATACCTACATCCCCATTTTGCCTCGTGAGCTGACTCTTCCATCTTGTTTGGGTATAAATGAGAGTTTTATGGATCATACCATCTCTACCTCTATTCCTTCCTCAGGCCCATCTCCATTCTTAGTCCCCAGTGTGTTAGTGTAACGACCCGTCTCAAATTCCATGATTATATTAGTGACTAATCACGATTAGTGAGGTTAATCCGTGATTAGTTGGGCGAAATCGGACGAACGATGCAAAATGACCGTTTTGCCCCTAGCGTGGGTAAAACATTGACTTTTCGTTCAGACGGTCAAATGGACTTTGACCGATGACTGTGACATAGTTTAGGACGTCACGAGTTCATAGACAGGTGACACGTTCAATTCCGACGTTCGAGGAGGAAGTTATGACGTTCGGAAGTTTAGGGGCATTTTGGTAATTTTGGTTAAAAGGGGGCCAAATGTTGACTTTTTGACCGGGATGTCCGATGGCCGAGGGCCGAAGACCGTTACGTAGATAAGGACGATACGAATCCATAGACAGGCGGCACGTCGAATTCGGACGTTCGACGGCCCAGTTACGGTTCACGGAAGTTCGAGTGCACTATTGCACGAATTACGAGGCGGGTTCACTTTTGGACTCTAGTGGGCCCAGATATTTGTCCTGATGCTCAATGGATGAGTGAAAAGTGTCACCCATCCAATGGACACCATATTTCCTTCATGCACCGTGCAAACCATTCCATTTTCTCCATTTCAAACACACACCCAAAACCCACCCGATCTCACCATTTCTCTCCATCTCTGTGCAACCCAAAACCCATCCATATTGACCAGGAGTGAGACCAGAGAGTAGGGAGGCTGTTGGATGTGGTGGCCGGCCCAGGAAGGCGCCGCCGTGGGCGGTGGAGCCACGAATCCGTGCGGGTGCAAGGTAAGGCCCAATCTTTCCTATTTTTCAATTTCTACATTATGCTTGTTTTTGGGTGCCTAGGAAGTGATTATTAGGTTGCTAGGGACTCAATATGAAGCTTTTTAAGGGTTTTAACGGCTGAGAAGCCAAGGGAGGGAAAATGGAAAACTTTGGCTGTGAGTTCCATTTTGGAACCATGGGTTTATACGGGTTTTAGGTAGTTTTGTTGATTGGTTTAGATAGGAAATGAAGAAATAGGAATTTAGGGATTAAAATGGGAGCAAACGGACCGAAAACGAAGGAGGAGGGGCACTGAACCGGTCAAGCCGGTTCAGCACAGTAACCGACCGGTTCAGGCCGATTTTCTGAGGTTGATGACGATAAATAGTAACTTGGCCCTTCTAGGAGCGCGTGAGGGCGCGTGGGCCATAATTTGGGAAAGTGTTCAACACGGAAAATCTTCTATTTGATGTAACGAACATTTTGGGACTGGTTTCGTGTCAATCGAACACCGTCTCGATATGTTTCGAGGCATCAGAAGGTTTAGGGTCGGTTTAAAAATAGTTAAAAGTTCGGGAAAATTACAGGGCTTTGATAGGAGCTTAATAAGGTAGTTAGTAACCTTATATTAAAATTTGGACAGGTTTGGGAGTCCCAGTGACGGTGATGGGCTCGGGAGAGCCGTATGGAACGCAAATCGAGACGGCAGCTCGGACGGTCTGTGAGTGGACCTTGTTTTCTAAATTGATGCATGCATAAATGTTTATTATATTTTTTAAATACTTGTTTGTGATGCCATGAGTGCATTTGGATGTGTGGTTACGTATAGGCTCGTATTTCGAGGTTTCGGCCCTATACGGTGCCTATACGGGTCGGTATTTCTTTATTAGTCTAAATGAACTGGTTTTGGATTTCTAAAAGGATAAACTCGGGTATAAGACCCATTTGGTTTTTTCTCGGGTATATGATGTTATTTACGACCTTCGGGTCTAAATCGCGATCGCGACGGGTCCTATGTGCACGGCGATCGACGATACGACGCTCGCCTCCGGATTGGGATGTGTTCCTTCCGGAGAGGTCACGATGCACGATTCATGGTCGGGCAGCCTGGGGAGGCTCGACTTCGGAGTGCTGACGGTTCAGGATAGCGATCGGTGATGAGTGCACCATGATCTTGTGGTGGTCGCGTCGATTGATTCGTTCACGACGACATACCAGGATAGAGAGTGGTCCTGGATGGATGGTTTCACGCATCACTATGATCGGAGTCGTGACTGACCCTTAGATATCGGGCACGGTGCCTAGTTGAGTCATATGTTCGGGCACGAGACCCAGTTGTTCTACACTGATGATTTCGGGTCAGGGACCCTAGATGGCTTTCCAAGTTCATGACGGTTTACGGGAACCGGCATGAACTCTGGAAATGTCATTGTGGTTCATGACGGTTTATGGGAACCGGCATGAACCTTTGTCAGGTCATTCTGGTTCATGATGGTTTATGGGAACCGGCATGAACCCTGGTTAAAGGATGTTATGGATCATGACGGTTCAAGGGAACCGGGCATGAATGTTTAAGTTATGTATATATATGTATTCATATACCTTCCTTTACTTCTATTATCTCCTCCGGGGAGGGTCGTTGGCCTGGGTGGACCCCGGAGTAGTCACGGAGCACCGACTGAGTGGAGTCACCCCCCAGTTGGGTTCCTTACTCTCAGGAAGGCTATGATTACTATTACCTCGGGTAGGGTCAGTGGTCTAGGGACATTGATCTTGACTTTGAGAAGACTCGGATTGAGACCTGGGTAGCACGCGCGTAGCTTTGGAAACCTTGACAGGATTGGTTGTGTGAGTTATATGTGTATATGATATAAATATGATATATGATATGTGATATGTGATGTGTGTTTACACAGTTTTGGGCAGTGGCCCATATGGTTGGTTTCTTATGATTTGGGCCGAGTCCCTTATGGATTTGGGAAGTGGCCCGTATGGTCGTTTTCATTATGGTTCTTTCAATCTTGGTTTTGGGCTTAGTTCCCACATATGGTTTCTTTGGTTAAACGGTTTTTGAATGCATGCATGCTTTTTAGTGAAGTGTACAAATGTCTTCTTATGAAATGTTTTTACAAACTTTTGTTTTGTCCACTCACAGCTTTTAATGTTTTGACTGCCCTTCAGGTTGACATCGGATGTGGACTGTAGCAGATACCGAGATATCACATACCTCCTCCGGATCCTTGCGTACTCTGATAGCCCGAGAGGGCAAAGGTCGGAAATATCCCTTGTCTGACACTTCGTGTCAGACGGGAGCAGGGTCATCCTGCACTAATCTCGGGGGGATTGGGATGGGTCCTGTCAGTTAGTGCCTTCTTCCACTTGTGATGTCATGGTTGTGGCTTCCATGGTCCCTTCAACTTCTCCAAATAACTATTTCCATGCTCTCACGGTGGTGAATGTTGAGTCTGATGTTGAGTCTTTGCCTACTTCCCCTGGTGAGTCAGTTTGGTGGGATAGTTGCTCCGAGTCGTCCTGGTCCAGGGAAAAAGAAGAAGAAAGCTGGAAAAAGCAAGAAAAAAATCCAAAGTTGGGGTTTCGAAGGTTTCTCCCAGGCACGGAATCAACAAATTTTTGATGTCTAAGTTTGCGTGCTGGAACGTGATAGGGCTAAATTGCCTATCTCGGCAATTAGAGGTTAGAAATTTCATTGATCGTAATAAATTGAGTATTGTTGGGCTCATGGAGACAAGAGTGAGGCAGCTTAATTCTGATGTTGCCATGAGTTATGTGTATTCTTCCTGGAGTTGGGCTCATAACTATGATCATCATGTTAATGGGCGCATCTGGATTGGGTAGAACCCTGCTCTTTTTTTCGTGGTTATGGTAGAGTCTTCTTTGCAGGTGGCTAATTGTAAAGTCTCTATTTGTGAGTCTGGTTCTGTCTTTTTTGCGCCCTTTGTGTATGGTGTGAATAATGCTACTTTGAGATGAGAGTTATGGTCTTGCCTGTCTTACTTTACCATTTCTGTGGGTAATGCTCCGTGGGCTGTTCTGGGGGATTTTAATTGTGTGAGATTCCTAAATGAAAGTGAAGGTGGTGCAGATATTTGTTTGGTCTCTCTGAGGCACTTTTGGGAGTATTTGGAGGAGTGTGGGCTGGACGACCTTAGATATGCGGGCAGGCAGTATATGTGGTGTAACCATCAATATGGCGGGGCTCTCTCCAATCGGAAGCTGGATCAAATTTTGGTTAATGGCGATTGGTTATCTTCTTACCTAGTAGCTCTGGTTTGTTGCTCTCCCCGGGGAGCTCTGATCATTGCCCTGGTGTGGTGGACCTTGGTGTGGGTCCAGTCAATCGTAAGGTTCCTTTCAAGTTTATTAGTTTCTATGTTGATCATGTTGATTTTTTGAATATTGTGGAGCAGGCTTTTCGTGTCCCTATTCGGGGTTCTCATCAGTTTTAGCTTGTGAGTCATCTTAAGGCTGTTAAATTGGAGCTTAAGAGGATAATTCGGGCTCCCTTATCGTAAAACGTGCCCAAAAATTGATTAAATACTCAATAAAATCAACAAATAATAATATCACATCATCATGCAATAATTGTAACTTAAATCATGCAATCAATCATGTAAAACATTTAACAATGCATACATATCAGTTTATAAAACAAGCGTCCATTCACACGCCATCCGAACCGCTCGATTCCGAGCTGCACGCTTTTTTGTAATTTCTGGGAATCCTGTCCAAAATCATCATTAAGGGTCACTAATGACTTAATAATAGCATATTAAAATCTCCCAAATTTTCCGGGAATTAAATACGAATTTAAAATGTAACATAATCCTTCGGACCCTCGAAACAATATCGAAACGGTGTCCGATCGACTCGAAACTAATGCCAAAATGTTCGTTACATTGAATAGAGTAAAACTCATGTTGACCTCACCTAAAGATGAACCTCCACGCGCCCTCACGCACCACCACAAGTGGCTGCGTGTGGAAGCCATGCGCCTGCTACAGTGATAACTGTTCATCGTCTCTTTGACCCGGTTGTCTGTTAAACGGGTTTTACGACCCGCGATGCAACCCGTCCAGAACTCCACCAATTTTGCATCATTTTCACTAATTTAAACATCTAATTGCATAGTCTTAAAACGAAGTTAAGGATCTGTAACCTTAATTTCAAGAATCATGGTCTCGATTAATCCAACCTAAACTTGAAATTTTAAGAAATATTCATTCTTTAATTCCTTGATTTGTCATTGATTTATTTCAATTAAGCAATTAGGAACCTTCATAGGATCCTTCTAAGTCTATTTTAAGTCTCAATTTCTTCTTCACTTACCTTCAATTACACGAATTGGATTCGAAAATCCGAAAGTTCCACTTCCTCTGTTCGACGGAAAAACAGTGTCAATTCCCTTCATTTTTGAAGTGGTTCAACTCGCCTGAGTCCCAGAATACTTAATCGAGGTTCAATTTCACTCATCACAGCCTACAAATTAAATTTCAAATTTTTGAAGGTTTGAACTTCCACGGTTTGGGTTTTCGGGTTTAAGGGTTAATTCTTTCCTTTCTTCTCTTATTCTCCCTCGTTTCTCACTTTAGTTAATCCTCTCAATTGATCAAATCAAATCCAGTCGAATGATGGTGTGGGTATTGGTTGATCAAACTGTGCTCTCTGTTTGTTCCATGTTTACAGATCCTTCAAATATTCATCACCCAACCCACGCGGCTACACAAGGCTACTAAGCCTTCAATTATAGGTGATAGATGTCACATATAGGACAGATGAGTCACCATTCCACTAACTCAGAAAAATCCTGCCCCAAGTTACCATTGTGCCCCCGTTTGGAAAATGACTAAAATGCCCTTCCCTATTTTAGACCCTTAACTTGTCTATCCGAACTCCGATTTACGCAAGCCATCTGCCTGCGGACTCAGTATCTCGGGACCTACCCAACCGTCTTTACGAAAAGTCCAACAAGTATTCCGAACAAAAAGTCAACTTTTATCCCCCATAACTAAAATCGTCATTTCCTTCAAAAATTTTTACTTTTCCCTTTTTCGAATTTCGGGTCGTCACAGAAGTTGTAGTGGTCACTGAATCTCGAGTTTCCTGTCAAGCTTCACTCATCGTTGCTCGGTAACTCTCGAAAACTAGATCAAAAGCTTCAAAGCCATCCCTCGTTTTTATTTCCTTGATTCTCAAACCACAATAGCCTTAGGCGATGAAGATAGAAGACTCGAAAGGGTTGAGTTGTTCTCGACAAGGAGAATAGATTGAGTGTGATAGGCAGATCGGGTGTCTCATCCAATTTTGAAAGCCCAAATTGACCAACTAGGCTTGCATTTTAAACCTTAAAATGTAAGGACCCGTCCCGGAAATTAGGGTTAAGACAGTGATTAGTGACAGATTAGTGAGCTTACTCGGTGGTTAATTAGTTCTGATAGGTCTGTTAGCGTAGAATGACGATTTTGCCCCTAGGTTGGGCAAATAGTTGACTTTTAGTTCGGGACGTCACGAGTCCGTAGACAGGTGGCACGCCCGATTCCAACATCCGAGGAGGAAGTTATGATGTTCGGAAGGTTGAGGGCATTACCGTAATTTGGTTAAAATAGGGGAAAATGTTGACTTTTTGTGTAACGAAGTTTTTACACGTAGACCGAGGACCGTTAGATAGGTCTCGACATCCTAAGTACAACGACAGGCGGCACGCTGTCATCGGACGTCGGACGGATTGGTTATGGGTTGGAGAAGATGGAGGGCAAAATGGTAATTTTAATTCTAGGGGCATTTTGGTCTTTTCTCCCTAGGGCCAATCAGATAAGGCCCAACTGGCTTTGTGGGATTGGATAATTGTACTGTTAACCATAGGAAATGGGACACGTGGATGGACCCTAGAGGTTTCTAAGAGGGTTTAATTATGCATGGTCACAACATGTCCCATTTTCCCATTTTAAACCGTGCATTGGTTCGAAGAACAGAAAACAGAGAGTTGAGGCGGTGAAGATTCTGATCGCTTTTGTGAGTGTGTGGAGGTCCTGTGACTTGGTGAGAGTGACAGAGAGAAGAAGGAAGCGGGTGAGTGGATTTGGGAGTGGAATCGTGCAAGAAAACACTGTGGGTGTGAGGTTGGAGTTTTAGGGAAACAGAGAGGTGCTGTGGGAATTGGTGGTGGTCTTGCAGTGTTTTGATCCAAGCAAGGCTGAGAAGGAGGCTAGGGTGACTCTGTGAACGCCGTAGGATGCGGCGGTAAGCACGGTGGCTGTCGATAAGCAGGTAAGCTCTTTGATTTTCTCTAAGTACTCTATTTTTCCCGTTTTACTTAATCCAAAAGTCGTGGCTTTTGGGACTGAGTCTAGGGATTTGGTGAGTGGTGTGAGGTTCAGGAGGTTCCCAGGAGTCGAATAAGCTTGATGCCGTGACGGGGGAGTGTCTAGTTAGCTAGGAACCGAAACAGGGGGTTCGGGTAAATGTCTTTGAGCTTGAAGTCGATGAGCTAGGAGATTCAATGTTGAGTTTTCAGGTGGAGAATAGATTAAGTAGGTTAGGACGAAACTAAAGGAATGAAAATGGCTGAAAATGAGGGAGGAATGACAGAGAACCGGGTACGCCGGTTCAAACAGGTTCACCCAATGAAGACGATGATGAACAGTGCACTGGCGCAGGCGCGTGAGGCCCATGCGCAGCCACTTTGGGCGGCGCGTGGGGGCGCATGGGGAGGATTCTGAGAAACCTTCCAACATGATTTTTGGTTTAAATGCTATAACGAATCCATTGGGGCAAGTTTCGGGTTAATCGGACGTTGTTTCGGGTTAGTTTTGTGCGGGCAAAGGTTTAGGGTCCCGTTTAAAGTACGCTTAGAAGTTCGGGAAAGTTTTGGGATTTGAGTAGGACTTTTGTGAAGTAGTTGGTAACCTCGTTATGGAATTTGGACAGGTTCGGGGTAGCTGAGAATAGTAAACTGGCCGAGAACAGCGTAAGTGCACGCGTATCGAGACGACGTCGGAATGGTCTGTGAGTGGACTTTGCTTTCTAACTCTTGATGCATGCATATATGTTTTAATATGTTTTTTATACTTGATTCTATGATTTGATTTATGATTGTGATGGTTTACGATTTTGCATGTTTTTCGAGGAAATGACGGTTTTCACGTTTTACAAGGTTTTGATAAATACCCTGCTTGAACCTGGTTTTTAATGATTGGATTTCGGGATTTGAAATACGATTTGATTTCAAAGAAAGTAAAAGGATTTTGGAAAGGGTTTTCGGGCTTGGAGCCTAGTTCAAAAGTGGTTTTCGGAAATGTGATTTCGGGACTTGAAAATGGATTCCGGGTTTGGGTTCAGAATGGTTATCCCGGATGCCGTCTTACGGAATGATGGTTGCGGACTCGGATCTGGAAAGGAAATGGATATGAGTTCTGGATTTCGATTCGGAATGACGGTTCTGGATGCCGGAAGGGCTTCGAACCGGTGATTTCGGATTCGGGTTTGGGTGTGGATTTAGAAATGGTTTTTCAAACGGTTTTGGATTGGATTTGCTGGATCTGGTTATTGGGTTTAAAGACCCGGATTATGATTGACGGGGGACGGGCCCGGATTGGGTTTAAAGACCCGGATTGAGTTTAAAGACTCGGGAGTTTAAAGACTCGGATATATTGATATTTCCCCCGTATGCCTGTTGAGTTTAAAGACTCGGGAGTTTAAAGACTCGGATAGATCCAACAGGTTCGATGGATGAAAATGATGGTTTTGGAATAAAGGTTTTCCGATGTTTTGGGCAGTGCCCCGGATGAAATGGTTTTCGTTGGTTATAACGGTTTTCGGTGGTTTGGGGCTGAAGCCCGAGATTTGAGAAAAAGGAAAATGTGTTTGGTTTTTCGTGCATGGTTGTGTGATATGAAATTGATATGCATGCATTGGTTTTCAAAACGGAGGGTATAAATGCATGTGTTTTCTGATAACAGTTTTTTAACATAAACTTTATTTTTGCCCACTCACAGTCTTTTCGTGTTTTTGATACCCTCCAGGTCGTTGCGGAGCGGGCTGTTGGTCGAGAGAGACGGGGACATCACACGCATGTTCCACAGCAGACCCTGCGCACTCTGGGAAGTTTGAAAGTTTTGGATGGTCGGATCAAAAATCCCTTGTCCAACTTACGTGTCATATGGAGGTTGGACATCCGTTTAGCCTTCGTGTCATGCGTAAGTTAGACGGGAGCAGGGTTTAGCCCTTAATCCTGGGGGATTAGGGGTGGGCCCTGACAATTGGTATCAGAGCGAGGTTTTGTGTGTTTTATGTGAGGTTTGGTTCCCAGAGTCGTTGGTTTGTCGACTCGGGTGACGTGATGCTACTGTGGATGTGATGTCTCGACGCGGAACAGCCCCACAGCAACCTGGATATGATAGTGATAGTACGCTCGTTGTGGTTAGTTCGCAGTAGTCGGTTGGGCCGGATGGCATTTGAATGTTGTTTAGATGAATTGGTGACCTTTAGTCCGTTGGGTTGAGTTTGGAATTGTGCGGATATGAGTAGCCGGATGCCTTGATGGCAGGGTCCCTAGTGGTGGTCTTAGTCGGGTATGACGACCCGAGTGGTAAGGTTGTAATGAACCACTGGTAATTGTCGGTTGGATAACTCGGATGATGAGGGTGATTTGAGGTACCCCGTGAGATTACTGGACGGTGAGTTTGGGGTTGTGGTATCGTAGTCCTTGTAGTTTGGGCCGACTTACGGCCGGATTGGAGATGGTGCTGCTAGGTGCAGCCGAGTTAGTGGTTGTTTGGTGGATGACTCTAGACGAGGGTTCGTATGTCGAGCGAGGTAGGGATGACCATGGGCAGGTCATGTATCAGTATGAACGGTCAGAATGTGCGTGGTTGTGATCTGTAGATGAGGAGCCCTATGACTAGTAGATTTGAGTGCGGAAACTTGTGGTTGAAATACCTGGATTTGTCCGTTGAAGGAGGATTGAAGGAAACTGAAAGGAGTGATTATAACTGATCGATAAAAGGTTATTGAAGAAAAGAGAACCCACAATCTAGGATTTGCCTTTAGGACTTTGTAGATTTCTTCCGACCAGGTGATCGGAGCAGTCGAGGGAGATGGAGGCGAAGTAGTGAATTGGGTAGTGGTTGAGTTACTAAGAGACCGGGAATCTGGTTTAGGATTTGAGTTGGGTTTCTGGAAGGTGTAGAGGGTTTCCCTTGCGTACACTATGAAGTCCTTGTTAGTAGTACTAGTCGAAGGTACGTTCGATTTGAGAGAGTGGCAGTAATGGTGAACTGGTAGCTGGAGATGTTGTGAAATACCCAAGGTGGAGATGATAGATGGGACATTAACAGGAGTAGTTGTTGTCTGGGTAGGAAACCCTAAGTATCGGGAACGAGCTGTGGAATTTCGGGGACGAAATTCTTTTAAGGAAGGCAGGTTGTAAGGACCCGTCCTAGAAATTAGGGTTAAGACAGTGATTAGTGACAGATTAGTGAGCTTACTCGGTGGTTAATTGGTTCCGATAGGTCCGTTAGCGTAGAATGACGATTTTGTACGTATGTTGGGTAAATAGTTGACTTTTAGTTCGGGTGGTCAATTGGGTATTGACCGATGACCGTGACGTAGTTCGGGACGTCACGAGTCCGTAGACAGATGGCACGCCCGATTCCGACATCCGAGGAGGAAGTTATGATGTTCGGAAGGTTGAGGGCATTACCGTAATTTGGTTAAAATAAGGGAAAAGGTTGACTTTTTGTGTAACGAGGTTTTTACACGTAGACCGAGGACCGTTAGATAGGTCTCGACGTCCTGAGTACAACGACAGGCGGCACGCTGTCATCGAACATCGGACGGATTGGTTATGGGTCTGAGAAGATGGAGGGCAAAATGGTAATTTTAATTCTAGGGGCATTTTGGTCTTTTCTCCTTAGGGCCAATTAGATAAGGCCCAACTGGCTTTGCGGGATTGGATAATTTTACTGTTGACCATGGGAAATGGGACACGTGGATGGACCCTAGAGGTTTCTAGAAGGGTTTAGTTGTGCACGGTCACAACATGTCCCATTTTAAACCGTGCATTGGTTCAAAGAACAGAAAATAGAGAGGTGAGGCGGTGAAGATTCTGATCGCTTTTGTGAGTGTGTGGAGGTCCTGTGACTTGGTGAGAGTGACAGAGAGAAGAAGGAAGCGGGTGAGTGGATTTGGGAGTGGAATCGTGCAAGAAAACACTGTGGGTGTGAGGTTGGAGTTTTAGGGAACAGAGAGGTGCTGTGGGAATTGGTGGTGGTCTTGCAGTGTTTTGATCCAAGCAAGGCTTAGAAGGAGGCTAGGGTGACTCTGTGAACGCCGTAGGACGCGGCGGCAAGCACGGTGGCTGTCGATAAGCAGGTAAGCCCTTTGATTTTCTCTAAGTACTCTGTTTTTCCCGTTTTACTTAATCCAAAAGCCGTGGCTTTTGGGACTGAGTCGAGGGATTTGGTGAGTGGTGTGAGGTTCAGAAGGTTCCCAGGAGTCGAATAAGCTTGATGCCGTGACGAGGGAGTGTCTGGTTAGCTGGGAACCGAAACAGGGGTTTCGGGTTTTGAGCTTGAAGTCGACGAGCTAGGAGCTTCAATGTTGAGTTTTCAGGTGGAGAATAGATTAAGTAGGTTAGGACGAAACTAAAGGAATGAAAATGGCTGAAAATGAGGGAGGAATGACAGAGAACCGGGTACGCCGGTTCAGACCGGTTCACCCAATGAAGACGATGATGAACAGTGCACTGGTGCAGGCGTGTGAGGCCCACGCGCAGCCACTTTGGGTGGCGCGTGGGGGCGCGTGGGGAGGATTCTGAGAAACCTTCCAACATGATTTTTGGTTTAAATGCTATAACGAATCCATTGGGATAAGTTTCGGGTTAATCGGACGTTGTTTCGGGTTAGTTTTGTGGGAGCAAAGGTCTAAGGTCCCGTTTAAAGTACGCTTAGAAGTTCGGGAAAGTTTTGAGATTTGAGTAGGACTTTTGTGAAGTAGTTGGTAACCTCGTTATGGAATTTGGACAGGTTCGAGGTAGCCGAGAATAGTAAACTGCCCGGGAACGGCGTAAGTGCGCGCGTATTGAGACGACGTCGGAATGGTCTGTGAGTGGACTTTGCTTTCTAACTCTTGATGCATGCATATATGTTTTAATATGTTTTTTATACTTGATTCTATGATTTGATTTATGATTGTGATGGTTTACGATTTTGCACGTTTTTCGAGGAAAGGACGATTTTCACGTTTTACAAGGTTTTGATAAATACTCTGCTTGAACCTGGTTTTTAATGATTGGATTTCGGGATTTGAAATACGATTTGATTTCAAAGAAAGTAAAAGGATTTTGGAAAGGGTTTTCGGGCTTGGAGCCCAATTCAAAAGTGGTTTTTGGAAATGTGATTTCGGGACTTGAAAATGGATTCCGGGTTTGGGTTCGGAATGGTTATTCCGGATGCCAGCTTACGGAATGATGGTTGCGGACTCGAATCTGGAAAGGAAATGGATATGAGTTCTGGATTTGGATTCGGAATGACGGTTCTGGATGCCGGAAGGGCTTCGGACCGCTGATTTCGGATTCGGGTTTGGATGTGGATTTAGAAATGGTTTTTCAAACGGTTTTGGATTGGATTTGCTGGATCTGGTTATTGGGTTTAAAGATGACAGGACCCATCCCAATCCCCCCGGGATTAGTGCGGGATGACCCTGCTCCCGTCTGATATTTCCGACCGTTGCCCTCCCGGGCTATCAGAGTACGCCAGGATCCGGAGGAGGCATGTGATATCTCGATCTCTGCTACAGTCCACATCCGCTGTCAACCTGAAGGGTATTAAAAACAGAAAGACTGTGAGTGGACAAAAATAAAGATTTTATAAAACATTTCCATAAAAGACATTTATACCCTCCACTAAAAAGCATGCATGCATAGTAAAACCATTGGGCCTCCAGTAAATATCTGGGCCCACTAGAGACAAACTGCACTTTTTGTCTCGTAAAACGTGCCATCGTGAATAGTAACCGGGAACTTCCGTGAACCGTAACTTCGCCGTCGAACGTCCGAATTCGACGTGCCGCCTGTCTACGGATTCGTATCGTCCTTATCTACGTAACGGTCTTCGGCCCTCGGCCATCGGACCTCCCGGTCAAAAAGTCAACTTTTGACCCCTTTATCCAAAATTACCAAAATGCCCCTAAACTTCCGAACGTCATAACTTCCTCCTCGAACGTCGGAATTGAACGTGCCACCTGTCTATGAACTCATGACGTCACGAACTACGTCACGGTCATCAGTCAAAGTCCATTTGACCGCCCGATTAAAAAGTCAACGTTTTGCCACCATTAGGGGCAAAACGGTCATTTCGCACCGTTCGTCCGATTTCGCTCTACTAATCGTGGATTAGCCTCACTAATCGTGATTAGTCACTAATCTAATCTAGGAATTTGGGACGGGTCGTTACAAAAGACCTGGATTATGATTTACGGGGGACGGGCCCGGATTGGGTTTAAAGACCCGGATTGAGTTTAAAGACTCGGGAGTTTAAAGATTCGGATAGATTGATATTTCCCCTGTAGGCCTGTTGAGTTTAAAGACTTGGGAGTTTAAAGACTCGGATATTATTGATGCCTGGATTGAGTTTAAAGACTCGGGAGTTTAAAGACTCGGATAGATCCAGCAGGTTCGATGGATGAAAATGATGGTTTTGGAATAAAGGTTTTCCGATGTTTTGGGAAGTGGCCCGGATGAAATGGTTTTCGTTGGTTATAACGGTTTTCGGTGGTTTGGGGCTGAGGCCCGGGATTTGAGAAAAGGAAAAATGTGTTTGGTTTTTCGTGCATGGTTGTGTGATATGAAATTGATATGCATGCATTGGTTTTCAAAATGGAGGGTATAAATGTATGTGTTTCCTGATAACTGTTTTTGAACATAAACTTTATTTTTATTCACTCACAGTCTTTTCGTGTTTTCGATACCCTCCAGGTCGTTGCGGCGAGGGCTGTTGGTCGAGAGAGACAGGGACATCACACGCATGTTCCACAGTAGACCCTGCGCACTCTGGGAAGTTTGGATGTTTTGGACGGTTGGATCGAAAATCCCTTGTCCGACTTACGTGTCATATGGAGGTTGGACATCCGTTTAGCCTTCGTGTCATGCGTAAGTTAGACGGGAGCAGGATTCAGCCCTTAATCCCGGGGGATTAGGGGTGGGCCCTGACATAAAAATTGATAAAACCTGATTTATCAATTAAAAGACTTGAGCCTTGATAAAACCTGATTATGGGCTTTTTTTAACTGGACTATAGGCCTTGGAGTTTATTTTAGGCTGAGGCCCTTTTTTTTACATAATATGATATAAATTCTTTTTTTTAAAATATTTGTAGGAGAGTTTTATTTGGGTAGAGGTCTTTTTTAAATGTGAGGCCCAAGGCCCAGGCCTTGGTCACCTTGGGCTTGTGCCGAGCCTGTACCCACGTTCTAGGTTTCATCCCGACTAGTAATGAATGTAAGAAACAAATAATTTCGATCATAAACTCATAAAATAGAAAAAGTGACTTTGTCTACAAAGGGAGATAAATATTATCTTCAATTCCTTAATCATCATAGATGAATTTTCATCATAACGAATTCATTTTTTCTTTTAACTTGAACGTGGATAAGTTTAAACAATATTTGTTCTTCAATGTTGATGTCAAACATGGACGAACTTAGATTTATTTTACTGAACTCGATTCTCTTGTTGATCTCATCGGCGATGAATGATCTGTAAGGAAAAAGGAAGAATGAAGGAGCATCAGGGTGATTTTAGCTTAACAGCCGCCAATGCCTAAGTTAGTATAGATGGAAAGGGCTAAATGGTAATTTTGAGAGCACAAAGGAAAAGAGGTAATTACCTTGGGAACGCCTTTGTATTTATAGTATGGATAATGAATATTATAGCACAACAACAAAAAATGGCTGACCCAAAAAAAAGGTTTTGTCGTGCAAGCAGGGTAATCTGCCAGGCGTGATGTTAACCCGGCGAAGCATTGCGGGCAACCTCCATCACGTGAGACTCATTGAGCTAGGCCTTCTCTCGACAGAGACGAATGATTGCCAAGTAAGACCGCAGTCAACACCATTTTCCTAGCAAATGTTTTCACCCAGCAACATCATCGATCCAAAACACATCCAACATTTTGTTCGACAAACGTTCGCTGGGCAAAGTTGATCATTTCAAACTTTGCCCATCGTAAAGGTTCACCGAGCAAAGCAGTCAAGCCATAGCACAATCAAACTTTTCCCAGTGAGTGTTCGCCAGATAAAATTGTTTAATTCAATGTTTGCTTGACAGAGACTTCACTAGGAAAAATGATGTAATATATATATATATATATATTTAATATTTGATTAATTATATATAATTAATATGAAATACAAATAAAATAATAATAGCAATTATATGAAAATTAAAAGTAATATTCTTAAATAATTTAAAATTAAAAAAACTTTCCAAAGAAAACTAATCAATCGAGGGCAGGTCGGAGTGGACAAGGTGATTGGTGTCCTAGGCGGGCTGTTGGACCGAGTCCTGCGGTTGCAAGTCAAGGTCATCCAACCCATGCACACCTATGTGGTTGAAAAGTAAGGCGAACATGCCTAAATTCACTCGTTTTGGGCCTGAACGCACGCGTTCTGCACCTTGATCTCAACTTGAAGGATCTCCATATTTTTCTTTAACTCTCAAAGCTTCTAGAGATTATCTCCCTAGGAAGAACTCAAATATCAACTCAAGAAATCCTGAATAGCCCTTCACTGGCCCCTGGAAAACCTTCCAAGAAGACTACCAAGATGGCGGTCTAGGATGGTGATTGACCTAATAGGATCCGATAGTTAGTCCTCTAGCACGACCTCAGATTGTTGCTATGTCAGCTCATTCCGAGTTTACTGCATGTCCTCCACCATCACTGCCTACGAATTAGAATAAATAATGTTTAATATGAAGAAATAAACTTATGTGAATAGCGTCAGCCGCTTGACTGCCCCGACTAGTGTAAACTTCCCACCATGTATCCACTTTTGGGAATAGTGACCCATTAGTGCGATGAGCCTCATGTCTGGCCAGCAAGGGTCGCAATCCCCGATGTTGCTCGAATTTGTTCACTGTCCAGTTCGACTTGTTAGCCCTTAAATTTTTCAGCTCATTAGAAGAAAAAAAAAATCATTATTGCTTCAAAAGTAAAGCAATATACTAAATAAATGAAAATAAATAAATTACATATACCAGAAACCCCTTAGACACCAAGTGGTCGCACAACTAGACCCACCCTTCCTCCTTAGGCCTTTGCAACTCCTCCAGTGGGTTTACATGAGCTACATCAGGGGAACTGCACCCTTTTAGTAATCATGGAGCTCGAACTATCATGGATGCATACGAAAGATCACTCGACTTCGTTTAAAGCAAACACATCTCATGATCTCAAAATAGGTGAAAAGAATTTTCAAATCAAACGTAACATTAAATTGTCCAAGACCTCGGTAACTCTATATAACCATCACATAAGATTATAGCCATCAGAATAGCAGTAAGTCAATGCAATCATCACACAATCACCCAACAATCATATTCAACACAGCAATTACACATATCCAATCCACATCCAACATCACCGCAGATATCACATATAGTCAATCCATCATCATGCACAACATCAATAATCAATACCACTGCGCTACTAGCAGACACGTCACTCACCCAACTCGACATCCGAGTGAAAATCGACTCAGGATACAGAGTCCTGTTCGATGTCTGAGACTACTCACCATCGTTCCCGTGTACCTTTTTGCGCCAATTTTAGTCAACGCTAAGTTTTTCCTAGCAAAAGAAACTTGTCGTTAAGGCAGTTTTTCCCCGCGGATGGTGTTGACTCACCGTGCAAATGTTTCCATTTTTGCGTGCCAACGACATTGGCTTCCTACAAAGAGCTTGCAAGGCGATGGTTCATTGAGCAAAGACCTTTTAGCGGTGAAATAATATTCGTCGGGTAAGGTTTGGACTGGCCAACCATATTTTCTTGTAGTATAGATGAAGTATTTCAATGTGAGATAAATGTAATTTTCTGTGCTGTTGACATGTGTACCGAGAGCGCGGATGATGTGTTGTCCAAATGGTACTTGGCCGAGCAGGTCATCAGCTAGCCGAACTTGCATGTCGATCTGCCAAGCTAGGCACATTGTGGATTTGTGTGTTTGTAAAAGTTAACCCGGAGTGCGCGGCTGAGGATCGATGAACAGGTCGTGAGAGGTTAATCTGCTCGGCTGATACTAGTTAGTCAAATTAAATGCGAAATTTCAACATGCTTCGGATTGAATGATCACAAATTATTCAGTTGAATACAATTGTTAGCTAGCAACAAACGTGACTTAAAAGAGATTTTGAATTTGAAAAGCAAGATTTGAATATCAAAGATAAAATCGATGGATGATTACTATGACTCGTAAACAAGTATTTAATTGAACGAAGCTAAAACCCTTAGTTGTCGAGCTCCTATGAACTTGGTTCAGAGAACGAAAGAAAGTGAACATGAAAAGGAAAGAGAGATCGCAAAAGTTTGCAAAATCTTATTATATATCGCTACTAAATCTAGGAAAAGGTTTGTATATAATATATCGACTATCCTTATCCAATCCAACCGGTTATTCCAGCACCAAAAAAAAAATTATTTTTGTTAAAAGGAAAGACATCATTATTCCAATACCCATATTTTATATAATAATGATAGTAATAAATTAAAAGATCGACAGGTATTTGCAGTTACAGTTACTAAAATCTCTCACATCGGAAGAATAGAAAAAAATTAATATATAATAAGTTGTTATACTCCTAACAATACAAAGGTCTTCACTCTTCTGTGATATAAGATCTCATACTTGTCGAATTATGTACATGTGGTACTTACAAGTTGGAGATTAGTGTTGGAGCAATGGGCTGCTTGCCCGACTCTATAATTTACTACCTATCCTTATTTTTGCCACATCGAAAGAAATAAGTGCACTCTGTAATCTTGAAAATAAGTACGTAAATATCTAGTATTGTATAAGTTTAAGAATATTATCCCACATTAAAAAAAATTAAAAAAAGAACATACAATAAAAGGATATATATATATATAGTAAAGAAGAAAGGGAAAAGAAAATACTTCAATTTTTTCGTATTCTCTTTTTATTAAGCCAAGTTTAAAGTTTCGTCAAAATGTAACTACATTTTGCATTATATCTTCTCAAACCAGAGTTCTCTTGTGGATGAATTTATTATCTACATAAAAAAAAATATAGTAGAGAAGGAAATGTGCTTCTACACAATTTGCTAACTATACGTACATTGTTGACAACATAATCAATATATAAGATACAAATAAATTCTTCTTTTCTCATTCTTTCCAAAAAAAAAAACATATGGAAAAAAATGATAATAATAAAAAGAAGAAGGAAAAATAAAAGAAAATGAATAAACTTAGCTGTCAGAATGGATGAGTAATGTTTTAACAAATTTGAAGTCCACGGCTCTCCCTTCCTTTATACAACCTTCCAACAAAGCAACTCCTTTGTCAAATTACATGACCAAATAAAATACAAACGTTTCAATTTTGGGTAGTTTTTGGCCGTTAAGCCTACAATACCCACCAAAATGTAGGGGTATTATGGTCCAATGAATTTACTAAAGGTGGTGATTGGAGACGTGAACATGGCTGCTCCGCGTGCTACTAAGACATGTTGAAAGAGAAGGGTTAAGTATCTTTCCAAACAAGGGTCCACATGCTTTTTTTTTTTCTCTTTAATTTTCTTCGGGTAGGGGTCCACGCGCGTGCTTGTTCGTCCACACAAGTGCATTGAATTCCTATTTATTATTCTCACTCTTCATTAAATTTGTTTATGGATTACTCGACAGTATTTAGTAGTCTTATGACCAGAGCGAGTTCACATTTGTATACATTGTTTCATAAGTTGTAGTTTTGATTCTATCATTAAATGAAAATTTAAATAAAAAATTGTGATAGTGATTTGTGACAATGAGTTATTTCGTAAATTGTAGTTTTGATTCTATCATTAAATGAAAATTTAAATCGAAAATTATGACAGTCTAGCTTTCTCGAAGTTTTTATTTGACAAAGATGATTCTAATATGCAGGGCCGACCATGACCTAGGGCGGCAAGGGCGACCGCCCTAGGCACACGAACGAGGAGGGCCAAATGTTTTTAATTTGTCTTATTTTTATGGGAAAAAAATAAAAAAATGTTTAAAATTTTGAAAATTATTTAAATTGAATCTAAATAAATTTTTTATTAAAAAATTGGTCTCATATTCTTGAAATATTATAAGACTTGTTCTAATTAATATATACTTATTTAGCTTGTCTTATAAAGTCATTAAGATTCTAACTCTAAATTTTTTGATAAAATTTCACCGTTTTTTTAAAATATAATATTGTAAAAATGACTATATTTTCTATGTATGATTGATGTGCTTAAATTTTTTATTTTATTTTTTTGGTATATTGTTAGGAGGATGGAAAAAAAATTGAAATTTGAAAAAATTATTAATTTTGTATATGCAAATATATATTATAAGGGCACTTTTAAAATTTTCGCCCTAGATCTCCAATTTATCGGACCGGCCCTGACAATATGCATTTTTTCGAGTATATTTGAAGACATTCCCTCGTCAAAATAGAAACCAAATAAACAAAAAATTGTTTATGGATTAATAAAATGATAGAAAAGTGGATGAAAACTCAAAACATTTCCCCTATTTTATGGAGAGTAATCGGATGCCTGATATTTATTATTTCGATTACTCAATTTTCAAATTCGATTGTGAATATAATAAGAAGACATACATGTATGAAGTTGGATAATTATTTAGTGACTGATTTATTGCCCTGCTTAATCTGAATTGATCTTGTTGATATAGTTGTAATGAAAGGGTTTGCTTTGGGGACCTTGTGGAAGAGAAATTAATAACCACTTACTTTGATATTTGCCGACTTGTTTGTAGTTTGGGATCCATGATTTAGATAGCGTTTCAATAATTCAAGACAGAGATGTATAAAGTTAGTCCTCCCTTTCTCCTCAATTTCATGGACGACCTTCCTTCAATCTCAAAAATTGAATGTCGATACAATGAAAGAGAGAGCAGCGCCAAAAAACAATAAATGCAAATTAAACAGAAACACATGACACTACAAGAAAAAAGACTTTACCCAAAATTCGTCGGATAACATTAAAATTCGTCGGGTAACAATCCGTCAGCTAATAGCCGTCGGGTTAGAGGTTTACTCGACGAATTAAAATATATTCGTCGGGCAACAGTCAAATCACCCAAAAACAACGCGATATTCGTCGGGCAATGTACAAATTTGTCAGGCAAAGTAAAAAAAAATAAAAAAATTCGCGCGAGATTCGTCAGGTAAATTGAGCTTCATTGGGTATTCCCTCCGTCGGGCAACTGAATTTTTCTTTTAATGTGAAATTAAATGTATTACGTATGGATATCGATTAGATAATATATACCTTCCATATATCGTCACTAAAGATATAATTTAGATCTGGATGAGATGATACCTTCCATATATCGTCACTAAAAATTTCAATTGATCGTACTTATTTATTTTAAATAGACTTTGTGAAGTTACCTTACGAATCCTAGCTAGGTACTACTACTCTTATAAATCCAGCCACATACCCTATTCATGATATATACATTATTGAATTCCCTTTTCAAGGTCGTTCAGTCAAAAATAACCTAATCAAAAGTTGAGTGGTAATATATGCATGATTAATCTTTGGAAAAATAAAGATCTCTTATTTATTTTATTATTATTTACATGTTATATACGTTATTAAAGTCTCTTTTCAAAAATCGCCCATTTTTTTAAAAAAAAAACTTTCTAGAAGCTAAAATAAGCTTTTACGAGCAATTTCAATACTCGAGTTCATTGATATTTCTCAAAAATTGAGTAGTTGAATGATTAATATTTTTTTTTTGAAAAAAGAAAAAGAAAATCGTCTATTTATTTCACAATGTCACATATACCCCACAGTATTTCATGACATTCACATTGTTGAATTCTCTTTTCAAAGATCGTCCATTCAAAAAATGACCTAATCAAAAGTTGAGCAGCTGTATGATTAATTTTTTAGAAAATAAAAATCGCCTATTTATTTTACTATTAGTTACTTGTCGATTTTTAATTTTACATACTATTTTTTTTTTATATAAATTCCACGATATGTACTCATTTTCGAAAGATGAGCCTAATCTTCGATGGGAATGCCTTTTGCCTCTGGTCGCAAAAAACTCCCAGTGAATTTTTGAAGTCTTGCTAGTTAATTAAACACTAAAATATTAGCCCTCTGAAAGTAGCAGTTTAGCAACTACGTCCACTACATCTTGTGGCTAATTTTATTTACGTTTTTAGAAATGGTATTGGGCAAGTAAGTTTAACAATATGTCGCCCACAGACTTCCTCATCGTATATGTATATATGTATATTCATGTGTCTAAACAAGTTTTGGCGTATAGAGCAGCCAGTATACTTTTCTAACCCGGTCGAATTTGGCGTATAGAGCAGGCAGTATACTTTTCTAACCGGGTCGAAGTTTTTACACAGACGAGTACAAAAAAAAAACTTCCACATACAAGAAGATTCTTCTTATGTATTCAATTGTCAATACTAAGACACTAAAAGATCGATAAATATACACCCATCTTATACTGTAAAAATGTACGAAATACATGACACCAAGGTTCTGAATTCTGAGAAATCGAAGCCAATTAGGTCAATCGAAAGTGGCTGTGTGTCTTTGTTTGACAAGACAAATCGCGTTGGTAAAACTAATGAATTATGGAAGAACAATTAATTTGGTGTGATATGTTGGTTTTACGGGCGATTCTCATTCACTCATTTATATGTATGCTGGTTGGACTTATAACAAAGGGGATAGCGTGATTTGAAAAATTGGCACAATATGTGATGTTACGTGGGGAAGAAATTATAATACGAGAATTAATAATTGATCGAAATAGGGTTTCATTATATTTTACTTTCTTGTTTAATTCTTTATATTTCTACGTACATTATAATTATTATATTTTACTTTCTTGTTTAATTCTTTATATTTTTCTTTAGATAGACATAATTAAAATAAAATAATTTGGTTATTATCAATTTTTGTGACGTTACGGACGAGCAAAATTATAACAGGTGGATTAATTGATCAAAACCAAAAACCATTGCACGATCATGACTCAAATGGGCAGGGGTTCTTTATTTGTTTGCAATGCTTGCAGTTCGCCTTTTGTTAAAAGTAGAAGTAGAGGACACCCTTTGCCCCGTGATTTTCGTATGTTACATACGAACAAAATTATAATACGTAAATTAATTGATCAAAATAGAGTTCCTATTTATGTGTTACTTTCTCATTCAACTATTTATATATACTTCTATGTATGGACATTATAATCAACATGAAAAAGTCATTGATCAATATGTGATATTACAAATTCTCAATACTAATGAAATTGAAATGATCTCAAAGGGAAACAAATACCAGGAATTTGGATTTTTTTTTCAAAAAAAAAAATCATCACTTAATAAATCATTTAATTAGAAAAGCAAGAATGTCAAGAACACAAGCTTCACGCACAATCTCTAAACACTCAATTTTTCGTATAAGCGATCTTCTTCAATGTAGAATACAAACAAAACAAAAAGATACTCGAGTCATTGATAATTCTTTTAAATTCAACGCTTTTAACTTTTCGAATTGATTAGTGTGATTATCACATGAACTTACGCATGATGGATATGCTTGATTCAACATATTGTCCATTTGCGAGCATCTTTCCTTCAATTTTTTTAAACAATATCTATGGATCAATAATTCCAGTCAGATCAGATTAATGGTGGTATCTCATTAGTGCACAGAACATACGTACCATATATTCAAGCGAAGCCATTTTTAGCTGATTGGTATGTGATTCTGAAAACCCTAGCTAGCTGGCATCTTCCATCTTCCATCAAGTGTTGTCCAGGTTTATTCACTCATTCATCATGCAGGTTTACAATCAGGAAATGATATGAAATTCTCATATCCATTGCCAGGTGGCAGCTGTCCCATCTTGCCACTTGTTGACCAAGATCAGTGAAAAGGAATCTTAATCTGACCCTCCTCGATCTGCCTAAAAGTAATATTGCCATTTTATTCCATTACAGTAACCATATGTATCATTTCACTGCAAAAAAAAAAATAAATTATTCGTCGGACAATAACAAAATTTATTGGATAATATTAAAATTTGGCTGGTAATTAACCATCGGCTAATAGTCGTCGGCCTAAAAGTTTATCCAAAGAATTAAAATAAATTCGTCGGGCAACAGTCAAATCACCCGAAACAATGCGAGTTTCGTCGGACGATGAACAAATTCGTCGGGCAAGGTCCATTTTTGTTTTTTTTTAAGCCCACAATGCTAGATTCGTCGAATAAATTGAGCTTTGTCAGGTATTCCCTTCGTCGGGCAAAATTTCATTGGGCAACTGAACTTTTCTTGTAGTGATTAATCATGGGCAATATTACTTTAGGTACGAGGAGCTCACAAATTTTCTTCGAATTAGTGTCATTTTAATTTTCAAATTAAATTATTATATTTTGTACTCTTTAAACTCCCACATGCATGTGTTTATCAATTTTGACTTTTTTACCTTCTATTTAACGGGTAAAGAATAATACATATATGCCTTTTAAGAAGAAAAAACTTGAAATCAAATGAATTAAAATTAAAATTAAAAAACATTAAACAGTGAAATTGAAAATTGTTACCATTCCCAATTTTCCATCATACGTATCAGCCTCACTCGACGCTTTCCATGACTTAGTTCTTCAAAGGTTAATAGTCTACACAGGCAATGAGGGAGGCAAGTTGGGTGGAATCGGAATTCGGATTCTTAATATTTTTCTTTTAAGAATTAAGAAAAATATGAATTGATTGTCATATTCCTCAACTAGAGGGTAAAATGGTAAAATTGACCAGAGAACGACCAATTTGGCACATTTAATAGAGTTCGAAGAGCCAAGTGGCCGGTCTAGCTCAGATAGTTGTAGCCTTAACTTGTAGTCTAATAGTGTTAAGTTCAAATCTTAACGGCATATTGAACATCAAAATTTCTCCATCTCCTGTAAATAATAGTGATTGAACTATTTTTATATAAAAGAAAATATAGTTTGAAGAATACGAGATGTAATAACTAGATTTAAGAACCGAAAAAAAAAATTCGAGTTCGAAGAATAACTTGATTTACGAACCAGAATAACACTCCCCCAGTATAATTTAGAAACCATTTGAAATATTAATTATTTTATTTTCTTCTGAAATAAATAATATTTTCGTCGAGAAATAATACGTCAAGAATCACAAATTTTCAACGCTTGCAAATGATGATAAACTAATTTAACAGGATTTTATTTGAAAATTATTTTCTGAAACCTGATCACCACCTCACAATATTTTTTTTTAGAAATACTATATAATATCTTAATTAAAAATTAAAATTTTATGTATGTGACCATGCTAGCAGCTAAGAAAATTCCAAACTGGTAGGGGACATACAGTGCAGCAGTCCATGCTCTCATAATGCTCTCATAATGTTCAACTCCTAATGGTTGGCAAATTGAAGTTGGACTCTCTCACTCCATGTTTTAATTTGGGGACCATTTCACACAATTGCATGTGATCAAAGAATTTGACTCTTGCAATTTGCATATATATAGACTTTTCTTTGCCTGCCTCTTTCTCACATATACATGTTGAATTTTGAAAGTATAATTTGGAATCTTATCTACTTATATAGTTTACCAATAGGTTGAATATGGAGGTGGGAAAAAAGATTTTTGTTAAAAAAATACACCTGACAGAACAATGGTATTTAAAAAAAAACAATTGTTGAGAAATTTAATGTAATGACTGTTTTTACACGTTTAGACATATTTTAAAGACGTCTGTTATTAAATATAAAGAAACTATAGTTAAAATTAGTGATAAAATTCGGAAAATGCTGATAACATTTTTTCCATGCAAGGTTACCAAGTTACCATTATAGTGGGGAAAGGAGTAACCTCTCAAGTCAACCAATAACTACATTCATCTAAAGTTGAATTCAAACGAGCTTAACGAGAGATACGCATATGAAATTCTATTCAAATTGGCTTTACGAGTGATATTCATTGTAACTTTTAGAAACAATAATATTTGAAGAAAAAGTTAATCTAATTATAAAGAATATTTAATATTACACCGTGAAGATAAATATTACAAAATGACAGTAATTTTACTTTAATTTTTGTAGATAGAAACTTTCAAATTCATTTAGTATATAATTATAAAAATGACGATTTATATTTGTATTAAGCATATACGATAACTTAGTCGTTTTGTTAAGGTAGCCTTTTTTAGGGCAGCCTTTTCCTTCCAACGAATTTTCTCGAAATAAACCCTAGTCAATATTGACTGACTTTGACTTTAGGAATAGGGTATACATATTTATGAACCACAAGATTGTAGGCCACCCTATTTTGTGTAGTCAATTTTGATTGCCTGTGGAGTACACTAACTTCAAGTAACGTGTGACTCATTTTACAGGAATAGTACAAATCACAAGTAGCATGCTTTGTCTACCATGAAGAAAAAACCATTACAAATTCCATGTGCTTCATCATTTCTGGTACACAGCATGCCATCAATCCCTTCCAACATGTCAATGTCTTAATTGATTACATAAATATGTACGTTATGTTCAATTGGGACCTGCTCCAGTATCACAGAAAATTAAAATTTGGGACATTCGAAAATACAGAAGATGTCAATCGTATTAATGAATACAAATATGGGAAATATTTACACTCATCAAATGGTGAATTCATGCACTTATTTCTCTTTATTTAATTAGTAAATTATCTATATGTAAATGTGATAATAAAAAACTATCATGTAAAAGTTATCACTGTAAAATATAAGTGGATATATGTACTGCTCTATCGTATACCTAAATGACCTTGAGTATAAGTGCATGCATGCACTGTTTATATAGCGGCGAATGCGATACGCACATATGGGTCAATGGTTCTTTTTGCTTAAAATGATCATGGTCAATATTGATAGCTGATAACGTACCGATAAGTTAGATATGTATTTGGGCAAAGGATTTCAAAAAGACTTTCACAAGAAACTTATTTCTTACTTTGATTTCTCATATATCATGTCCAAGCTTGGCTTTCATGGGATGGACCATTCAATGGAATGACCATCCAAGGGTGTAAAATGGCACCAAAATAGGGAGTTGAAGCAGATCAGTGGCTTGAGTAACCATATCAATGAAAGGTGTAGACTACTGAAACCTAATAATTTGACTTCCATTTTGGATAAAGCTTCACTTTTATTATTTTCTTTTTGGTTGGGTTTGCTTAGGCCTTTGTGGTTTCCCTAAAATGGCCCATTCCTTATCATAACTGGTCGAAAGTAAGCCTCCTGACCAAGGAATGCTCTACAAGAAAGGAGTATTTCCTTTCACATTCAAAAAGGTATGCTTACTATCAAGATCATCACTCTTTATCCTAAATTCATCGCATTGCCGTTCACATAAAAAAAAGATATGCCCACTATCCAAATCCTCAAACTCTTATCCTAAATTAATTGACCAAAAGCAATCGAGTTCTTTCAAGTAATTAAAAATACTTATTTTCATATTTCATATATTAATTGACTCTCAGTTTATTTACATAACGTTCATCATCTCTAAACTTCGGATCTTCACCGACTTTCTCAGTTTACTTAACATTCATTATCTTTAAATTTTGAATCTTCATTAATTATCTCGGTCTTCTTATGTAATGCTCCCGCACAAGTAAAGAGAGATGAATATTACTGGACCGTAGTACTAGTTAACGCAAATGTGTAAGTTTTATAAACTAAAATAAGAGTAAAAATCTCTAGTAATGCTGATTTAGTGATATCCTACTTACCTACCTCATAAATAGTGAGATCGGTACTTAATGTGTATAATCACTTTCTCCTAATGTCACTTTTACAAAACATTAAATCATACAAAAGGGTGAATATTTATTTATTTATTTTTACACAAAAGGGGGAATATTTATTTATTTATTTTTACACAAAACGGTGAATATTGTGTAAAAGCTTTGTATACCTTGTGCTGTGATTCTTAATTTTTTGGGTGTGAATGGCAACCCACTAGAATGGATTAACACCAAACTTAGAGCCCATAACGACACAAAAAGCCCAATAGTAGCCCGGCATCCATTAGCCCAAGCCTGCCAAGCTTGTGGGCTTTATTTAACAATGAAAAACTCCCAAAGATTTATAATGCGCAAGAGTTTCAAAAAGAAAAACAAAACATCAGGGGGCCAGAAAACGCCTTCCGTTTTCCCCCCTTCGTCGGCTCTTGTCGCCTAAGTGATTCCCCCAACACCGTAGCATCGCCATTGTCAACATGTCAGCGAGCAGTGCTCGGAGGCGATTTGATTCAATTTCCCGCCACCTTGTATCACCACCTGAATCTAATCAAGGTCTTCTTCAACAGGTGAGTTTAGTTGATCCTCAATTTTTTTTTCCATCTTTCGATTTTCATTTTGTTGGGTTTTCTTTTGCGGTACATAGTGAATAAATGTATGAAATTAATGGTTATGTTTGGTGATTTTGAGTGAAAGGAGGTGTTGCTGAGTAATGGGCAACAGAAAAGTGAGGAGGGAGAGGCTGTGGTGATAGGAGGTATGGTGTTGGACATTCATGCCACTCCTTCTATCCCTGCAAATCCCAGAACCACCACTCCAGGCAAGGTATTTAGTTCTTAATTCCTCACTTCTTTTTATTTGAACGAATTTTTAAACATCAAGCTTTTGTCTTTTATTTGAATTGGAATTTTAAATTCAATATATTCAGCATTGTCCTCTCTTTTTTTTTTTTGTTTGTTATATTACTTTTGTATCTAAAAAATTCTGATTGTTGATAAATTCAAGCTAGTGGAAGGCGGGAAAAGTTCTTGGGCTCCAATTTACTTCATTTAGCATATAATTGGGCAATGCCAAATGGAAAATGGTTGTTTTTACTTGAGTTTGTTTGGGTTTAGCATAAAATTCTATGCACAATCGCCGAGTGGTCATAATTGCAGCTTTAACTATCATGGGAAATGGAGTCTTCCGCAAGACTAAAAACTGGGGGAGAAAAAAATTCTTATATCGCAGTATTTTGTCACTTCAAATTCTAGTGCTCCCAAGCACTGAGTTTCCGTTATTGTGTCCTAAAGTTCATATTTTTAAATGATGAAATGTTGATTTTCACTGCTAACACAGGATTCTTAAGCCGGTTTGATTTTGGAAAAATTGATCTTTAGATATTTATTTGCAGTATTTTGATCCGTTTGAAATTCTAGTTCCCCTGACTGCTGAGTTTTCTTAATTGTATCTTGAAGTTTATGTTTGTAAATGGTGAACATTGGCTTTCACTGCTAACATAGAAAAAAAAATCTTCAGCAGGGGTGTATATTGAGAAAGATCGTCCTTTTATATTAGACGTTCATTTTCTCGTGCTTAGCTATGGAATTCTTCTGTTCAGGTCAACTATGTATTAGGAGGAGTAGCAAGGAATGTGGCTGAGTGCATGTCAAAGCTAGGAGCAAAGCCCTTCATGATTAGTGCATTGGGGCTTGACATGGCAGGTGGGTTTTGGACATTTTTCTTCATTTATCATTCTATATTTTAGTTTCCCCAACCCCTGCAAGAGACATTCATGTCCCAAAGTGAATAGGATTTATTTCATAACAATGTTTTGGATGCTTAGTTTAAAGATATCTTGTAATGTGTTAACTTTTAAAACTACTTTTATGACATAGTTTGTTTTATTATTAATATGTAAGAATGCTAGGTTTTGACTTTTGAGTGATTTAAGCAGCGATATGAACACACTCCCAATTGGATTGCTCATGGTAATCACTCTATGATCCATTTTAGATTTTAGGATTCATCACAAGATACTGAATATTAACTCCGCTCATGAATCTCAAAACATCTTAATTTGATCTGTTGAAAGCTAGGAGCAAAGCCCTTCATGATTAGTGCATTGGGGCTTGACATGGCAGGTGGGTTTTGGACATTTTTCTTCATTTATCATTCTATATTTTAGTTTCCCCAACCCCTGCAAGAGACATTCATATCCCAAAGTGAATAGGATTTATTTCATAACAATGTTTTGGATGCTTAGTTTAAAGATATCTTGTAATGTGTTAACTTTTAAAACTACTTTTATGACATAGTTTGTTTTATTATTAATATGTAAGAATGCTAGGTTTTGACTTTTGAGTGATTTAAGCAGCGATATGAACACACTCCCAATTGGATTGCTCATGGTAATCACTCTATGATCCATTTTAGATTTTAGGATTCATCACAAGATACTGAATATTAACTCCGCTCATGAATCTCAAAACATCTTAATTTGATCTGTTGAAAAGTTTGTTCACTAGGATTAGACTGCTTCTCTAATTTCTTTTTCATCTGAATTAGTTTTTCACCATAATGACAATTTCTGTACAGAAAATATGCCTTGTGAAACTGACAACCTGTTTTCTTTTTTCACTAGGTAGCTTATTATTGGAGCACTGGAAGTCTGCTGGGCTATCTACTAAAGGTCATCCACTATGACTGTCTTTTGATTGTAACTATAAGTCCAGATTGCAATAAATTTTTTTCTCTTGTTATTCTATATAGTCAGTTGGGCTTATCTTTCAGTGCATGCATGTGTATAGAGATAATTTGTTTTTAAAGTTTAGTCTTTTCTTTTTTCATGTTGAAATTGTTAAGAAATATCTTTACAAGTCGTACTAGTTTATTAATGTGTAAAAAGAGTTTTGGATCAGGCATTTTGAAGCACCAAAATATTGAGACTCCTGTTGTCTCCAACGTACTTGATGTTAATGGGGAGTTGGCTGCTGCTGTTGCAAATGTAGATGCTATAGTAAGTTCAATTTCGTTTCAATAAATTTGTTTACACATGATATGGGATTGGTTAAATTGAAAAGATAAACAAAGCTTAAGAATGGTATGTTCAGAACCTTCATTCCTTACATGATGCCCCTGTCACAGGAAAAGTTTCTTACACCTGAGTGGATCCAGCAGTTCGAATACAATATACAGTTTGCTCCAGTGTTGATGATTGATGCAAACATGAATCTTTCTGCTCTTAACGCTTCTTGCCAATGTATTTCTTACATTATACTCTCTCTCTGTAGACATACATGTATATATATATATGTATGTATTTATGTAACAAACATTTGTTTCTTGTACTTCAATTCAGTTTTCTTTTTTCTTATTTTGGTTTTCATTTAGTGGCAGCAGAATCTCAAATTCCAGTTTGGTTTGAGCCTGTATCAGTAGCAAAATCTAGAAGAATCAGTTCAGTTGCCAAGTATGTGAGTGTTATGCTTTTGCACCTATATACATGTTACTAGTTGTTATTTCGAAATGTTAAATCCAGGTCTTTTAGAATTGGTTACCCCCTTGTTTCTGAATTTTAATTGTACTTGGTAAGCATGTATGTGTTTATCCTTATTCCTTTTCCTTCGTGGGAGGGGGCCCGGGAAAATGAGATCAGGATCCGGGTCTGTATAGGCATCCCTCGGGTTATGAACCATGGTTATCTTCCTGCCTCCCTTTGCAATTACAGGATTTAATCTGCAACAAAATTTTAGAGGGATGGACCTCATTGTATAATCATGTGGTATGTAGGTTACTTGGTGTTCAACCCTTCGCATGTTTTCTTGAAACATGCAATACTTAATTAAAAAAGTTATTTAAGGATTACAGATAAAAATAAATATATTCTTTGCCTTGAAGCTTTGATGAAAGTCTTTCTCTCTCTTGTGCAACTAATGTGCTAATTATTCTGTGCAGATAAGTTTTGCTTCGCCTAATGAAGATGAACTGGTTGCCATGGCGAATTCTTTATCTGGTAGAGATTTGTTCAGTCCAATTGAAAGGGAGAAAAGCAGAAATAATTGTTCACCAGAAACTCTGTTCCATATCCTAAAACCTGCAGTCTGGGTTTTGCTGGAGAAGGGTATCAAAATAGTCGTTGTGACTGTTGGTTCAGAAGGAGTGTTCTTATGCTCTAAAGGAGGGCCAAGCTTCTTGAGAATTGGTTGTGAGAGTATCAAACCACATATTTCCAATGGTGAATTGTTCAGTACTGTGGCAGCAAGTTTCCCTTCAAATCGGTTCTCGATTCCTCCAGTTTCTGAGAGAAACTCTTTTCTCTTTGCTGTGCATTTCCCTGCACTTCCTGCATCGGTGGTGAAGCTTACAGGGGCCGGTGACTGCTTGGTTGGTGGGACGCTTGCATCTATTTGTGCAGGTTTGGATATCATACAAAGTCTGGCTGTTGGTATTGCAGCTTCCAAAGCTGCAGTTGAGGCAGAGACCAATGTGCCTGGTGTATTCAATCTGGCTGGAATCACAGGTACGATCATTAACTCACTAAACTATCCATTTTTTCAATGATTAAACGATCCAAAATGTGATGCTTGAGCTCACATGCACGCACAGAGCTTCGTGTTCGATGCCATACCGCGTAACTTGACATGAAGTGAAAGAAATTCCATTATTTGATGTAAAGGTGTATTTACTATTTGGTGCTTGTTGTGCTACTTTTTCCATGCAGATGATGCAAGTTCAGTTTACTCCGCTGCCAAAGTTGTGTTTCATCAAACAATGCTGTAAACCCAGGGCATTGTGAATTACAGGTTGAACCAGTTGATTACAGGTTGAACCGGTCAAATTACATGTCGAACCAGTTAAAATTGTGGTAGAAATGTAAACCAAATGGAACTTTTTCTCTTGATAAGCTATCTCAATGATTAGCTGTCTGTCATCTGCTAATGCATTGAAAATATAGCTCTGGTAGTTTGTAACTTTGTATTGGTTTTAGATTTTAGAACATGTAGCAGCTTGGTCTCTATTTTTCTTTAATTTTGAAAAAACTTACTTTAGTGAAAAATACCAATCATACGACTTATTTCAGAATTTTTACCATAGTATAAGTGTCACAAATCCACAACCACAAGGGTGCCAAGTGTTGCTCACTGAATTACAAAGGCACAAAAAATCTCATTTCTATGGCATGACTCAATTTGTGTTGCTCACTGAATTACAAATGCATAAAAATGGCATGACTCAACTGAATAATTTTGCGCACAATCATACAAGATCATTGCATCTATTTGCATAACCTTTAGTTATAAAAGAGCCATCATTTCCTACTTAATTGTAGGTTGTTTCTAGTCTCTAGTTTCAAGAATATGATTTCCTATTCTTACTTATATTGAGAAGTTGGAGTGAACTAAAAAACATTTGGGATTGTTTGATGATAACCCAGTCACTTTTGTCAAATAAAGGGAAAATATCAACTATTTCCAATTGTAGGATGTCTCTATATAGTTGGTATTTTGAAAGGTAAAACTGTTTTTACTGATTAATTTTGATTAACTTATTTTTTATTTGTCCTCCAATATTAGGAATCTCTATTTCCATATTGACAATGTCCAACTCTACTTGTCAAGGCATCACCATAAATTTGTGTACGCCCTTTTTGCGGGCGTAGATACCGTGCTTGACTAGACTTACAACTTGAAGATATTCTTAAATTTTACATGGAGTGCTTTTGGTGTAGACGTGAACTTTGGATCAACCGGTTGGCCCGCTGGTGAAGTTGCAACATCTTTATGAGCTACAAACATCTTTTGGACACCTAATAGTACTTTGTGAGAACTATGAGTGGGAATTAATTCAAAGTAAGGGATATGTAATTTTTTTTTTGGACTGAAAATTCGTTTATAAAAAGCCACAAAGGCAAAAAGCTACAAACAAAGGCACCAAACGCTAAGGCCCGAAACACCGGACCCAAACAACAATGCAAACAAATAACCAATGAAAAGAACAATCCGCAAAAATTCTCTAAACAAGGTATGTATGAAATAACCTATGACAGCAAACCAGGAAACTGTCAAATTCATCATGCACCAGTCTTCATCAATTAATTTGGAGGGAAAGGCAATCCATCATTAGCTAGAACATGAACCAACGACAATAGAGGTCTAGAAATCCAAACCTCATCGCTCATCATCCTCTTTGTTAATGAAGACATCTGCATCACTATTTGCAGTCCCCGGGACCCATGACCAAGAAAAGTTTGAGAATCTTCTCACCAGGTTCTTGATCTCAAATAGAATTAGATAGATTTCCCACCTTCACGCTCAATACTACCCTTGATGGCATTGATTACTTTCAGTGAGTCTGATTCAAATTCAAACTTCCCAAAGCCTCTCTCATCTGCAAATCTACACCCATCCAGCATCGCAAGAGCCTCTGCCTCCACCGCTGAGTTTACCCTACTCTTTCTCCCCAAAGCCGCAAGGAAGCAACCTTAATCATCCCTACAAACAACCCTAACCCCAACTGACTTTGAGCCTTTGCCCCATGCAGCGTCAACATTAATGAAGAACTGAATGCCATAAAAGAAAGGATAGGAAATGAAACATAGTGGAGGTGCGTCTAGAAAAAATCTTGAAAATTCTACCAAATTGATGCCCCAAAAATAAAAGGCAGGGCTACAAACTATCAAGCTGCTTATATCTTTTGTTTCACCATGCTGTGGACTCATTGTAGCATGCTTCATCTTTCCTTTCTCTATGAGACAACCGACGTTCAATAAAAGTTTCACCCGGTGTTCAATAAAAGTTTTGAACTAGTTCCAATTATTTGCCGTTGCGCATTTTTTCCCCTACAGATGATGCAAGTTCAGTAATTAATTGGGTTGCCAAAATTGTGGGTGAAGCTAGTTATATTGTTGCAAAAAATTTCTATACTAAAATTGAGTTTTGGTACTTTTCTTAGGAGTAGTGTAGTACTGGTTTTACCCCTTTTTTTTTGTTATTATTTGTTTGTTTGTTTTCGTAGGTAAAGGAGGGTTATGCCTTGATCATCAAGTGTCTTATTATACTTTTTTCGGAAACTGGTTTTCTTTTCAATTCTTCTTAGACACCTCCGTTTCTTTGATTTAAACAGTCTTCAGTATGTCTTCAAGAGAGAATTCTCGAGAGTGCAATAGAGAGAGAGGGTGAAACAAAGAGACCTACGTGCAATTTCAAGGCTTAGTACAATAAATTGTAGCTACATAACTTGCACAATCCCTAATTTTGGTATTTTACAAGAAATAATCACGGTTATCCGACTCGCCTAATTCGAACTAATTTATGAATTTCTAATATTTTTCAGACTCGCAACATTGCGCTGGCAGCCACACTAGTGTAAGCTTAATGAAACTTTTAACCTAATTCAAACTAATTTATGAACTTCTAATATTTTTCAAACTCACAGCATCGTGCGGGCAACTACACTAGTATAAGCTAAATAAAAATTTTAGCCTAATTCGAACGAATTTATGAACTTTTAATATTTTTTAGACTCTCGGCTTCGCGCTCGCGGCAACCACACTAGTGTAAGCTAAATGAAACTTTTCTCTTGACAAGCTATGTAAATGTTTAGCTGTTTGTCATCTGCTAATGCATTGAAATATAGCTAGCTACACTTTGTACTGATTTAGAAAAAAAAATATTGCCTTAAAAGCTAATTGCTATTTTATGACATAGCACTCTTCGAGTGCATTACTTGCTTATATAGATGGAGGCTTAACGTACGCTACATTAAGGTTTTAATGTAACTCAGCACAATATTTCGGGTTTTAATCACCAAAAAAAAAATCACTACATAATAAATAGGAATATTTCTAAATCGAACATAATTGAAAAAAAAAGTATTTAATATAATATATATATATATATATAATTAGAGACATGAATATTATGATCAATAGCGCATCTATTAGTAACCTTAAAAGTGAATCAAAAATCTCATTTCTATGGCATGAATCAACTGAATAACTTAGTGCATACACAATCTTATAAAATCAGTGCATATGTTTGCATGACCTTTAGTTATAAAAGACTAAAAACAACCATCATTTGGTAGGTAATGCTGGTTTTTTTAATTTTTAATCAATAGGTAGTCATTCAGTAATCAAATGGTAAGAGAATTACATCCAAAATAAGTCCAAAATATATTCAATAAAAAATAAATAGAAAGACTTAATCAAATGGAAATAAACACACAACCCACATAGTAAGAAAAATAGGCCAAAACAACAAAAGCTCAAATCATCCAAACCCTAACAGCACCCATCAACATAGGATAGCAGTCACCACCGCCACATCCAGACCCCCAACCGCCATCGCGTAGCTAATAAAGGAGATCAATAGACAATGATATTGGAGGAGTAATCCGCCATCGAATAAACCCAACCAAAAATATTAGGGTTTCGGTGGCAAGTGGAGGCAAGGAAAATGGGGGGATAAGGGATTTTAGGAAATGGGGAGGAGATTGAATGGAAGGGAGAGATATTGAGGTTGAGGGTGTTGAGCACTGATTGAAATTTCGCCGGTATCGCCGATATATCGGTCGATATATCGGGATTTCCAGCGTCCGGCAGCTAACGGCGGGGGGAAAACCTATCTTCCCCCATTATCGACGAAACCGTCCAATATCGACACATATCGTCGATTTCGGTCGATAATTTCATAATTTCCCGACATTTGGACCCCATCGATTCAAACAAGCAATCTCACGGATTGAACAGAAAGTTTCACAAACAAACAACCAAATTTCAATTCAATTTCAAAAAGAAAATCATTTAATGTCACGGACGAACAGGAATGGGGAAAAAACAAAATTTTTTGTTCACGGACTCACCAGTAGCCTTCGCAAATCGGAAGCATAAATGGGGCGGGGGGGAGGGGGGCAACCGAAGAAAAGCTCGAACCCAGCGATCCCAGCCCACCCCTGATCTGTCAACGCCGTCTGCAGCTCTGTTTCTTCGCTCGCCGGCCGAAATCGGTCGAACCACCTCTGCTTGAACCACCGCTCGTCTGCATCTCCGTCGCTCGCGCCGTCTGCCCTCACCAGCCCGGTCGACTCACCTCACTCGAACGGTCGAACCTCCCTCGAACCACCATCGAAGTCGGCCCTCCATCGCTCCATCGCTCGAACCACCATCGAAGTCGGCCCTCACGCCGCCCCTGACCCTCACCCTCACGCCGCCCCCTCACCCTCACTCACGACCCTCACCCTCACGATCGATCGATCGATTTCCCCGAAGCTCCTCGCGACTTCGAGACAGACTGAGAGTCTGAGAGCCATTCGTTGAGTAAATAAGAAATGGAACGAAACGACGTCGTTTCGTTTCATTTCATTTCTTTAATTTTTTTTAATTACATATATTATTTAATTATTTGTCAAATATTTCTTTAAATAATTATTTGGGTATAAATATTTGTCAAATAAATAATTATTTGGTATAAATATCATTTTTAATTACATATATCATTTATTATTTGGTATAAATATTTGTTAAATAAATAATTATTTAAATTATATCATAAATATTGTCAAATTCATATATTTGGTATTAGGTAAACAATATGCCATAAACGTTTTTTTTAACAAAATTCAAAATTTATTATTAGGTTAATAATATGGTTTAATTCATATATTTGGTAATATTTGGAAATATATTTGGTAATCATTTATTAAAAATAAATTTATCATTTATTAGTAAAATATGTTTTAGTAATGTATGTGCTAATATAAAATATTGTTTAATTCATATATTTGTTAATATATTTGGTAATCATTTATTAATAATAAGTTGATCATTTATTACTAAAAATATGTTTTAGTAATGTATATTTTAATATAAAATATGAGGTAATTCTTATATTTTGTAATATTGGTTTTAATTTTTAATATATGTTTTATTTTAGAATATATATTAAAATTATGAATATATGTGTTTTTGCTCCTTAATTTTTAACTTGGAATATATGTTCTAATTGAAATAATTTTATTATTATTTGTGTTTTTATTATTATTAATTGTCATTATCAAATTCTAAGTATTTTTCATGCAAATAATATGGCTTAATTCATATATTTGGTAATCATTTATTAATAATAAATTGATCATTTATTACTAAAAATATGTTTTAGTAATGTATATTTTAATATAAAATATGAGGTAATTCATATATTTGGTAATATTTGTTTTAATCTTTAATATATGTTTTATTTTAGAATATATATTAAAATTATGAATATATGTGTTTTTGCTCCTTAGTTTTTAACTTAGAATATATGTTCTAATTGAAATAATTTTATTATTATTTGTGTTTTTATTATTATTAATTGTCATTATCAAATTCTAAGTATTTTTCATGCAAATAATATGGCTTAATTCATATATTTGGTAATCATTTATTAATAATAAATTGATCATTTATTACTAAAAATATGTTTTAGTAATGTATATTTTAATATAAAATATGAGGTAATTCATATATTTGGTAATATTTGTTTTAATTTTTAATATATGTTTTATTTTAGAATATATATTAAAATTATGAATATATGTATTTTTGCTCCTTAATTTTTAACTTAGAATATATGTTCTAATTGAAATAATTTTATTATTCTTTGTATTTTCATTATTATTATTATTTGTCATTATCAAATTCTCATTATTTTTCATGTATCTTAGATTTCATAAAATGGCTAGTGGAAGTGCAAGTGATAGCCGCCCAAGACCTGGACGAGTTGACCCAGCATGGAAATATGCCATTGCAATTCCTGGAAATAAAAACGGTGCCATTTGTTCGTTTTGTCAACATCAGTTTCAGAGTGGAGGCATAACACGATTAAAGTTTCATTTAGCAGGTTTTGATCCGAAAAAATGTTCAAAAATGCAAAGACGTACCTAAAGCTATCAGGGATGAGGTCAGAGCATGGATCAAAAGTAAAGATACTGCTAAAAAGACTAAGAATATGATTGGGGAGAATATACGAGCTGGCTTGAGAGGAGATCCACTGGACACTCAACAGAGCATTCAGATTAACGATAGTGATGATGAAGAGGATGATGATGGATTCGCTTATCCACCAGATGTGCATAGATCTGAGAGAGCAGCATATCGCTTTACTGTAAATGCATCGAGAGATGAGGCACGACGAAGTGTCGACAATTATGGAGTTGGGTCCATGCGTGGTGCTCAAGGAGGCAGTAGCAGTCGTCAACCACCGCAACAGATGCGTCGATCACAAAGTTTGCGTGATCCATTTTCAATTCCTCCCGAACCAAAACTCAACAAAACCGCACGAAGTCAACAGAAGACTGTAAAATCGATGTGGAAAGGGACGAAAGAAAAGTTGGGTCGATACATAAGCAAATTTTTTATATATGAAGGCGTGGCTCCAAATAAAGCCAACTCTCATCATTTTAAGAATATGATCATTGAAGCCCAACGAGCAGGTATTTAATAAATTTATTTATTTATGATACATGTTTATTTAGCTTATGAAATAGCATTAAATGCTAACTTATGTTTTGATTTGCAGGTGAAGGCGTGTCCACTCCTTCTCCATATGAAGTGAAAAATAAATATCTTCCTATGGAGTATGAAGAAATGACGGCGTATGTGGAGCAACAAAAGCGACACTGGGAAATTTATGGATGTACCATAATGTGCGATGGTTGGACCGGTCCAACGAAGTTATCCATAATTAACTTCATGGTATATAGTAAGGGTTCAACTGTATTTCTCAGGTCAGTTGATTCTTCCAAATTTCATAAAGACTATGTGTACATAGGAAATTTGTTGAAGGAAGTTGTTCAGGAGGTTGGAGTACAAAATGTTGTACACATCGTTACTGATAATGGGTCGAACTTCAAAAAGGCTGGAAAAGAACTGATGAAGACTTATCCGCTCTATTGGACTCCTTGTGCAACCCATTGTATCGACCTAATATTTGAAGATATTGGGAAGAATGAGACAATGACGCTCATCATAAAAAATGCTAGGCAGGTAACTAACTACATCTATAATCATCTATGGTTACTTGCTCAGATGCATGAATTTTGTCAAGGAGACTTGGTTCGGCCTGGTGCAACTCGGTTCGCAACCAACTATATTTGTATAAACAGTATAGTTAAACATAAAGTTGGCCTTAGAAGGTTGTTTACCAGTGATCAATGGCATGGTAGCCCATTGAGTAGGAAAGTGGAAGGCAAGAGGGTTGAGGCTCATATCCTCGACCAAAGATTTTGGGAGTCCTTGGAGATGATGCAATCAATATATGAACCATTATATTGCATCCTCCGAATTGTTGATACAGAGGTAGTCCCAACTATGCCAATCCTGTATGATATGTTCAATCGAATGAAAGAAAAGATAACCCGTCTTAAAGGGAAGAAGTGGGTCCTTAAAATCATACAGGAGCGATGGGAAAAAACATTAGTACATCCTTTACATGCTGCTGGTATATTTCTATCTTATTGAACTTGTTAATATTTTATTTTATTGTTGTTTACTAAGCAAAGTTCATTCATGATTTGCAGCTTATTACTTGAATCCCCGATATCAATATCAAGCAGGTATTGGGCATGACTCCTTCCTTATCCAATCAGTTCAACAAGTATTCCTCAAACTGAATCCAAATGGACAAGTGGGTTTACAAAATTTTGGAGTAGACGTAAGTTCACTACCATATATGAATCTTGATGAGTTATTTTGAATCTTGATGAGTTATTTCGAATCTGTACATCTATGGCATTATATTAACATCAGCCTTAATGTAGTTGATCAACTTTAGAGATGGTCGGAAAACATTTCGTTCACCTATGGCTGTACAATCACGAACGAAAATGCCCCCAGGTATATTACTTGCATTTAACTTGATATTCTATGACTTAGCACTTTATAATGCCTCTTACATTAAACTTGATATTGACAGCTGAGTGGTGGGAACTATATGGCCAAGCTTCTCCCAGCTTGCAACAAATTGCTGTTCGTATATTATCACAAACGGCATCATCTTCGGCATGTGAGAGAAATTGGAGTACATTTGCTTTAATTCATACAAAGCAACGAAATCGTCTCGCATATTCTAAGTTAGAACAACTTGTTTTCTGTTATTACAACATGAAACTCAAGTTAAGAGATGAAGAAGCCGAAGCCGGTAAAGTTGTGGAAGAAGACTACGTTGACCTGTTGGAAATTGCAGGTCAACATGTGGAAGGTAATGAGGCTGATCCACTTCAAGCATGGATTATGCCAGCTCACTTGGATGATGATAGTGGAAGGCCTGACCCTCGAGTAGCACATCTTGCTAGTGAACACGGTGTTAATGTCGATAGAGTGCTATCTGAAGAAGTGGGGAGTGAGGACGTAGGAAGTGAGCGGACAATGTCTTCATGGGAAAGATCAATGCTTGGTTCTACCGGTAGACGTGACTTACGAGCTGATGCTACTAGTAAGGGACTTCATCAAAATAAATCTCCAGATGATGATGATGATGGAGGAGATGATGTTGAGACAAACGATGAAGACAAGGATGACGGAGGGGATGATGACGGGGGAAATGAACATGTAACCGATACATATGCACCCTTGAGCCCATTTACTGAAGAGGCGGATTTCACTCATGCCACACAAGATTATGATCATGGGTGTAGAGAAGGAGGAGTAGGAATCGGTAGTGTCGGAAAAGATTACACTCGGACACGAAACATATATGAAGGTTATGGAAACCCATCTTCTGAGAATTCCATGGCAATTAGTTTTGAGTCAATGAGTTTAGGCACCGATCCTAGTAACAACTCAAATGATCCATATGCTTATGGTCCATATCGTCACCCCCTGTTAGACAACCATCTCCCTCAAATGTCACATGAAGATTATGGAGAAGTTAGTTGGGTAAATCCGAACTAACCTATCTATGGAGGAAAAGTAGGCCATTCAAAGGAGATATACGAATACTATGTCCAACAATACATTTCCTTTTGGTCAAATAGCATCAGTTGGCAAAACTTTTGTGTCTTGGTAGATCAAGAGATTCAAGACCAATCTAATTTTCAAGCTGGTCGACACTCTACTTGTTTTTGATCAAGTTCAATGTGTACAATATTGTTAATGCAATATTATCAATGAAATTATGTTTTAATTTAAGTTTATCTTTAAGATTTTATACTTTAGTGGTCGGCAGATCTATATTCTATCATATGATTCATCATATATTTATCATATCAAAGTCATTTTATAGTTTTTATTAGTCCTATATAACCATTATTGGGTACTTAAGTGTTTGCCAAAGTTTCATTCCAAATTTCCGTCATTTGGACCCAATTTCCGTCATTTTTGTTGACCGTAAACGATATCGATATCGATATCGATATTTGGGGCGAGATATCCGTAAATTCGGCGAGCGATATATCCGTCGATATCGATATTTTCATCCTTGGTGTTGAGATCTAGGTGAGAGAGAGATGAGTGGATCTTGAAGGCTAAAACTACATGGAAGAGAAGAGGAGATTGATGGAGAATGAGCCAAAAATTGGGTCACAAGTGTGATTTTCTAAATTATAAGTCTTTCTATTCTTTGATTTGACTTATATTCATCTGGTGTATTAGGACCGGATGACTTTACAAACTTGCATCGCGTCTGAAACTTATATTAACTATGTTAAAAAAATTGAGAATAGTCGTTACATAAGGATTATATTCCCTATTTCATTCACTCTTTCTCATTTTCCTATTTAACACGGATACTCTTGCAAAATAGGTGTGACTTTGGGAGCACGAACATAGGTGGGTTATGTCTATATTCAGCTCAAGTTTTAAGGCTTTGGGTTAACTCATGCAACGATTGCAAAACACATTTTAAAAATTACTTAATACCTCATTAACTTGTCATAATATGTAAATTGTGAGGAAGACTACATGATTTTATTGTCTTTAGTACAAAATTTTGAGTTTCGCATTTTTATAATTTCCCTAGTAAGGCATTTGTTTCCAGCTTATTATTTTATCCCATTTGTATGAATGATAGGTCTCACCGGACGAACTATGAAGGTAATTGCTATTTTATACTTGTGAAACCATAAATCACCACAAAATTCTGGAGTTGTCATATAATCCATAACTCTCATAATATCGATATTACCACGAGTATAGACAGTGATGTGATGACACGATCTTCACATTAATTTAATATATTTACCAGTTGAATATATTAATCAATCAGATCAATTTCAATAATAAATAATATCCCAATGAGTTCTTTATTATTATTTATGTGGCAAATAATAATGATTTCTCCCCGAAGAACCACCTATTAAACACTATATTCTCCAACCAATTAGACGCTCCGATGACTCTCAAAACTTCACTATAAATAGAAGGTTTCACCTCACTTCTAGAGGTAATTTAAAAACTCATACCAATACTCTGCCGGTTTTTTCTCTCGATTAAACTGACTTAGGTATCAAAGCGTTCTTAGTTGAACCACCCCCTCCAGACTTCAACCTTAACCCGTTTATTTCTTGTTATTATGTATAGGGATCAAGAAGGAATTCTATAAGTCTGGACGATTTCTGCATCAACAATTGGTGCTTTCATTGAGAGTCGATTTGAGAAATACTCAAAGCGTGCTCCCCATTTTTTCCTCAAAAAACTCCATTCTACTTTCAACACTCACTGTTCTTCCCATGACCAGAACAAGCTGACCAGCATGGACCTCCAAGGCTACCACTCCTGATGTCGTGGCTATTTCCATGAGTGAAGCACTTCCTGAAATCCTAGAAGAGCCATTTTATTGCTCCATGCATGGTCCACGCTATGAATCAATTCACTTACCATTCAAAATGCCAAAGTGGATGCCTACCTTCAATTTTGGGACCTTCCCATATTTACTGCTATTGTAGATCTTCCACATGCAACTAGAGCAAGGACTACATTTTTCCAGAAAACAAATGGCCTATTGGCGAGAGAAACATCTCAAAATGTCCCAAATCAACTTCATGTTGACATGAACCTAAGAAGGCACCTAGATGCCATGTATGACGTGCAGGCCAATGCTTAAGCATGTGGGAGACAAGGTTCATCACATCAGTCTGAAGGAATGCGACATGTGCCCCGACATGCTACACACTATGAGTGGACATCTCGGAGCTCACCTCTTCGAGTTGGACTGATGCAAAAAGTCGAACAGCTGAGTAACCAAGTCCAAGTCCAATCGGAGCTCCTACAATAGGTTTTGGGAGACCTTGGAGCACTCGGAGCTACTGGGAAACGCAACATATCTCACGAAGCGCCTAGGAACATCCCAATGCATGCTAGTAAGGAGAATGTATGCTACCATACAATTTCCCGGGACACATCGATGAGTGATTCTAGAGAAGTAAGTTGTACTCACATAGCCAGAAGACAAAACCACCCAAGACCTTCAAACCATTAACGATTTGGAATACGCGTAAGAGCACTTTCACGCATTGAGTACCTATGCAAGAGCTGGCAGCAACATGCAATCTCCCAGATTGCGCACTCCCACTTAATTTCCCAATGGCTCTAGACGTTCTAACTATCACAGTGAGGAAGATGAGACTTACTCACCAACACGTTCATGCACCAAGGCAACTATAACCTGAGGGAGCAGGCACAATTTGGCCCGACATGGCCATCCCTATCATCAATGTAACGACTCGTCCCGAATTTCATAATTAATAAGTTTTAATTAAGGATTAATCGGACGATCGAGGTGAAATTACGATTTTGCTCATAGACGGGTAAAATGTTAACTTTTGACTCGAGAAGTCAAATGCACGTGGACTGAAGTCCATTATGTAGATCGAGACGTTACAAATCTATAGACAGGCGGCACGTCAAGATTGGACATCGTACGGGAAAGATACGGGCCTAGAAAGGGTGTTTGAACTATTTACGATTGCACGTATTTTGAGAAGAGTTGACTTTGGTGTTTTGAAATTGGGACCCAAAATATCTTCTGCAGACCAATGGATGAGTGACAAGTGTCACCCATCCTTTGGTCCACACTTTACATACATGCATCATCCTATTTCCCTTTCATTTTCATCCATTTAACCTGAAACCCATCCCAAAAGGCAGATAGTGACTGAGGGAGGCCATGAGAGACGATAGACGGCAGAGCCGTGGTGGTGGTGGCCAGAAACCCGTGAAAATATGTAAACCCGTGAGTTTGAAAATTGGGTTTTGGTTTTTGGCGTTTGGGGTCTCGTTTTGATGCCATGGATGTGTTTCTTGAGCTCATGCGAGCTTGTAAGGACAAAAATGGAAGATTGGACAGCCCAAGAAGGAAGCTTGAAGGTGACCCGTGAGGATTCAAGGTTGGTTAGCCATTTTCAGGTACCTTCTTCTTGTTTTGAGGTCATAGATCCTCTCCTGGGAGTGAGAAGAGTGTGTAGGAAGAAGTATAGCTAAAAACCCGTTACAACGGTTCGGGTCAACCTAGCTAGAAGTTCAAGACGATGATGTGGCATGCCACGTCATCATTGTTAGGCCACGTGGTTAACCAGAGGGTGACATGTGGTCAGGTGTCAGTCCAGTTAGTAGATGACATGGCAGTCCACATTAGACATGTCACACCATGTGGACTAGTGAGGTAGTGCCACGTGGCAATGTGTCAGGAGTTGTTAGATGACGTGGCAGTCCAAGTCAGAGGTATCAGACCACGTGGACTAGTGAGGTCATGCCACGTGGCAGTGTGTCAGAGACTTATTAGAGTTGTCAGTGACAAGTAACAGTGATGACGCCAATAGGTGACATCATTATATGACGTGGTAGTGTCAGAGGGTGACACGTGACACCAGTCAGGGTATGCCACGTGGTAGGTTTTCAGATCTGTCAAAGCTATTAAATGTTAAGCTAATGTCAACCTATGACATCAGCAGTGACATCAGCTAGGGCTGACGTCAGTCGATGAACGTCAGCGTTGACCAGGCGGGTGTAAGGTTTAGTCGGCGCGTGGGCAGGAATTTCGAGGTTAAACTGGTCTTGTTCAAAAGGTTCCGACGATCTGAATCTAATGGTGGTGGTTTCAGTTCGATTAGAGATCGCTTGATAGGTCATTTGGAGGTTTTTAGCCTCGAGAAGCGTGTTCGAGACACATTTACTGTACCGGGATTTTGAGGGTTTCTGTTATGGACTTATATAGGTTGATAGTGACCTTTGGGTATGATTTGGACAGGTCCGGACGTTCTGGAGACGTTGAATTAGCCTCATATTGGATTACGGCGCGGATTGTGAGCTCGCAATGTGGATAGCCAGTGAGTAGACATTTGCTTTATAAAATGATACATGCATAATTTTTTTAAATGTTTTACGAACATGGTTTGAGATGCACTGATTCAATATGATTTGAATATGATTTGTGTTGATGTTGAGCATTTTCGTAGAAAATTTGATATTGCATGTATTTTGAGATTTGTGTTTTATGTGATACTTTGGGTTTTTGCCGAGTTTTCTACGTGCATGTGATTTCAATAATTTGAATGAGGATTTGATTATCGATTTTGAATGATTTCATAGAGATGTGTGAAATTGGCATTTCGGGCTTGAGACCCAGTTGGTTATTGACTTTGAATGAGATTACAGTCAAATGTGATTTTGAACAGTGATTTGAATAGTGAAATGGTTTTCGGATTTGGAAATAATATTTCGGGCTTATGTCCCATTTGATTTATGGTTTGACTTAGAGTATAGTCAAACGTGAAATTGAACAATGTTTTGAATGGCGAAATGGTTTTCAGATTTGGAAATGATATATCAAGCTTGTGACCCAGTTTGGATTTATGCTTTGAGATTTCGGGCTTGTGACCCTATTGTGGATTTACGAAATGATATTTCGGGCTTGTGACCTTGTTGGAAATGATTTTGACTCAATTGTGAGTCCTTGTGAACTGTTTTCCACACTACCATCCTTTAAGATGTGATTGTTCCCTTCAGACATCGTAGATCCCATAGTGGTATCCTCCAGACGTCGTAGATTCTGGAGAGGTCACGATTACATTGCCTGGGGGTGAGTAGCCCTGAAGGGAGGTTCAAGCTTAGGAATGTCAGATATGGACGTTACCCAGACGTCGTAGATCTTGGAAATGTCATCACTCAAACGTCGTAGATCCTGGGTGTGTACTCAGACGTAGAAATCCCGAGTCGCACGCGTTGCATTGATATCGTGACTATTGTATGGATGTTGAATATTGGATATTGAGGATGGGTTGCTTATGTTTTCATACAACTCCGAGTGTGAGTCCATGTGTACTTAAAAGCTATGACTCGGGAAAAGGCCCTATTGAGATGATTTATGAGATTTGATATGGGCTGAGACCCTACGTGATTTGGATTTGGGCTGAGACCCTATATGATTTGGTTTTGGGCTGAGACCCAACGTGAGATACTTGATTTGATTTGATCAATTTACCTAATCCTTAAATAGAAATAGGATTAGGGTTCAATACATTGAACAAATACCTATCTACCATTTCACTAATGACTAAATACATTTTGTACCCTTACATGAATAGCTACATCCTATACTATTTACAACACCCCCCTTTGGGTATTACATGTAATCAGTGCTGCTTGACTACGCGCTTATATGTTGCCTCATTAAAACCTTGTCAATTAACAAAAACACTGTGGGACAAAAATAATCCTGGACAAAGGAAAAAGAGTACAACACGCGTGGATCGTAATCGCATCGGGATCTCTGTAGCTAGTTGAAGTCGTCTATTCTGGAACATTGGTAGATAGTCCATCTTTGAGATAATATGCATTAAGGTTGCTACACCAAAACCTTGTCTGGTAAACCCAGTGGGAAAAACCCGTGGTTGAAGGGAAAATATGAGCAAATGCATATGAGTCGAATCATGGCATCTTCAGGATGCATTATTGATGGGGTGGTCATAAAAAAGGTGTGCCTCGTTAAAACCTAGCCAAGTAACAAAAGCCAATGAGACAAAATAACCCTGGTCGTAAGGTAAAAGAGTACACGATGATCATGTGAATATGCTCCAGGATACTCAGTATACTTCAGGATACTTGATATGCTTCAGGATACTCCCCATGATATCGGCTCCCCCTAAAATTAAGAACTTGGTAGATTAGCCAATCTACCCAAGTCAATACCATGAACATGCTTCTGGAATGTTTCATTGGATGATGGCTTGTTGTTGTCTCCTATAATGAAACTTATCCTCATATGCTTGATGGAGGTAGCATTATCTTATAGATAATCTTCAGTTCATTATTGGTGGAATGCACTCTACAAGTACTTCGAATATGCCCCATAATGGCTCTTAGCCATATACATTTACGAGCTACTTCCTAGAATCTTCGCATGATTCGAAGATGTAGCAATAAGGGTTTGTTTCTTAGACCTCCAAGATATTGCTATGTTGCCAATGGTAAAGACATAATCAATTTGGGGACGTGCCTTATATGGGTCTGGTAAGTAACCTGCATCAGTATACCCAATAAGACAATGCATCATTCCGAGGACCAAAGGGTTTTATTTATTCCTCGATATATAGGGATAGAATAAGCCCATATCTCACATATCATTAAGGTATTGGAAAATGTCTTTTATGCCATTTCAGTGGTGGTGTGTTGGCGCAGAGCTGAATGTAGCTATCAAGTTCACAACGGATGAAATGTCTGGTCTAGTGCATTGGAATCAAGTAAAATAATGTGCTTATTGCACTCATATATGAAACTTCTGGTCTCACTATCTTTTCCTTATCATCTGCTAGACGAAACGGGGATCTATAATACAGATGATCATAAGCGTGCTTGAAGGTTTTGCTTTATCCTCATTAAAGCATCTTAACATCTTCTGGATGTAGCATCAACATCTTCTAGATGTAGTTTAATGAATAGACTAAAACCTCATTTGCACGTTATTCGAACTTCAGGTCTAGACAGAATTTTGTTCTCCTAAAATCCTTCATTTCAAAATCCAACTTCAGGTGCTTAGTAGTTTCTTTGGTTTCTTATGGAATACCAATCAATAGAAAACTTGGAACTTGTTTACTTAATAAACACACATGGGTCTTCTTTGTTATCCCATTCTGATCAAATCACTTAGACGGTTATAATAACCACATCTGTCCGGATTATCTCAATTCGTAAAGTGAACGCCTCAAAGAAGTAGAGAGTGTTCTGTGGTTTGGAACTATTTACATCAGGTATTTTAAGTTCTTCAGGAACTTTCAAACATATCTCTATTTAGATCCCCATAAAAATAAACAGCAATCATGTTCATAAGCTGCATATTCAATTTTTTTCAAAAAAAAAAACTACCATACTGATAAGGGAGTGGAACGTTATGACATTAATTATGGGAGAATATGTCTCCTCGTAATCAATCTCAAGGCGTTGAGAAAACTGTGCGCCATTAAATGATTTGTACATCTCACAAACTCAATCTTCTCATTACGTTTCCTTGTGGCTACCCATTTAAATCCTGCAGGTTTAATATGGGGAGATGTGTGAACTATAGGTCCAAATATCTTCCTTCTTTTCAAGGAATCTAATTCGACCAGGATTGGTTCTTTCCATTTTGGTCAGTCTTCTTTACGTTGGAATTCATTCATCAATGGTGTAAGGTTCGATTTCTTTACTAGTTATTGTTTTGGTAGCTACCACGAATAAATATATATATCATCGATGATAATATCATTCTAATTTCATATATCACATAAGCATGCATGATTTACTGAGATCTCTTTATTCTCGGGAGTGGGTTCAGACGTTGGAGCATCCACCAACGTCGTCACAGACGCATAATCCGGAATTATCTCATGAGATGGATCGGTTGATATTTAGAAGGGATTCAATTGTGCCAAATTTATCCTCTTCTGGAGATGAGAATGCTTCGAACCTATTAGTCTACCTCGCTTCTAGGCAGGGACATATGCCTAGTTAGCCACCATGGTTGTACCTCGTCCGTCTGGGACGACTTGTCCAACTGGGACGATGCGTCCTACTAAGACGTGCAAGTTCGCAACATGTATATTTGATCTATTCACTTTAGCTAGAATAGAGGAAGCATATGGCGTATTATTAGCTACACTTTGTAAGTCTACAATTCTCCGCACTTCATTCTTACTTTGTGTGATTCGGGGATCAAGATGAGACATAGTGGGGTCAATCCACGTCAATTCACATCGTTCTGCAAAAACGTTTAACGTTCTATTTCCCCTTAATGACGGGAAAATTGTCTTATCAAATTGACTATCTGCAAATATAGCGGTAATGAGATCGCCTGTCAAGGGCTCTAGATAGCATATAAGGGGATTCATAACCGACATATATGCCCCTCTTTTTTTGAGGTCCCATTTACGTAGGTTATGGCGGCACAATTGGCACATAACTACAAATCCAAAAATGTGTAAATACGAAGCTTTTGTTTCGTAGGCAGCTACTAGTTTTAACTCAGAACTTCGTTGGGTGGCAATTGACCTCAACCAAACCAACATTGCTACATGAAAAATTGCATCGCCCCTGCGCAGAAACTAGAAGCTCAGTGCCCATTACCAAGATTAATTAGTATTTATGTGAGACAATTATGGGTGTGAACATAGGGGAACCAAATGCTCATCATCAATCACAAGAGGCATGCAATAGTCATAGATTGATTCTGATATAAACTCTCCGGTATTATCAAGTTGTATAGACTATATAAGAGAATCTGGGCGGTGTGGCTCTCAATTTAATGAACTTGTCTAAGAGTTTAGCAAACACAGTATGCGTGTGGACAATAGGATAACATGTGACCACTTTGTCCTTGTCTCGACCAGAGCCATGAAATTTTTCAAACGGTCTGCATGGTGGTTGGAAAGTCCACAAATTTCTCCTTGTATTATGTACAAGAAAGGGTGGAATACATTTGCATAACCTCCAACCAGTATGACAAGAAACATACACTGAAGAAACTAGCCAGAAGCTAGCCATAGTTAGTTAGAAGCTAACTAATACGAGCAACTGCTCATTATGGTAAGACCGATTGGGACACCTAGGTCAAGGTGATGATGTGTCGTATCCTCACTACATTGCACATACATGCCCTTACTAGTAAACACTTTTGTGTTTAAGGAAATACTATGCCAAGTTTGCTTGTTAGCAAAAATCGAATATTAAACCATTATATGCAAAGATGATTACAACTCCACTTTCTTGTCGTTAATGGTTTCAATATGATAACCGTTGGCTCGAATATTTGTAAATCTCGAAAATGTTCTTTTGGAACTTGGGGAATAAAATATCTCAGTGATGTTAATTCGGTACCATTCAACAATGTTTTTTTGTCATATCTCTCGGAGTATAATGTGTGTGATAACACTATGAGCCAGACAATAAACTTCCCCACAAAACATGCATATTTATAGATTTAATTCAATGGATCACATGCATGAGAATAAGTGTTTGTATTGAAATAAATCATATTCGAGCGAAAAACCACAATTTTCAAATTATATACATACATGAATTTGAAATTCTTAGAATGAATGATATGTCATTCATTTCTTACTTTGGGCAATCTATTACAATGATGATTATCTTTGGTGAATAATAAAGGAAGCTTCGGGTTCCCTTTTTCTTTTGAGCACTGCCGAATCTGAAAATTCAATGTTTAATATGAACTACTAGTTCATTATAATTTTTAGGAAAAACTACATAAAAGACCCCAAATTATAGGGGTCAAAACAGACTCATATCCAAACTATCAAAATTTTCAAATAACTACCCAATTTATGTGACCACCCACATTTAACTACTTCCGTCAAGTTTTCATCCATCTAACGGTCAAATTTCCACGTGTCAAAAAAATTGCCCAGCCAGCGACTGATGTGGAAAAAAACAAAGGGGCATTTTCGGAATTAAAAAAAACCAATTAAGTCTACCCATAAACCCTAAATCCCAAATCAAGTTCCCCTCCTTCCAATTTGAGTTCCCAGTCGCTCTTCCTTCCAAATCGAATTTTTCTCAGAAACCCTAAATCCCAAATCAAACAAGAGATTGACAATGTCGAAGGAGCCATCAGAGTCCTTTAAACCTTACACCCTCTGGGAAACCTTAACGGGCCACAAGAACGCCATCTTCGGCATCAAATTTTTCAATGACGGCCGTCTCCTCGGCTCCTACTCCGTCGACAAGACCATCGGCAACTACACCTTTACCTTCTCCAATGACACTTCTACTCCCACCATCTCCACCTCCCAAACCTTCGAGGGCCACTCCTAAGGCATTTCCGATCTCACCTTCTCCTCAGACTCTCGCTTCATGGACACTTCTACTCCCACCATCTTCGCCTCCCAAACCTTCGAGAGCCACTCCCAAGGCATTTCCGATCTCACCTTCTCCTCAGACTCTAGCTTCATGGTCTTCGCCTACGATGACAAGACCCTTTGCCTTTGGGATGTCGCCACTGATCAAGTCAACAAGACCATCCATGGCCACACCAACTACGTGTTCTGCGCTAACTTCAACCCCCAATCCAATATGATTGGTCTCCGACTTGTTTGATGAAACGGTCTGTATTTGGGATGTTAGGACCGGGAAGTGCTTAAAGGTTTTTCCAGCTCATTCTGACCCCATCATTGCCGTCGATTTCAATAGGGATGACTCAGTTATTGTCTCTAGTAGCTATAATGGGTTTTGTAGGACTTGGGATGCTTCTACTGGCCACTGCACCAAGACTCTAATCGATGGTAAGATTCCCCTGATTTCGTTTGTTAAGTTTGTGCCTAATGGCAAGTACATTCTTCTTGACACTTTGGATGACACTTTGGATGATACATTGGGAATTGGATTTGGGATTTAGGGTTTCTGGGCAAAATTCGATTTGGGAGGAAGAGGGGCTGGGAACTCAAATTAGAAAGAGGGGAATTTGATGTGGGATTTAGGGTTTCTGGGTAGACTTAATTGGTTTTTTTGAAATTCCGAAAATGCCTTTCTGTTTTTTTTTTGCCACATTAGTCGCTAACTGGGAAATTTTTTTGACACGTGGCACATTAACGATTAGATGGATGGAAAACCTGTCGGAGGTTGTTAAATGTGGGTGGTCACATAGATTGGGTAATTACTTGAAAATTTTGATAGTTTGGATATGAGTCTGTTTTGACCTCTATAGTTTGGAGTCTTTTATATAGTTTTTAATTCGTTTATGAACGTATGGTTCATTTAAACACAAATGATTCTTAAATGAATACTAATAAATACTTGTCATTTAAGTAAATATTTAAACAATAAATTAATATAAATAAAAGCTTATAATTATTTGAATAAATACTTCAGGCATAAAATAATATATACGTTCAACAAATGTTTCCGGCATAATTTAAAGAGATAATATGAAAACAATTTAAATTAATGTTTCTGGCATTATATATTTTAATGCATGCTTCTGGAATTAGTACAAATAGCCATATGATTAGCTACTTTTGCTTTATAAAAGTCACTAGTTTAAAACCCAATAGGTGCAAATAAATTCACATTTTTTTTTTTCGTTGGTGGACTTGGTGCTCGTGGGCCTGTGTGTGGCCTTCTGGGCCATCTTGACTGACTCGACTCCTGAGCCTAGGCCTTCTTTTTATTTTGGGCTAGTTATATGTTATGGCCTTTTTTGAGTTTCATTGACAGCCATCTGGGCTCAAAACAAGCTTACTAGGCCAAAACCAAACTTACTAGGCTTCTCATTTCAATTTAGGTTGATAGCCACCTAGATTTGGGCTCGACATGAGCTAATGGGCCCGTGACATAAATTTTCATTATCAGTCCCAAAAATTGTAATTATCAATATACAATTATCAAACATCAACAATTTGGTTGGTCTGTTGGACCATCATCATGTCCCTTGATCCATTTGATCAAAACATAAAACACTTCATACGATACAGTAAGTGTGGTTGACTTGTTCATGAATTCATTATCAAAATTTATGGAATCATTTTCTGGTGATTGTTCCTTAGGGACCACACAGATGCATGATCATCATTTGTCATTTAAATAGAACCACCACGTCATTTACTCATGGGATTTTCCAATATTATCATGGTGCGATCATCATCATATATTTGTTAGACCAACTAATATCATGCCATCATGTCATCATACCATTAACATGGCATCATTTCCAACAGTATATTCATTATGGCATCATCAACGTATCATAGCATTAGGAGATCATCATATCATCATTAATATCATGTCATCATGGCATATTCATCATCATATATTAAATATAACGAAACCTGATTTCGATCTTATCATACCATCATTAATTATCATAATATCTGATAGGTCCTCAAATAAGCATTATTTTATATTATTTTATATCCTTTATACTTGACTTTTAATATTAAAATATTAAATAATTAGATAAAATAATTTATTTTGTGATATTTTTGTTTAAATAAATAAAGTTTATAATTTGGAGCATTTTTGGCGAAAGAATCGTCCCGATCGGAATTTTAACGAATAAATTATGAACGAATTTAGATAAATTTATATAAGTTGTAATTAAAATTCGATCAGCCCAAATCATTTTCTTATTACTTTGCAAACTCAAATAAACCCAGCCTTTTTCTTTTCTTTTGTGCAGCCCAGATGCTCCATGGCCATTGCGCGGGCCCAAGTAAACTCAGCTCATGTTGCCTGCAGCAAAGCCCGCGACCCGCCTGCTTCCACCCGACCCGCGCGCTCTGTTCTGCCCAGCCCGCTAACCTACTCGGCCCGTGACTCCTGCACAAGCCAACTGCTCCAGCCACTTTCTGCTACCGGCCCAAACCCGCACGACTGATGCATCAGCCTTTCTCATGCACACTGGAACCTGCTCGGACCAGTCCATCACGCCAGACCCGCGCAGCCCACTTGCGAAACCAACTCCAGCAGCCCGCGCATGCTCCCGTACATCTGCTTCAGCCTGGTCAAGTCCATCAGCTCCAGAAACCCAGTCTGCACACCAGCCTTCACACGCGCACGCAACACCAGGCCACCTACCCGCGCTGAGCCCATCTGTTTCAGCACGTCAACCTACCCTGTCAAGTCCATCAAGCTCAGAAGCCCACTGCACAGCCACCCACTTCCTGATCCAACCTGCTCTTCATCAACTCACCCAGCCCGTACATTGCAGAAGCCCACTGCACAGCCACCCACCAGCCCGTCCAACTGCTTTCACCTTATCTTATTTCTCATATTTTTCAGCCACAAATTAATTTCAAACCTAATTTCATCATAACTCATCATTATTCATCATTTCATTTTTTTATTTATTATTGTAATTTTTATTTACTTAATTTTTATTTTTTTTAGTAGCTTTTCCCCTCCTATAAATAGGGGTTCAATTTACTTATTTTGGGGACTTGGTTTTGAGAGAGAGCTCCAAAACACAAATTGTATCCTTCCTTTAGAAATATCAAGACTAGTATTTCTGTTGCAATTCTTGAGTTTAAGTTCGCATTTTCGTGTTTATTTCTCCATCTTCATAAGGTTTCTTCTGCTATCAGAAAATTTTATGAATAACATTTCATTTGTTCCATCCATTTTCAGAATCACAAGTTTTCTTGGATTCCGAAAGTGTAACTTGTTCTTTTCCTTGCTTAAACTCTCATTGTTGTTTCGGTTTTATTTTCTTTAATTCAATATTTTTATGAGTATTTTCTTTCTAACTTTTGTAGACAAGAATATCATTATAATGTGTTCTACTTTTCGAACTTCATTTACTTCATACATTTGAGTGCTTAAGCTTCAATTTTATGCTAAGTGTTTATGACCGTTGTTCGGTGCACTTAGTATAAAATTGAAGATATTTAAATGTTTAATACACATTCAAATCATAAACATTTTTATAAGTGTTTATGTCCGCGTTTCGGTGCATTTATAATATTAAAAAAATGTATGCATGAGTGAGATGGTGAAAGTAGAATTTTGTAATATGTTCAAACTTTGCAAATATTAGAGTGTTGGTAGAATTTGTGTTCAAAGAAAGTCCACTTGTATATATGTTAAAAATAGGAATAGAATTAGTTTATTTATATTTTTACTTGTTTTGTATGATCACAATCCCTAAAAATTCCCCATCTTTATTATTTTATTATTTTATTCATTTATTCTTTATTTCATTAATTCATTGATTCTCTTATTCTTTAATTCTTTCATTCTTTTATTTCTTTATTCTTTATTTCATTATTTCATTAATTCATTAATTCTTTTATTCTCTAATTCTTTAATTCTTTGTTATTTAATTATTTAATTATTTAATTATTTGATTATTTAATTCTTTAATTTTCCAATTCATTATTATTTGATTATTCATTATTCGATTTAACTAACATATTATTAATATTCCCTAATTTCACCGGTTAAGAACGATCCCTATTTACCAATACTATAACTACACAAAAAGGATTTAAATTGTATAATACTCAAATTACGTGTTTAATGTGTAGTTTGGGCGTTATCAATTTTTGGCGCCGTTGCCGGGGAGATTAAAAATCATTCTTAATGTGTTAGTATGTATAAAATTGTTTATATTTGAAATGTTCATATTTGTTAATTAAGTATACATATTCTTAAATTTTATTTATTTATTTATTTATGTTGCCATAAACGTGTTCATATTTTATTTGTTTACTTTCATAGTATTACATGTATATTACTTGTTTACAATTACTTTATTTTATGTTTATTTATTTTTCTATTTATGATTTTTATTAAACTCTAAAACAAATTCGAAAAAAAAATTGGAAAAATACAAATTAATAGTAGTGAATAAATAAACAATTTGATTCAAAAAGAAAAAAAAATAAAGTATGTGTATATATGTGTATTAGACTTGATTTAATTTGTTTATAATGTGCATACTTAATTTTAGAATGTGTTTTAAATATTCATTTTTATTATGTTTATTAAATGTTCCTACTTGTTTATAATTACCTTTACATAAAAATGTTCATACCTTTTATTTTTTTGTTAGCATAAATAAGTTGTAATTATGTTACTTGTTATTTGTCATACTTGTTCATAATTGTATACTTTTTCATAATTTGTTTATACTTTTACACACTTGAGTTATTTTGTTCATATTTGTATATACATTTTTGTTCATAATTTTTATGTTTTATGCTTGCCATATTAGATTAGTTCACAATGTTCATAATATACTTTTTCATAAATTGTATTTAATGCCTTTATTATGTTATTTCATGAATTGTATATTATACTTGTTCATTTTATTAATTTTTAGGAGCTATATATATATATGTGACTTTCCTAAGTGTAAATATTGTTTCCTATTAAATGTTTTAGAGTTACATGAATCTCAAGGCCCTTTTTTTCTTCAAAATTTTACTTTCGGGAACAGGTAGCGCCCCTTGTGTTTATTTTCTCCTTAACCCTTCGTGATGTGTGGACTTCATCACCACACACCATAGACTCGATTCTATGGGCATGAGGTTGGGGCGGGGTTTGTAAACACTTGGGTTTGGTAATTCACCAAATCTTCCATCGGTTGGTTATGGTGTCTAGAAGGGTTATGACTGGTGATAAGTTTTGGATTAAGAAAGAGAACACCAATGGAGTATGTGCCGATGCTAGCCTCGGGGTGCTCTCGAAATTATCCTTGCTTCTCGCGTTACATCTATCCCAACTGGCCATGATTAACGTTGAATGGTGGAAGGGTGGTTATCAGTACGCGCAAGCCGTACGCTCAGGAAAGTATTATGAGAAGCGGAAGGGGAAAGTTATTCATGACACTCTAAAGCTCTACTTATTGCATAAATAGTTGCATACCCTCCCCGAGATTTCATGATGCTCGGAATTCATCATCGGGCCCCCTAGACTAAGTGAATATAGGGAAGTGAGATCGAAGGTGCAGGCCATTCTTTCATGAACTGTCATGTAACTCTTATGTCTTGTGCAGGTTCTAATAATTTCTCTCTTATGCATTCACACCATGCTTCATGTAGATACTTTTGTGTTGCATTAGTTTAGATGCATTTGGAACTTGTGCATTTTCCTGCTATTACCGTGACTTTTTGTTAATTCTAGCTTCTATTTATGTCACACTGTATGAATTCTATACTCTCATACACTTATTATCTCTTTTTGTGTATATGTTAATTCCGGCTTAAATTTATACTTGTTTATACCTCACATTTTCTTGCTAATTGTGACTTTCTTAACTTATATTCCGAACACTAACCCTAACTCTAGTCGCAACTATTTCGTTTTAATTAAACTTTCACTAGCTAAGTACTTGTGTATATTTACCTTCTAACTTAGTGTTCACTTTTAATTTAGGTACGTACTTATGAATGCACGCTCATCAGTCTAAGCTTGATCGGTTGAGAAAGCAACTTGACATCTCACCAAGCAATGCAACATTCAGAGACGCACTTAAGAAAACCAGCTCATCCGGACCACCATGTAACGACCCGTCCCGAGAATTAGGGTTAAGACCATGATTAAGATGAGATTAGTGAGCTTAAGTGGTGGTTAGTCAGTTACGATAGGTCTGGTAGCGTCGAATGACGATTTTGCCCCTAGTTCGGGCAAAATGTTGACTTTTAGTTCGGGAAGTCAAATGGACTTTGACCGATGACAATGACGTAGTTTGGGACGTCACGAATCCGTAGACAGGTGGCACGCCCGATTCCGACATCCGAAGAGGAAGTTATGATGTTCGGAAGGTTGAGGGCATAACCGTAATTTAGTTAAACTAGGGGGAAAAGTTGACTTTTCGTAGGATCGGGTTTTGACATGTTGACCTAGGGTTGTTAGGTAGATCTCGTCGTCCTGAGTTCAATGACAGGCGGCACGTATTCATCGGAGTTAGGATGTGTGCGTTACGAGTCTAGAAAGGTAGTGGCAAAATGGTAATTTTGACTTAAAAGGAAGGGCATTTTGGTCTTTTGTACTTTGGGATTGGTGCGGCCAGATTTGGACAAGTGTCCAGGGCAGAGAGGAGATTTTTGTGAGAGAATGGGGAGGATTGTGACACGTGCTATGGGTCTGGTTGGTTCTAGGGAACACGGTCCAATTATTTGGGCTTTGTGTTCGTGTGTACCAGTGTGTGTGTGTGTGTGTGTGTGTGTGTGTGTGTGTGTGTGTGTGTGTGTGTGTGTGTGTGTGTGTGTGTGTGTGTGTGTGTGTGTGTGTTCGAAGAGGAGAGAACAGAGACTGAGAGATTGGGAGAATTGATCGGTGATCGTGTGTGTTTGTGCAAATTAGTGAGTGAGGAGTGACCAGAGATTGAGAGGGAGACAGTGAGAAGGTTGGGAGGTGAGGTGCTAGTGTGTGTGCGAGGTGTGAGCTCACGGGGAAACCAGAAAACAGAGAGGAGTTTGAGTGGCGGTGCTGCCGTGTGAGGGGCCAATCGAGGTGGAAGTGTCCAGAGGCTGGAGGTGGACTGGAGGAGTCGTGTCCTCATGACTGAGCTCACGGTGGTGGTCGGTGTACAGGTAATTCTTCATCTTCTTTCACTTGCTCTGTTTTTCCGTCGAGTTTCAAACTGATAATCGTGGGCTTTGAGTGCGAGTCGAGGGATTTGGTGAGTTGGGTGAGCTTCAGTGAGGTCTTAGGAACCGTCTAGGGTGGTTGCCGTGACGGGGGGTTACCTGGTTGGTCGAATGGGAAAACAGGGGTTGTTCGGGTTTTTGTTTTGAGCTTGAGTCGACGACTTAGGAACAGTGTCGAGGTGTTTGAAGTAAGGGAACAGGTTCCTTAGGACTGGACGCTGAAGATGGTGAAGAAAGGGAGGAAAATGGAGACGGGACAGCGGAGAACCGGGAACGCTGGTTCAGTACAGTCGAACCGGTCGACCCGAGGTAGACGATGATACTGTGCAGGCGCGTGAGGCCCACGCGCAGCCACTTTGGGCGGCGCGTAGGGGCGCGTGCGGAGGCTTTTGGGGAATTGGTCAACTAGGTTTTTGGTCTAGGAGTTGTAACGAGTCTAATGGATTTGGTTTCGGGTTGTTCGAACGTCGTTTGAAGTAAGTTCCGCGAGGTCGACGGTTTAGGGTTCCGGTTCGTTACATTGAGGACCCGGGGATTTTTGGGGAAAAATTAGGTGGACTTTCGTAGACGTGTTAGTAACGTTCTTGGGTGATTTTTGACAGGATCGGGATTTCCCGAGGAAGTTGAAGAACGTACGGGACGCGATTGAGGGCTCGGTACTGTGAGTGGACCCTTTCTCTAAACTTGAGCATGCATAACTGCTTTTAATTACTTGATTTATGATTTTACATGTGATTTCATGATTGTTGAATATGTGATGTTAGTTTTACTTAATTGCAAGTTTTTTTGAGAAAGTACGTATGTGGCACGTTTTACAAGGAAATGTTTGAATTCTGATTTTGATGCTACGGTTTTAAGAGTTTAAAAGATGAATGGTTTTCAATGATTATTAAGAGATTTTGGAACGTGATTTTGATGATTAAAGGTTTTCGGTTTTAGAATCGGATTTCGAGAAGCGAGATTTGATTTTAAAGTTGGAACGTGGATTTCCGGATTTGGGTTCGGAATGACGGTTCTGGACGCCGGAAGGGTTTCAGACCGGTGATTTCGAATTCGGGTTTGGATATGGATTTCGAAATGGTTTTCAAATGGTTTTGGATTGGATTTACTGGATCTGGTTATTGGGTTTAAATACCCGGATATTGATTTGACGAGGGACGGGCCCGGATTGAGTTCTCGGGAGTTTAAAGACTCGGATATATTGAGATTTCCCCCGTAGGCCTATTGAGTTTAAAGACTAGAGAGTTTAAAGACTCGGATATTATTGAGGCTTGGATTGAGTTTAAAGACTCGGGAGTTTAAAGACCAGGATAAATCCAGCAGGTTTGATCGGATAATGATTGGTTGAGATTTATATGTTATGATACGGTTTTATGATGCTTATGGTATGAATTCTATAACTGTTTTGATGTTGTTTTCTGCAATTATTTTTATGACGATCTTTATGTGATTTATAACTATTTTTGGTAACTGGGTTATGCATGTGTGGTTTCTAAACGGAGGGCCAAACTCTGGTTTGTTACTAAAACGGTCTTCGAACTTTTTATTCTTTATGGTCCACTCACACCTTCTGTTTTTAATTGCCCTCCAAGCCGTGGAGCTAGCGCGGGGTTTCAGCGTCGAGGCAGCGTCGGAGGCATAGAAGTTACGAGAGCGATCCCGGAGTGTTTTAAATTTTCCGTGTGCGTGTACTGGTTATCGGTTTTCTTCCTTTTGTATTTAGTACTATGCTCTGTAAACCTTTAACTTCGAGATGTTTTATATAGTTTCTCATGCGTCTGACTGTGTTACTTTAGTAGTTTACGTTGGTGTTGTGTCGGGGTGTCAGACGGGAGCAGGGTTTACCTCGGTTTTCGGGGTGAAACCGGGGTGGGTCCTAACACACCATCCCCAATACTCGGTGAATCAATAAGTGAGAAGAGTAATTCAGACGAGGAACAGAATTTCGGAACACCAGTAGTCATGGCCAGAAATCTGAGTATCCGGGAGTAGACATGTACGAACACAAGTGGCACAACAAATTTCTGCATCTAGTATCCCGAGCCTAGAACCAACAAGAAAGATATTGAGCTCAAGAGTGGAGTCTTTCATCAGCTACCCAAGTTCCATGGAATCAGAAATGAAGATCCACTGTAACGACCCGTCCCGGAAGTCGGGATTAGCGAAGTGATTAGTAACGGATTAGGGAGATTAATCGGTGGTTAGTTGGTTACTTTTGGACTTTTGGCGCAGAATGACAATTTTACCCTTGGAATGAGCAAAATGTTGACTTTTAGTTTGGAAAGTCAAGTGGGCATTTACCGATGACCGTGACGTAGTTCGGGACGTCACGAGTCCGTAGACAGGTGGCACGCCCGATTCCGACATCCGAGGAGGAAGTTATGATGTTCGGAAGGTTGAGGGCACTTTCGTAATTTGGTTAAAATAGGGGCAATTGTTGACTTTTTGCACGAAAAGGATTTTACACGTAAACCGAGGATCGTTAGGTAGATCTCGTTGTCCTGAGTACAACGACAGGTGGCATGCCTTCATCGGACGTCGGACGAGTGAGATACGGGTCTAGGAAGTTAAGGGTAAAATCGTAATTTGGACTCACAGGGGTATTTTGGTCTTTTTGCACCTTGGGAATTGTGCCAATCTGATAAGGACAAATGGACAGTGTTTATTGGATATTTTTGGGCTAAGTCCACTAGATGGGGGACACCTGGTGGTTGGCTAGAGGCTTCTACACGGTTTCACGGTTTAATTAATTGGTTATGTTTGAATTGAGTCGTGCTTGAGAGAAAACAGAGGCGGTGTGCCAGAGAGAAGGAATCGATCCAATTGAGTGAGTGTGTGAGTGTTGTGGGGTTTTATTGTGTTTGAGTGAGAGTTAGGAAGTGTGTGATCGTGTTTGTGAGGAATTGGGAGTGATTGTGTGTGTGAGGTGAGTAGAAAACCAGAGAAACAGAGAAGGAGTCTTGGTGGTGGTGCTGTCGTGTTTCGATCAAACCGGTCGAGTTTGGAGTTGTGGGTGTGTTCAGAGGACGGAGGAGAGGTGCTAGACGGTTTAGACCCACGGCGGAGGTCACCGTGGAGGTCAGAAAGCAGGTAATTTCTCGGGTTCCCTCTGTGTACACTGTTTTCAGTTTGGTTTCAAACTTAAAGTTGTAGGTTTTGAGGCTGAGTCGAACGGTTCTATGGGTTCTAATAGCCGTAGAAAGTCCCTAGGAACCTTAGGTAAGTGAAGCCGTGACGGGAGGAGGAACTGGTGGCCGGGAACAGAAACAGGGGTTTTTCTGGGTTTTTGGTTCGAGCTTTGGAGGGTTTTAGGCTTTTATGTCATGTTTTTAGTAGGGGAATAAGTTGCTAGGAGGAGGACGAAGCTTTTGGGTTTAAAAGGAACGAAAACGGTTGGAAAACGGCGAGGAACCGGTCACGCCGGTTCAGGCCAGGTGGCTGTCGAGGAAGACGATGAACAGTGTTCACTGTTCAGGCGTGTGAAGCCCACGTGCAGCCCCTTTGGGCGGCGCGTGAGGGCGCGTGGGGAAGAATCTGGGGAATTGTCCAACACGGTTTTTAGTCTAATCGTTGTAACGAACCTTTTAGGACAAGTTTCGTGTCGATCGAACAACGGATCAGGTTAGTCTTACGTGTTTGAAGGTTTAGGGTTCCGTTTAAGTACGTTTAAAATCCGGGAAAAATTGGGGGAAATAGGAGAAGCTTAGTTGAAGTGTTAGTGACCCATTTTGGTGACTTGTGACAGGTCGGGAAATCTCTAAGGCGACTGAGGAACGTACGGGACGCAAGTGACTTGCCCGGGAACTGTGAGTGGACTCCTTCTTTCTCACCGAGGATGCATAACTACTTTTATGTATTTGTTTTATGGTTTTCATTATGATTTCATGATTATTGAGTATTTTATATCTATTTGATGAACTTGCACGTTTTTCGAGGAATTTACGTATTCAGCACGTTTTACGAGAAATGCTTTGATTATGCTTTTGATGCTATGCTTTTGGGGTTTCACTCTATAATTGATTTTCAATGATGATAAATGGATTTTGAGACATGATTCGATGATCAAGGTTTTCGGTTTTAAAAATCGAATTTCAGAAATTGAGATTTGGTTTTAAAGTTGAAAAAGGGGATTTCCGGATTTGGGTTCGGAATGACGGTTCTGAACGCCGGAATGGCTTCGGAATAGTGATTTCGAATTCGGGTTTGGATGTGGCTTTAGAAATGGTTTTCAAACGGTTTTGGATTGGATTTGCTGGATCTGGTTATTGGGTTTAAAGACCCGGATTATGTTTGACGGGGGCGGGCCCGAATTGAGTTTAAAGACTCGGGAGGACTCAGATACTATATTTCCCTCGTAGGCCTGTTGAGTTTAAAGACTCGGGAGTTTAAAGACTCGAATTATATTGAGGCCTGGATTGAGTTTAAAGACTCGGATTGATCCAACAGGTTTGATCAGATGATGACTTGGTATTTTATGTTTTATGATACTGTTTCCATGATGATTATTATGTGATTTATAAAGGTTTTTTTTTTCTTTTTCAGATATTGGGTTATGCATGCATGTTTTCAAAACGGAGGGCCAAATCCTAGTTTGATATTAAATTGTTTTTGAAACTTTTATTTCTTTTTAGTCCACTCACACTTTTCTGGTTTTTAAATGCCTTCCAGGTCATGGTGATAGCTCTGGGGCTGGCGTTGAGGCAGAGTCGGAGGCATATAGTTATCCTGGGGTGTTTCCGGTGTTTTTCCGTCACGAGCTTCTTCCCTTGTGCGTATAGTTAACTTTTAGTAGGGTTTCTGTCTTTTCGTTATGTACTATGCTTTGTATGACTGTTGACTCTTTGGATTTTGAATTCTCCCTTGTCTGGAAAATGTAAATTTGTGGGTTTTCGTGAGGTTGTTTCGGTCTTTTGTGTTGGGTTGTCAAACGGGAGCAGGGTTCACCTCGGTTATCGGGGTGATAATCGGGGCGGGTCCTGTCATCCACACAAACACTTGACAGAGTTCCAATTCATTATCGGTAGCATGTGTCCCAATGATGCGGACTTGGAAATCATGAAGCTGAAAGCTTTCCCATTGTCCTTGGAAGATAGAGCACGGGTGTGGCTTTTGAGTCTCCCACCTAATCATATTGATTCTTAGGAGAAGCTGGTTCAGGAATTTCTTACCAAGTACTTTCATGCCTCAAAGATTATGGTGTTAAGAAAAGAGATCACTAGCATCAAGCAAAAAGAGCATGATGAGAATTTTAGTGTAACGACCCGTCCCAAATTTCATGATTAGATTAGTGACTAATCACGATTAGTGAGGTTAATCGGTGATTAGTTAGGCTAAATCGGACGAACGATGCGAAATGACCGTTTTACCCCTAGTGGTGGCAAAACGTTGACTTTTTAATCGGGCGGTCAAATGGACTTTGACCGATGACCTTGACGTAATTCGTGACTTCACGAGTTCATAGACAGGTGGCACGTTCAATTCCGACATTCGAGGAGGAAGTTATGACGTTCGGAAGTTTAGGGGCATTTTGGTAATTATGGTTAAAAAGAGGCAAATGTTGACTTTTTGACCGAGAGGTCCGATGGCCGAGGGCCGAAGACCGTTACGTAGATAAGGACGATACGAATCCATAGGCAGGCGGCACACTGAAATCGGACTTCGAACGGGAGAGTTATAGGTCACGGAAGTTCGATTTCACTATGCACGAACTTCGAGACGGAGACGATTCAGCGAAATCTGATTTGGGCAGATATTTTTGTGGGTCCCATGGATGAGTGACAAGTGTCACTCATCCTATTGGCTACCTCCCCCAAAATGTGGATCTACTTAATAAAATAATATTATAATTATTATTATATAATTAATCTATCCTACCATTAATCCTAACCATCCATTACCAACTAACTATCAATCCTCACCATCAATCCTCTCTTCTCTCATCTGATCCCATCACCTTCTTTCCTCTTCTCTTCCACGGCACCACCACCATTTTCATTTCATTTTCTTCCTTTTCCTTCACAAATCCGAAACACACACACACCATCACCATTCCTTGCTTGTGTGAGCTGAACATGACCGTGAGGTGGTGGAAAGGGGTTGAGGATGGCAAGCCACGGCCAGCCACAGCGGAGGACACGGCGGGGAGAGAGAACCCGTGAGGTAAAAATATTCAAAAATTCAAAACTCAGTTTTGTTGCTTTTTATTCGATTCTAAGGTTTAGGTTAGGTTGCTGGTAGCCCTAGGAGTCGAATAGGATTAGTTTTGGGGATGGGGATGGCCTGGAACGGCCGTGAACGGCGGAGGAAGTCACGGCCGCCATTGATGAGCTTGGAAGGTACGGGTTTGGATGTTTTTTCTAGTTTTTAAACCCACATAACCCTAGGTTAGGATTAGAGGATGAAAATGGGACAAACGGGAGGCATTTTGGTGGTCGGACGGTGGAGAACCGACCGGGTCAACCCGTGGGTCTGAATGACCCGGTTGTAGGGTTCGGGTTAACCCGTCGAGTGGTTGAAGGTGGTGACGTGGCATGATGACGTGGCACCTGTCAGATTGTCAGGTGACGTGGACCACTCATCAGCCGACACGTGTCACATGTCAGTGCACAGTCAGCACTGACATGTCAGTGACGTGGCCCAATCAGGGGCTGACACGTGGCACTGAGTGGACCAGTGCCGTGATGACACGTGGCACATGTCAGACTGCCACGTGGCACTGAGAGCACAGTGCCGTGGACCAATGGGAGCATGACACGTGGCACCTGTCAGAGTCTGACATGTCAGACCTGACAGCTGTCAGATGACGTCATGCTGACATCAGCGATGACGTCAGCAGGTACTGTAGCTGGCGCGTGAAGCCCACGCGCAGCCACTTCAGGCGGCGCGTGAGGGCGCGTGACAGGGAATATGGGAAAGTGTTCAACACGGGAAATCTTCTATTCGATGTAACGAACATTTTGGGACTGGTTTCGTGTCGATCGGACAGCGTCTCGATATGTTTCGGGGCATCGGAAGGTTTAGGTTCGGTTTTAAAAATAGTTAAAAATATCAGAAAATTACGGGGCTTTGGTAGGAGGTTAATCAAGTAGTTAGTAACCTTCTATTACGATTTGGACAGGTTTGGGAGTCCCGGTGACGGTGATCGGCTCGGGGAGCCGTATGGCACGCAAATCGAGGCGGCAGCTCGGACGGTCTGTGAGTGGACCTTGTTTTCTAAATTGGTGCATGCATAAATGTTTATTATATGTTTTAAATGCTTGTTTGTAATGCCATGGGTGCATTTGTATGTGGTTACGTATAAGCACGTATTTCGAGGTTTCGGCCTTATATGGTGCTTATACGGGTCTGTATTTCTGTGTTGATTTAAATGAACTGGATTTGAATTTCAAAAGGATAAACTCGGGTATGAGACCCATTTGGTTTTGTCTCGGGCATATGACCTCAGATTCCGGGCACGGTGCCCAGCTGATGTCCTATGTTCGGGCACGAGACCCAGTCACTTTACGGTTTTGATTTCAGGTCAGGGAACCTTAAATGGATTCCCAGGTTCATGACGGTTTATGGGAACCGGCATGAACCCTTGTTATGGTATCGTGGTTCATGACGGTTTATGGGAACCGACATGAACCCTTGTTGGTTATTACGGTACAGGACGGTTTATGGGAACCGGCATGAACCCTTGTTGGTTATTACGGTACATGACGGTTTATGGGAACCGGCATGTTACCTCGGTTATTTTATTACGGTACATGACGGTTTATGGGAACCGGCATGCTACCTGGTTATGTTATTACGGTACTTGACGGTTTATGGGAACCGGCATGTTACCCGATTATGGATATTATGGATCATGACGGTTCAGGGGAACCGGTCATGAATGTTTATGTTATGCATATATATGTTCATCTACCTTCCTTTACATGTTCAACTATCTCCTCCGGGGAGGGTCGTTGGCCTGGGTGGACCCCGGAGTAGTCACGGAGCACCGACTGAGTGGAGTCACCCCCCAGTTGGGTTCCTTACTCTCAAGAAGGCTATGGTTACTATTACCTCAAGTAGGATAAGTGGTCTGCGGACATTGACCTTGACTTTGAGAAGACTCGGATTGCGACCCGGGTAGCACGCGCGTAGCTTTGGATACCGTGGCAGGATTGGTTGTGTGACTTATATGTATATATGATATATGATATGTGGTGTGCACAGGTGTGCACAGGATTTGAGCAATGGCTCGTGTACTTGGTTTCTTTATGGTTTGAGGCCGAGTCCCTTATGGATTTGGGCAGTGGCCCGTATGGTCGTTTTCATTATGGTCCTTTCGACCTTGGTTTATATCTGCTTTGGGCTTAGTCCCCCATATGGTTTGTTTTGGATAAATGGTTTTCGAATGCATGCATGCTTTTTAGTGGAGGGTACAATGTCTTATGAAATGTTTTTATAAACTCTTGTTTTGTCCACTCACAGTTTTTAATGTTTTGACTGCCCTTCAGGTTGACATCGGATGTGGACTGTAGCAGAGACCGAGATATCACATGCCTCCTCCGGATCCTGGCGTACTCTGATAGCCCGGGAGGGCAAAGGTCGGAAATATCCCTTGTCTGACACTTCGTGTCAGACGGGAGCAGGGTCATCCCGCACTAATCCCGGGGGGATTGGGATGGGTCCTGTCATTTAGCTAGTATTATGAGAGGTTTAAGGAACTTTGTGCTTCATGCCCGACTCACGGAATCACTGAAGGCTATCTCTTAACCTACTTCTACGAAGCACTCAAAGGTTGGGATAGAGGGCTACTTGATGCTGCAGCTAACAGAAGTTTCTTAGCTCGGAGTTTGGTAGACGGTCGTGCACTACTTGAAAGCCGTGCACTCAATGATGCACAATACGAAGATGTCGAGCCTATTCCAAGAAAGGTACACGAGGTGAGTTCCCATGTTATTAATGATTCTAAGTTAGATAAAATCACCTCTATGCTTTCGAATGTGTTGAAACTAAAGAAGCAGGTAGCCCCGGTGTGTTCCATATGCTCCCAAGGCCATCTTGAGGACTAATGCCCCTACACTGCAAGGGAGGAAGACCCAGAGACTGAAATGGCACATGCCATTGGTGGATTTCAAGGAGGGCCAAGGACCCAAGGTTATAGTTGGAGAGATCCGAACAATGTCCTAAACCCTCAACACATGTCGACAAGCCCAGACTGTGCCCCGAACTCTCAGCATTTTCAAAGGCCCACATGGCAACCAAGGCCCCCGGTTCCATTTTCTAACTTTTCTCATAATCATGCAAATAATCATATCTTTTCATATTCTAATCCTGATTATGATAAAATGTTGGTTGTTCTTTCACAAGGGTAGCAAATACTAATGGCTACGACTCAGGCTCTTGTCACAGGTCAGCAAAATCAGCAAAAAGACAACCCTGACCTCAAGGACCAAGTGGGCAAGGTCGTGGACTTCATGGGTAATATCCAAGCTAGCGGGGTGCTTCCACCTCAACCTACACCCAATCCGAATGCAAGACCTGAAGCCAATGTGATTATCGCGCATCATATGAGTTGATTCAAGCAATTCGTATAGGCTAACCAAACATTAAACTTCAAGAGCTTGATGGGAGGTAACCCAATGTATTCCCGGGATGTGAAGGAGTCATCAATGCAGATTTGCTATCTTTCACCCTTCACTCTCTTTATTTTTTTTTTACTTAATGTTTTTCTTGTTTTATTTTCGTAAATCATTTTCCTTACTTCAATTCTATGTTCAAATACTTCTTATTTTCCTACATTGAGGACAATGTAGAATTTAAGTGTGGGGGAGTGGTTTACAATTTTAATTGTGCAATAAAATTGTCTAAAAAAACAATTATATAACGTAATATTTCGGCTTTCTTGAGTCTTTTTCGTTTTTTTTATCGAGTCTTAAGTTGCCCTTTAACTTGTCAATGATAATAATGAAGGGAATAAGTATGTTTTAGCTATAAAGATGATCACTATAACTTGAATTTGTTTGTTAATATTTTGTGATAAAATGTTATAAATTTTAAGAGAATGCATGTAAATTGGTACATAAACGAGCATGTTAAGATAAGTATAAATCATTTGAACCTTATGTGAGCTTTAGAACCTTATATACATCTTTGATGAGTGATTCATAAAGTTCTTTATTTAAATTTATATACATATACATCATAACTGATTGCAATAGATTTTAATGAACTCTAGATTACTAGAACTTATTTTATGTGATTTTCAAATCTTTTAAGTCATTAAACTCTCTGATTTTGGATATGATTAAGGCATTAGGGTTAACACCACAAATTCAAACATCCATGTTCCCCATTTTGTGTGCACAAGTTGCGACCCCCTTAGTTTTAACCCATTTGAGCCCACATTAAACCTTTTCTTCATCACCATGGTTATCTAAACACTTGAGCTTAGTATAGACATCTTTCACCCTTGTTCCAAAAACTTGATTGAAGACATGAAATTGGTGTGAAGAAAAATTGATGATGTTTTGAAGACTTTTATGTGTATGGATTTACTTACTCAAACTTTGTATATTTTGTTATTACCTTGATATTAGCACAAAAAACAATTGTATTGAGTCTCTATCAAGGTAATAAGGATTGATTATATTTGAGTTAAGTACTTTACATTTGAATAATTGAACATGTTTGAAGGGATGAATTCATACTAAGGTCGGGAAGTTATGTTATGTTTTGGGAACCGTTTGAGTCTTGGAACGAATTTGAGCACCACTTGTCTTATATATTCCTTGTCTCTAAACTTAGCCTCATTACAACCTTCATAAAGACCTTATGATCCCTAAGATGGTAAGCTTTGATTAGTTGAGTCAATCACTTGAGTAAACTTATGGTTTTGGTTCATTTGTGCAAGTATGTTTAAATCTTTATCTTGAGGTGTTTGTTTGAGATTTTGCAAAGGTACTTTACTTCTATTATGTGAACATTTACTCACATATTTTGAGTGCAGACACGAACCCTTACAAATTGAGTGAATTTATGAGTACATATCCTTGTGAGTTGATTCATACTTGTTTTATTCATGTTGAGATCCATTTCACCATATTTACTCATTATCTTACCTGTTTAAACATTTTGTTACCATGTATTAACTCTTGAATTTTGTATGCTTAAACGCTCTAATTGAAAATCTTTTATGCCATAATATTAATAAAATTTTGAGACAAATGGTTAAGGGTTTACTTGTTTTGACTTCTCAGTTTAAATTCAGTTTTTGCTAGGGACTAGCAAGGTTTAAGTGTGGAGGTATTTGATAAGTCCTCAAATAAGCATTATTTTATATTATTTTATACCCTTTATACTTGACTTTTAATATTAAAATATTAAATAATTAGATAAAATAATTTTTTTTTGTGATATTTTTGTTTAAATAAATAAAATTTGTAATTTGGAGCATTTTTGGCGAAAGAATCGTCCCTATCGGAATTTTAACGAATAAATTATGGACGAATTTAGATAAATTTATATAAGTTGTAATGAAAATTTGATCAGCCCAAATCATTTTCTTATTACTTTGCAAACCCAAATAAACCCAGCCCTTTTCTTTTCTTTTGTGCAGCCCAGATGCTCCATGGCCATTGCGCGGGCCCAAGTAAACTCAGCCCGTGTCGCCTGCAACAAAGCCTACGACCCGCCTGCTTCCACCCGACCCGCGCGCTCTGTTCTGTCCAGCCCGCTAACCTGCTCGGCACGTGACTCCTGCACAAGTCAACTGCTCCAGCCACTTTCTGTTACCGGCCCAAGCCCGGACGACTGATGCATTAGCCCGTCTCCTGCACACTGCAACCTGCTCGGACCAGTCCATCACGCCAGACCCGCGCAGCCCACTTGCAAAACCAACTCCAGCAGCCCGCGCATGCTCATGTACGTCTGCTTAAGCCCGGTCAAGTCCATCAGCGCCAGAAGCCCAGTCTGCACACCAGCCTTCACACGCGCTCGCAACACCAGGCCACCTACCCGCTCTGAGCCCATCTGTTTCAGCCCGTCCACCTACCCTGTCAAGTCCATCAAGCTCAGAAGCCCACTGCACAGCCACCCAATTCCTGTTCCAACCTGCTCTTCACCAACTCACCCAGCCCGTACACCGCAGAAACCCACTGCACAGCCACCCACCAGCCCGTCCAACTGCTTTCACCTTTTCTTATTTTTCATATTTTTCAGCCACAAATTAATTTCAAACTTAATTTCATCATAACTCATCATTATTCATCATTTCATTTTTTTTATTTATTATTGTAATTTTAATTTACTTAATTTTAATTTTTTTTAGTAGTTTTTCCCCTCCTATAAATAGGGGTTTAATTCACTTGTTTTGGGGACTTGGTTTTGAGAGAGAGCTCCAAAACACAAATTGTATCATTCCTTTAGAAATATCAAGACTAGTATTTCCGTTGCAATTCTTGATTTTAAGTTCGCATTGTCGTGTTTATTCCTCTATCTTCATAAGGTTTATTCTGCTGTCAGAAAATTTTATGAATAACATTTCATTTGTTTCATCCATTTTCGAAATCACAAGCTTTCTTGGATTCCGAAAGTGTAACTTGTTATTTTTCTTGCTTAAACTCTCATTGTTGTTTCAGTTTTATTTTCTTTAATTCAATATTTTTGTGAGTATTTTCTTTCTAACTTTTGTAGACAAGAATATCATTATAATGTGTTCTACTTTTCGAACTTCATTTACTTCATACATTTGAGTGCTTAAGCTTCAATTTTATGCTAAGTGTTTATGACCGTTGTTCGGTGCACTTAGTATAAAATTGAAGAGATTTAAATATTTAATACACATTCAAATCATAAACATTAGGTTAATCATTTTATAAGTATTTATGACCGCGTTTCGGTGCATTTATAATATTAAAAAAATGTATGCATGAGTGAGATGGTGAAAGTAAAATTTTGTAATATGTTCAAACTTTGCAAATATTAGAGTGTTGGTAGAATTTGTGTTCAAAGAAAGTCCACTTGTATATATGTTAAAAATAGGAATAGAATTAGTTTATTTATGTTTTTACTTGTTTTGTATGATTACAATCCCTAAAAATTCCCTTTCTTTATTCTTTTATTATTTTATTCATTTATTATTTATTTCATTAATTCACTGATTCTCTTATTCTTTTATTCTTTTATTCTTTTGTTCCTTTATTCTTTATTTCATTATTTCATTATTTCATTAATTCATTGATTCTCTTGTTCATTAATTCTTTCATTCTTTTATTCTCTAATTCTTTAATTCTTTGTTATTTAATTATTTAATTATTTGATTATTTAATTCTTTAATTTTTCAATTCATTATTCTTTGATTATTCATTATTCTATTTAACTAACACATTATTACTATTCCCTAATTTCTCCGGTTAAGAACGATCCCTATTTACCAATACTATAACTACACAAAAAGGATTTAAATTGCATAATACTCAAATTACGTGTTTAATTTAATGCGTAATTTGAGCATTATCAATATCCTTATCATGCCATCATCATCATATATGATCATATTTCAACATATCATCATCAATATCTCATATTAGCATCATGCCATCATGTCATTATCATCATCTTTTCATATATAATAGCATATTATCATGTGTTTATCATCATGTATTATCATATATCATCATATATATATATTATCATCATAGCATATCATGACATCATATTATTATCATCGCATCATCTCATTATCATCTCTCTCACACACACACACACACACATATATATAATGAAACCTGATTTCGACCCTTCTCCACCGAATAGGCCTTAGGCCTTCGGTCATGCTCCACCGAGAGGACAAGGATCGTTGGTCGAACATTGAACATCGCTGTGAAAATTGTAAGTGGTGGATCGAACATCAAACTTAATGACCCATCACCCAAATCCGACATCGGCGTTGTGAAAATTGCAAGCGAGACTCGACTTATTCAGGCTTCATCAATTGCAAGACAAACTGAGGCCAAGGGAAATCGGAGGTGGCCGAAAATCGCGATCGGAGGGATGTAAAATTCGCAGGGACTTGCCGCCAGCGACGAAGCAGTCCAGGTTGAATAGGTTCACCGCCCGTAGCCACTCACATCATGAAACCTTTAAGAGGACCTGCCTATTGTGCACCTCTAACAACGAAAGGTTGTGGTGTTCCCAGTCACGACCCTAAATAGAGCCCTCGGTTGTGTGTGTGTGTGTGTTTTGTAGGGGTTCGACCAAAAATCCGAGAAGAAAAGCTGAGAGGAAGAAAAAGGAGAGGGAAGAAGAAAGGGAGAGAACCAGAGAGGGAGAGAAAGAGAGAAGAGAGAGAGGACCAGTGAAAATGCTTCTGCAATATTGAAAGATCCATAAGCTGCAAGTAAGAAGAAAAATAAAACAACGAAATGACATATCAACATGTTTCCTTGTACATTATGTTTCATGCTTTGACATAGACAATGCAAACCATTGTTTTAAAGTAACATCTACAATGGATTCTCCCCAGAAACTTAAACTAGGAAAAATCAGAAGTGCCCTAGTACCCAAGCTACCAACTTGATGATTTGCTCCATTTGAACGCATACACGCACTAAGAAATCCTCTCTAGTAGTCCTGCATCTTTCTACCCAAGTGTCCCAAAAATGGGTGCCCATTCATTTGTATGCTTTGTAGTTTTTATCGGCTCAATATTTTCCAGTAAGAACGTCATCCCAACGGTTTTTTACCTTTAATTTCTTTTCAACACCATCTTTGGAGAGAAACAAGAATTCAATAAAAGGGAATAAACCATCTTCCCAAATATGACAAGCATATGCAAAATTGATCCCATAAACATAGCCAAATCATAGCTTCAGTACTCAATTCATTGAAAACCCATTAAGCAATCCACAATTGACGTCTGATTTTCTCAAGCAATACCCAAATATTGGTCTCACAGTAACAAAGGCATTATCAATTATGTTTGATAGGGAGGGTATTTGGAAGAAGATAAAATTGGTAATAGGATTTCTGACCTGCCCAATAAAGGAGCCACTTTTGTTGCTCTTCTTGATCCTTCTTGTCAAGGGCTTTAAACATCGAGTAAACGGGTAAAACAATCCCCGCAGTGTAAGCTGCACACAACCCATTATCAACCAACAAATTACTCTCATCTTAATTTACTAACAAAGTATAGAAACAGTACAAGCACCGTCAACTCTAAAACCGAATGAAGAATTATGAAAGAACCAAAACCCATAAGAGAAGTTTACCAAGCAGTACGCGCAATCCGAGCTGCATGAATCAAACCACGATTGTAAATTTACATTTTGAGATGTGTGTGTGTGTGTGTGTGAGAGAGAGAAAGAGAGAGAGAGAGAGAGAGAGAGACCGCAGACCTCAGTGGAAAGAGCCATGAAACAGACTGACAGAACTAACAAAAATAAACACCAGCTGAGAACGATCTTTGATTAGAAATTTGAACAATGGAGAAATAAAAAAAAAATTGAACCTGTCAGACAACCGTTTGACCACCCCAACCAGCGCACACCAGCTGAGAACGATCATCGACACCAGATTTTTTTTCACGATCTGATCAAACGGTCCTGATTCACAAACATGGTTTGAGTTCTTGTCTTCTTATAAACAGCTTTTATTATTCATAAACAGATGTCATATCATACTATCCGCAAAGCAGTCAAAGTTCAATCTACAGCCATGAAACAATCACCCTCATCTCCAAAACATGGCCAGAACCGGACAAAGTGGGATGTCCAAGGTGAGAAGAAAATTAGTGTGTCGCTAAGAGAGAACAATCTCCACGTAGCACCAACGGCAAGAGAGAACGATAAGAAACCTAGTCTCAAAAAGAGGGGAATATGCTAAAGAAGAACGCATAAACCCCTACAAATCAGCCACCGGCTGGCAGAGATCCGGCTACGCCCCTATTTTATTTGTTTTTAATTTATCATTTTCCTCTTGATCAAAAAAAAAAAAGTCATTTTCCTTCTTAAAAAATAACAGTAATTAATAACTTCTCTCAATTTCTGCAACTCTGCAAGGTAGTAATATTTTTTATTAAATGAAAATGGACAAACATACCATGCTAAGAATAATATTCAAAGATCATTTCTTAGAATGAGAACTTGGGTTCCACAAAAAACTAAGTGTGTACTATGTACATGGTTTGTATTAACTATCAACCTATAAAGCATGTATTTCTGGCGATGGAAACTGGTGAGTTCATGTCATGGATGCTCTATTCCTCTTTAACCGGTTCAGAATCTTGAGTTTGCTTTGCAGGGCCTTCAATCGCCTGACTTGATTGCGTTTTCTCCCGATGCACAACACCCCTAACTATTCCGCTTGCTGATTCAAGAGAAAAGCCAACAATAGAAAAGTATAACTAGGTTATAACTAGGTTTTCTTGTCAAATATATTTGTGAAAACTTCATGTTAACAAGATCGCATAGATCATGATAGAAGTAAACTGATATTTACACATATATCGCAAAGTGTAAGTAGATAGTACAGGTCCAAGTAGGTCCCATCCGTACCTGATGCCAAAATCTTCATGAAAAGTGACCTTGCAAACTGTATTTCTCCTTGGTGTGAACTGATGAATTTACTCTGCAAGTTCAAAATCTATCAGGAATCGCAACTCATACAGCATGAGTAGCGGACATTTTGGTGAAGGAAAAAAGGGTAACCATACACATGAGATATCAATAGCTAAACAACAAGAAATCTTGCCAAGCTACAGAAATTTCAGGAAACGGAAAAGATGAGTAATTACCATTTGAGCATAAATAAACTCCACAACTTGATCAAGCTGGGCTTGATGCCTCAGAAAGAGTGGACGCAGATGATTCATATACAAATGCCTTGCCCCCTGTTGAATACCAAGTAGTTAGTGTTGAATACCAAGTAGTTAGTCAAGGTGTTTAAGAGCTCACGCAATGGTATTTTTAATAGTATTCTCCTGCTCAATCATCCATCAGAAGTTTAGAACATATATGATGAACTTGTTTATCCCGTCTAAATTAGTTTTTTGGGATGAAAGAAAAAAACACTGCTCGTTAATTCACAAATTAAGATCAAGTTCATCAGAAAATAAAGAATGGAAGTTTTCTCAAACTAGCATGCCTCTAACAAAAAAATCAAATGCATGCATAACTGTAGCAACAGGCAACACAGAGTAAAAGATTCAGCAATGCTTACATTTGACGTTGGAAGCTGTAACCAAATAAGAAACGCAAGCTTCATATGGTAGTAGAGCGGAAACCTAATGAGAAGAGGCAAAGAGCTGTCATTAGTAGCAGTACGCCATCAGGACGCAGTGACACAAATTTTACCCTCTTCATTTACTGAGTTAGCAGCTTTATGACAAAATAATTAAACCCAATAAATGAAAACAAACACAACAACTATGCATGTTTCCACCGTAGGATCGGAGAGGAGAATGCAACGTCTATCCAAACAAATCATATGCAATATTTTCAACAGATGGTACAATTCAAATCAAATTGCCATCAAAAGTTGGATCAACTCTTTGGTATTCTTCTAGCAAGAAGAAGAATGGTGAAAAAACTTTAATGTCGAAACCAAAAATGAAATAGGGAGAAGTGACAAACGGGGGAGGCGAAGACAAGGGAAGTAGCAGAGCATAAAGAAAAAGCAAAACCAAGGGACAGCCAATTTGATTTCAGTTTCACATTACCATATGTCCAAAGAGTTACACCATAGTCTACATTATAGAAGTCAATCAATCATCAGCTCAAATCACATACGTAATGGGGGGCAGCATATCCTCTTGAAATTGTCGAGCCAGGAACAAAAAAATTATATTCAATCGTGTGGGAGGCGGTGTTGACCCCACAATCAGTCCCTCTCGTAGATAGGAAACAACGATCTTAGGTTTTAATAAAATATATGGAAGTCAAGTCAAGTAAGATAACTACCCTCGCGGTTCCATACAAAGATGTTTGCTTGCTAATTTGGGGGACGATGCGAACCAACGATGACCAAGATCTAGAGACCAAAGACTCCCTTACAAGCGGCTAGCATTCCTATCCTCTTTTTTCTCTGTCTCTCCATCGTAATCATATCATTAATCATTTCAAAGTCCCAATGCAATCTAAAATTGATAGCTCCATCGTTCTCCATCACCTAATCAAAATTTTGAGGGAAGAAAAAGGGAATTTTTTTTTTTCACCAATATTCATCTGAATAGACTACATATACAGATTACATAGACATATCTAAGTTAAAACCCTATATTAGATGAAAGATCTTAGGATAGGCTTGGCTCCTTTTCTCAACTGTAATGGTTCATGCTGTCTGTAATGTACAAAAATACTTCTATATTCATACATATGTAGCTCAAAGAAGAATCATGTTCTAGAGGAAAATTTACCAGGAGATAATCTTGTCTGAAAATGCTTCTGCAATACTGAAAGATCCATAAGCTGCAAGCAAGAAAAAAATAAACAATGAAATGACATAGCAACACGTTTCCATGTACATAGCAACACGTTTCCAGTAAGAACGTCATCCCAACAGTTTTTTTACCTAAAATTTCTTTTCAACACTATCTTTGGAGAGAAACAAGAATTCAATAAAAGGGAAAAACCATCTTCCCATTTATGACATGTATATGCAAAATTGATCCCATAAAAGAATAGCCCAAATCATAGCTTCAGTCAATTCATTGAAAACCAATTAAGCAATTCACAAGTGAGGTCTAATTTTCTCAAGCAATACCCAAATATTGATCTCACAGTAACAAAGGTATTATCAATTATGTTTGATAGGAAGTGTATTTGGAAGAAGATAAAATTGGTGATAGGATTTCTGACCTGCCCAATAAAGCAGCCACTTTTGTTGCTCTTCTTGATCCTTATTCTCAATGGCTTTAAACGTCGAGTAAACGGGTAAAGCAATCCCCGCAGTGCAGCTGCACACAACCCATTATCAACCTTTGATTATCCCAACAAAACCAACAAATTACTCTCATCTTAATTTACTAACAAAGTATAGAAACAGTACAAGAACCGTAAACTCTAAAACCTAATAAAGAATTAGGACAGAACGAAAACCCAGAAGAGAAGTTTACCAAGCAGTCCTAACAAGGACGTTGGAACCGAGAGGACAAAGCAGTACGCGCAATCCGAGCTGCATGAATCAAACCACGATTGTAAATTTAACATTTTGATATGTCAGAGAGAGGGAGGGAGGGAGAGGGCGATCGCTGACCTCGCTGGGGAGAGCCATGAAACTACTGAAATACAGAGAATTAACAATAATAAAATTGTTGGCCTTGTAGTATTAGTATATAGATCCGGTTCGTTTCTTTCTTGCTTTTAATTTTTGATTCTTTTTTTTATATACGATTTTAATTCAGAGCAAAATGTCATTAATTCAGAGAATCTCTTCATTATTATACCACACAGTCCACACCAAATATTTTGCTATTTTTCTATTAAGAGTAAAGACAGAGATGGCCTTGCAAGTTACAAGGCTGTTTATTGAATGCCCACCGACTACATAGTTGTCGATGTCCTTGAATTTTACTCAAATTTTATCAGACTTAAATTTCAATATTAAAGTTTGATGTCCTTGAATTATATTTTAATATGTAAAGATAGTCATTTTGTTTAGTTTTTGAAAGGGAATGTGCATGACTTTTCAATAGAAAGGATGATAAAAAAAAAAATGACAATTATGACCATTTGAAACATACAATTTTAAATCTCACATATTTGTGATTTATTTTTAGCTATTTTATTTTTAAATATCACTTTATTAATGTGATTTTCAAGTTTGTAACTTTATATAACGACATGTTTAGGTTGAATAGTATAAATTAATTTTTCCGTTTATTGAAAATAAATCACATAACTTCTATCACCAAATCAAACAAAATATATACCTACCAAAATCTTTCAATTTTGCTTTCCGTGTTCTTTATATTTGGTTTGGTGAACTCACTAAAAATACTAAACTATCTCGTTATTTATGCCAATCTCCGACTTACGAAGCGAGATGAGTATTGTTAAATCGAAATGCATGTCATTTGGTGGTAGCTACAAGCATGTGTAGAGTTCGTCGAAGTCCATAAAAGTCTTAGTTGAGGTTTTTCTTACTCCATGTCTGATCCCTACAAAGTGAAAAATTATTCACTTTTGTTTTTATCTTATCAAATCCAATTCTAAGCCCTTCACAAACCTCTGGCTCACTTCTGATGAAAACCCAATTATGATGCTCATCTCCCATGAACTTGGAAGCATTGTTATCTCTGTGTATCTTTGTCTGAGGCAAAAAGCTGCAAAGAAGAACATAATAAGCCATTAACTAATAAACCAGTTATCAAAAAACAAGGTAATTAAAAGTAACAGGCGCTTTCAATCTGCACCAACAAAGAAAACAGCTTCATGAAATAGAGAGAAGGTAAACACAAGACACTCTCATCAACACTAACTATGATTCCGTAATTTTTTAAGAAGAAAGCACAAACTTGTTTACTTTAATGTAGGATCCATGATTCAGTGGTATTATCAGCACAAACTTCATAATATTGAAGCAACAAAATCACGCAACAAGACGCGACCATTGTCAAACTATCGAAACATAATCTGTAATATCGTACTCGTTATTCAAAAATCCATACATGTATGATAAACTCATTGTTGAGCAAAGAATCAACTGCATTTAGAATATTTACCTAAAAGTTATGTTAAGCCAGTATTTCTTAAAATTCCAAGTGATTTCCACGCCAAAACACAATTTCAATCCATGAAAAACCAAGTAAAGTAAACAACACCAATGGGATAACAACTAAAATCCACGCGGAAGCAGTACCTGCTCTTTCCAAGCGCATCTAATGTTTCAACGGCATGTTTGTTTCAAGTGCTGCATATGATTTTCCAGTGATTAGAGTTAACCAAAGACTTCTGCTATCACCCTTCCAAAATTTGCACCAAGATTAAGGAACAATTATACCATTGTAAATCCATTTCGACTTCAGTGTGTAAGCACTAATTTGAATCCTTTTGTCACTCAGTATGAAGATATGTATGTCCAATAAACACAAAATAGAATACAGGTATAAACTCAAGTAAATACTGAGGGCAAGATCTTCCAGATTTGTATATAGAAAAAAATTTACCATTTAGTAAAATCATGTTCTTTTTTGTGTGGGATTTACAGTGGTGAAATGTTCTTCTTTAATTTTTTTTTTTATAAGGAAAATATATCAATTGCAAAACTGAGGTTTGTAAAAGAAGAAACTTATACTATGTCTGGTCTCCATGTAATAATTTTGAGAAATTCTTTTACATCGATTAGTTGTTCCAAAAGACATCGTATAGAATAACAACTGTTAGTCAAGACTTAATGCTTAAATAATAGAACAAATCTAAGTAGCAGGCATGTCATTGTACATAAATGAACACAGATTGATCTATACCCTCGAAGTCATTTTCACCATGCTAAATATGCATAAATGCAAAATTTACCTTTCTTAACAAAAGAAGGTCTAACCTATCAGATTGAAGTGGGGAAAAAAATGCCAGTCGTATAATCTGATTTGGCCATTCAATATCCTGAAGCATTGGAGATAAGTTGTGTTGAGAAGACGAACCCATTGATAATCAATGAAGGAAGAGTGATTTCCATCACTTCATCTCCAACAGCCACTGCTACAATTTTTTTTAAACAGTAGTAGAAATAAGAACAAGTCATGCATAGAGTGGTACACCTGAAAAAACACTTACGCTGACATCTATATTTGACTATATTCTAACAGTATAGAGGTTCATATTCAATGTTCACATGCAAATCGTCATGTTCGTGTTCCATTCTGGCATGACATTGAGGAAAGAAAAATAAATTCTCAAATGGCAAAGATAGAAGCTCCTCGTGGAAATTGCGAGTGACAACACAAAACTAGTTCAACCATCCTAGTCCAACTCCGGTATCATATAATGGTTAGAAATCATCGAAAAAAACCTTTTGGACAGTACGTAATACACCTAGCATGGCTTCACTCATGATATTCACACATTCAGGTAAAAACCAAAAGAAAATATAAGCAGTATAATCAGATGTAGAAGTTCATGCTAATTGAAACAACAAGACGAACAGATGAGGTAATAAAAAAAAGTCTACAATGGAATATGGTAGTGCACTCAGAGAGCCTTAGCCACATCTGTTACTTCGGCTGTTCTTCCAAGGTGAAGCTGCATAAGCTGCTTGTATGCAGGTTCATTTGAGTCAAATTGAGCTTTAATTGAAGTCAATTTCCAATAAAGTAAGGTGGAACAGAAAAACCAAATAAGAAGAGTTGTAAGGGACGTGGATTTGTCCTTTCTCTACATTACAATATAAAACTTTCAATATACATACCGGGTGGGCAAGGCATGAAAAGGAAAGTCTTATATCTGATTTGGCCATTCAACATCCTGAACCATTGTAAAGAAGTTGCATTGAGATGATGACATTCAAACCATGGCCTCAATAGATTCTCCAGATATCTAATACAATTTGTCAGTCAAGGAGGATAAGGTAAAATTTATAGCCTCAGTTCTTGGGTGGGTCTTGTCACCAGAAATAAATATATGAACTCCATTTTCCACATATAACCAACTGCAACCAGCAGCCTTCTTGGCCACCCTCCCTCTCATCTTCTTCCTTATTTTGCAAACCTCATCCCAATTTTCTTCTGCGGCATAGAAATTAGCCAGCTGCACATAACAATCACCAATATATCCTTCAAGTTTTACTAGTCTCTCATCTGCCTCTCTTGCAAGTGTGGTATTTCCATTTACCCTGCATGCATTTAAGAATGCCCCCCAATAATGGTGTCCGATTCTAAAGGAACTTTTTTCATGAATGAGTTTGCTTTGTCAAGTTGATTAGCCCTTCTATACAAGTCAATCATACAAGCATAGTGCTCAATTTCGGGCAATACATTAGAATCTTTTTCCATTGAATAGAAGAACTGCTCACCTAATTCCACCAGACAGGAATGTTGATAAGCTGATAGAAGTGCTACTGCATCGGGGTTGATTACTCTCTCCTACATCGTGAACCATCGTAAAGAAGTTTCATTGAGACGATGACATTCAAACCATGGCCTCAATAGATTCTCCACATATCTGGTACAATTCGTCAGTCAAGGACGATAATGTAAAATTTATAGCCTCCGTTCTTGGGTGGGTCTTGTCACCAGAAATAAATATATGAACTCCATTTTCTACATATAACCAACTGCAACCAGCAGCCTTCTTGGCCACATTCCCTCTCATTTTCTTCCTTATTCTGCAAACCTCATCCCAATTTTCTTCTGCGGCATAGAAATTAGCCAGCTGCACATAACGATCACCAATATCTCCTTCAAGTTTTACTAGCCTCTTCTCTGCCTCTCTAGCAAGTGTGGTATTTCCATTTATCCTACATGCATTCAAGAATGCCCCCCAAATAATGGTGTCTGATTCTATAGGAATCTTTTTCATGAACGAGATTGCTTTGTCAAGTTGATTAGCCCTTCCATACAAGTCAATCATACAAGCATAATGCTCAATTTCGGGCAGCACATTATAATTTTTTTCCATTGAATGGAAGAGCTGCTCACCTAATTCCACTAGACAGGAATGTCGACAAGCTGATAGAAGTGCTAAAAAGGTGACTGCATCGGGGTTGATCCCTCTCTCCAACATTTCATTGAAAATCTGGATAGCTTTATTTTCATGCCCATGGTGAGCATAACCAGCTAACATCACATTGTAAAGTATTATATCTCTTTCAAAGCCTCTTTTGAAAAGTTTTTCTGCATACACAATACTCCCTGATTTTGAGTACATATCAACCAAAGTGCTAAACAACTTCTTATTGACTTTAATTATGTTCCTTAAAATGTAGGCATGAATCTGCTTCCCAGGATCCAGGGCAGCTTGTATTGCACAAGCACCAAGCACACTGATAAGTAGCGCAGAACCAGGAACTATTGATTCCTTTTCCATCAACTCACGTAAGAGTTCAAATACAGCTTCGCATTTCTGTGATCTGAGATATCCAGAAAACAAAGCTGTCCATACAACAGTATTCTTTTCAGTCAACGAATCAAAAAGTCTCCGCGCTTCGACTAGGTTACCATGAGAGGCATGGCCCATAATCATTGAAGTGACAGAAAAGGAATTCTCTAACCCCATTGCTTCATGGATTGAGTTTGCATACCTCATATTGCCACACTTGCAGTAGACATCAACAATTCCACTGAGTATGAATGGATTCAAAGTCATCCTATTCTTCAAGACCCAGGCATGGACTTCCTTTCCAAGTTTTGCGCTCCTCAAACCAGAGCAAGCAATCAAAACACAAGCAAAAGTGTGGTCATTCCACCTAAATCCATTCTCTGACATACGAACAAACAGATTCAATGCCTCTTCTTCAAAACCATTCTGAGCATATCCTGCAATCATTGTGTTCCAAGACACAGAATCGTTCAGCTCCGGTTGTGTCCAAAATAAATTAGCTGCCATTTCCAATTTTCCTTCTCTGCAACAAGACGCCACCATTGCATTCTTCGAAACCAAGTCAACCTCCCCTCTATATCCACAAAACACCCGCCACGCTTCTTCAAACCACCCACATTTACTATACATATCAATCATTGAGCTCACCGCGAACCCACTTAAATCATTGGCAGTTTTCACCATAAAACAATGCAATTGCTTTCCATACGACAATACCGCTAACTTGGCAGTCAAATTAAGCATAGCTGTGAGACTCACCTCATCAATTCTAATCTGATCATCCAGACTCTGCATTCCACTAAAGAGCTCAAGAGCAGAATTCTCATACCCGTCCGCGCTGACATACCCAGACAACATCGAATTATAAGTGACCAGATCCTTGTACGAAGCAGCGTCAAATAACTGGCGGGCGCGGGTCAAGTTTTGAGCTTTGATATGTGCGGAGATTATGGCATTCCAAGAGAAGACATTTCGTTGGGGCATTTGGTCGAACAGCTTCTGGGCATCTCTAATAAGGCCATGTTTGGAGTACAAATAAATGAGTTGATTGGAGTTAAAAACGGTGAGTGTAATACCAACTTTTATGGCTTGAGCGTGATATATGAGAATTCTCCCTGAGCGTGATTGGGGCATTTGGTCGAACAGCTTCAGAAACTGCATTTATATACAGTTTCCTTATCCCCGTGTTGTCACACTGCTTTCAGACAATAACAGAATTTAAACGCATATGAAAAAGCGGTAAAGGTAAAGCGGACTCATTTGAAACGGAGTGCCAGCAAATGCCCAATCATTGTGGAATCCAACAATATTTTTTTACTAATTTTATTTTTACTTCTTTTTATCTAGTTAAAAAACACACGATTGACCATTTTATGAATCTTGCTTTGACATAGACAATGTGAATCATTGTTTTATGGTAACATCTACAATACAATGGATTCTCCCCAGCAACTTCAACTAGGAAAATCAGAAGTGCCCTGGTACCCAAACGACCAACTTGATGATTTGCTCCATTTGAACACATACACGTGCTAAGAAATCCTCTCTAGTAGTCCTGCGTCTTTCTACCCAAGCGTCCCAAAAATAGGTGCCCATTCATTTATATGCTTTGTAGTTTTTAGCGTCTCAATATTTTCCAGTAAGAACGTCATCCCAACAGTTTTTTTACCTAAAATTTCTTTTCAACACTATCTTTGGAGAGAAACAAGAATTCAATAAAAGGGAAAAACCGTCTTCCCATTTATGACATGTATATGCAAAATTGATCCCATAAAAGAATAGCCCAAATCATAGCTTCAGTCAATTCATTGAAAACCAATTAAGCAATTCACAAGTGAGGTCTAATTTTCTCAAGCAATACCCAAATATTGATATCACAGTAACAAAGGTATTATCAATTATGTTTGATAGGAAGTGTGTTTGGAAGAAGATAAAATTGGTGATAGGATTTCTGACCTGCCCAATAAAGCAGCCACTTTTGTTGCTCTTCTTGATCCTTCTTCTCAATGGCTTTAAACGTCGAGTAAACGGGTAAAGCAATCCCCGCAGTGCAGCTGCACACAACCCATTATCAACCTTTGATTATCCCAACAAAACCAACAAATTACTCTCATCTTAATTTACTAACAAAGTATAGAAACAGTACAAGAACCGTAAACTCTAAAACCTAATAAAGAATTAGGACAGAACGAAAACCCAGAAGAGAAGTTTACCAAGCAGTCCTAACAAGGACGTTGGAACCGAGAGGCCAAAGCAGTACGCGCAATCCGAGCTGCATGAATCAAACCACGATTGTAAATTTAACATTTTGATATGTCAGAGAGAGGGAGGGAGGGAGAGGGCGATCGCTGACCTCGCTGGGGAGAGCCATGAAACAGACTGACATACAGAGAATTAACAATAATAAAATTGTTGGCCTTGTAGTATTAGTATATAGATCCGGTTCGTTTCTTTCTTGCTTTTAATTTTTGATTCTTTTTTTTATTTACGATTTTAATTCAGAGCAAAATGTCATTAATTCAGAGAATCTCTTCATTATTATACCCACACCATATATTTTGCTATTTTTCTATTAAGAGCAAAGACAGAGATGGCCTTGCAAGTTACAAGGCTGTTTATTAAACTCACACCGAATACATAGTTGTTGATGTCCTTGAATTTTACCCAAATTTTATCCGACTTAAATTTCAATATTAAAGTTTGATGTCCTTGCATTATGTTTTAATATGTAAAGATAGTCATTTTGTTTAGTTTTTGAAAGGGAATGTGCATGACTTTTCAATAGAAAGGATGATAAAAAAAAATATTGATAATTATGACCATCGTTGCACGTTGAAACATACAATTTTAAATCTCACATATTTGTGATTTATTTTTAGCTATTTTATTTTTAAATATCACTTTATTAATGTGAATTTCAAGTTTGTAACTTTATATAACGACATGTTTAGGTTGAATAGTATAAATTAATTTTTCCGTTTATTGAAAATAAATCACATAACTTCTATCACCAAATCAAATAAAATATATACCTACCAAAATCTTTCAATTTTGCTTTCCGTGTTCTTTATAGGTTTGGTGAACTCACTAAAAATACTAAACTATCTCGTTATTTGGTTTGGTAACGGACAATTAATATTAATATTAAAATACAATAATTGTCATTACTATCATGATGGGCCATCATTATAATTATTAAATAATATATTTAATAAAAATATATTATTTATTACTTAAAAATTCAACCGATCAATCAGAACGCTCAAAGGCTCCCAAGATTTTCCTATAAATAGCGGATCACATTTCATTTCCAAGGTACATCGATTCTTCGCTTCGAAGCATATCTTTTTCCTCTCTCAAAGCTAACTTAGGCATCAGAGTGTTTTTGGTCGAACAACCCCCGGGGTAAACCGATCGAGGCAACGATAGCTAATTGTTTGCTGTTTGTAGGAATTGTTAGGACTTTTCGCGGCGGGTTCGATTTTTGATTCAACAATTGGTGCTTTCATTGAGAGCAATTGAGAAATACTCAGAAGAAGCTCTCTCGGTTGTTCATCGTTCTTCAACGGTATTCATCGTTCTTCAGGAAATTGTTCATCGTTCATCTTTCTTCGTTCGTCGTTCATCAACATTGTTCGAAGATTTGAACATTGGTCAAGTCATCAACAGCTTTCCAGTTCAAGATTCTTTGATTCGGCATGGCTAAGGTTCATCGATCCGTTCGATCAGCTGGAGAAGGTGTTTCTGCCTCAACAGCTCAGACGAGGAAGGAGGCTCGCATAGAGACTCCGGAGAAGCGGTCAACTCAACTCAGGCGTGTGTCCATAGAATCGCCCATGGAGACACTCAAAGGGAGGTTGATAGGAAGTACATCACGACATGATCAGCCCACAGAAAACATGGACATAAGGGACTTTCTGGATAGGCATCACGACGTCTCAGGGAAAAATTACCGCCAACCTCCCCAAGACAACTTGGCGCAGCAAGTTGAAAGGTTGAACAACGAAGTTCAACTTCAGTCAGAGCTCTTACAGCGACTCCTAGCAGAGAGACCAGTCCAAGAGCAGGACAGACATTCCACGTCACGTGGAAGACAGGAGATTGCTCAAAGGCGTCCTGGGAAAGAACCAGTCCACTGCCGAACAATGTCACGAGACACTTCACTCAGCGACTCCGGTGAAGAAAGTCACGCTCGCCGAGCAAAAAGCCCACAACGCCTAAAACCATCAGTACATGAGCGGCTGGGAGTAGGATTGGGGCAACTTCACGGGAGGAGTGTTCACGGCACTCACATGGGCGTAGGGGTAACCTCAAGCTCTACACAAAGACTCAAGACTATCTGCCCATGAGAGTCAGGGAGAAGATGAAGCCTACTCCCATGCACGATCCAAGAGATCAAGGGGAAAAGCTCAAGGAAATTCTCGGCGATTAGCACGAAATGACTCTTCGCCTCGGCAAGGTGCGTTGCGGGCCAATGATGTTCGAAGAATGCTGGATAGGCACCTTCGTGCTCAACGAGATGGCGATCTAGAGGACGATCTACGTCACCAGACACAGCTCTCTGCGCCTTTTGTAAGGGGTATTGAGGAGGAGCCATTCCCCCAAAGGTTCGCAACGCCAAACTTCACTCCATTCAAAGGAGCCTCCGACCCTGTAAAACATATAGATTATTACCGGGGAGTCATGGTCCCCCACAGGCATAACGATGCGCTCATGTGCAAAGTTTTTCAAGCTTCTCTTCAAGGCCAAGCCATGACTTGGTTCAATCATCTCCCCCCGAGGTCAATTGCATCCTTTGAAGAGTTGGCTCTGACATTTGTGAAGGTGTACGCACAACTTCGGACAATCGAGGTGAAGGATGACCATCTCTTCTCTATCCGAAAGAGGGCAAAAAACACTCTGTGACAATACATACGAAAGTTTTGCGAAGACAAGTCTTAGATTGTCGGCTGTAGCGACCTTGTTGCATCAATGGCGTTTAAACAAGGACTCCCTCTGGACAGCCAGCTTTACGGGGACATCGTCATGAGCAATGCACGAAATGTCACCAAAAATCTTTCACTAGCAGAGCGATATGCAAGCTGGGAGGACGAGAAGAACGTCACTCATACTCAGGACCATGCTGGGGCTAGTGAGAAGGCCTCCAATAAAGATGAGTCCCATGGAAAGTTTGCGACAGGAAAGCTCAACAAGCGCAAGGCGGGACAACCCTCCCAAACACCAGTTATGGGGAGGCCTAACTTGCAGCTATCCTTGCCATTCCATCAGATCCACAATGAAATTAAGGACAAGCCATGGTTTAAGAAGTCGGAGCTAGTCAAGGGTGATCAAGAGAAGGCTGATAAAACGAAGTGGTGTGCCTTTCACGAGTGTTATGGGCATAACATCGGAAAATGCATATCTTTCGAGAGATATCTTCGGAATCTCATCAAAGAAGGACATTGCACTGAGTACGTCAAAGGGAAGGCTGTGGATCGACCCGCTGACAAAGGGCCGAAGGAACCTGCAGCAAAGATGATTCGCATCAACGCCATCATAGCTGAATCGGAGTTGCTAGGAACCACCTCCAAGCAGAAGAAAAGAAAGATACGAGATGCACTTTCCGTTTCTCAGGTCTCCCATATTACCACCCCCGGGGTGGCCAACGACCTTGTCGTTGGTTTCTCTTTGAAGGACAGGGTATGACTTGATTGGCCGCATGATGATGCATTAGTCGTGTCAATTCAGATCGCACATGCTCAAGTTGATCGGATTCACATTGATGAAGGGTGCAAGGCAAATATCCTCGGCCTGGATGGAGTGCGCAAGATGGGGTTAGAAAGCCTCACAACAAAAAGGGATGTCCCGCTCCGAGGTTTCAACGGGTCAACCAGTATGACCGTAGGTACTCTCCAGCTGGATGTACATTCAGATCCCGTTGTCATGTCCCAGACTTTTTACATCATGGACGAGTACTCTCCATACAATGGAATCTTGGGAAGGCCATGGCTTCACAAGATCCTCGCAACCACATCAAGCCTTTACCAGAAGAATAGGTTCCCTATTCCCGGTGGTGGAATTGGGGAGATCAATGGCGATCAGAAAATGGCTCGACGGTGCCTCACTGAAGGGCTAAAGGAGGTCAAGGAGGCAGAGGTTGTTACCCAAGCAGGATCATCCACTGGGGGCAAGCTTTCTTCTTCGTCTCCCAAATAGTAACTAATCACGGGTCAAGATCCTGACATTCATAAGGAATCACCAACTCCGGAAGGGTGGCAGCCGGAGGATGACGTCATCCTCATTCAACTTGACCCTCGATATCCTGAGCAAGAGGCCCGCATTGGCGCCCGGTTAAGCGATAAAGAAAAAGAAGAACTCATAGCTTTCCTGCGAAAGGAGAAAGAAGTTTTTGCTTGGTCTCCGTCTGACATGCCAGGGATTGATCCTACCATCACTAGCCACAAGCTACACGTCAATCCCCACCACAAGCCGGTCAAGCAGAAAAGGTGCAATTTTTCCCCCGAGAAAATTGCTATCATTCAAGATGAGATTTACAAGTTACTCGTTGCTGGATCCATCGAAGAAGTTCCGCACTCTTAATCTTGCGTGCCCAAAGGATAACTATCCTCTGCCCAGAATCGATCTCTTAGTGGACTCAACTGCAGAGAATGAGATGCTAAGCTTCTTGGATGCATACTCGGGCTATAATCAGATTTTCATGTATGAAAAGGACAAGGATAAAACTGCCTTCATCTTCGACCGAGGTGTGTACTGCTACAAGGTCATGCCATTTGGCCTCAAGAATGCGGGGGCAACGTACCAGAGACTCATCAATGTGGATGACATCATGGTCAAAGGAGAAAAGCGAGGGGATCATATCACCAATTTGCAGGAGACCTTCAACTTGCTGAAGAAGTACAAAATGAAGCTCAACCCTCTGAAGTGTACGTTCGGGGTGTCAGCAGGGAAGTTCTTGGGATACCTTGTGACTCAGCGTGGGATCGAAGCAAATCCAAAGCAAATCAAGGCAATACTCGAGATGAAGTCCCCATCAAGTCTGAAAGAGATTCAAAGTCTCAATGGACGAGCAGCAGCATTGAACAGGTTTCTGTCCAAGTCAACTTACCGGTGTCGACCTTTCTTCCAAGCAATAAAGAAGGCATCCAGAGATAAGTGGGATGAAGCTTGTGAGAAAGCATTTCAAGATCTCAAGGACTACTTGACGTCTCCACCACTGCTATCAAAACCCAAAGATAACGAGGACCTGTTCATGTATCTGGGGGTCTCTTATGTTGCTGTAAGCTCTGCACTTATCCGGGAAGAGAATGGGATTCAACTACCTGTGTTCTACACATCCAAAACCCTTCTTGATGCTGAGACACGATATCCGAAATTTAAAAAGCTAATTCTGGCATTACTGGTTACCACAAAGAAGTTGAGGCCATACCTTCTAGCTCATCGGGTGATCGTCATGACCGAATATCCACTCTGTTCGTTACTTCACGCACCCGATGCATCGATACGGGTAATGAAATGGGCCATCGAGTTGAGTCAGCATGATTTGCTCTATCGTCCACGAACAACTGTCAAAGGCCAAGCCTTAGCGGATTTTTTTGTGGAGTTCACACCAGTGTCACTAAAAGGAGGCAATAAGCTTGGCAATGCCCCCAGGGCCGCTGACACTCCTTTGCCACGAGATTATGGAGACAGTTCCTCTTCTCTACGGCCCTCAACTTCCAATCATCTATGGAAGCTCTTTGTTGATGGTTCCTCGAACCAGAGGGGGGCAGGAGCGGGGATTGTTCTTATCACTCCTGATGACTCAATAATAGAGCAAGCAGTACAGTTCAGATTCAAAGCCTCTAACAATGAAGCGGAGTATGAAGCTTTGATTTGTGGGCTCACACTTGCCAAGGAGTTGGGAGTCAAACGCCTTGCTATTCATTCGGATTCGCAGTTGATCACTAACCAGTCGATCGGTGAATATGATGCGTGTGATGCAAGGATGCTCAGATATAATAACAAGGTCCAGGAAATGCTTGCCTTTTTCTCGGTTTTCACTTTTCATCAACTTCCACGAGCCGAAAATACATAAGCAGGTGCGTTGGCCAATCTCGCGTCATCACTTAACTTTCGTTTCAAGCACTCAATCCCAATTGAGTATCTCGAGCGGAGAAGTATTGATATAAAGGATATTGAAGTAAGACAAATTGGTCCATGTCCAAGCTGGCAAGATCCTTTTATCAACTATCTAGAGCATAGAATATTGCCTGATGAACGATTAGAGGCCCACAAAGTTCAGATGAAAGCTGCACGATACTATGTCGACAAGGGCTGACTCTTTCAAAAGAGCTTCACAGGACCAAACTTGCTATGCTTGAAGCATCCAGAAACGTTGAAAGTCTTGGCTGAGATTCATGAAGGACAATATGGAAATCATTCCGGTGGAAGGTCACTTGCTCAAAATGTAACGACCCGTCCCAAATTCCTAGATTAGATTAGTGACTAATCACGATTAGTGAAGCTAATCGGTGATTAGTTGAGCGAAATCGGACGAACGATGCGAAATAACCGTTTTGCCCCTAGCCGTGGCAAAACGTTGACTTTCCATTCAGGCTGTCAAATGGACTTTGACCGATGACCGTGACATAGTTCGTGACATCACGAGTTCATAGACAGGTGGCACGTTCAATTCCGACGTTCGAGAAAAAAGTTATGACGTTCGGAAGTTTAGGGGCATTTTGGTAATTTTAGTTAAAAGGGACCAAATGTTGACTTTTTGACCGAGAGGTCCAATGGCCGAGGGCCGAAGACCGTTACGTAGATCGGGACGATACTAATCCATAGACAGGCGGCACGTCAAATTCGGATGTTCGACGGTGAAGTTACGGTTCAAGGAAGTTCTAGGAAACTATTGCACGTTTTACGAACTGTCTTAGCTGACAGGACCCATCCCAATTCCCCCGGGATTACCATGGAATGTGCCCTGCTCCCGTCCAACAAGGGGTGTCAGACAAAGGATGACCAAGAGCCACTGCCCAAACGGGGCATCCAGAGTGCGCAAGGATCGATGGAGGAGGTGTGCAATGTCCCAGTCTCTGCTGCAATCGCATCCGTGATCAACCTGAAGGACATTAAAACCAAAAGCTGTGAGTGGACAAAACCAATAAGTTTATTAAACACGTTTATAAGACATTTATGCCCTCCAATAAAAACGTATGCATGCCACGAAAACCAGTAACCAAAACGTTTGCTCAACCGAGCCATTAGGGCCTTAGCCCAAAAACCGTTAACCAAAAACCAAGTGTGGAAACTCAGCCCAAAACTGTGAAATACCACAACTATACATAAACAACCATGTGGGTCACCACCCAAAACCGTAAATGAACATCAATCCATTAAAATCATATAATGACAAATCCACCCGGAAAGCCATTTCATTATTCGTATTTTACCATTACCATCACCAGCATCCCTGATGCTAGACGTCCCTGACGTCATATCTCACGGTTTCATAAGCTACGCGTGCTGCCCGGGGTCTCTCCAGGTCCATATATCTGACATCCTGATGTCTGACGTCCCTGACGTCAATCATAGCAATCCTGCTCCTGAGTCATCATACGGTCCGGCTGCTCCGTATGGTGACCCTTCGCAGGTAATGCACCGTGACTTCCCCAGTGTCCTAGACATCTGGAGGAGACCATCATATATCCTTGTATCCAGATGGTATATGGAAAACAGTTTTATTAATTCATTTCACAACATCACAATGGGCCCTGCCCGAATTTTCCATAAAACCACACATTTATTAAATATAGGGCCCTTGGCCCGAAATCATCATTTTAATCCAACTGGGCCTCATGCCCGACTTTATGAACCACTGGGCCCACGGCTCGATTTATAAACCATATAACACATTTAAGCATGCATAGGATTTATAAAACCAAAGTCCACTCACAGACCGTTTTAACGATATGCCTCACCACTACCACCGGGACTCCCAATCCTGTCCAAATCACATTAGAGGGTCACTAACCTCATCATTAACATCCTATCAAAGTCCCGTAATTTTCCCGAATTTTTACTTATTTTTAAACTTAATTTAAAACCTTCGAACATCCCGAACAATATCGAGACGGTGTCCGATCGACACGAAACCAATTCCAAAATGTTCGTTACATTAAATAGGACAGAAGTCATGTTGACCTCACCTCGAGATTCGTGCCTACGCGCCGTCATGCGCCGCCGTGAGTGGCTGCGCGTGAAATCCACGCGCCGTGAACAGTGTCACCAGCCTAACCCGTATCTCTGGTAAACGGGTCCAAACTGCCCGCGACACGACCCGGTTCGTATTCTGTCAATTCGATCCTAATTCCTTCAATTGATCAATCAGTTAGTTTCGTTTTAAGTTAAATTAAGGTTCTGTAACGTTGATTACACAAAACATTACCTACAATTCCACGATTCAACGATGATCCACGAAGAACACCCGGTTACTGTGCAATCATGGAACTTCCACAATGACCACCGATTTCATCCAATTGATGATCCCAGAAGCATCAACGGACCCCGAGGAACAATTCCCCCACATCAATTGCATCAATCCTGTGCTCAATCGTCACGACTCAAGCTCGAACACCGTCACTGTTCAACCATGGAGTTTCGTCAATCTCGATCGGTTTCCTTCAATTGATGAACCCAGAAGCATCGTGGGATCATGAGAAGTAGTTTCCCCACCTCAATTTCATCCAACGAAGCCTCCAATTCCACGACTCGAGCTCGAAATTTCAGAGGCCTCCTTCCTTCTGTTCTTCCTCAATTCGACCCCAATTACCTTCGTTCTTGTTGCAGATCGATTCGTGTTGATCCCAGAAAGCTGAATGTGAGCTCAATTTCGATCCTCACGGCCTAACACTCAGTATTCGAATTTCCCTCCTAAACTCAAAAATCCGAAATTCGAGTCTCCCTTCTCTGTCGATCTGTCGTGTTTACCCAACTCAGTTCAACCTCACAAAACTTTCAGTTTCTCACTCACGAGCTCAGCAATGGCAGAGGAATTTAGGTTGGGTAGAAGCTGGGTTTGGTCGTACACGGTTAAGAAAACATAAATGGGATTAATGGAAAATAAAATGATTAATCAATTAATTAATAAATATTAAAACATCATAATGATGTTTCCCCCCAAAACATGGATCAGGTTTCAAGGGATGAGTGACACTTGTCACTCATCCAGGTGTGCAGAGTCAACGGTCACTATTCAATATTATATTATTATTTTAATCCGAGCCTCGGTTCGTTAGTTCGTTTCCTTGACCATAACGTCGTCGTCGAATCTCCGATTTTGGCATGCCGCCTGTCGTTGGATTCGTATCAACGATACCTACGTAATGGTCCTTGGCCCTCGTCCATCGGACCTCCCGGTCAAAAAGTCAACATTTGGCCCCTATTACTCGAAATTACCAAAATACCCCTCAACTTCCGAACACCACAACTTTTTCTACGAATGTCGGAATCGAACGTGCCACCTGTCTATGAACTCGTGGCATCCCGAACTACGTCACGGTCATCGGTCAAAGTCCGTTTGACCGCCCGATCCAAAAGTCAACATTTTGCCCACGACTAGGGGCAAAACGGTCATTTTACACATTTTGTCCGATTTCGACCCACTAACCACCGATCAACCTCACTAAACGAGATTAATCACCAAACTAATCCCGGAATTCGGGACGGGTCGTTACATTAGCTTTTGTCCTTATGTGGGCCAAATATTTTACAAGGGCCCAATGGATGAGTGACAAGTGTCACCCATCCATTGCACAACCCACACATATTCATGCATCTTCCTTTTTCCCGTGCATCGATCATTTCCTTTCTCCCTAAACAAACTAAACCCGATCTCACCCCACCTCATTAAACCAATCCAAACCTTCAACCATGACCATGACAGAAGCCTAGAGGCTGAGAAAATGAAGGAGGAATGGTGGTGGCCGGTTAGAAGCCACGCCGCCATGGACGGCGACCTTGAACCCGAACAGGTACCCGGTTAAACCCATTTTGATCCATTTTTCATTTCTGTGATTATGGGCCGTTTGTATCGGTTTTAATGGGTTATTTAGGTTGCTAGGAGGTTTCTAGAATGATTTTGAGGATGGTTAGAGGTTGTAGGACACCATGGACAGTTTTGGGAAGTTTGAACCATTTGGTTCAAAATCAAACTATGGGATTTAGACGTTTTCGATTAGTTTTAGGGATTGGAATGGATGGGGAACATCAAATTAGGAAGAAAGGAATCAAAAAGGAAGAATTAGGATGAAAAATGGGGAGTCTAGAGCACAGAACCGGTCACGCCGATCGAGTTGGACCAGCCAAACCAGGTGAACCAGCCGGACCGGTCGGCTATGTGTAGAAGATAATGAATAGTGTTCTGAGCCTTCTAGGGGTGCGTGAGGGCGTGTGAACAGTAATTTTGGGAAGTGTACAACACGTGAAATATTCTATTCGATGTAACAACATTTTGGGACTGGTTTAGTGTCGATCGGACACCGTCTCGATATGTTTCGGCGCATCGGAAGGTTTAGGATCGGTTTAAAAATAGTTAAAAAGTTGGGGAAAATTACGGGGCTTTTGTAGGAGGTTAATTAAGTAGTTAGTAACCTTCTATTAGGATTTGGACAGGTTCGGGAGTCCCGGTGATGGTGATTGGCTCGGGAGAGCCGTATGGCACGCAAATTGAGACGGCAACTCGGACGGTCTGTGAGTGGACCTTGGTTTTCTAAATTGGTGCATGCATAAATGTTTCTTATATGTTTTATTACATGTTTGATGATGCCATGGGTGCATTTGTATGTGGTTACGTATAAGCACGTATTTCGAGGTTTCGGCCTTATACAGGTCTGTATTTCATTAATGGTTTAAATGATTTGGATTTGGATTTCCAAAAGGATAAACTCGGCTATGAGACCCATTTGGTTTTGTCTCGGGCATATGACCTCAGATATAGGGCACGGTGCCCAGCTGATGTCATATGTTCGGCAAGAGACCCAGGTTACTTTACGGTTTTGATTTCAGGTCAGGGAACCTTAAATGGATTTCCTGGTTCATGACAGTTTATGGGAACCGGCATGAACCCTTGTTATGGTATCGTGGTTCATGATGGATTATGGGGACCGAAATGAACCCTGGTTGTGTTATGTTGGTACATAACGGTTTATGGGAACCTGCATGATTATGTTATTGTGGTACATGACGGTTTATGGGAACCTAGCATGGAGGTTGTTTTATATATGTATATGAACGGATTGAATGTTGTGGATCATGACGGTTCAGGGGAACCGGGCATGAATGGTTATGTTATGTATATATATGTTCATATACCTTCCTTTACATGTTCTATCTCCTCCGGGGAAGGTCGTTGGCCTGGGTGGACCCCGGAGTAGTCACGGAGCACCGACTGAGTGGAGTCACCCCCCAGTTGGGTTCCTTACTCTCAGGAAGGCTATGGTTACTATACCTCGAGTAGGATCAGTGGTCTGCGGACATTGACCTTGACTTTGAGAAGACTCGGATTGAGACCCCGGTAGCACGAGCGTAGCTTTGGATACCGTGACAAGATTGGTTGTGTGACTTATATGTATATATGATATATGGATTTTGTAACACCCCGGAAATTCGAGGATTTTAATATTGTAATTTAATGTATGAATTGACGTTTTTACCCTTGTGAATGGTATGACCAAATTGTTGATTTTTTTATTTGTGGGTCAAATGGACTTTGACCAATGATCGTGACATAGTCCGGGACGTCCCGAGTCCATAGACAGGTGGCATGTCCAATTCGGACGCTCAGGGAGGAAGTTATGACTCTCGGAAGTTCAGGGGCATTACCGTAATTTGGACTTTAGGGGCGAAAATGTTGACTTTTCGTTTGGCAACTAATTTTCACTCGACCCAAGGACCGTTAGGTAGGTCTCGATGCCCTGACTCCGTAGACAGGCGGCACGCCGAAATCGGACTTCGTATGGCTGAGTTACGGGTCTAGAAAGTGAGGGGCATTTTGGTAATTATTGAACTAGGGGCATTTTGGTCATTTTGCCCTGGTTACTGTAGCAACCGCGGGGGACCATGGACGGCACCACCATGTGCGGTGGTTCAGTGTGCAATTGTTTATGCAATTGTGTGCTGGAAAGGAAGAGCTGTCTATTGCTTTAGATCGTGGGCTGAACCATCCACCTGCACGGTCGAATTGATTAATGAAGATTCGAAGCTTTTTCGGGGAACAAAGTTCAGTGGACAGTGAGGCTTCCACGAGCCTCTGGGACGGCTTGAAATGTTTTAAACTGATTAAGTAGTGAATGAGCTTCACTCTGCAGTTGAAAGGACTGAAAATAGGAGAGGAACCAGAGAGAAGCCATTTCGGGAAATTTTGGAGGGAAATTGGGTTTTCAATTTCTGGTGATCGTTGGACCAAACCAAGGCCTTGTTTAGCTTTCTGGGAGCAATTGGAACTTAGCCATATCAAATTCGAGAGGAACCAGCCACTGTTGGCCTGGAACTGAGGTTCCTGTTTCAGTGGAGTTGCAGAGATTTGGACGATCACTTACAGGTAATACCTTGGTAAATTGATCATTTGTTTTAGTTCGTTTTAGCCTTAGGAAGCTTACTGGGAGGTTAATTTGATTTTGGTTTGGAAACCATTGAGTTCTGGTGATTGACCCGATTGGTTGATCACGGGTCGATAGGTCGATTGGGGACTTGTCGAGGTTGATTAATTACTCAGAACATAAATTGGAAGAATAATAAACATGTTAGGTTCAAATTGGTTTGAAATCGAGTAGGAATTGATGGGAAATCAACCGGTCAAGCCGCGGGTGACAGGCCTGTATTACAGACAAACGGGTGAAGGTGGTGACACTGTAGCTATAGTGTCAGGCGCATGAATTTCACGCGCAGCCACTTTGGGCGGCGCGTGAGGGCGCGTTGGACCTTATCTCTGATCGCGATCAACATGACTTTTGTTCCTCTCATCATTCTGAATATTTTTGATGAATTAACCATGTTGATCTGAGATAGTTTGGGAGGGTCAGTTTAGGGCCGGTTGTCTCGGGAAACGTGTTGGACGGCTTCCCCGAGCCAGTTTCTGTTTCGGACTTTTTGGATAAATGTTTAAGACTTGTAGTGACTGTAACGACCCGTCCCAAATTCCAGGATTAGATTAGTGACTAATCACGATTAGTGAGGCTAATCCGTGATTAGTTGGGCGAAATCGGACGAACGATGCGAAATGACCGTTTTGCCCCTGGTGGTGGTAAAACGTTGACTTTTTAATCGGGCGGTCAAATGGAATTTGACCGATGACCGTGACGTAGTTCGTGACGTCACGAGTTCATAGACAGGTGGCACGTTCAATTCCGACGTTCGTGGAGGAAGTTATGACGTTCGAAAGTTTAGGGGCATTTTGGTAATTTTGGTTAAATGGAGGTCAAATGTTGACTTTTTGACCGGAAGATCTGATGGCCGAGGGCCGAAGACCGTTACGTAGATGAGGACGATACGAATCCATAGGCAGGTGGCACACTGAAATCGGACTTCGAACGGGAGAGTTATGGGTCACGGAAGTTTGATTTCACTATGCACAAACTTCGAGATGGGGACGTTTTGGCGAAATCTGATTGGGTAGATATTTTAGTGGGTCCCATGGATGAGTGACAAGTGTCACTCATCCTATTGGCTAATTCCCCCAAAATGTGGATCTAGGTATTTAAATATTAATATTTTGATTATTTTATATTTAATTTTAACAACCTTCAATCCTAGCCCTCCATCTCTCATCTAACCTCTAAATCTCAGCCATCCATTAAATCTCTCCTTCTCTCATCAGCCATCCTCCTTCATCTTTGTTCATCCTCCCACTCGAAACCCATAACCCCATTTTTCTTCATTTTCTTCATTTTCTTTCAAAAACCGAAACACACACACACCATCACCATTCATTGCTTGGGTGTGACCGTGAGTGAGTGGAGGGAAGGGCAGAGAGGCTGGGACGGCGAGTCACGGCGACGGACGATGGAGGACACGGCAGAGGAGCCGAACCCGTGAGGTAAGAAAACTTCAAAATTCGAAAATGAGTTTTAAGGGACGGTTTTGGGTTTCTGTGGATCCTAACATATTCTAGGGACTTAGGGGAGTCAAGAGGGATTGGTTTCGAGGCGTTGGACGGCCTGTAACAACCGTGAACGGCGGAGGAAGTCACGGCCGCCATGGCCGAATTGGAGGTACGGGTTTTAGTTGTTTTCCTTCCATTTTAATGTCATAGAACCTTAGTTTAGATTGAGACGAGTAGAATAGGACAAACGGGAAGAGAAACGGTGGCTGGAGCAGGGAGAACCGGCCAGGTCAAGCCGCGGGTCACGGCGACCCGGTTGCAGTCATTCGGGTCGACCCGCGAGGAGGCAGGGATGACTGATGGCGTCATCATGTCAGGGATGACGTCATCATGTCAGATCTGACAATGTCAGACTGACATGTCAGACAGTGGGCCAATGGGAGCATGACACGTGTCACTGTCAGGGGCTGTCAGTGATGACATCATGCTGACGTCAGCGATGACGTCAGCAGGTACTGTAGCGGCGCGTGAAGCCCACGCGCAGCCACTTCAGGCGGCGCGTGAGGGAGCGTGGCAGGGAATCTGGGGAAGGTTCCAACATACGAAATCATCTATTCGATGTAACGAACATTTTGGGACTGGTTTCGTGTCAATCGGACACCGTCTCGATATGTTTCGGGGCATCGGAAGGTTTAGGTTCGGTTTTAAAAATAGTTAAAAATACGGGAAAATTACGGGGCTTTAGTGGGAGGTTAATTAAGTAGTTAGTAACCTTCTATTACGATTTGGACAGGTTTGGGAGTCCCGGTGATGGTGATTGGCTCGGGGAGCCGTATGGCACGCAAATCGAGGCGGCAGCTCGGACGGTCTGTGAGTGGACCTTGTTTTCTAAATTGGTGCATGCATAAATGTTTTTTATATGTTTTAATACATGTTTGATGATGCCATGGGTGCATTTCTATGTGGTTACGTATAAGCACGTATTTCGAGGTTTCGGCCTTATACGGTGCTTATACGGGTCTGTATTTCTTTATTGATTTAAATGAACTGGATTTGGATTTCAAAAGGATAAACTCGGGTATGAGACCCATTTGGTTTTATCTCGGGCATATGACCTCAGATATCGGGCACCGTGCCCAACTGATGTCCTATGTTCGGGTACGAGACCCAAGCTACTTTACGGTTTTGATTTCAGGTCAGGGAACCTTAAATGGATTTCCCGGTTCATGACGGGTTATGGGAACCGGCATGAACTCTTAATATGGTATCATGGTTCATGACGGTTTATGGGAATCGGCATGAACCCTTGTTGGTCATTGCGGTACATGACGGTTTATGGGAACCAGCATGTTACCTGGTTATATTATTACGGTACATGACGGTTTATGGGAACCGGCATGTTACCTTGGCTATGGATATTATGGATCATGACGGTTCAGGGGAACCGGGCATGGATATTATGTTATGTATATATATGTTCATCTACCTTCCTTTACTTCTATTATCTCATCCGGGGAGGGTCGTTGGCCTGGGTGGACCCCGGAGTAGTCACGGAGCACCGACTGAGTGGAGTCACCCCCCAGTTGGGTCCCTTACTCTCAGGAAGGCTATGGTTACTATTACTTCGAGTAGGATCAGTGGTCTGCGGACATTGACCTTGACTTTGAGAAGACTCGGATTGAGACCCGGGTAGCACGCGCGTAGCTTTGGATACCGTGACAAGATTGGTTGTGTGACTTATATGTATATATGATATATGATATGTGGTGTGCACAGGTGTGCACAGGATTTGAGCAGTGGCTCGTGTACTTGGTTTCTTTATGGTTTGGGGCCGAGTCCCTTATGGATTTGGGCAGTGGCCCGTATGGTCGTTTTCATTGTGGTCCTTTTGACCTTGGTCTATATTTGCTTTGGGCTTAGTCCCACATATGGTTTGTTTTGGATAAATGGTTTTCGAATGCATGCATGCTTTTTAGTGGAGGGTATAAATGTCTTATAAAATGTTTTTATAAACTTTTGTTTTGTCCACTCACAGTTTTTAATGTTTTGACTTCCCTTCAGGTTGACATCGGATGTGGACTGTAGCAGAGACCGAGATATCACATACCTCCTTCGGATCCTGGCGTACTCTGATAGTCCGGGAGGGCAAAGGTCGGAAATATCCCTTGTCTGACACTTCGTGTCAGACGGGAGCAGGGTCATCCCGCACTAATCCCGGGGGGGATTGGGATGGGTCCTGTCAACGTGGTATCAGAGCGGGGTTGTCTCTATTCGAGCAACCGTGCAGCTCTTGGAGTATGTACGCAGGTCGAGGATGTGATATCTCAATGGGCTACAGTTCGTGATCAACCTGATAGTTAGGGTGCCGGTGCGATAGTTAGTAGGATTGACTCGTGAAATGTCTTGGCTCGGCATTTGATGTCGGGGTTACCATAAATTTGTCAAGGTTGACAGTGTGGGGCCCTATGAAAGGGTTAACGTATTCGTACATTAGATTTTGATCGTGAGACGGTTCCTTGGGATCGACTTCACGATGTCGTAGGATCGATTTCGACGACTGGTTGGGAATTATGACCATCCGATGTTCGGACTTTGGTTGGGCTAGATGGATTTACTGTGGTCGGCAGTTAGAAGTCAGATTCGGGGATTCCTAGTTGGATTGACGGTAGGATTGGATTGTCGTCTTTACGATGTCGGGACCGCGGGGTCGGTCAGATCGTGGATTTTACTGCTTTTCGCAGTTGGGTTCAGAGTGACCCTAGGTGTGATTATGGAACCCTACCTTGGTGGGTATGGTTCAGAAATGGGAGTTGGCGAGTGGTTTGACTTGGACGACTATTCGGATTTGGATTCGTTAGTCGGTCTAGTCATATCAGCTTGTGTTGGGACTGCACTTCGCAGTCGGGATTGTACTTATCGGTTTGACCTAGTTGGTTGTCGTGCTACTTCAGTTGTGATGGATTGTTGGTACAACTAAGGTCATGGGTGACCTGGTAGACGATAGTGGTTGAGTCGAGTAACGACTGGTTAGTGATTGGTTGGGCAAGTTATCAGGGTTGGTACTTGTCGATGGAATCCCGGAGTGGGGATACGAAGTAGTTGGTACGCTCGATTGATTCTGTTGGACGCGAATCTCGATTGTGATGTCTGGTAGTTGGGTCTGCACGAGTCTGTGGCAGACACTACTACCGAGAGTGGTTGTAGCTGTGGTTGTTGGGAATCGGGGACGTTCAGGGGACGTTTCTTTTCTCGTATGAGTTGTCAGGATGACTGTACTTATAATTGTTAGGTACGAGGGAGACTGAGTTTCTCCAATATGAGTTGAGGTACGGGATCGTCGTTCGGTATGAGCGGAGATCCAGGGTGGTCAGTTTTGCACACGGTGTGCTAGCGTCAGTACTGATGCTAGTGAGGATGCTTATGTGCTGATGCTGACAGATGATAGTGCGTTGGCGCTGGTACTAGCACTGGTGCTGGTGCCGGTGATTGTGATAACGGTGAGCCACGAGTCGGGATGTGACTCCATCGAGTTACTTATATGTTCAGTATCTGTGGTTTGGGAGTGGATCACAGATAGTGACGGACTGGATTGGATCCAGCAGTAGTTGGGACTCGTGGTACGAGATGCGTGTGTTGGATGCCGTTTAGGCACATTCGTAAATAATATACAAGGTTTAACCTTGAGTTGCGTGAATTCCAATCGGAATGAGTGTATCTACATAAATAGTGTAAACTGACAGTCGAACCTGGTAGCGAGTTTGACTCGTTATGGTCGCATGGTTGATGTCCTAGTGTGTCGGTTCCGATATGATTGGAACTTCGGAATCGCGAGAGGTTGCGATTGAGGTGACGAGAGGAATGTGGGTTTTCCGCATTGGTATTGAGTATATCAACGTCGGGTGACTGAGATTCTCATCTTCTGTATGGTGGCAGACGATGTTGAATTACGTGGCGTGGTGAGTGCAGCGAGTTTTGGTTGCATTCACGTAGGATGACTTTTGATGTCATTACATTAGATCATCCTTGGTTTTCCTAGGTGGAATGACAAGGATTGATACGAGGTAATCAGTGAGAACCCACAGTCTCGGCGTGTCTCGTCGTTGACTGATCTGTTTAGATGTGGGAATTGGTTTAGGACTTTGGGTATTGCTATGGATCTGGATCGTGATCTTGATGATCCAGATAAGTGGAGAGTTTATTACTCTTACTGGGATGTTTGAGTTGAGGATGATGGGACTGAACTTCTTTTCGAGGTAAATCCCATATGGCTTACTACTCGCCTGAGTAGTTGTCCGATGAGTAGTTTTCCGACGTGGTCGGATATGGTCAGTTTTAGAGATGTGTGGATGTTGGGATTGGCTTCCCTATGAAGTCAATCAGATGTAATGTGTAATCATTTGAGCAGGTATCCGATAGGTTCGGATATCATGCGTCTCGGTAGACGTGGACGATATTTCGAGTTTTGGAATCATATTTCTGGATGACGATTCAAGATTTGATTTTGGAACTTGAAAGAGGATTTCTGGATTTGGGTTTTGGAATCGGATTCTGGGTGACGATTCAGGATTTGATTCTAGAGCTTGACAATGGATTTTCTTTTATGGATTTGGGTTCGGAATGGTTATTCCAAATGCTAGCTTACGGAATGATGATTTCGGATTCGAATTTGGACATGATATGGATATGATTTCTGGGTTTGGATTCGGAATTTCTTACGAAATTGCAGATTCGGATTCGGATTTGGGAAATAGATGATGGGTTGGAGTTTCGATTTGTCTAATGCTGGATTGGACGAATGAACTCCATAATTGAAACGTGATTGGCTGTGACCTAGGTGGTTGTAAGCTAATTGATGGGTAAGTGTACGTACCTGGTACATAATTCGAGGTACAAGACTGGGCATACTTGTGGTGCCTAGTGACGGTATATAGGTTATACCAGTAGTACGTTGGTGAGCGTGTTGGTAGTCGGATTGGTTCCGATACCATTGGATTAGTTGAGGTCGTGGACTGGATATTGGATACTGTGCACTGGGTCATGGTATTTCTGATGGGTCTAGTGACACACAGGTCGGGTGATTTGTTGGTTAGTGTTTACTCAGGTTGAGTGAGTTGGTGGTTAGTGTAACCACGGGTGAGTATAGTGTTAGTTTTTGACTGACGACTGTCAAGTGGTGACAGTTTGTCGGAGGTGTCAACGTAGATCATTGAGTGCAGGTTGGTGACTCCCAGTGGGAGCAGACGTCAGGATAGGTTGGAGATTGAGGAAGGAACCGTAGAGTTGTTGTGTTAACGAAATGGTAGATCTGACAAGTGGTGTCAGTTCGAAGCGTATGACTACTGTTCTTCGACGTGGTCACTTCATGCGGCCGTGGTCACTTCGGCGCGTGAGGGCGCGTGGCAGGGAATCTGGGGAAGGTTCCAACATACGAAATCATCTATTCGATGTAACGAATATTTTGGGACTCGTTTCGTGTCAATCGGACACCGTCTCGATATGTTTCGGGGCATCGGAAGGTTTAGGTTCGGTTTTAAAAATAGTTAAAAATACGGGAAAATTACGGGGCTTTAGTGGGAGGTTAATTAAGTAGTTAGTAACCTTCTATTACGATTTGGACAGGTTTGGGAGTCCCGGTGACGGTGATCGGCTCGGGGAGCCGTATGGCACGCAAATCGAGGCGGCAGCTCGGACGGTCTGTGAGTGGACCTTGTTTTCTAAATTGGTGCATGCATAAATGTTTTTTATATGTTTTAATACATGTTTGATGATGCCATGGGTGCATTTCTATGTGGTTACGTATAAGCACGTATTTCGAGGTTTCGGCCTTATACGGTGCTTATACGGGTCTGTATTTCTTTATTGATTTAAATGAACTGGATATGGATTTCAAAAGGATAAACTCGGGTATGAGACCCATTTGGTTTTGTCTCGGGCATATGACCTCAGATATCGGGCACCGTGCCCAACTGATGTCCTATGTTCGGGTACGAGACCCAAGCTACTTTACGGTTTTGATTTCAGGTCAGGGAACCTTAAATGGATTTCCCGGTTCATGACGGGTTATGGGAACCGACATGAACTCTTAATATGGTATCATGGTTCATGACGGTTTATGGGAATCGGCATGAACCCTTGTTGGTCATTGCGGTACATGACGGTTTATGGGAACCGGCATGTTACCTGGTTATGTTATTACGGTACATGACGGTTTATGGGAACCGGCATGTTACCTGGTTATGTTATTACGGTACATGACGGTTTATGGGAACCGGCATGTTACCTTGGCTATGGATATTATGGATCATGACGGTTCAGGGGAACCGGGCATGGATATTATGTTATGTATATATATGTTCATCTACCTTCCTTTAATTCTATTATCTCCTCCGGGGAGGGTCGTTGGCCTGGGTGGACCCCGGAGTAGTCATGGAGCACCGACTGAGTGGAGTCACCCCCCAGTTGGGTCCCTTACTCTCAGGAAGGCTATGGTTACTATTACTTCGAGTAGGATCAGTGGTCTGCGGACATTGACCTTGACTTTGAGAAGACTCAGATTGAGACCCGGGTAGCACGCGCGTAGCTTTGGATACCGTGACAAGATTGGTTGTGTGACTTATATGTATATATGATATATGATATGTGGTGTGCACAGGTGTGCATAGGATTTGAGCAGTGGCTCGTGTACTTGGTTTTTTTATGGTTTGGGGCCGAGTCCCTTATGGATTTGGGCAGTGGCCCGTATGGTCGTTTTCATTGTGGTCCTTTCGACCTTGGTTTATATCTGCTTTGGGCTTAGTCCCACATATGGTTTGTTTTGGATAAATGGTTTTCGAATGCATGCATGCTTTTTAGTGGAGGGTATAAATGTCTTATAAAATGTTTTTATAAACTTTTGTTTTGTCCACTCACAGTTTTTAATGTTTTGACTTCCCTTCAGGTTGACATCGGATGTGGACTGTAGCAGAGACCGAGATATCACATACCTCCTCCGGATCCTGGCGTACTCTGATAGTCCGGGAGGGCAAAGGTCGGAAATATCCCTTGTCTGACACTTCGTGTCAGACGGGAGCAGGGTCATCCCGCACTAATCCCGGGGGGGATTGGGATGGGTCCTGTCAGTGACCCTTACGTGTGATTTGGACTGACAGGAATTGTACGATAATCCCAGTACAAGTTCGTACGCGCAGGTTCACCGCAGGATCGTACTGTGAGTGGGCCTGACTTCATTAAACACTTGCATGCTTAAATGTTTTCCGATTTACTTATATGTTCACATGCTGGAATCAAGAAATGGTTTTGATGATATTGAAATTATGGTTATGGCACGTTTCACGGTAATTGGGTTTGAACCCCGTCTGATGAAACTTAAAGTTCGGTTTGGATTTTATCTATGTATATATATGTTTTGCATGTGGATATCAATAAAATGTATTTGGTACTGCACTGTATAGATCCATTCTTATGATACTGTCTCCTCCGGATGTGGTACCCCGGAGTGGTCATAGCGCATTGCCTGCGAGGGGTCATTCTACGGAGGAACCGGACCGTAAAATGACTCAGGAGTAGGATTGCTTATTTGACGTCAGGGACGTCGAGCGTCTAGGACGCTAAGCATTTGAGATGCCGTACCCGGACAGGGTTCGGGGATTGGACTCGGAACTGAGACCCGAGTGGCACACGTAGCCTTGAGACTGTGACCTTATTGGACGTCAGGGACGTCAGATATCGGGGATGTCGGGATTGGAGTGTATAGTGCAGTGGCTAAAATTATGTTATGATTTTATTACATACCTCATAGTTCATATTATATGATTTATGGTTTTAAATTCTAATGCATGCATGTTTGGAAAACGGAGGGGTAAATTATATGTTTTACTTACTAAACGATTTTATAAACTTGAGTTTCGGCCCACTCACCCTTAATGTTTTGGTAACCCCTCCAGGTCGTGCTACTGAGGTAGAGGAGGAAACTGAGGCTGAGGCATAGATCTACTTTTGCGTACCTGAATCCCTGTTGGGTGATTTTACCCGCAGGTTTATGTTAGAGTCGTGCTCGCAACTCGTAGTTTTGGATTTCATCCCTTGTCTGACATCTGTTTATTTCGGATTTGATGTAAAACTTTAATTTGGGTTTTATGCATTTGAACGTTTAAGGTTAAAATTGGAACATTATTTTGGGTGTCAGACGGGAGCAGGGCGCGTCCCCATGGGGTCCCAGAGAGGATCGGGGCGGGTCCTGTCAGCTTGGTATCAGAGCACTAGGTTGTGGTCAGCATGCTAGACTAGCGATTAGTACTAGTTACTTTTCGAGTTTAAGGATAATGTTAACTGATCTATGCCTCTTGACAGTTGGTTATGCCTCCAAGGAGGATTCCTCATACACGAACTGACGAGGATCTGGAAAGGGAAATGGAATGCGCAAGCATTGAGCGGGCTCAACGTCTGGGAGCCACACCTTTCAACGGGGGATCGAACCCCGAAGATGCTCATGACTGGATCACCAAATGGGAAAGGATCTTCACGGTGATGCACTGTCCTCCGGGCGAACGGGTGACCTTGGCGGCCTTCTTACTGGAAGGAGGAGCCTACCAGTGGTGGCACGGCCTTGAAATTTCTGGATGGTCTGTCCATACCACTACTTGGGAAGCTTTCCGTTCCCGATTTCTGGACCAGTACTACCCGCGATCATTTCGCGCGGCACGGGAGGCTAAGTTTCTGTGGCTGGAGCAGGGGGATATGTCCGTTGCGGACTACGAGCAGACTTTCGGAAAACTATCCCGGTTCGCTGCATCATTCGTGAGCACGGAGGAGGACAAATGCCAAAGGTTTGAGCTTGGACTCCGAGGGGAGATCCGGGCAAGTGTGACTGCTGCTACTCATGCTTCTCTGAGAGATATGGTCGACGCTGCGGTGCGTGTCGAGGCCAGTCTGGCGGCACACCAGACACGAAAGCCTTCGGGCGAGGGGCGACGACAGGATCGCCCACACCGTGGGCCAACGGGCCAGAAGAACAATGGAGGAAGCTACAGGGGAGCACCCTCATCCTTCAAGGGACGTGGCTGGTCAGGTCGATGTGGAGGCTCTCAGGGCAAAGGATCAGGATACAACTCCGGGCAGCGTTCATCATGGAGCGGTGCGTCTGGTGGGCATTCGGACAGGCCGAGGCCAGTAACCTGCTTTGCTTGCGGAGAAGAGGGCCACTATGCCTGTGATTGCCCGCTGTTGTCCAAGAGCAACGACGCTGGGGGCTCTAGTGTGGTGCAGAGCACGGCTTCCCACAATAATGGAGGTCACGGTCAGGGAGGTGACCGTGGTGCTGGGCGTGGCGCACGCGGACACGGACGGAATGGAGGGCCTAGGGCTCAAGTGTTTGCAATGACCCAGCAGCAGGCGAGGACTGCCCCAGGCGTGGTTACAGGTACACTACATATCCTAAACCTTCTTGTACGTGTATTGATGGATGCGGGGGCTACACATTCTTTTATTTCGAAGAGTTGTGCTGGTATGCTTGATTGTGTGGTATCAGCCTTAGATTGTGAGATGGGTGTTGGCACCCCGATGGGCATCGTGTACCTTCTGAATCAGGTGATTCGGAAGTGCCCGGTGAGGATTGAGGATGTGGATTTACCAGCGGACTTAATTATTCTAGATATCCACGACTTTGATGTAATTTTGGGTATGGATTGGCTATCGGAGCATGGGTCGCTCATCGATTGCTGCAAGCAGGTGATTCTGTGAAGCCCGGGTTTGCCGGAGGTTACCTTTCAGGGGGAACGTGACGGTTTGCCTCCTGAAGTGATTTCTTCACTTACTGCTACCAAACTTCTACGGAAGGGATGCCAGGGTTATCTGGCGCATGTCGTGTCGGATCAGGTTGATACTCCAGGTATCGACGAGATACCGGTGGTACGTGAGTTTCCGGATGTGTTCTCGGAAGACTTACTTGGATTACCGCCATCGCGGGAGATCGAGTTTACAATTGAACTACTCCCCGGTACCCGACCTATATCTCAGGCACCATACCGGATGGCGCCAGCCGAGTTAAGAGAACTCAAAACTCAACTGCAGGAGTTGGTGGATTTGGGACACGTCCGACCGAGTACTTCACCATGGGGAGCACCGGTGTTGTTCGTAAAGAAGAAGGAGGGGAGTCTCCGTTTGTGCATTGACTATCAGCAACTCAACAAGGTGACACTGAGGAACCAGTATCCTCTACCCAGGATCGATGACCTTTTTGACCAGTTGTGGGGAGCAAAGTGCTTCTCAAAGATTGATTTGCGGTCTGGGTATCACCAACTGAGGATTTCGGAGGAGGATATTCCGAAAACTGCCTTTCGAACCCGTTACGGACACTACGAGTTCCTGGTTATGCCTTTTGGTTTAACGAATGCTCCAGCAGCATTCATGGATCTGATGAACAGGGTTTTTCGACCCTACTTGGATAAGTTCGTGATTGTGTTCATCGATGATATCTTGGTGTACTCGAGGAGTGCCCAAGCACATGAGGAACATCTATGGTTAGTGTTGGAGAAGCTGAGACAAGAACAGTTGTACGCCAAGCTGAGCAAGTGTCAGTTTTGGCTGAGCAGTATTGGTTTTTTGGGACACGTGATATCGACGGATGGGATTAGCGTGGATCCCCAGAAAATAGAAGCGGTGACTAACTGGGCTAGACCGACAATAGTAACGGAAGTGCGGAGTTTTGTCGGGTTAGCAGGTTACTACCGGAGATTCGTGGAGAGTTTCTCCAAAATTGCTGCACCATTGACTCGTCTGACTCGAAAGGGAGTGAAGCTTATTTGGGACGAGCAGTGTGATCGGAGTTTTCAAGAATTGAAGGATCGATTGACCACTGCACCTGTCCTTGCATTGCCGGATGACAGTGGAGAATTCGTGGTCTTTAGTGACACATCACTACAAGGTTTGGGCTGCGTGTTGATGCAGACTGGCAAGGTTATCGTCTACGCATCCCGGCAGCTAAAGACTCATGAGTTGAACTACCCAACCTATGATTTGGAGTTGGCAGCGGTGGTTCATGCTCTAAAAATCTGGAGACATTACCTATTCAGCGCAACGTGCCGGATATACACCGACCACCAGAGCCTAAAGTACCTATTCACTCAGAAAGAGCTTAACATGAGACAACGAAGATGGTTGGAACTGCTGAAGGATTATGACTGTACAATTGAGTACCATCCGGGTAAGGCTAATGTGGTTGCAGATGCACTCAGCAGGAAGTCAGCGGGATCTGTTGCACACCTAGGGATGGTGTATCTTCCTTTGCTGGTGGAACTTCGGAAGGCGGGAGTTATTTTGGATAAAGATGAGCATGGAGCTTTGTTTTGTTGGCCAGCTTTCATGTACGACCAGTGCTGATTGATCGGATCATCGAGGCACAACTTCAGGATCCGATACTCTGTATTTACAAGATTGAGGTCGATGCAGATGGGAGACATGATTTTACCATCAGGGATGATGGAGCACTTGTGAAGTTGGGCCGTTTGTGTGTACCTGCAGTGGCAGAGTTACGGGCCGAGATTCTTGAGGAGGCCCATAGTTCGGCCTATGCTATGCATCCGGGAGGTACAAAGATGTACCGTACCCTCCGGAACCATTATTGGTGGCCAGGAATGAAGAAGGATATTGCTGAGTTCGTGAGCAGATGCTTAACCTGTCAGCAGGTTAAGGCGAAACGGCAGAGACCGTATGAGGCTATGCAGCCACTTCCGATTCCCGAGTGGAAGTGGGATCACATCACCATGGACTTCGTCTTTAAGTTACCAAGGACTCAGAGTGGAGTTGACGGGGTATAGGTGATCGTGGACCGGTTAACCAAGTTAGCCCATTTTCTGCCAGTTCAGGAGACTTATAAACCTAACCAACTGGCTCAATTGTTCGTAAAAGAAATCATACGATTTCATGGTACGCCGGAATCGATCGTGTCCGATCGTGATCCGCGTTTCACTTCCAGGTTCTGGCGGAGTTTGCAAGCTACTTTGGGAACAACCCTACGTTTCAGTATTGCGTTCCATCCACAGACTGATGGGCAGTCTGAACGGACCATTCAGACCCTGGAGGACATGATGAGGTCTTGTGTACTACAATTTCAGGATTCATGGGATACTCATTTGCCGTTGATGGAATTCTCTTACAACAATAGCTATCATACAAGCATCGGGATGGCACCTTATGAGGCACTGTATGGTCGACAGTGCAGGACACCAATCTGTTGGATGGAGATAGGGGAACGAGCGGCTGTAGGGCTAGAATTGATGGACTTGATCTTGGAAACTGTTCGGGTTATCAAGGAAAGATTGAAGGCGGCACAGGATCGCCAAAAGAGTTATGCCGATCGACGGATTCGAGACTTGGAATTTGAAGTGAGAGATTTTGTCTTCCTAAAGTTATCTCCGTGGAAAGGGATTATTCGTTTTGTTCGACGAGGGAAACTGAGTCCGCGTTTTATCGGACCATATGAGATCGTGGAGAGGATTGGCAGGGTTGCATACAGATTGGCACTACCTCTAGAACTTTCTAGAGTTCACGATGTTTTTCACGTATCGATGCTGCGGAAGTATGTACATGATGCTTCCCATGTACTAGGGGAACAACCTATCGAACTCCGAGGGGATTTGAGCTTTGAGGAACAACCAGTGCAAATTTTGGATCGGAAGGACAAGGTACTACGTCGGAAGACTATACCTCTCGTGAAGATTCTCTAGAGAAACCAGAGTGTGGAAGAAGCCACATGGGAGCCTGAGGCTCAGATGCGAGAACAATTTCCTCATTTGTTTCTTTGAAATTTCGGGACGAAATTTCTTAAGGGGGGAAGGTTGTAACACCCCGGAAATTCGAGGATTTTAATATTGTAATTTAATGTATGAATTGACGTTTTTACCCTTGTGAATGGTATGGCCAAATTGTTGACTTTTTTATTTGTGGGTCAAACAGACTTTGACCAATGACCGTGACGTAGTTCGGGACGTCACGAGTCCATAGACAGGTGGCACGTCCAATTCGGACGCTCAGGGAGGAAGTTATGACTATCGGAAGTTCAGGGGCATTACCGTAATTTGGACTTCAGGGGCGAAAATGTTGACTTTTCGTTTGGCAACTAATTTTCACTCGACCCAAGGACCGTTAGGTAGGTCTCGATGCTCTGACTCCGTAGACAGGCGGCACGCCGAAATCGGACTTCGTATGGCTGAGTTACGGGTCTAGAAAGTGAGGGGCATTTTGGTAATTATTGAACCAGGGGCATTTTGGTCATTTTGCCCTGGTTACTGTAGCAACCGCGGGGGACCATGGACGGCACCACCTATGTGGTGGTTCAGTGTGCAATTTTTTATGCAATTGTGTGCTGGAAAGGAAGAGCTATCTATTGCTTTAGATCGTGGGCTGAACCATCCACCTGCACGGTCGAATTGATTAATGAAGATTCGAAGCTTTTTCGGGGAACAAAGTTCAGTGGACAGTGAGGCTTCCACGAGCCTCTGGGACGGCTTGAAATGTTTTAAACTGATTAAGTAGTGAATGAGCTTCACTCTACAGTTGAAAGGACTGAAAATAGGAGAGGAACCAGAGAGAAGCCATTTCGGGAAATTTTGGAGGGAAATTGGGTTTTCAATTTCTGGTGATCGTTGGACCAAACCAAGGCCTTGTTTAGCTTTCTGGGAGCAATTGGAACTTAGCCATATCAAATTCGAGAGGAACCAGCCACTATTGGCCTGGAACTGAGGTTCCTGTTTCAGTGGAGTTGCAGAGATTTGGACGATCACTTACAGGTAATACCTTGGTAAATTGATCATTTGTTTTAGTTCGTTTTAGCCTTAGGAAGCTTACTGGGAGGTTAATTTGATTTTGGTTTGGAAACCAGTGAGTTCTGGTGATTGACCCGATTGGTTGATCACGGGTCGATAGGTCGATTGGGGACTTGTCGAGGTTGATTAATGACTTAGATCTTAAATTGGAAGAATAATAAACATGTTAGGATTAAATTGGATTGAAATCGAGTAGGAATTGATGGGTAATCAACCGGGTCAAGCCGCGGGTGGCAGGCCTGTATTACAGACAAACGGGTGAAGGTGGTGACACTGTAGCTACAGTGTCAGGCGCGTGACTTTCACGCGCAGCCACTTTGGACGGCGCATGAGGGCGCGTTGGACCTTATCTCTGATCGCGATCAACATGACTTTTGTTCCTCTCATCATTCTGAACATTTTTTATGAATTAACCATGTTGATCTGAGATAGTTTGGGAGGGTCAGTTTAGGGCCGGTTGTCTCGGGAAACGTGTTGGACGGCTTTCCCGAGCCGGTTTATGTTTCAGACTTTTTGGATAAATGTTTAAGACTTGTAGTGACCCTTATGTGTGATTTGGACTGACAGGAATTGTACGATAATCCCGGTACAAGTTCGTACGCGCAGGTTCACCGCGGGATCGTACTGTGAGTGGGCCTGACTTCATTAAACACTTGCATGCTTAAATGTTTTCCGATTTACTTATATGTTCACATGCTGGAATCAAGAAATGGTTTTGATGATATTGAAATTATGGTTATGGCACGTTTCACGGTAATTGGGTTTGAACCCCGTCTGATGAAACTTAAAGTTCAGTTTGGATTTTATCTATGTATATATATGTTTTGCATGTGGATATCAATAAAATGTATTTGGTACTGCACTGTATAGATCCATTCTTATGATACTGTCTCCTCCGGATGTGGTACCCCGGAGTGGTCATAGCGCATTGCCTGCGAGGGGTCATTCTACGGAGGAACCGGACCGTAAAATGACTCAGGAGTAGGATTGCTTATTTGACGTCAGGGACGTCGAGCATCTAGGACGCTAGGCATTTGAGATGCCGTACCTGGACAGGGTTCGGGGATTGGACTCGGAACTGAGACCCGAGTGGCACGCGTAGCCTTGAGACTGTGACCTTATTGGACGTCAGGGACGTCAGACATCGGGGATGTCAGGATTGGAGTGTATAGTGCAGTGGCTAAAATTATGTTATGATTTTATTACATACCTCACGGTTCATATTATATGATTTATGGTTTAAAATTCTAATGCATGCATGTTTGGAAAACAGAGGGGTAAATTATATGTTTTACTTACTAAACGATTTTATAAACTTGAGTTTCGGCCCACTCACCCTTAATGTTTTGGTAACCCCTCCAGGTCGTGCTGCTGAGGTAGAGGAGGAACCTGAGGCTGAGGCATAGATCTACTTCTGTGTACCTGAATCGCTGTTGGGTGATTTTACCCGCAGGTTTATGTTAGAGTCGTGCTCGCAACTCGTAGTTTTGGATTTCATCCCTTGTCTGACATCTGTTTATTTCGGATTTGATGTAAAACTTTAATTTGGGTTTTATGCATTTGAACGTTTAAGGTTAAAATTGGAACATTATTTTGGGTGTCAGACGGGAGCAGGGCACGTCCCCATGGGGTCCCAGAGGGGATCGGGGCGGGTCCTGTCAGATTTGATATGTGGTGTGCACAGGTGTGCACAGGATTTGAGCAGTGGCTCTTGTCTTTGGTTTCAGTATGGTTATGGTTATGGGCTGAGTCCCTTATTGGTTTCTTATGAATTTGGGCAGTGGCCCGTATGGTCGATTTCATTGTGGTCCTTTCGACCTTGGTTTATTTATGATTTGGGCTTAGTTCCCACATGTGGTCCATTTGGTTAAATGGTTTTCGAATGCATGCATGCTTTTTAGTGAAGGGTACAAATGTCTTCTTATGGAAATGTTTTTATAAACTCTTGTTTTGTCCACTCACAGCTTTTAATGTTTTGACTGCCCTTCAGGTTGACATCGAGTGTGGACTGTAGCAGAGATCGAGATATCACATACCTCCTCCGGATCCTTGCGTACTCTAATAGTCCAGGAGGGCAAAGGACGAAAATATCCCTTGTCTGACACTTCGTGTCAGACGGGAGCAGGGTCATCCTGCGTTAATCCCGGGGGGAATGGGAGTGGTCCTGTCACAAAAGACGCTTAGTGCAGGATTTTACTGGCCTACTCTACGCCAAGATGAATTCTGGCATTGCTATTCCGTGTCGCACAACGGAATTACCGGCGGTCGGCTTTCTCGTGTCGTACCCAAAGTTGAGTTTTTTTTTAGGACAGAGTTCGATGACAACACGTACAGATTCAACTATATCGATGTTGGTGGCGCATGGGATAAACACGTCTCCCCGGACTTGAGGATTGCCTCGCACTTCCGCATGTTTGATGAGTTGTACAGCGGGTTTGGAGGTCATCCTGATCTCAAAAAGATTGACATGGCCCTGAAAATTCCTCCAGAGTTTCGAGACATGAGCTGGCTACTCTCTCCACTTAGAGACATGAATGGCGGGAGGCCTTCGGACATCCTAATCAAGGTGTGGTTGAGCGCTCCACTACGCTTGAAAAAACCCGTTACCTAGAAGAAGAAGAACAAGCAAGGACCCATTGGCTCTTTGGATAAAAAGCATGATGATCATCTTCCTTCCAAGCCCTACCGTTCTAGTCCTGCAGAGTCATCTAGCAAGCGCAAAACCTCATACGGTCCCTGTGAGGATGCAGCCAAAAAACTTAAGAAGCTGAAGGCGATTCCTACTTCCCTTGAAGTGATTGAAGCGTTGAGAGATGAAGGCCCAGATCGAATAGTGGGAGAGACACGGTCGTCATCCAAGACTCCTGATGTAGTAGGTGCCCCCATCCTAGCAGAGGGAAGTCAAAAAACTGTTCCGCAAGGAGCTTACGACAAGGTAGTCCGAGACCTTAGGATTGCGAAAGCTGGAGCCCACAAGTTGGTTGACATACTTCGGGGAAATGCTAGTTTGGGAGATGAAAACGAGCGAATGAAGAGCGAATGTAAACGCCTTCGAGAAGGCCGAGACCACTCTAGACGGAACAACGAAGCCTTGGTCGGAAGAATCCATACATTGGAAGTCAAAATGGGGGAGCTGGAGATGAGCCGTGCAGAGAGGATGCTGATAGAAAAGGAGCGAGATATTGCTCGAGATGAGGTCACTTTGCTGCGCAAGAAATTGCATGACTCAGATGAAACAATCAGACTTTTAGAGGTGGAGATCCAGAATCTGAAGACTGGAAGACTCCCGGGACACGACCATTTAGTATCACCGCATTCCCCCACAACTTTGTGCCAAAAAGAAAATGAGGCACAAAAGTTGGACATGGCAAGCTACAGCGGGGTCACCACCAAAGAGCGGGAACCAGAGCTGGAGCAAGAGTTTGAGCCTGTTCCGGTACCTGACCCAGAGTCCGAGTCCGGGACCAGGAAGGAAGCTGCCCCTGAGACTGCTGATTCATTGTTTAACGACACTTCCCTACTTTTAGTAGAAGAGTGGGAAGAGTTTAGAAAAACAATGGGTTTTGAAGACTTGCATCCATAGTTCCTTTACATGTGTATGTTGGCTATTGCATTTTCATTTTTTGCATTGAATAACTGGTGTGAGCAATTGACATGTGATTTGCCAAACACCCTCCAAATGAATAAATAAGAGAAATCATTTAAGCTGAATTGTTGGAACGCAAGTGTTAACTTTTTTCTATGCTCTTTTTAATGTGTCAAAGCGAGCAAAATGCTTGTTAATGTATCGGTATAAGCTCATTCATATGCCCCTATTGCAACCATGGGTGTACAACAACGAGTTCTAAATAACTTGTGGCGTTAGACGATGAAGTTTTTGGTATGTTGCCTTCAGGGAAGGGCTTGTGCTTCTTAAGAGAAGGCTTGAAGTGCTTCAATGAAGAAGACTTAGGGCGCTTCCAAGAGGAAGGCTTAGGGTGCTTCCTAAAAGAAGGCTTCGGGTGCTTCCTGGTGGGAGGCTTTAAGTGCTTCCTAGTGGAAGGCTTTGTGTGCTTCCCGGAGGAAGGCTTGAGTACTTCTCGGAAAAAGGCTTTGGATGCTTCCCGGAGGAAGGCTTGAGTGCTTCTCGGAAGAATGCTTTGGGAACCTTGCCGAAAGTATAATAACACATAGGTGAATGAAGAATGACTTGACAGCTTTATTTGTAAGTCCGAACACATCATTCGTGAAAATAAAGTCTATATTTGGCACAAAACAGTGACTAGCTTAGCTTTGAGCTCTAGTTTGCATTATACATAATATTTTCGGAGGTGATGAGGGTTCATGGAACCACTCACTAACTTTTCGTCCATTGTCTCTAAGGTGTAGCTTCCTTTTCCACCTACTTGGTAGATTCGGTAGGGTCCTTCCCATTGGGATTTGAGTTTTTGAGACCCTGGACGATTGGGTGTCGCAAACTTTTTCTTGAGAACAAGGTCATCTGGGAGAAAGTGTCGGAGTCGGGCCTTCTTGTTGTAGGAACTTCTCACTTGCTGCTGGTAGCTGGAGATGCGCTTCACCACTTGGTCTCTTAATTCCTCGCTGAGATCAAGTGAAGTTCTTAAAGCGATGGAGTTGACTACTGGATCATCGAGCTCGGTAAAGGGTGCTGGAACAACAACATGTGGAGGAATGACGCAATCAGTGCCGTATGCAAGGGTGAATGAAGACTCGCATGTTGCACAACGCGGAGTGGTACGGTACGCCCAGAGCGTGCCATCCAACTCCTCCTCCCACAAGCCTTTCTTGTCATCGAGTCGCTTCTTGATACAGTCAAGGACCGTCCTGTTTGAAGCTTCTGCCTGGCCATTACCCTGGGGGTAATATGCAGTTGAAGTGAAATGCTTGATTTTCCAAGATTCAAAGAACTCGTTGATTATGGAGCCAGTGAACTGAGTTCCATTGTCTGTTAGAATGACCTTAGGAAGCCCAGATCGGCAGATAATCTGGCTCCAGATGAATTTTTGTACATCAGCTTGAGTTATGGTGGCCAAGGCATTTGCCCCCACCCATTTAGTGAAGTAGTCAGTGGCAACAATCAAATACTTCTTGCTTGGGACTGGAGTGCTTGGGAGTGGTCCAATAATGTCAATTCCCCATTGCATGAATGGCCAAGGGTTCGTCTGTGCATGTAACTCTTCTGGTGGTGCCAATTGGTTAGGCTTAAACCTTTGATATTTGTCTCACTTCAGAGCATATTGCAGAGCTTCTTGGCGTAGAGTAGGCCAGTAAAATCCTGCACTAAGCGTTCTTTGAGAAAGCGACCTTCCACCGAAGTGATTTCCACAATGTTCTTTATGAATCTCAGCCAAGACTTTCAACGTTTCTAGATTCTTCAAGCATAAAAAGTTTGGTCCTGTGAAGCTCTTTCGAAAGAGTCGGCCCTTGTCGACACAGTATCGCGCAGCTTTCATCTGGACTTTGCGGGCCTCTAATCGTTCATCAGGCAATATTCCATGCTCTAGATGGTTGATAAAAGGATCTTGCCAACTTAGAGATGAACCAATTTGTCTTTCTTCAATCTCCTTCATATCAATACTTCTCCGCTCAAGATACTCAATCGGGATTGAGCGCTTGAAACGAAAGTCAAGTGATGACGCTAGATTGGCAAACGCATCTGCTTGTGTATTTTCAGCTCGTGGAAGTTGATGAAAAGTGAAAACCGAGAAAAAGGTAAGCATTTCCTAGACCTTGTTATTATATCTGAGCATCCTTGCACCACGCGCAACATATTCACCGATCGATTGGTTAGTGATCAACTGCGAATCCGAATAAATAGCAAGGCAATGACTCCCAACTCCTTGGCAAGTGTGAGCCCACAAATCAAAGCTTCATACTCCGCTTCATTGTTAGAGGCTTTGAATCCGAACTATACTGCCTGCTCTATTATTGAGTCATCAGGAGTGATAAGAACAATCCCCGCTCCTGCCCCCCTCTGGTTCGAGGAACCATCAACAAAGAGCTTCCATAGATGATTGGAAGTCGAGGGCTGTAGAGAAGAGGAACTGTCTCCATGATCTCGTGACAAAGAAGTGTCAGTGGCCCTGGGGGCATTGCCAAGCTTATTGCCTCCTTCTAGTGATGCTGGTGTGAACTCCACAACAAAATACGCTAAGGCTTGGCCCTTGACAGCTGTTTGTGGACGATAGAGCAAATCATACTGACTCAACTCGATGGTCCATTTCATTACCCGTGTCGATGCATCGGGTGCATGAAGTAACGAACGGAGTGGATATTCGGTCATGACTATCACCCGATGAGCTTGAAAGTATAGCCTTAACTTCTTCGTGGTAACCAGTAATGCTAGAATCAGCTTTTCAAATTTCGGATATCGTGTCTCAACATCAAAAAGTGCTTTGGATGTGTAGAACACAGGTAGTTGAATCCCATTCTCTTCCCGGATAAGTGCAGAGCTTACAGCAACATCAAAGACCCACAGTTACATGAACAGGTCGTTATCTTTGGGTTTTGATAGCAGTGGTGGAGACGTCAACTAGGCCTTGAGATCTTGAAATGCTTTCTCACAACCTTCATCCCACTTATCTCTGGATGCCTTCTTTACTGCTTGGAAGAAAGTTTGACACCGCTCAGTTGACTTGGACAGAAACCTGTTCAATGTTGCTGCTCGTCCAGTGAGACTTTGAATCTCCTTCAGACTTGATGGGGACTTCATCCCGAGATTAGTTTCTATTTGGGAGATGAAGAAGAAAGCTTGCCCCTAGTGGATGATCCTGCTTGGGGAACAAACTCTACCTCCTTGACCTCCTTTAGCCCTTCAGTGAGGCACCGTCGAGCCATCGTCTGGTCGCCCTTGATCTCCCTGATTCCACCACCAGGAATAGGGAACCTAATATTCTGGTAAAGGCTTGATGTGGTTGCGACGATCTTGTGAAGCCATGGCCTTCCCAAGATTCCATTGTATGGAGAGTACTCGTCCATGATGTAAAAAATCTGGGATGTGACAACGGGATCCGAATGTACATCCAGCTGGAGAGTACCTACGGTCATACTAGTTGACCCGTTGAAACCTCGGAGCGGGACAGCCCTTTTTGTTGTGAGGCTTTCTAACCCCATCTTGCGCACTGCATCCAGGCTGAGGATATTTGTCGCGATCCCTTCATCAATGTGAATCCGATCAACTTGAGTATGAGCGATCTGAATTGACACGACTAATGCATCATCATGCGGCCAATCAAGTCCTACCTTGTCCTTCAAAGAGAAACCAACGACAAGGTCGTTGGCCACCCCGGGGGTGGTAATATGGGAGACTTGAGAGACGGCAAGTGCATCTCGTATCCTTCTTTTCTTTTGCTTGGAGGTGGTTCCTAGCAACTCCGATTCACCTATGATGGTGTTGATGCGAATCATCTTTGCCACAGGTTCCTTCGGTCCTTTGTCAGCAGGTCGATCCACAGCCTTCCCTTTGACGTACTCAGTGCAATGTCCTTCTTTGATGAGATTCCGAAGATATCTCTCGAAAAATATGAATTTTCCGATGTTATGCCCATAGCACTCGTGAAAGGCACACCACTTCGTTTTATCAGCCTTCTCTTGATCACCCTTGACTGGCTCAGGCTTCTTAAACCATGGCTTGTCCTTAATTTCATTGTGGATCTGATGGACTGGCAAAGATAGCTGCAAGTTAGGCTTCCCCATAACTGGTGTTTGGGAGGGTTGTCCCGCCTTGCGCTTGTTGAGCTTTCCAGTCGTAAACTTTCCATTGGACTCATCTTTATTGGAGGCCTTCTTACTAGCCCCAGCATGGTCCTGAGTATGAGTGGCATTCTTCTAGTCCTCCCACCTTGCATGTCGCTCTTGGTGAGACTTCGCGCATTTCTCATGACGATATCCCCGTAAAGCTAGCTGTCCCGAGGGAGTCCTTGTTTAAACGCCATTGCTGCAACAAGGTCACTACAGCCGACAATCCGAGACTTCTCTTCGAAAAACCTTCGTATGTATTATCGCAGAGCGTCTTTTGCTCTCTTTCGGATAGAGAAAAGATGGTCATCCTTCACCTCGATTGTCCGAAGTTGTGCGTACTCCTTCACAAATGTCAGAGCCAACTCTTCAAAGGACGCAATTGACCTCGGGGGGAGATGATTGAACCAAGTCATGGCTTGGCCTTGAAGAGAAGCTTGAAAAACTTTGCACATGAGCGCATCATTATGCCTGTGAGGGACCATGACCCCACGGTAATAATCTATGTGTTTTACCGGGTCGGAGGCTCCTTTGAATGGAGTGAAGTTTGGCGTTGCGAACCTTTGGGGGAATGGCTCCTCCTCAATATCCCTTACAAAAGGCGCAGAGAGTTGTATCTGGTGACGTAGATCGTCCTCTAGATCACCATCTCGTTGAGCATGAAGGTGCCTATCCAGCATTCTTTGAACATCATTAGCCCGCAACGCACCTTGCCGAGGCGGTGAGTCATTTCGTGCTAATCGTGGAGAACTTCCTTGAGCTTCTCCACTTGATATCTGGGATCATGCAGGGGAGTAGGCTTTATCTTCTCTCTCACAGCCATGGGCAGATCATCTTGAGTCTTTGTGTAGAGCCTGAGGTTGTCCTCTACACCCATGTGAGCGTTGTGAATGCTCCTCCCATGAAGTTGCCCCAATCCTACTTCCCAGCCGCTCATGTACTGATGGTTTTAAGCGTTGTGGGCCTTTTGCTCTGCGAGCGTGACTTTCTTCACCGGAGTCGCTGAGTGAAGTGTCTCGTGACATTGTTCGGCAGTGGACTGGATCTTTCCCATGACCTCTTTGAGCATTCTCTTGTCTTCCACGTGACGTGGAATGTCTGTCCTGCTCTTGGACTGGTCTCTCTGCTAGGAGTCGCTGTAAGAGCTCTGACTAAAGTTGAACTTGGTTGTTCAACCTTTCAACTCGCTGCGCCAAGTTGCCTTGGGGAGGTTGGCGGTACTTTTTCCCTGAGACGTCGTGACACCTATCTAGAAAGTCCCTTATGTCCATGTTTGCTGTGGGCTGATCATGTCGTGATGCACTTCCTATCAACCTCCCGCCGGCTTTTTGTAAAGCCGAAGTTCCTTCCCCTAGCGCGGGTACTTGGTTAGCTGGAGAGGGGAATGCTCCAAAGCTGAAGGTTGTCCTCCCTTCGAGTATCTCCATGGGCGATTCTATGGACACACGCCTGGGTCGAGTTGGCCGCTTCTCCAAAGTCTCTATGCGAGCCTCATTCCTCGTATGAGCTGTTGAGGCAGAAACACCTTCTCCAGCTGATCGAACGGATCGACGAACCTTAGCCATGCTGAATCAAAGAACCTTGAACTGGAAAGCTATTGATGGATGATTTGAACAACGTTCAAAATCTTCGAACAATGTCAATGAACGTCGAACGAAGAAAGATGAACGATGAACAATTTCCTGAAAAATGATGAACAACCGAGAGAGCTTCTTCTGAGTATTCCTCAATTGCTCTCAATGAAAGCACCAATTGTTTAATCAAAGATCGAACCCGCCGCGAAAAGTCCTCACAATTCCTGCAACACAGCAAACAATTAGCTTTCGTTGCCTCGATCGATTTACCCGGGGGGTTGTTCGACCAAGAACACTCTGATGCCTAAGTTAGCCTTGAGAGAGGAAAAGGATATACTTCGAAGCGAAGAATCGACGTACCTTGGAAATGAAATGTGCTCCGATATTTATAGGAAAATCTTGGGAGCCTTGGAGCGTTCTGATTGGTCGGTTGAATTTTTAATTAATAAATAATATATTATTATTAAATATATTATTTAATAATTATAATGATGGCTCATCATGATAGTAATGGCAATTATTGTATTTTAATATTAATATTAATTGTCTGTTACTATGAATAATGACAATTAACTCTCGGGGAGAATATTAATATTACGGAGATTTTAACCCGATCAAATAACGTATTTAGCTGGTAAATAGATTATTTAATGTGCGGGTGTTTTCAAATGATCAGCGTTATTGCCAGGGGCAATTTAGTCATTTTGGGAATTACGGACCACGTGGCAGCTCCATAGTTTTCGGATGATTTTTGGGTTCCACAACTAGTTCAACCATCCTAGTCCAACTCCGGTATCATATAATGGTTAGAAATCATCGGAAAAAACCTTTTGGACAGTACTTAATACACCTAGCATGGCTTCACTCATGATATTCACACATTCAGGTAAAAACCAAAAGAAAATATAAGCAGTATAATCAGATGTAGAAGTTCATGCTAATTGAAACAACAAGACGAACATATAAGGTAATAAAAAAAAGTCTACAATGGAATATGGTAGTGCACTCAGAGAGCCTTAGCCACATCTGTTACTTCGGCTGTTCTTCCAAGGTGAAGCTGCATAAGCTGCTTGTATGCAGGTTCATTTGAGTCAAATTGAGCTTTAATTGAAGTCAATTTCCAATAAAGTAAGGTGGAAAAAAAAAACCAAATAATAAGAGTCGTAAGGGACGAGGATTTGTCATTTCTCTACATTACGATATATAACTTTCAATATACATACCGGGTGGGCAAGGAATGAAAAGGAAAGTCTTATATCTGATTTGGCCATTCAACTTCCTGAACCATTGTAAAGAAGTTGCATTGAGATGATGACATTCAAACCATGGCCTCAATAGATTCTCCAGATATCTAATACAATTTGTCAGTCAAGGAGGATAAGGTAAAATTTATAGCCTCAGTTCTTGGGTAGGTCTTGTCACCAGAAATAAATATATGAACTCCATTTTCTAAATATAACCAACTGCAACCAGCAGCCTTCTTGGCCACATTCCCTCTCATTTTCTTCCTTATTCTGCAAACCTCATCCCAATTTTCTTCTGCGGCATAGAAATTAGCCAGCTGCACATAACGATCACCAATATCTCCTTCAAGTTTTACTAGCCTCTTCTCTGCCTCTCTAGCAAGTGTGGTATTTCCATTTATCCTACATGCATTCAAGAAGGCCCCCCAAATAATGGTGTCTGATTCTATAGGAATCTTTTTCATGAACGAGATTGCTTTGTCAAGTTGATTAGCCCTTCCATACAAGTCAATCATACAAGCATAATGCTCAATTTCGGGCAGTACATTATAATTTTTTTCCATTGAATGGAAGAGCTGCTCACCTAATTCCACTAGACAGGAATGTCGACAAGCTGATAGAAGTGCTAAAAAGGTGACTGCATCGGGGTTGATCCCTCTCTCCAACATTTCATTGAAAATCTGGATAGCTTTATTTTCATGCCCATGGTGAGCATAACCAGCTAACATTACATTGTAAAGTATTATATCTCTTTCAAAGCGTCTTTTGAAAAGTTTTTCTGCATACACAATACTCCATGATTTTGAGTACATATCAACCAAAGTGCTAAACAACTTCTTATTGACTTTAATTATGTTCCTTAAAATGTAGCCATGAATCTGCTTCCCAGGATCTAAGGCAGCTTGTATTGCACAAGCATCAAGCACACTGATAAGAAGCGCAGAATCAGGAACTATTGATTCCTTTTCCATCAACTCACGTAAGAGTTTAAATACAGCTTCGCATTTCTGTGATCTGAGATATCCAGAAAACAAAGTTGTCCATACAACAGTATTCTTTTCAGTCAACGAATCAAAAAGTCTCCGCGCTTCGACTAGGTTACCATGAGAGGCATGACCCATAATCATTGAAGTGACAAAAAAGGAATTCTCTAACCCCATTGCTTCATGGATTGAGTTTGCATACCTCATATTGCCGCACTTGCAGTAGACATCAACAATTCCACTGAGTATAAATGGATTCAAAGTCATCCTATTCTTCAAGACCCAGGCATGGACTTCCTTTCCAAGTTTGGCGCTCCTCAAACCAGAGCAAGCAGTCAAAACACAAGCAAAAGTGTGGTCATTCCGCCTAAACCCATTCTCTGACATACGAACAAACAGATTCAATGCCTCTTCTTCAAAACCATTCTGGGCATATCCTGCAATCATTGTGTTCCAAGACACAAAATCGTTCAGCTCCGGCTGTGTCCAAAATAAATTAGCTGTCATTTCCAATTTTCCTTCTCTGCAACAAGACGCCACCATTGCATTCTTCGAAACCAAGTCAACCTCCCCTCTATATCCACAAAACACCCGCCACGCTTCTTCAAACCACCCACATTTACTATACATATCAATCATTGAGCTCACTGCGAACCCAATTAAACCATTGGCAGTTTTCACCATAAAACAATGCAATTGCTTTCCATACGACAATACCGCTAACTTGGCAGTCAAATTAAGCATAGCTGTGAGACTCACCTCATCAATTCTAATCTGATCATCCAGACTCTGCATTCCACTAAAGAGCTTAAGAGCAGAATTCCCATACCCGTCCGCGCTGACATACCCATATAACATCGAATTATAAGTGACCAGATCCTTGTACGAAGCAGCGTCAAATAACTGGCGGGCACGGGTCAAGTTTTGAGCTTTGATGAGCGGAGATTATGGCATTCCAAGGGAAGACATTACGTTGGGCATTTGGTTGAACAGCTTCTGGGCATCTCTAATAAGGCCATGTTTGGAGTACAAATAAATGAGTTGATTGGAGTTGAAAACGGTGAGTGTAATACCAGTTTTTATGGCTTGAGCGTGATATATGAGAATTCTCCTTGAGCGTGATTGGGGCAGTTGGTCGAACAACTTCAGAAACTGCATTTATATACAGTTTCCTTATCTCCCTGTTGTCTCACTGCTTTCAGACAACGACGTTTTTTCAACAGATTTTAAACGCATATGAAAAAGCAGTAAAGGTAAGGCAGACTCATTTGAAACAAAGCGTCGTCAAATGCCCAGTCATTGTGGAATCCAACAATATTTTTTTACTAATTTTATTTTTACTTCTTTTATCTAGTTAAAAAACACATGATTGACCATTTTTCTTCAAAAATAATTAGTCAAATAATAAAATTGACCATTTTTTTCAAAATATTTTCAAACTTCAAATTTGAAATTTTTTAATTATAAAATTATATTAAGGATTATGAAAATATTACTCCTATTTATAGTTTTTTTTTCACTTGTTCATTTTAAGGAATCATGTGAGTATCTAATTTAACTTAAAACAAAATAATTAAGAGTAAGAATTCTTCAAAAATATTTTTAAACTTTAAATTTAAAAATTATTTATTATCTAATATTAAATAATTTAGTTAATTGCTTATAATTTAAGCTTTAATTCTTGAATTTTGTGCCCAAAATCCAATAATAAAATAATAAACCCCAAGTCGTACGGTTTTCCACTTCCACTACCACGTCACTCACTCCTAATACTCTACCGTTCAACCTCAAATAATACAGAGTTTATTATTGATTTCATAGAAGAAAAAAAATTCAATTGTAATTTTATATAATATTTATTATATACATAATATAAAAAATGGCCCCAAAAGGTCAAACACTAAATGGTACATGAGGCAAAAAGGGTCAAATAAGACAATGTCATTTTTAATTGTTTGAAGAATCTCTCAATAAAGATAAGATGAATTGATAGAAATATTTTAAAGAAAAGTAAAAAATATTGGGAGAACACTTTAGACCTAAACTCACTTTTAGCCGCAGATCAAATTACCGTGGTCTATGCATAGTATAATTCACAGAGACGACATAGCAGTATAGCACTTGGTCTCAAAAAGGTCCGTGAATATAATCGGCCATGGAAATCCAAAATGTTCTAACATAATAACAACGTGAGAAACAAAGACACGTGTACTACAATACTGAGCATAATGGCGGACCTAGAAAATTTCATAGTAGTGGGTTTTACAGTAAGTTATTATTTGTAACAATATAAAATCACAAAATTTAGGTGGTCGTATGTAAGAGTGGGTACAGTGCGATTCGATACGGATATTAACAATATTCAAATTCAAACTGTTAAAATCTTAACGGTTCGATACAGTTTGAATTTTCTAAAATTAGAAATAAAACCGTTTCGATCAAAACCGTTACTAACAGTTCGGTTTGAATCGAAACAGTTTAAAACCATTAAGGAATAAAAAAGTAAGGATATAGAAAAAATACGTATACAAAAAAAAAATCAATACTCAATATTTAAAATTTTATATATTAAGCTTGTTAAGTATTGAATTGCAAACATTATCATTATACTAAGATTTATCAAACACACAAACTATTTAATAATCTTTTATTATACTCTTATATGAGTATACATATACTTATATGGGCATATCTAGGTATCTTTTTTTTTTACTTTGTATTAATAATAGATTTAAATATTAATAAAAATTAATATATTCCTTAACGGTTCAGTTTGGATTTAACTGATTTTCAAAATGAAAATCCAAATCCAAAACGTTACTAACAGAACGGTTTGGATTTTTAAACCATTTGACTTTTATCCGGTCAAACCTAAACTTTTGGATAAATAACGGTTTGAAGCGGATCGATTAGCGGTTTTAACGGATTCGTGCCCACTCCTAGTCGTATGTCAAAAGAAAAAAAAAATCAAAAAAGTGAATTAAAAGATTTAATAGCATAAGCAGAACAACGTGATCTGATCTAAACTAAAAAAACGATAAAGTATAGTTTTGTTTAGAGAAAATTACATTTTATTATCATGTGATTTATACCAGATAACAAAATTATGTGTTTACTTTAAAATATTTCACTTATTCTATATATTTTTTTAAATGATACACTATGAACCCTCTGTCACGTTTCTTCGTTTTTTCTTTAACTAATTACTGATGTGAAATGTGTGACTCTCACCAATTAACCATTTTTTAATTTATTTTATGCTAAAGTGAAAAAATTTGGATTTTTAAAATGCATCTAAAAATGTCAAAGTGTGATAGAGTTGAAAGAAGATTTTAATTGGTTAGTAACTGTCATTTTAAAATGTAAGTATTTGATGTAAAATGATAACTACACTCTTCAATGAAATTAAAAAATAATTAATCAATGAGACCTATATAGTCTACATCAACACAAAGTTAAAGAGAAAATTGAAAAAATGATGGAGGATTCATAATGTAACGTTTTCAAAGTAAAGTGAAACATTTAAAAATACAGTTATAATCATGTCATCTAAATTACATGATAGTAAAATATAACTTATTTATCGGTTTAATTTCACTCCTAATATTTATTTTATTAATTTAATAAAATAAATTTATTGTATTAATTTAATAAAATAAATTTATTGTATTAATTTAATAAAATAAATTTATTGGAAAGTGAAATAAAGTATAGCTTGGTTTAATCCTCTTCCTAATATTTATTTTATTAAAAAAATTTATTTATTATTGGAAAGTAAAATAACAGGTTATTTTGTTTATTTAAATAATGCATTGACGAATCGAAAATAATGATAAGATTAGATTAATTAATAAGCAAGTAAGGAGTACGGAGTCAAGCATATTGCTCTCTAGTCTCTACTCAAGTCAACCACTGTCTGAACTCTGAAGCTCTAGCCCTTCTCACCTTCTCTCTCAATCTCTCTCCCCGACGACTCAAGCATATTGCTTTGAGAAGGGAAAGGGCATGGCCATGGTGGGTCGCAGAGAGAAAGCGCAGTCTCTCTGCAAATCGAGAGTCGGGGTCGCCGTCGCCATAGCAATTGGAGTTCTTATCGGCTGTGTCTTTGCCTTGTGCTTCCCCAATGGCTTCCTTTCCGTCGCCAATCCCGCACCAATTCTCAATCGCCGCTTCGTCAAATCTATTTCCCAGGTTGCTCCTCATCCTTTTGGATCATGGGTTCTTTTTGTTTTCCTTAGTTTTCTTGTAATTCTTGGTTTTTGTACTTCTCTGTTTGAGTAATTGTTGAGTGCTTGAAATTTTCAGAATTTCAATAATAGGTGATTGTTTAGTTATTTAAGAATTTGGATTTTGAAATTTGATTGAAAAATGAAGCTCGTTGACTTGAGCTTTTGGTGCATGGACTTATGATTCAAACCCACTAAATGCGTTTGATTGGTTCGTGGGGTAATAGTAGAGCTCATAAATCGACTTTCTGATAACCAAGTTTTCCTTCTTTATTTTGGCTCCAGATGTTGGAGTCAGATCTTTTTCAGGGCATATTGAGAAATTACTTTGATTTGAATTTTGATATATATTTTCAATATTTAGGCATATTGAGACATTAGTTTTTATTTGAATTTTGTGTGAACCTTTGACATTAGAGCAGTCATTTATTCATGCTTGTTACCATGTTTTCTTGATCCATGTGATCAAGTAATGGTCCTTCACACAGATGATTAAGATAGTTTAGGGTACAAATTTGAGGTTTTTAAACATAATGATATTCATTTTTCTGTGGTTATTTGTGTACTAGGTTAGCTCTACCCTTTGTGAATCATCAGAGCGGATCAACCTGTTGAAATCAGAGTTTGTAGCGGCAACTGAGAAGAATGCTGCGTTAAAAAAGGAGGTTAGGGAATTGACTGAGAAGATTCGTTTGGCTGAACAAAGGAAAGATCAGGCAGAGAAACAGGTTCTTGTGTTGGGAGATCAAAAGAAAGCCGGGGCTTTTGGTACTGTCAAAGGCTTAAGAACCAACCCCAGTGTTCTTCCTGATGAATCTGTAAACCCAAGGCTAGCCAAGCTTTTGGAGAAAGTTGCTGTTAACAAAGAGCTTATAGTTGCACTCGCGAATTCAAATGTGAAAGAAATGTTAGAGGTATGGTTTACTAATATTAAGAGAGTTGGCATATCTAACTATCTGGTTGTTGGTTTGGATGATGAAATTGTCAAATACTGCGAATCAAAAGATGTTCCAGTTTATAGAAGAGACCCAGATAAAGGCATTGATTCAATTGCGAGGACTGGAGGCAACCATGCTGTCTCTGGATTGAAATTTCGTATTTTGAGGGAGTTTTTGCAGCTGGGGTATGGTGTTCTTCTCTCAGATGTCGATATTGTCTACTTGCAAAACCCTTTTGATTATCTATATCGTGATTCAGATGTGGAGTCCATGACTGATGGTCACAACAATATGACTGCTTATGGCTATAATGATGTCTTTGATGAACCGGGAATGGGATGGGCTAGATATGCTCATACAATGCGCATGTGGGTTTACAACTCCGGTTTCTTCTACATCCGGCCTACAATTCCTTCAATTGAGCTGTTGGATCGTGTGGCCAGTCGACTCTCTAAGAAGCAGGCTTGGGACCAGGCAGTGTTCAATGAGGAACTCTTTTTCCCTTCGCATCCCGGGTATGACGGTCTCCATGCTTCCAGGAGAACAATGGACTTCTATCTCTTCATGAATAGTAAGGTCCTTTTCAAGACTGTGAGGAAAGACGGGAATCTGAGCAAGTTGAAGCCGGTAATTGTTCATGTCAATTACCATCCAGATAAGCTTCCTAGAATGCTAGCAGTTGTCGAATTTTACGTCAAGGGTAACAAGGATGCACTAAAACCTTTTCCTGATGGTTCAAATTGGTAAAGGTTGTTCCCACCGGAGACATTGTGATACTTTTGTGTTCTAAAAGTTCTAAACAATATTGTAGGCTACACGACTTATTTTGTATTGTTTTAACTTGTTTAAGGAACATGATTAATCCCTACATTAGAAGAAAAAACAATTTTTTATTTTCCAAGGGGATTTCTTTAGTTTAAATTGCAAAATTGTGCATATTACTTGGCATACACAGTAACAGAGCCAAAAATTATTCAAGATCTCACAACATTGAATTGGAAACATAGAGATCAGCAGACTGTTGGTAGACTCAAACTGAGCGTTAGAGGATCATGAGTTGAGTTGTCTCTGCTTGGAGTTTTCGGCTCTCCGGCGCTTTTTTGTTCATAACAGTCGAATTTCACGGCTCTGAGATCGGAAATTGCAACTGAACCATACGTCTTCTCTAGCTCATCCTGGAAATATATCACGCGTAAATTCAACGGCACAAAAATTGGCCAGGGATGATGAATAAGTGCTAAGTAGAGTTCAGAAGACGAACAATTATGTTATCGTTTTCTTCATTGAGCTTCTCACATTTCTCAGAAATCCTGCATAACTTGTATGGGATCTCAGAAATTTCACTCTGCAGCAATTCTGCAGTTGCTCGAAGTCGCGCACATTCTTGCTGTAAAGAAATACAAAACCAAAATATCATATGCAATTCGGCAATAATCAAGTGAAATAAGATACTTTTGTAACAAAAACGAGGAGTGAAATAAGATGTAAAAAATTACACACAAACAACCACCTGGAAGATCACACAAATATATTACCTGTCTGCGTAATCTTGACCTCCTAGCCGACTCCCTATTCGACTGCTTTCTCTTTTCTAGCCTCCGTTCATAATCTTCCTGCAAAAGCAAGAAAAGGGTTTACTGTTCGACAAAATAACAAGAGTTGCATTCGAATATACCAATCAAAGACGTGGATATAGTGGAGTATAGGAAGGATTCAAATTGAAAATTTACGAAATGATAGCTAATCCAAAGGACCATTCGTCCATATCAAAAGCACCAACTAAGAAAACAAAGATGATAAAAAAAAATAATTGTTATTGCATATTTTCTTTCTTGTAAAGTATTTTCTCCTTTACCAAAACAATCATATTTGCAATGATGATGATATTAACAAAATAACCAAACAATCACATTTGTGAGACTTTCCTAAAAAATAAAATTTGTAAATAAAATACAGGAAAGAGATGAGTAATGCTACTGGTGAGTAACATAGTATGCTAGAGACTCTAGATCGTAGCTGGAACTGAAGAAAACATGAAATCAAACACTCAAACTAAAAAGGTCTGCAGTTGAAATGTATGATTTCTCATACATCCTTGCTGAAGCTACTACAGCTGAAGAACTAGATGCATTTTGCCTCACCTTTGTATGTATGGCTGGACCACGTGATCGACCAAGGCTCATTCCCAAATTCAAATTGGTCTCAGGCACATGTACCCCAAAATCAAGAGAACCCAAATCTGTATTCATATGACTATACTGGACTATTGCATCATTCTTAACCGCTCCTGTTCAAGCACCAGAAGTAATCAATTAAATGAGTTTATGTCCCAAAAAAGCATTTAACTAAGGTGTAACAGGGAAAAAAAATTTAGCATTTATTTTCAGTGCCTACCATCTTGATGCATCGGGTTAAGAAATTGCATTCGAGTTGCTAACATTTCCTAGAAAGAGAGAGAAAAGGTTCAAACCATATTAGGAAACTCATCTCCAGTCCTATCAGTATTATTCTGGTCAGCTAGGTGATACCAGTAACCCAAGAAACTTTTTTTAGTTTAATTTGAAGTTATTGAAAATAAAATAAAGTAGAATAACATACTTGGTTAGTATCACCACCCTCATGTGATGAGTCCTTACCCTCAGCCCTCCTTGCTTCACTGTTTAAAGGAAACATTGGTATGATTAAAACAACACGAGTTAGATGCATATTAGGGAAGGGATTGATCGTGGAGAGGAGTTAGCAATACCTTTTTGAAGCACCATCGCTATTATTTCCCGAAAAAGAAGTTGTCTTTCCACTTTCAGCAAATATATTACCTACAAATCCCATACCTGATGGGCCTCCCTCATATGCTGTCAATGACTCCTCGTACTCATCAACAATCCTATCTTCTTCCATTCGGAATTCAAATGCCGCACCCTGCATAATTAGTTAGCTAGTTATAAACATGTATCTATCCATCAATACAAATGTAATTGACTTTATCATGCTATAAAAAGTAAATAAAAAGTATTATCCTTGGAGATATGCAAGTATCTGCCATTTTGTTTTAATTTAACCACCAAATCATAACCTGAATCCACAAAGTCTTGGTATGGATTAGAGAAAACCCTACTAAATTTTGGTATAATGAAAGGCGAAATGATGGTGGAAACTTAGACATGGAAGACAATACAGAGTTATGTATATAATCTGGAGAAAGAGAGAGACTGGAGAGCACACCTGACATGAAGGTAGACTTGTTTCCCTATTCTCCATTTTGTTTTGGAAGGTATTGTGACTCTACTGGTTATCAACTCGAATAACTAAAATATTCAGATGAAGAAAAGATCCAGATTAGCGAAAGCGTGAATATAACTACTACATCACAATTAGAGCTCCATCAAACAAACAGAACGGAGAACAATCAGCTTACAATTGCACGCAATGTTAAGGGTTTAGGTTTCCTTTCTTTCTACTTGAAGATAACGATCAAAAAGCTTCCACAATCTCAGCTGGGACTAAAAATGGGAAAATATCATAGCATTAAAGTTTGAAGATTCAAATTGAATAGGCACCCAAACCATCTAATAAGCAGCTAAATTAATAAAATACACAGATTGAAATCATATAACCCACCAGAAATCTAAGGAACTAGAGCAAACCCAAAACAAAATACAACACCATGCACAACATGGTGGTCTTGAAATTGGCCACATCAATATTAAATTTTCAAATTCTGAGATTCTCCTAGACACTATGGCAACAAAAATTAGAACAAAAGAAGAACCTGCAACTGTGCAACATCTTAACAAGAGAAAATAACAAGAATCAAATCAGGACTTTTTTTTGGAATCAAAAGCCACGAACGCAGCAGAATCTATCACTGAGCAAATTGAGGAAATAAGAGCCAAAATCTGATTCAAGGAAAACTAGAGAGAGAGAGAGAGAGAGAGACGGGGCAGGGGACCTGCGGCTGTGTTTGTGGCGCCAAACGAGAGAGGGTGAGCAGTGAGTGACTGGGTTTGGTTTTACTCTACCTTTTACAGTTTCAGCCTATAAATACAAGTTCAAGATATTCAGACATTTTCCTATTCGAAAGTGGTAAAAGTCCTTAACGGTCATGATCGCCTTTGGGATGTATCGTACGGTCCAGAAGCGGCTATTTCTACATTCCTCTATTTTCTCGTCTTGGGTCCCGCTTCCTGCCTTTTTTTATTTTGGGGTTAAAAAGAAGTGGGGAAAGGATCCACATTGGATAGATATCCGCTAAGCATGACAGATAATATGTAGAAATTAAAGATCGAATAGGTTGTTAAAATTAGAGATCGAATAGGTTGTCAAAATCAAAGATTGAATAGGTTCGTTATAAATTAAGTGACAAGGGGTATTTTGGTATTTTTGAATATATAAGGGTATTTTAGTAATTTTGAAAGGAGGACCTAAGGTAGTCTAAAAGGTTGTTGAATTTCTCTCCCTTATTCTCCCGCTGACTTAGCTACCTTATATGTAAGACCTGTGAACTTGGGAAGGAAGAACGATGACCAAGACTCGTAAACTTAGAAAGCAAGAACGGTGAGTAAGACTTGTGAGCTTGGGAAGTAAGAACGGTGAGCAATCCCACATCGCTCGGAGAGGGGAATGTAAAGTGTTGTATATGTGTGGACGGTGTCTTCCTAGCAACAAAGCATTTTCGGAGTTCACTGGCTTTGAATTCCTTGAGACCTCAAAACGGACAATATCGTGTTAGGGAATACGAGTCATGACAAGATGGTATCAGAGCTGGATCCCGACTGGAAGTATGCCAGCGAAGATGGTGGGCCCCAAGGTGGGTGGATTGTAATACCAGTGAGCTTATGAAGCAAGAACAGCGAGTAAGACCAGTGAGCTTGTAAAGCAAGACCCGTGAGCTTGGGAAGAAAGAACGGTGAGCAATCCCACATGAGCTTGGAAAGCAAGACCCGTGAGCTGAGCTTGGGAAGAAAGAACGGTGAGCAATCCCACATCGCTGGGGAAAAGAAATGTGAAGTGTCGTATATGTGTGGTCAGTGGCTTCCTAGAAACAAGAACTTTTGGGAGCTCACTAGGTTTGGATTCCTTGGAAACTCCAAAGATAGGCAAGGTTGAACTAAAGCAATCCCAAAATGGGTTAACCATTGGGAAGTTGCGCGTGAGTTGTAACGCCCCGAAAAACCAAAAATTGTAAAATATTAAAATAATGTGAAAATGACGTTTTTACCCTTGGAGGGATTGGCTAAAAGTTGACTTTTTGTTTGGAATACTTTTTGTACATTTTTCGAGGACCGTTATGTAGGTCCCGAGACTCTGAATCTGTAGACAGGTGGCACGTCGAAAATGGAGCTCGGATGAAAAAGTTATAGGTCTGGGAAGTTCAGGGGCAAAATGGTCATTTGTGCATAAAGGGTAAAATGGTAATTGTAAGTGAATAAAGTGATTAAACGGTGCAAATGCTGACTATTCAATTAATGTGCTGAGTTAATTCACTTTACTCCAGCTAAGGATACCTGCCCATGTTAAGAAACCTATTAGTGGCACTTTGGTGCCTTTGTGTACCATTAATTTCATTAATTAATCTATTGCAGCATACTTAGCACTGTGCTCGACTAAGAATAGAACAGAGGACACAAAGGACACATCCTCCCTTCATCTTGATCGATTTTCAGTAGAACAAAGACACAAGGGAAATTGAGTGAGCAATTAGTGACAATTTGGAGAGAAAACCCAAAAGGAAAACAAAGAAACCCCAGATAGAACCATACTGAAAATACCCGAAAAACCATTGAAGAACACAAATTCGATTTTGGGTTTTTAAACCGTTTCGAGTGAAATAGATTAGCCATTTAGCTTTCTGGGAGCTAAACGACTCGAACCAGGTCAATTGATGGTGAATTGACGAAGAACAGACCCTGCGACTTCTTTGAAAATTTGAGCTTGAATTCGATTATTGAGAGGCCGAAATATTCTCGGGACATCGGACGAGAACGAACAGCTCGAATCTGAGCAATCTGGACGGTGTGTGAGTGGGCTTTTGTTTTCTACCCTAAATGCATGCATATATGTTTTAACTGCTTTTAAATGCTTTATGATATGATTTAACTTGATTTGCTGTGATTGATGATGTGATATAATGATTTCCGGATTTTGGAAATATTATATTATTTTATATTGCTTTGGGCACGATTTTCGAGAAAATCATAAAATTGTGATTTTGGGCGATGGCCTGAGATTTGAGATGGATTTTGACTCAGAATTTAAGTTACGTGATTTAATTGATGAAATTGATTTATAAATTATATGTTGGACATTGTGTTATAAATGGATTTGTGGAACTTACTTGTGCTTTATAAAAGCTATATTTCGGGCAGAGGCCCTGTTGAAATATTGGTTTGATTTTGAGATTTAAATGGTTTTGAAATGAGACTATTGGCTATTGGTGACTGTTCCACATGTACCGTCCTCTGTGATTTGATGGTCTCATCCAGACGTCGTAGATCCTGGAGTAGTCACAATCCACTACCTGTAGATGAGTAGCTCCGAGGGGAGGCTCAGTCTCAGGAGTGTGAGTTTATGATGATATCCTCCAGACGTCGTTGATCCTGGAGATGATATCACCCCAGACGTCGTTGATCCTAGGGAGGTACTCGGACGTGAGACACCCGAGTTGCACGCGTTGCATTGATATCGTGACGGGTTATTGGATAGTGAGATTGGATGTTGAGGATGCTGGTATCATGATTGATTTTGAATTGTATTAGCTGTTTTATTTTACCTTTGATTTCTATGACTCATGTTTTATGAAATGCATGCATGTTTACAAAACTGGAGGGTAAGACTATTTTTGATAAATGTATTTCTAAAACTTTATTTTTGTCCACTCACACCTTTAATGTTTTATGTACCCTCTAGGCCCGTGCACAGGTACTGAGGCTCGTATCGAGGCAGAGGAATAAACAGACCGTTGTGTACTCAAGTATCTGACCGCGTAGGATTTTGATCTTTGTTTGTAAATATTGTTTATGCTCTATAAATCGGTTGATAACTGATGCAGTCAACGGTCCTAAAAGACATACCTATCCTTTGTCTGACTATGTGTGTTGTTATGTTATGTATATATATATATATATGGACTACTTTTGGTATTTTAAGGTTATGGTCAGACGGGAGCAGGATCTTTCACGATTATCGAGGAATAATCGGGATGGGTCCTGTCAAATTGGTATCAGAGCATTAGGTTGCGGTCTGAGTCGGGCACATGGTGTGCATGTGTTGTTATACTGATCTGTTTTGTTTACAGATACCTCAATATGTCTCCGCGACGAGAGCCTCGTGCACAATCTAATGATGAGATAGAGGGTCCAGATGTCGAAAGAGCTCAACGTTTGGGGGCCACTAGTTTTACTGGCCAGACCAACCCAGACGAAGCCTATGAATGGATTACCCAGTTGGAGAGGATTTTTGAGATTATGTGATGCCCATCAGAAGATATGGTTCCATTGGCTACATTCATGCTGAGTAGTCAGGCGTACAGGTGGTGGCGCGGATTACAGCTAACAGGATTGGATGCTCGTACCTTGAGTTGGGAGGAGTTCAGGCATCGTTTCCTAGACCAATTCTATCCTCGTTCCTTCCGCAATGCCAAGGAAGTGGAGTTTCTTCAGTTGCAACAAGGAAATATGTCTATGGTTGACTATGAACAGAAGTTCTTGAACCTAGCTAATTTCGCTTCTCTGTATGTGGCCAATGAGGAGGATAAGTGCAGAAGGTTTGAGCAGGGGTTGAGGAATGAGATTCGTGGTGCTGTAACAGTGGGATCGTTTGCTAACTTGAGGGAGTTATCTGATGCTGCCTGTCAGGACCCATCCCAAATATCACCTCGATATCCAGGACGAACCCTGCTCCCGTATGACAATCACACTTATAGTACCAAAAGAACCACGACATAGCCATAAGCATAACTATCAGACAAGGGAGAAAATGTCAGGACCCACCCCTTTTTCATCCCGAAATCCGAGGTAAATCCTGCTCCCTTCTGACACCCCGACACACACAAACGTAAATTCCTTGTCAGACGCAGGAGAAATTAAACTACATATCCCGAATTCAACAGTTTACAGAACATAGCATACAGAAGAAAGAAAACCGTTAAATTAAAGACACTCACACGGAAAAAGTAAAACACTCCGGGATCCCTCTCGCGACTTCTATGCCTCAGACGCTGCCTCGACGCCGAAACCCCGCTCTAGCTCCACGACCTGGAGGGCAATTTAAAACAGAAGGTGTGAGTGGACCAGAACCATTTTATAAGCATTTTATAAGCAAACTGGGTTTTAGCCCTCCGTTTTGAAATCACATGCATAACCCAGTTCTTGAAACAGTTATCAATCAATTTCAATAAAACATTTAGAGAAACATTTTAGAAACTAGTATAAGTCACATAACCTCATCATAAGAACAGAAACACTATAAACCAGTTAGAGAAACCATAGCTAAAACATCATAAGACCGTATCATAAACCGTGAATATCAAACCATCATTTTCCGATCAAACCTGCTGGACCTATCCGAGTCTTTAAACTCCCCAGTCTTTAAACTCAAATGAAAACCCCGTGCAAACTCAGACCCGAAACACAGAGGAATCGGGTCCAAGAAGCAAACCACGACATCCACCGCACCTCGACGCAGGGGAAGCTCCAGTCCACACCGTGAGGACCCCAGGAGCGTAACTGGACGACAGCGAAGCCTGCGGCGGCGACACGGTGGCGGTAAGGTCGAAAACCCGAGAACCCGTTTTTACTCCCCTGTTTCGAACCAACGTATTTTAATGCTAGAAAATCAATTGTTTGGTGTTATAAATGTCCTAGGGTGAGAGACGAGCTGTTTGGGACCAGTTTGGACGACTGAGACGGCGTGGATCGCCGGAGACGACGATCGGACTTTGGCCGTGAGTTTCAGTGACGGACTGGTGAGTTTCTTCCCGTTTTCTTTCTATTTTGAGGTTGTAGAACCATAGAACAGACCTAGACGACCCTATAGGGATGAACCCCGTCGAAAATGGTGGCCGGAATCGTAAGGTGGAATCGGGTCAAGCCGTGGGTTGACGGCGACCCGGTTCCAGTCAAACAGGTCTGACCCGGTACTGTAGCATGATGACATCATCATGCTGACGTCACTCCTGACGACATCATGCTGACGTCACTCCTGACGTCATGATGACATCATCCTGTCAGATGTTGTCAGACCACGGACCAATCAGAACATGCCACGTGTCACCTGACAAGTGTCAGTGATGACGTCATGCTGGCGTCAGCATGACGTCACTGCTGACGTCAGCAGTACTGTAGCAGCGTTGACCCACGCGTTGATCAGGCGCGTGGGGGCGCGTGTGAACAGTGATTTTGGTGGGGCCGGTACCATTTTCAAGGTTTCGACGATACGGATCCAATGGAGGTGGTTTCGTGTCGATCGGAGATCGTTAGATTAGTCAAAATGGGGTTTGAAGCACAGGGAGTAGTGCCCGGGATGCAATTCTGAGGCGGATCTGTTCTAGGGTCTTGGTATTGATGTTATAGGGTCCTTAAGTAACCCTCAGGTATAAAAATACAGGTTTTAGAGATCGTTGAGCAGCAAGGACAGAGTGTGAGTGGGCTGTTTGATTTATAAAAGGCTTGCATGCATAAACTGTTTTACTATTTCCACTTATGATTTCGATGAGTCTTATGAACTGTTTATATATGCTATTACAATGTTTTGGGCATGAGACCCGTCTGGATTATATGTGGATTTTGTTTGGGATGTTCGGGGGACATAGGGTAAACTATACTGTTATTGTACTGTACTTTCCTACCTGTGTATATTGTCTCCTCCAGGGAGGGTCGTTGGCCTGGGTGGACCCTGGAGTAGTCACGGGGCCCTGACTGAGTGGAGTTGACCCCCGTTGGGCTGCTTACTCTCAGGAAGGCATGTTTATATACCTCGGGCAGTGACCGAGATACCGGGAGCTGATGTACCTAGAGAGTCTCGGGTGTGAGACCCTGAGTGGCAACGCGTAGCCTTAGAATCGTGACATCATTTGGGTTGGGTTTTACAGTGCACTGATATGTTAGTTTCTCCTTTCGATTATTATTGTGGTCTTATGGTTATGATATTATGTTTTCACTGCATGCAAGATTTGGAAAACGGAGGGGTAAAACCTTATGATTATTTTATTATTAAATTGATTTCTAAACTGTTATTTTTGGCCCACTCACCCTTGTTTTACTGACCCCTCCAGACCCTGACACGGAAATAGAGGAGGAGGATCCGGAGGAGGAGGCAGAGGTTTAGTTTGCTTAGATGTGCACCTGTACACCCACTTGTGGGTAGGTTGAGCACCGAATAAATGTACTCTGACTATTGTGCTCACGTGTTGTATTTTTACTTTCCATTGTCTGACAGTATCGCTTTAAACACTGTGGTAGTACGTTATCTATCTATTTAAGTCTTCGGTTTTTATTTAAGGGTAATTTTGGTATGTTTAGAGTCATTGTCAGACGGGAGCGGGGCACGTCCTCGGGTGGTCCCAGTGGGATTGGGACGGGTCCTGTCAGCTTGGTATAAGAGCATTAGGATTAGTAGTCAGAGTACTAGGTTAGCGGTTTGTACTTTGTACATGGTCGCTTTCGATGTCTTTTAACCTGTTTGCCTCTTAACAGTTGGATATGCCTCCCCAACGTGAACCCCGTGCACGTGTTGACGAGGGCAATGGAGGGAATGGAGACACTGCGAGCATTGAGCAGCCCAGCGCCTGGGTGCTACGCATTTTAGTGGGGGAACCGACCCCGAGGAAGCACACCAGTGGATTGACCGCTGGGAGAGGATTTTCGAGGTCATGCACTGTCCACCGGAGGAGCGTGTCGTACTGGCGACCTTCCTACTGGATGGGAGCGCCTATCGATGGTGGCACAACCTTGTCCTGGCTGGACCGTTCACACCATTCCACGGGAGACCTTCCGAGAGCGGTTTCTCAACCAGTTTTATCCACGGTCGTTTCGCAACGCCCGTGAGGCGGAGTTTCTGCAACTCCGGCAGGGAGATCAGACTGTAGCAGAGTACGAGGAGACCTTCCTGATGTTATCTCGCGTTGCTGAGAACTTCGTGATCACCGAGGAGGATCGATGTCGCAGATTTGAGTGGGGCCTGCTACCTGAGATTCAGGCGATGGTGACTGCAACGCCCTTTGCTTCCATGAGGGATCTGACTGATGCGGCGACCAGGGTTGAGAACAGTATCCTGGCATGTCAGCGAGCTGAGGGGGAGACACGGCGACGTGATCGCCCACACTTGGGATTCTCGGGCCGTCGTGGCTCGAAGGGAGGACATTCTGGTGGATCTTCGTCTTCTGGCAGCCGAGGACGTTCTGGTTAGTTCAGGAGTCCTCAGCGGTCTGGACAGCGTTCTGGAGCTTGGCAGCAGCCGTACTCACCGATGAGCATCTCACCGGGAAGATACTCGGGTCGACCTAGGGAGGTCACTTGCTTCGCTTGTGGTGAGCCGGGGCACTATGCTTCTGAGTGTCCACTGATTCGGGGCAGTACTACGCCAGCACAGAGCTCAGCATCTCAGACTAACAGCAGCCGGACACGCGGTGTTGTGCGTGGCCGTGATCGAAGAGCTAGAGGACGGGGACGACCTGCAGAGTCTATGGCTCGTGTCTATGCTGTTACCCAGCAGCAGGCCAGATCCATTCCGAGAGTGTTGACAGGTACTGTACATATTTATGGCATGGTTGTTCGTGCATTGATGGATTCGGGGGCAACTCATTCTTTTATTTCACCGCGTTGTGCGAATCTGTTGGGCCGTGAGGTGACCGCACTTGAGCACGAGATGGGAGTGGGGACACCGATGGGTGTGACCTACCAAGTGAACCAGGAGATACGAGCTTGTCCTGTGGAGATTAAGGGAGTCGAATTTCCAGCAGATTTGATTCTTATGAATGTGCACGACTTTGATGTGATACTTGGAGTTGATTGGTTGTCGGAGTACAATTCACTCATCGACTGTAGTAACATGCGGTTGACTTTGAGAGGTTCGGGATTACCGGAAGTGATATTTCAGGGGGAGTGTGGAGACGCATCACCCAAGGTAATATCTGCACTCACAGCTACAAAACTTTTACAGAAGGGGTGTCAAGGTTATCTTGCTTATGTGGTAGAGTCTACAGATGAATCTTTGAGTATTGAGGATATTCCGATTGTGCGGGAATTTCCTGATGTCTTTCCAGGGGATTTACCTGGATTACCACCACCCAGGGAGATCGACTTTACGATCGAGTTACTCCCCGGGACTCGACCGATTTCACAAGCACCGTATCGTATGGCACCGGCAGAGCTACGGGAATTGAAAATCCAATTACAGGAACTGGTGGATCTAGGGTTTATCCGACCCAGTACATCACCATGGGGAGCGCCGGTCTTATTTGTGAAAAAAAGGAGGGTAGTTTGCGGTTGTGTGTGGATTATCGGCAGTTGAACAAGGCTACGGTAAGGAATCAGTATCCCTTACCCAGGATCGATGATTTGTTCGATCAGTTACGAGGAGCACGATATTTCTCCAAGAAAGATCTGAGGTCAGGATACCATCAACTAAGAATAGCCGAGGGGGATGTTCAGAAAACAGCTTTTCGAACGAAGTATGGGCATTATGAGTTCTTGGTGATGCCCTTTGGACTGACGAATGCACCAGCTGCATTCATGGACTTGATGAATCGGGTTTTTCGAGCATACTTGGATAAATTTGTGATATTGTTTATCGACGACATCTTGGTGTATTCCAAGAGTGTCAGGGCTCATGAGGAGCACTTACGAATGGTATTGGGTAACCTACGACAGGAGCAGCTATATGCTAAGTTAAGCAAATGTCAATTTTGGCTAAATAGTATTGGATTCTTAGGTCACATTATATCACCCGAGGGGATAAGTGTGGATCCTCAGAAAACGAAGGCTGTGACAAATTGGCCAAGACCGACCACGGTGACGGAAGTGCGAAGTTTTGTTGGGTTAGCAGGCTATTATCGGAGATTCATGGAGGGTTTCTCCCAGATTGCCGCACCATTGACTCGGTTAACCCGGAAAGGGGTGAAGTTTGTGTGGGACGACCAGTGTGAACAGAGTTTTCAGGAATTAAAGTTCCGATTAACCACTGCGCCTGTCCTTGCATTACTAGACAGCAGTGGAGAGTTCGTGGTATATAGTGATGCATCGCTGCAGGGCTTGGGTTGTGTATTGATGCAGAATGGAAAAGTGATTGCTTACGCATCCCGGCAGCTGAAGACGCACGAATTGAACTACCCTACTCATGATTTGGAATTGGCAGCGGTGGTTCATGCCCTAAAGATCTGGAGACATCATTTGTTCGGTGTGACATGCCGAATATTCACCGATCACCAGAGTCTTAAACATCTGTTCACTCAGAAGGAACTCAACATGAGACAGCGGAGATGGTTGGAATTGTTGAAGGATTATGATTGTACCATCGAGTACCATCTTGGCAAGGCAAATGTTGTGGCTGATGCACTTAGTAGGAAGTCGTCGGGATCAGTTGCGCATTTGAGATTGGTATATCTTCCTTTGCTAGTGGAACTTCGAAAGAGCGGAGTTATGTTAGGGATGGACGATCAGGGAGCCTTGTTGGCTAGCTTTCATGTGCGACCCGTGTTGGTCGACAGGATTATCGAGGTTCAACTATAGGACCAGATACTCTGTGACTACAGAAACGAGGTTGAATCCGGACAGAGACAAGATTTCTCTGTCAGGGGCGATGGAGCATTAGTAAAGCTTGGGAGATTGTGTGTACCTGCGGTACCAGAGTTGAGGAGAGAGATTTTAGACGAGGCCCACAGTTCGGCCTATGCTATGCATCCAGGAGGGACGAAGATGTACCGTACCCTCCGGGACTATTATTGGTGGCCAGGGATGAAGAGGGAGATAGCTGAGTTTGTCAGCAAATGTTTGATCTGTCAGCAGGTCAAGGCAGAACTGCAGCGTCCGTATGGGGCTATGCAGCCACTTCCAATTCCACAATGGAAGTGGGATCATATTACAATGGACTTTGTCTTTAAGTTACCGAAGACAAGGAGTGGAGTTGATGGGGTCTGGGTAGTAGTGGACCGGTTGACTAAATCAGCGCATTTTCTGCCTGTACGTGAGACGTACAAGCTCAACCGTTTGGCCCAGCTATTCATTAATGAGATCATCCGACTACACGGTACCCCAGAGTCGATCGTGTCGGATCGGGATCCGCGTTTCACATCCAGGTTTTGGAGGAGTTTACAGACTACTTTGGGTACGAAATTGCACTTCAGTACGACATTCCACCCATAGACCGACGGACAGTCTGAAAGGACAATACAAACTCTCGAGGACATGATGAGAGCCTGTGTGTTGCAATTCCAGGATTCGTGGGCTGATCGATTGTCATTGATGGAGTTTGCCTACAATAATAGCTACCATGCGAGTATAGGGATGGCACCCTATGAGGCACTGTATGGTCGACAGTGCAGAACACCAGTATGTTGGATGGAGATCGGAGAAAGAACCGCAGTGGGGCCGGATCTGATGGATATGACCCAGGAGACAGTTCGGGTTATTCGGGAGAGACTAAAGGCGGCCCAGGATCGTCAGAAGAGCTATGCAGACCGACGGATCCGAGATCTGGAATTTGAGGTTGGTGACTTTGTCTTTTTAAAGTTATCGCCGTGGAAAGGGATTCTCCGATTTGGACGACGTGGGAGATTGAGTCCTCGTTATATCGGGCCATATGAGATTGTCGAGAGGATTGGTCCAGTGGCTTATCGTTTAGCACTACCTTCGGAGCTTTCCCGAGTACATGACGTATTCCATGTATCTATGCTACGGAAGTATCTTCGGGATGACTCTCATGCACTGCCAGAGCAACCACTGGAACTAATGACAGATTTAAGCTTCGAGGAACGGCCAGTGCAGATTCTGGATAGGAAGGAAAAGGTCTTAAGGAACAAGACGATTTCTTTGGTTAAGGTGCTATGGCGGAACCACGAGGTGGAGGAAGCGACATGGGAACCCGAGGAATTGATGAGAGGGCAGTACCCACACTTGTTTGAGTAAGTTTCGAGGACGAAATTTCTGTAAGGTGGGTAGGTTGTAACGACCCGAACCGAGAATAATAATATTTTAATGTAAAAAGACTATTTTGCCCCTGAAGGGGGGGAAACTTTGACTTTTGACCCGAGAAACAATTTGGACTTTGACCCATGACTATGACGTAGGTCAGGACGTCATGAATCCGTAGCCAGGCGGCACGCTGAAATCGGAGTTCGTATGAAGAAGTTATGGTCAAGGAAGCGTTTTAGCAGAATTTACGAACCGAGAACAACGGAATAAAATAATAATTTATTACGGGAATCTGTGCCAACTAATATTTAAATCCAACCAGTGGATTGGTGACAAGTGTCACCCATCCAAGCCCATACTATTCCAATAAAGCATCATTACACTATTCCTTCATTTTATATTCATTTAATTTTCCCTCCATTTGATCCCAGCCCTTGGATTTCTGCCTAAACTAATCCCAGCCCTCCATTTATTCTGATTTTCCTTATTCATGCACGATCACTCCCTGTTTTCTCTCAAACACACACAAACACACTCTGCCTACTCCCTCACCAGTGCATTTCCATCCATTTTCTCTCAAACCAGGCGATCGAACCAGCACCCCTCATCGCACCAGGTGACCACCAGCAGCACCACCATCATCTACTCATCATCACCGTGCATCACCGGCGACCACCGGCCCGTTTTCCCCGTCTGAAAACCCCGTGCAAACTCAGACCCGAAACACAGAGGAATCGGGTCCAAGAAGCAAACCACGACATCCACCGCACCTCGACGCAGGGGAAGCTCCAGTCCACACCATGAGGACCCCAGGAGCGTAACTGGACGACGGCGAAGCCTGCGGCGGCGACACGGCAGCGGTAAGGTCGAAAACCTGAGAACCCGTTTTTGCTCCCCTGTTTCGAACCAACGTATTTTAATGCTAGGAAATCAATTATTTGGTGTTATAAATGTCCTAGGGTGAGAGACGAGCTGTTTGGGACCAGTTTGGACGACTGAGACGGCGTGGATCGCCGGAGACGACGATCGGACTTTGGCCGTGAGTTTCAGTGACGGACTGGTGAGTTTCTTCCCGTTTTCTTTCTATTTTGAGGTTGTAGAACCATAGAACAGACCTAGACGACCCTATAGGGATGAACCCCGTCGAAAATGGTGGCCGGAATCGTACGGTGGAATCGGGTCAAGCCGTGGGTCGACGGCGACCCGGTTCCAGTCAAACGGGTCTGACCCGGTACTGTAGCATGATGACGTCATCATGCTGACGTCATCCTGTCAGATGTTGTCAGACCAGGACCAATCAGAACATGCCACGTGTCACCTGACAAGTGTCAGTGATGACGTCATGCTGGCGTCAGCATGACGTCACTGCTGACGTCAGCAGTACTGTAGCAGCGTTGACCCACGCGTTGACCAGGCGCGTGGGGGCGCGTGTGAACAGTGATTTTGGTGGGGCCAGTACCATTTTCAAGGTTTCGACGATACGGATCCAATGGAGGTGGTTTCATGTCGATCGGAGATCGTTAGATTAGTCAAAATGGGGTTTGAAGCACAGGGAGTAGTGCCCGGGATGCGATTTTGAGGCGGATCTGTTCTAGGGTCTTGGTATTGATGTTATAGGGTCCTTAAGTAACCCTCAGGTATAAAAATACAGTTTTTAGAGATCGTTGAGCAGCAAGGATCGAGTGTGAGTGGGCTGTTTGATTTATAAAAGGCTTGCATGCATAAACTGTTTTACTATTTCCACTTATGATTTCAATGAGTCTTATGAACTGTTTATATATGCTATTACAATGTTTTGGGCATGAGACCCGTCTGGATTATATGTGGATTTTGTTTGGGATGTCCGGGGGACATAGGGTAAACTATACTGTTATTGTACTGTACTTTCCTACCTGTGTATATTGTCTCCTCCAGGGAGGGTCGTTGGCCTGGGTGGACCCTGGAGTAGTCACGGGGCCCTGACTGAGTGGAGTTGACCCTCGTTGGGCTGCTTACTCTCAGGAAGGCATGTTTATATACCTCGGGCAGTGACCGGGATACCGGGAGCTGATGTACCTAGAGAGTCTCGGGTGTGAGACCCTGAGTGGCAACGCGTAGCCTTAGAATCGTGACATCATTTGGGTTGGGTTTTACAGTGCACTGATATGTTAGTTTCTCCTTTCGATTATTATTGTGGTCTTATGGTTATGATATTATGTTTTCACTGCATGCAAGATTTGGAAAACGGAGGGGTAAAACCTTATGATTATTTTATTATTAAATTGATTTCTAAACTGTTATTTTTGGCCCACTCACCCTTGTTTTACTGACCCCTCCAGACCCTGACACGGAAATAGAGGAGGAGGACCCGGAGGAGGAGGCAGAGGTTTAGTTTGCTTAGCTGTGCACCTGTACACCCACTTGTGGGTAGGTTGAGCACCGAATAAATGTACTCTGATTATTGTGCTCACGTGTTGTATTTTTACTTTCCCTTGTCTGACAGTATCGTTTTAAACATTGTGGTAGTACGTTATCTATCTATTTAAGTCTTCGGTTTTTATTTAAGGGTAATTTTGGTATGTTTAGAGTCATTGTCAGACGGGAGCGGGGCACGTCCCCGGGTGGTCCCAGTGGGATTGGGACGGGTCCTGTCACTTGATCATCGAAATCATGTTCCAAAATCCATTTCATCCCCAAAACCATGGCATTAATTCCAGAAATCGACAGTTCTCGCAAAACGTGCCAAATACCGTATTTTCTCGAAAAACATGCAATTATGTAAAACCAACATAGCATATTCAATAATCATGAAATCACATATAAAACCATAAAACAAGTAATTAAAAGCAGTTATGCATGCTCAAGTTAAGAAAAAGGGTCCACTCATAGTACCGAGCCCTCAATCACGTCCCGAACGTCTCGTACGTTCCTCAGCTTCCTCGGGAACTCCTAATCCTGTCAACAACCACCAAAGTACGTCACTAACACGTCTACGAAGGTCCACCTAATGTCCCTCCACAATCCCCGGGTCCTAACCGTAACGAATCGGAACCCGAAGCCTTCATCTTCGCGGAACTACATCGAATCGACGTCCGAACAACCCGAAACCAATTCCATTAGACTCGTCACAACACTTAGACCAAAATCCAAGTTGACCGTTTTTCCAACCGCCGCCGCACGCGCCTCCACGCGCCGCCCAAAGTGGCTGCTCGTGGCCCTCACGCGCCAGCTACAGTACCGTCGTCTTCCTCGCGTCGACCCGGTTCGACACAGTTGCTGCAATTCGAACTGGCGTCAGCGGTTCTCCGCCTTCCGTCCACCAGATCGACTCCTTTCTTCACCCACTGTTTCGTCCAGACCTAGGCTACTCTTTCCCCTTACTCAGACACCTCAACTCACCCTAAAACCTGTCGACTCTCTCCCTAAGTCCACAACTCTACGTTTGAAGCAAAATGGAAAAACAGGGCACACAGGGCACCTTCCGTCGTCTAGCCTCCACCGTGCACTTCCCCGTCGCGGCAGCACAACCAGAAGACACCCAGGACTCAACTGAGTCCCTAGACCTCCCTAGACTCTTCGATTCAACCCCTAAACTCACGACTTTCGATTTGAAAATCGACGGGAAAAACAGAGCATCGAAGGAAAGTTAAGAAATTACCTGCCCTCCTGTCGCTGTCGTGAGCTCAGCCGTGAGGCCGTAGCTCCTCCCGTCCTCCTCCAGCTTCTGGACACCTCCACCGGCCACAATCGATCGACTACGGCAGCACCACCGCCCAAACTCTTCTCTGTTCTCTGTTTTCCCCCTGGTTTTCCCCTGGCTCACAACTCACCCACACACAACCACCACACCATCTAACCTTCTCACTCTCTCCCTCTCAGTCTCTGATCACTCATCCCCTCACCAATTCACACCAACACTCCCGGCCACCGTCCAATTTGCCCTCAATCTCCCCCTCCGTTTTCTATTCTTCGAACACACACACGACACACACACCTTCACGGTTGCCCCAAATAATTGGACCGTGTATGCTAGAAACCTCTAGCCCTCCTACACGTGTCATCATCCCAAAATTCCTTCTCCCAAATGTTTCAATCTCAGCCTTCCATCTGTCCCTCTCTGTTGCACCAGGCCCAAAGCACAAAGACCAAAATGCTCTTCCTTTTAAGTCAAAATTACAACTTTGCCACTACCTTTCTAGACCCGTAACTCTCACATCGTAAGTCTGATGAATACGTGCCGCCTGTCATCGAACTCAGGACAACGAGATCTATCTAACGGTCCTAGGTCAGCGTACCAAAACCCAATCATACGAAAAGTCAACTATTCTCCATAATTTAGCCCAAATTACGGTTATGCCCTCAACCTTCCGAACATCATAACTTCCTCCTCGGATGTCGGAATCGGGCGTGCCACCTGCCTACGGATTCGTAACGTCCTAACCTACGTCCTGGTCATCGGTTAAAACCTAATTGACCGCCCATACTAAAAGTCAACATTTTACCCGAACTAGGGGCAAAATCGTCATTTACCCATTAGTCACCGATTACACTCACTAATCCCATCCTAATTACGGTCTAAACCTTAATTCCCGGGACGGGTCGTTACAGAAAATATAATACAACTGTAATACAGAGCATAGCATTATACAAAACAGACACAAAAGTCCTACTAGGCTAATCTTGTAATGGAAGAACGTCGTAAAGCTCTATGCCTCGATCCCTGCCTCAACGTTCACCCCAGCGCTATCACCACGACCTGGAGGGAAAGTTAAAAAAACCAGAAAGTGTGAGTGGACTAAAAGAAATAAGAGTTTCAAACACAATTTAGAAACAACAAGGATTAAGAAAAACAATAAGATTTTTCCCTCCGTTTTAAAATAAAGTATGCATGCCTAACGAAGTATCAGAAAACCACAACATAAAACAGTATAACAATATGCTAAGATCATATCATAAAAACCAATTCCACATATGTCAAGTCTGATCAAATCTGCTGGGTCTATCCGAGTCTTTAAACTCAAACCAGGCCTCAAATGTAATCCGAGTCTTTAAACTCCCGAGTCTTTAAATCCAATAGGCCTACGGGGGTAATATCGTAAATATCCGAGTCTTTAAACTCCCGAGTCTTTAAACTCAATCTGGGCCCGTCCCCCGTCAATTAGAACTCGGGTCTTTAAACCCAATATCCAGATCCAGAAAATCCATTCCAAACCCGAATCCGAAATCACTGGTCTGATGCCCTTCCGGCATCCAGAACCGTCATTCCGAATCCAAATTCGGAACTCCATTTTTCTGACTTTCAAACCAAATCTCGTTGTTCGAAATCCGATTTTAAAACTAAAACCTTGATTACCAAAATCATATCTCATAATCCACTTATAACCATCAGAAAACAATTATAGATTGAAAACACAAAATCTTAGCATCAGAATCAGAAATCCAGTTTTTTCTCGAAAATACGTGCAAAAACCCGAAAATGTCTCGAAAAACGTGCAACATATCAACCACATATAATCACCATTAAAAAGCATAAAAACATGTTTAAAATCATAAAACATAAATAAAAGCAGCTAGGCATGCTCGTAAGAAAAGAAAGAGTCCACTCACGAGTCAAAAAGTGTCAATTGCGCTCCGTGCGCTCCTCGACCGTCTAAGCCGTCTCTCGTCCTGTCAATAATCACCAAATAAGGTCATAAATACGTCAAATACACTAACCTTAATTTCCCCAAATTTTCGGGAATTTAAACGTAATTTAAATTTAAACCCTAAACCGTCCGGATACTCGAACTAACCCGAAACAACATCCGATTTTCCCGAAACTTGTCCTAATAGATACCTTACAACATTTAGACCAAAACCCATGTTGGAAGGTTCCTCAAAATCCGCCCCACGCGCCCTCATGTGCCACCCAAAGTGGCTGCGCGTGGGCCTCACGCGCTGCTACAGTGTCACTGTCTTCCTCGAGTCAGCTGGTTCGACTGTACTGAACCGGCGTGACCGGTTCTCTGCAATTCCTCCATGATTTTCCACCATTTCAATCCCACAAGCTTTTTCCAGTTCCCATCAATCCATTCCCGTCCTAAAACCTAGAAATCAAGGCCTAAAACCCGTCGTCTTCAACCTCGAAACAAAACTGCCCGTTAGCCCTGTTTTGGTCTCCGGCCACCCAGACCTTCCCCCGTCACGGCGACCAGCCTAGACGACTCCTAGGATTTCCCTGAGCCTCACACCACTCACCAAAGTCCTCGACTCTAACCCAAAGTCCACGACTTTCGATGTAATGACCCGTCCCGAATATCGGGATTGAATATTAATTAATTACGAATTAGAATGACTAATCGGGGATTAGTTGAGTGAAATCGGACGAAACGTGCAAAATGACCGTTTTGCCCCTAGCGTGGGCAAAATGTTGACTTTTAGTTCAGGCGGTCAAATGGACTTTGACCGATGACTGTGACATAGTTCGGGACGTCACGAGTTCATAGACAGGTGGCACGTTCAATTCCGACATTCGTAGAGAAAGTTATGATGTTCGGAAGTTGAGGGGTATTTTGGTAATTTGGCATAGTAGGGGCCAAATGTTGACTTTTTGGTCGGGAAGTCCAACGGACGAGGGCCAAGGACCGTTACATAGGTCTCGTCGATGCGAATCCAACGACAGGCGGCATGCCGAAATCGGAGATTCGACGACGAAGTTATGGTCACGGAATCGAGCCCGATTAACCGAACGAACCGGGATTAAAATAATAATATAATAATGAAAAGTAACCGGTGACTGAACACACTTGGATGAGTGACAAGTGTCACTCATCCCTTAAAATCAGGCACAAAACATGGATCCATGATTTTGGGGGAGACCTAATTATTGTGTTTTATTATATTAAATTAATTAATTAATCCTAATTTCCATTAATCTCCCATATTTTTCTTCAACCGTGTACAACCCACAAATCAGTTTTCTCCCAACCTCCAATTCTCTTCCATTTCTGAACCAAAGTGTGAGCATTTGAGAGTGAATTGAACTGGGAAAAACGAGGGATTAACTGGGAGCTGAGGACTCGGATTTCGGGTTTTAGAAAATTTGGAGGGAAAATAAAATTGGACGAATTGAGCTGGGATGATCGAATTGGAGCTTGGAAATAGCTTCCTAAGGTTGAGACGAGTTGTTTCAAATCAAAAACGAGAGGAATTCATGCGCAATTGGCTCTGAACGGGTTTGGTAACAGTGAGAGATATCGAGCTTGAGTCGTGATCAATGTGCGATCAAACGATGAAATTGAGGTGGGGAAACAATTCCTCATGGTCCATTGATGCTTCTGGGTTCATCAATTGGGAGGAATCAGTGGCCAAGGTGGAAACTCCATGGTTGCACAGTGCACGGATGTTCGAGTTTGAGTCGTGAAGATTGAGCAATGGATTGATGCAATTGAGTTGGGGGAAGGGTTTACCTGAGATCAATGAAGCTTCTTGATGAATCAATTTAGGAAAATCATGTGGAATTGAGGTAGTTCGAATGATGAACAGTGGCCGGAGGTCCTTCGATTGTTCATCCTTGATCGTGAGGATTGAGGTAATGTTTCAAGTAATTGATGTTACAGAACCCTAATTGAACTTAGAATGAAACTCACTGAATGTTCAATTGATGAAAACAGTGTGGAATTGACAGAAAACCAAACGGGTCTGATCGCGGGTTAAACGACCCGTTTACCAGACAAACGGGCATGAACGACGACACTGTAGCTGGCGCGTGGGTTTCACGCACAGCCACTCACGGCGGCGCGTGAGGGCGCGTCCGGCCTAGTCTCAAGGTGAGGTCAACATGACTTTTGATCCTCTCAGTGTAACGAACATTTTGACGTTGATTTCGGTGAAATCGGATATTGTTTCGATAATGTTTCGCGTATCCGAAGTTTTGTTTTACGAGTTAAATACGTATTTAAATTCCGGAAAAATTGGGAAAATTATATGATGTATTTTGAGATGTTAGTAACCCTCTATAATGATTTTGGGCAGGAGTTGTGATTTCCAGATTTTACGGAAAAACGTGCAGCTCGGAAACGAACCGTTTTGAACGGTGTGTGTGAGTGGACTTTGTTTTCTAACCGTGATGCATGCATATATGATTTCTAATGCCTTATTATATGATTTTATATGCTTGGGCATGATTTTTGTTTCAATCCGGTAATTTCTCGGTTTTATGATTATTATATTATTATTTTTGGGCGATTTTCGAGAAATTACGAAATTTGGTAAAAATGATGTTTGGACTTGGTTTGTGAGTCCGAGATTAAAATTGGTTGGAAATAATGTTTGGACTCGGATTATTGAGTCATGGATTGAAAAATGATGTGGTGACTCGGGAATGAGTCGAGGGTCAATTTCGTGGATTTACGTGAAAATGGCAACGGAGGTTGCAACGCATGGATTTGCGTGATAATGTTATTTTGGACATGAGAACCCAAGTGAATAGTGATTTTAACTCGGAATTGGAGTCATTTGTGAAATTGTGAAATTAATGATTTATTGGGATTTTATGATTATTTTAATCAGTCTTTCGGGCACGTTTTACGAGGAATGTGCAGATGATGTTTTGGGCTAGGCCCGGAGTTTAAATGATTTCTAAAATGATGTTTTAACTTAGTTGGTAAGTCAATGATGATTTTTGGATTATTTTATTGTTCTAAAAGGTGATTTTAAAGAAATACGTGTAAATGGTATTTTGGGCTTGAGACCCAGTTGAGAATGACCTTGACTTGGTATGAAGTCAAGATTTGATTGAAATGTTTTGGGATGTAATTCCCGGGATAGTTTTCATTGTGATTGTGATATTCCCAGACGGTCGGTGCTTGGGGGGATTACCTAGACGACCGGAGCTTGGGGGATGTGATTGTAGGATCGGGAGTTGATCCTATGGTAGTCAGCTTCTCGGATGAGACTGAGCCTGGATGTACCTGACAGGACCCATCCCAATCCCCCCGGGATTACCGTGGAATGTGCCCTGCTCCCGTCCAACAAGGGGTGTCAGACAAGGGATAACCAAGAGCTACTGCCCAAACGGGCCATCCAGAGTGCGCAAGGATCGATGGAGGAGGTGTGCAATGTCCCAGTCTCTGCTGCAATCGCATCCGTAATCAACCTGAAGGGCATTAAAACCAAAAGCTGTGAGTGGACAAAAACCAATAAGTTTACCAAATACATTTATAAGACATTATGCCCTCCAATAAAAACGTATGCATGCCACCAAAAACCAGTAACCAAAACGTTTGCTCAACCGAGCCATTAGGGCCTTAGCCCGAAAACCGTTAACCAAAAACCAAGTGTGGGAACTCAGCCCAAAACCGTGGAATACCACCACCATACATATTAAAACCATGTGGGTCACCACCCACGACCATAGATGAACATCAATTCAAAAATCCAAAACCATTTAGGGTCCCTGACCCGACATACCATTTCATAACCAATAATCCATTTTTACCACATAACACATATCCAACCAATAAGCCATTTTATTCATTAATCCATATTTTACCATTACCATCACCAGCATCCCAGATGCTTAGCGTCCCAGACGCTAGACGTCCCTGACGTCATATCTCACGGTTTCATAAGCTACGCGTGCTGCCCGGGGTCTCTCCGGGTCCATATATCTGACATCCCTGATGTCTGACGTCCCTGACGTCAATCATAGCAATCCTGCTCCTGAGTCATCATACGGTCCGGCTGCTCCGTATAATGACCCCTCGCAGGCAATGCACCGTGACTTCCCCAGTGTCCCAGACATCTGGAGGAGACCATCATATATCCTTGTATCCAGATGGTATATGGAAAAACAGTTTTATTAAATCCTTTTATCACATTATTACCATTGGGCCCTGCCCGAAATTTCCATAAAACCACATAATTCCATTTAGGGTCCTTGACCCAAAATCACAATTATTAAATATAGGGTCCCTGACCCGAAATCACCATTATAATCCAATTGGGCCTCATGCCCGATTTTATGAACCACTGGGCCCACGGCCCGATTTGTAAACCAACTGGGCCCGCAGCCCGACTTATAAACCCACTGGGCCCACGGCCCAAATTCGTAAATCAACTGGGCCCCTGGCCCGATAACATAACTCAAATGGGTCTCAGCCCGATTTCATACCAACTGGGCCCCTGGCCCGATTTCATTAACCAACTGGGCCCCCGGCCCGATTCTCAAATGGACTCCAACTCCGAAATTTCCAAAACAAGTGGGCCTCAAGCCCGAGTTCATATTTCCAATTTCAAAACCATTTCATCACATTATATCCAATTCATAAATATGGAAAATCCATGTAAAACCGGAAACCTCGATTTACGTGCAAGCACGTAAATCGCCTCGAAATACGTGAAACCGTACAATTTACCAACAACCAAATCAACATCACACAATCACAACCATAATCCATATAAAACATTTAAGCATGCATAGAATTTATAAAACCAACGTCCACTCACAGACCGTTTTAACCGTGTGCCTCGATACGCGTGCCACCGGCCCTCCCGGGCCACACCACTATCACCGGGACTCCCAATCCTGTCCAAATCACATTAGAGGGTCACTAACCTCATTATTAATATCCTATCAAAGTCCCGTAATTTTCCAGAATTTTTACTTATTTTTAAACTTAATTTAAAACCTTCGGACATCCCGAACAATATTGAGACGGTGTCCGATCGACACGAAACCAATTCCAAAATGTCCGTTACATTAAATGGGACAGAAGTCATGTTGACCTCACCTCGAGATTCGTGTCCACGCGCCGCCACGCGCCGCCGTGAGTGGCTGCGCGTGAAACTCACGCGCCTGCTACAGTGTCACCAGCCCAACCCGTTTGTCTGGTAAACGGGTCCAATTCACCCGCGACACAACCCGGTTCTAATCCTGCCAATTCGATCCTAATTCCTTCAATTGATCAATCCATTAGCTTCGTTTTAAGTCCAATTATAAGTCTGTAAACTCAATTACACAAATCCTTACCCAGATTCCCACGATTCGATGATGATCCACGAAGAACACCCGGTCACTGTTCAATCATGGGATTCCCTCAATTGATGCAGGTTTCATCCAATTGATGATTCCAGAAGCATCAATGGACCATGAGGAACAATTCCCCCACATCAATTGCATCAAACCGGTGCTCAAACGTCACGACTCAAACTCGAGCACCGTCACTGTTCATCAATGGAGTTCTGCCATTCTCCAACGTTTTCCTTCAATTGATGATCCCAGAAGCATCGTGGGATCATGGGAAGCAGTTTCCCCACCTCAATTTCATCCAACAAAGCCTCCAATTCCACGACTCAACTTCGAAATTCCTCCTCTGTCACCAAGTGTGATCAGAGCCAATTGGTGGCCAAATCCCTTCGTTCCTTCGACAATTCTGATCGTGGAACTCCCAGAAGGCTGAATGTAACCTCCAATTCGATCCTCACGGCCTTAGGATTTGATTTCGAATTTTCCCTCCCATAAACTAATTTTCGAATTTTCTGTCTCACCACCCACACTCAGTCCCAGTGTTTCCCGAAATGAATCCAGCCTCCCTAGCCTCTCAATGCCCTCCATTCTGCCGTGAGAAGGCAGCCAAATCCTCCAGCCCTTACACTCTCTCTGTTTTGAAATTGTCCACGGGTAAGAAAAACAAAGAAGAAGAAAATGGGGGAAAAAGATGGAGAAGGAATGATGGTGTAGGAATGATTGTGTTTGGAGGGAAACAAGGATCAGAATTCAGGGGATGGGTGACACTTGTCACTCATCCGGATGTGCACAGTCAACGGTCACTATTCACTATTATATTATTATTTTAATCCCGGCCTCGGTTCGTTAGTTCGTTTCCTTGACCATAACGTCGTCGTCGGATCTCCGATTTCGGCATGCCGCCTGTCGTTGGATTCGTATCGACGATACCTACGTAACGGTCCTTGGCCCTCGCCCATCGGACCTCCCGATCAAAAAGTCAACAGTTGGCCCCTAATAAGCCAAATTACCAAAATACCCCTCAACTTCCGAACACCATAACTTTCTCTACGAATGTCGGAATCGAACGTGCCGCCTGTCTATGAACTCGTGACGTCCCGAACTACGTCACGGTCATCGGTCAAAGTCCATTTGACTGCCCGAACAAAAAGTCAACATTTTGCCCACGACTAGGGGCAAAACGGTCATTTTGCACATTTTGTCCGATTCCGCCCTACTAACCACCGTTCAACCTCACTAATCAAGATTAATCACTAAACTAATCCCGGAATTCGGGACGGGTCGTTACAGTACCACTCGGAGGTGTCTGAACCTGGGGATGTGTTCGCCCAGAGGTGACTGAGCCCGAGGGGGTTGAACCCAGAGGTGTTTATTCCCGAGAGAGTGACTGGATATTGGCCTACGCGTAGTGCAGCACTTGTGAGTAGTGCAGTTTGATTGATTTTGCACTTGTGAGTAGTGCAGATGTGATTTGTGATATATTTCTTGTGCACTGGTGATTAGTGCTGATTGGTATTGATTGTGATGATGTACTGGTATTGAGTACGGGTTTTGGGTCCTTGTGGCCAGTGATTATGTTTTCACATGGTTTGGCCTGAGAGCCGGGATTTGATGTTTTATAACATGAACTAATTTGGTGAAGATGAGTTTTATGAACCATGGGAAAATATGTTTTGATTTTATCGGTCACTCATGTTTTACGATATGCATGCAAGTTTGTGAAAACTGGAGGGTAAGAATGTATTTTGATAAATGTTTATATAAGAGGTCATTTTTGTCCACTCACACCTTTTCTGTTTTGTTAACCCTTCAGTTCGTGGCGCGTTGATCGAGGCTATTCCAGAGGCGAAGGTATGTGCGGGCACAGGCACGAAAATTCCCTTGTCTGGCAGGTACTGAAGGGTAGTTTCGGACTTTCAGTTGACTTGTCAGACAAGAGCAGGACCGGGTACGGTTTTTGACGTCCAGTTGAGACGGGTCCTGTCAAGTTGGTATCAGAGCACTAGGTTGCTGATGCTGTTGCCATGCCATACCTCCGGAACGTGAGCCTCGTGCGCGACCTGGTAGTGAGATGGGTATATTAGGGTATTTGAGACCTTGTGATTAATCTCGGAATGTAATTGACCTTGGTTTGTGGGTCAGATATTAATTTGTGTAGCTACGGCTTACTAATTGTCGAATCGGTATTCTTGTGGGTCTTAGGATTTGTTGGATCCAGAGGCTGGGAAGGTAGCACAATTGGGTAGGTTAGACCCAGGATGAGATTATTCTCAGTAATTCCTTGTACGAAATGTGAGTTCCCAACGTCTAGAGTGTGTTGGGGTATTCCTAGGTTTGGAATGTGGTATTGATGTGGTTCACCAGTGGTAATTTGCTGGGTGACCGGGTATGCCAGGGGTGGCATGGATGAATGAGTCAAGAATTCGGTTAGGACTCGAGATGAGTCATAGTAATATCTTAAGTCTCAGGAGCTGTCGGGTTTTGAGGAACCCTAGGTAGTAATCGCGAAACCCTAAGGTGGGATGTTTGGTTCGGAAATGTGTGCTGGCGAGTGGTTTGACTCTTAATGACTTTTCGAAGTCGAGACCAAGTGACGATTGTGTCAGGTCTAATCATGTCAGCTTTAGTAATGGAGCTGCAATCCACAGTCAGGGTTGGTACGTGTCGATGGAATCCCAGAGTGGGGATACAGAGTACTGTACGGGTACATGATTCCATTGGATGTGGAGTCTCGATAGTGATGTCTGGTGGTTGGGTATGCACAAGTCTGTGGCAGGCACTACTACCGAGAGTGGTTGTTGAGAATCGGGGGGGACGTCAGGGGACGTTTCTTTTTCTCACATGAGTTGTCAGGGTGACTGTACCCAGAGTTATTAGGTGCGAAGGAGGCAGAGTTTCACCTATTCGAGCAGAGGTACGGGGTCGTCGCTTGTTATGAGCGGAGATCCAGGGTTGTCAGTTTTGCACACGGTGTGCTCATACTGATACTGTTGTCTGTGTACTGGTGTTGGTGCCGGTGTGGTGCTGACGATGAGTCACGAGTCGGGTTGTGACATCGTCGAGTTGGGTATATGTCAGTAACCAGTCCAAAGGGGACACGTGGTTGGTGTCCGAGTCCGATGGTTCCAACATGGTTGGACCTACGGAATCATGAGAGGTTGTGTTTGAAGAGGATTGCGGGTTTTCCGCATTGGGTTTAGGTATTCTGAAATCATCAGGGGTGACTTCTTATTTTCTGCTTAGTGGCAGACGATGTTGGGTTACATTGCATGGGGAGTGCAGTGAGTTTTGTTTGCATCCACGTAGGATGAATATTGGTGTCATTGTTTTGGATCATCCTTAGTTTTCCCTAGGTGGGATGGCAAGGATAGATACGAGGTAATCAGTAAGGGTGTAAGACCCTGTGGTTCCTAGTTGTTGACTGTGTGGATCCTAGGTGGATCGGGTTTGTGATGTCGTGGACTTTGGGCATTGTGACGATCTAGGATCGTGATGTTCACGGTCGGCTGACGTCGTAATGGATCTGGGTCGTGATTTCGATGATCCAGATTGGGTGAGAGTTTATCACTCTTACGTCGGTATGTGAGTCATAAATGACGGGACTGAACTTCTTTTCGAAGTGGAGCCCCTTATGGTATGTTACTCGAGCGAGTAGGTTTTCGACGGGGTCGAATTTGGTCAGCCTTAGAGTTGTGACGGATGGGATTGGCTTCCTTATGAAGTCCATCAGATGTAATGTGTTACTCGCTTGAACTGGTAACCGATAGGTTCGGTTTTGGTGTGTCCGAGTGGACGTGAACGAGATTTCGGGTTTTGGAATCGAATTTCTGGGTGACGATTCAGGATTCGATTCAGGACTTGAAAGTGGAATACTGGATTTGGGTGCGGAATGATTATTCCAAATGCTAGCTTACGGAATAATGATTTCGGATTCGGATTTGGATATGAATAAAAAAATGTGATGTATGGATTTGGATTCGGGATTTCTTACGAAATTGCGGATTCGGATTTGGTATTGAAACTAGCTGATTGGTGGAGTTTCGATTTGTCTCTTGCTGGTTTGGGCAAATGGACTCCATTATTGGAACGTGTTTGGCTATGACCTAGGTGGTTGTAGTATGGTCTAGGGATAGATGTATGTACCTTGTACTTGGTTTGGGGTACGATATTTTGCAGACTTGTGGTGGCCGGGGTTGATATGAATCCCGGGAGAACTAGGCTTTCTTCCCTGTGGACACGTTGATGTGTCATTTTGAGTGTTGTCTTTTGGCGAGGGGTTTTTTTTTGAGTAGCATAGGACAAGGATTGTCGATGTTAGCTAAACCCTCAGGCTTTTTATTTTTTCCTTACCTGGTTTGGGATCGACCATATTGGTCTATGGGTCGAGTACTGGGGTCCAGCTGTAGGATCTTGCTTGGTGTACGATGTACTGTATTGTATGGATGAGGGTACTTGATACCTAGTGACGGTACATAGGATGTACCAGTGTTGTGTCGATAAACGTGTTGGTGTTTGGCTTAGTTCCAATACCATTGGTTTTGGTTGTGAACGTGAACTGGACATTGAACACGATGCACTAGGCAGAGTGATTCTGATGATTACAGTGATTGTTTGAGCAGGTGCTCTTAGCCAAGGTTGGCTAGTATAACTCTAGTGTTGAGTTGTGTGATTACTGCTAGGCTTGTGTTCAACGTGTTCCAGATGCACCGTCTGGTTGAGTGGGGTGACAGTATGCGTATACTCAGGATGAGTGAGTTGGTGGTTGGTGTGACCGCAAGTTGCTTTGCGGCGAGATGTTACCTTGTCGTGACCTTACCAGCATCTGGGATCGCTGAGGGGGTGACAGTTGTGGTAACTGCTGTAGGTATTTGTCGCAGGATTGAGTTTGCCCTGCGAGGGGAGATCATGTTGATGATCTTTTGCTACATTGACGGACGTTGCAGTATGGTGTGTTGTCACTGATTTGTTACTGGTTGGCGCTTTGCTAGAGTGGTAAAGCTTAATTGTGACAGTTTGGCTTGCAGTGTCAGCATGGACTGACTAGTGAGTTTTGGTGACTCTCTATGAGAGCGAAGGTCAGGGCACATTAGTGAGTATGTGGGGCTGTCAAGCTGAAGGAGTCAGCTTAACGGTGACATTGCCAAATTCTGGTAATCAATTTCATTCGAGGTAGTCGAGTGTAGTCAGTACGACGTGCATCTGTGATGTGACGTCTGAGTGCAGACGAGTTCTGTGTTGGCTAGTGGGTGTACAGGTGTATACGTGTTGGGTGGCCATTTGTTCTCCACGAGGTAGTTGTGGAATACGAGTAGTTGGAATTTCGGGGACGAAATTCTTTAAGGAGGGAAGATTGTAATGACTCGTCCCGAATATCGGGATTGAATATTAATTAATTACGAATTAGAATGACTAATCGGGGATTAGTTAAGTGAAATCGGACGAAACGTGCAAAATGACCGTTTTGCCCCTAGCGTGGGCAAAATGTTGACTTTTAGTTCGGGCGGTCAAATGGACTTTGACCGATGACTGTGACGTAGTTCGGGACGTCACGAGTTCATAGACAGGTGGCACGTTCAATTCCGACATTCGTAGAGAAAGTTATGATGTTCGGAAGTTGAGGGGTATTTTGGTAATTTGGCATAGTAGGGGCCAAATGTTGACTTTTTGGCCGGGAAGTCCAACGGACGAGGGCCAAGGACCGTTACGTAGGTCTCGTCGATGCGAATCCAACGACAGGCGGCATGCCGAAATCGGAGATTCGACGACGAAGTTATGGTCACGGAATCGAGCCCGATTAACCAAACGAACTGGGATTAAAATAATAATATAATAATGAACAGTACCCGGTGACTGAACACACTTGGATGAGTGACAAGTGTCACTCATCCCTTAAAATCAGGCACAAAACATGGATCCATGATTTTGGGGGAGACCTAATTATTATGTTTTATTATATTAAATTAATTAATTAATCCTAATTTCCATTAATCTCCCATATTTTTCTTCAACCGTGTACAACCCACAAATCAGTTTTCTCCCAACCTCCAATTCTCTTCCATTTCTGAACCAAAGTGTGAGCATTTGAGAGTGAATTGAACTGGGAAAAACGAGGGATTAACTGGGAGCTGAGGACTGGGATTTCGGGTTTTAGAAAATTTGGAGGGAAAATAAAATTGGACGAATTGAGCTGGGATGATCGACTTGGAGCTTGGAAATAGCTTCCTGAGGTTGAGACGAGTTGTTTCAAATCAAAAACGAGAGGAATTCATGCCCAATTGGCTCTGAACGGGTTTGGTAATAGTGAGAGATATCGAGCTTGAGTCGTGATCAATGTGTGATCAAACGACGAAATTGAGGTGGGGAAACAATTCCTCATGGTCCATTGATGCTTCTGGGTTCATCAATTGGGAGGAATCAGTGGCCAAGGTGGAAACTCCATGGTTGCACAGTGCACGGATGTTCGAGTTTGAGTCGTGAAGATTGAGCAATGGATTGATGCAATTGAGTTGGGGGAAAGGTTTACCTGAGATCAATGAAGCTTCTTGATGAATCAATTTAGGAAAATCATGTGGAATTGAGGTAGTTCGAATGATGAACAGTGGCCGGAGGTCCTTCGATTGTTCATCCTTGATCGTGAGGATTGAGGTAATGTTTCAAGTAATTGATGTTACAGAACCCTAATTGAACTTAGAATGAAACTCATTGAATGTTCAATTGATGAAAACAGTGTGGAATTGACAGAAAACCAAACGGGTCTGATCGCGGGTTAAACGACCTGTTTACCAGACAAACGGGCATGAACGACGACACTGTAGCTGGCGCGTGGGTTTCACACGCAGCCACTCACGGCGGCGCGTAAGGGCGCGTCCGGCCTAGTCTCAAGGTGAGGTCAACATGACTTTTGATCCTCTCAGTGTAACGAACATTTTGACGTTGATTTCGGTGAAATCGGATATTGTTTCGATAATGTTCCGCGTATCCGAAGTTTTGTTTTACGAGTTAAATACGTATTTAAATTCCGGAAAAATTGGGGAAAATTATATGATGTATTTTGAGATGTTAGTAACCCTCTATAATGATTTTGGGCAGGAGTTGTGATTTCCAGATTTTACGGAAAAACGTGCAGCTCGGAAACGAACCGTTTTGAACGGTGTGTGTGAGTGGACTTTGTTTTCTAACCGTGATGCATGCATATATGATTTCTAATGCCTTATTATATGATTTTATATGCTTGGGCATGATTTGTGTTTCAATCCGGTAATTTCTCGGTTTTATGATTATTATATTATTATTTTTGGGCGATTTTCGAGAAATTACGAAATTTGGTAAAAATGATGTTTGGACTTGGTTTGTGAGTCCGAGATTAAAATTGGTTGGAAATAATGTTTGGACTCGGATTATTGAGTCATGGATTGAAAAATGATGTGGTGACTCGGGAATGAGTCGAGGGTCAATTTCGTGGATTTACGTGAAAATGGCAACGGAGGTTGCAACGCATGGATTTGCGTGATAATGTTATTTTGGGGATGAGAACCCAAGTGAATAGTGATTTTGACTCGGAATTGGAGTCATTTGTGAAATTGTGAAATTAATGATTTATTGAGATTTTATGATTATTTTAATCAGTCTTTCGGGCACGTTTTACGAGGAATGTGCAGATGATGTTTTGGGCTAGGCCCGGAGTTTAAATGATTTCTAAAATGATGTTTTAACTTAGTTGGTAAGTCAATGATGATTTTTGGATTATTTTATTGTTCTAAAAGGTGATTTTAAAGAAATACGTGTAAATGGTATTTTGGGCTTGAGACCCAGTTGAGAATGACCTTGACTTGGTATGAAGTCAAGATTTGATTGAAATGTTTTGGGATGTAATTCCCGGGATAGTTTTCATTGTGATTGTGATATTCCCAGACGGTCGGTGCTTGGGGGGATTACCCAGACGACCGGAGCTTGGGGGATGTGATTGTAGGATAGGGAGTTGATCCTATGGTAGTCAGCTTCTCGGATGAGACTGAGCCTGGATGTACCACTCAGAGGTGTCTGAACCTGGGGATGTGTTCGCCCAGAGGTGACTGAGCCCGAGGGGGTTGAATCCAGAGGTGTTTATTCCCGAGAGAATGACTGGATATTGGCCTACGCGTAGTGCAGCATTTGTGAGTAGTGCAGTTTGATTGATTTTGCACTTGTGAGTAGTGCAGATGTGATTTGTGATATATTTCTTGTGCACTGGTGATTAGTGCTGATTGGTATTGATTGTGATGATGTACTGGTATTGAGTACGGGTTTTTGGTCCTTGTGGCCAGTGATTATGTTTTCACATGGTTTGGCCTGAGAGCCGGGATTTGATGTTTTATAACATGAACTAATTTGGTGAACATGAGTTTTATGAACCATGGGAAAATATGTTTTGATTTTATCGGTCACTCATGTTTTACGATATGCATGCAAGTTTGTGAAAACTGGAGGGTAAGAATGTATTTTGATAAATGTTTATATAAGAGGTCATTTTTGTCCACTCACACCTTTTCTGTTTTGTTAACCCTTCAGGTCGTGGCGCGTTGATCGAGGCTATTCCAGAGGCGGAGGTATGTGCGGGCACAGGCACGAAAATTCCCTTGTCTAGCAGGTACTGAAGGGTAGTTTCGGACTTTCAGTTGACTTGTCAGACGGGAGCAGGACCGGGTACGGTTTTTGACGTCCAGTTGGGACGGGTCCTGTCATTCGAAATGAAGAAAACGGCAAAAACAGGGGATTTGGGTCTTACCTTCGATTCGTCCTCCGCTGTCTGCACCGCCGTGTACCACGGTGTCCACTGAGTCCCCTGCAGCTGTCTTAGCCTCCTCTCAGCCTGGATTGGGCCAAAACACGGCACAACCACCACCTCTTTCCCACAGCTCTCTTTGTTTTCTCTGAAATTCAAACCTCACCACCGCCGTGTTTCTAGCACGATTTCACTCCCCCAACCACTCACCAGTTCTCCTTCTTCTCTCTGCCACTCTCACAACTCACCAAAGCTCTCACACACAACCTGAATCGATCAAACTCTTCACCGCCTCACTCTCTGTTTTCTGTTTCTCAAACGAATTTGCACGGTTTGAAATGAGACAAGTTATACCCGTGTGTACACTAAACAATCCTAGAACCATCTAGGCACTACCACGTGTCCAATTCCTATGGACCAAAACCTAAATATCCAATCCCACTCAACCAAGTTTCCTTATCTGATTGGTCCTAAAGGGAAAAGACCAAAATGCCCCTAAGTTTAGAAATTACCATTTTGCCCTTCAACTTTCCAAACTCATAACTATTCCGTCTGACGTCCGATGACAGCGTACCGCCTGTCGTTGTACTCAGGACGTCGAGACCTATCTAACGGTCCTCGGTCTACGTGAAAATCAGAAGTCCCCGAAAAAGTCAACATTTTCCTCTATATTACGATAACGCCCTCAATCTCCGAACGTCATAACTTTTTCTCCGCTTGTCCAAATCGGACATGCCACCTGTCTACGGACTCGTGGCGTCCTAAATTACGTCACGGTCAATGGTCAACACTCATCCAACCTGTAAATCAAAAAGTCAACTTTTGACACACTATTCACAAGGGCAAAATCGTCCTTTTATACAATTCTTTTACAAAATTACATTTGTACCCTTCCTGAAGATACGGGTTGTTACACTGCCGCTAGGGTTGAGGCTACCTTACCAGTGCAACAATAGTTTTCGGGTTTCGGCCGGCACCGAGAGCGACCATATCAGGGAGCCCGAATCAAAGATGGCCAAAAAGGGGTGGTTCTAGTTCTGGATCTTCAGGTGGCACTCGACCGAGTAATGGGAGTGGAGGAGGTACACAGAGATTTGGTGTTCGACCTCAGGCAACTTCTCAATCCAGTGGAACATCTGTGGGGTCTACTGCGAGACAGAGTGAGAGATCTAGTCGGCCGAGTTCAGTGACTTGCTTTTCTTGTGGAGAGCCTGGATGAAGCCCATAGTTCAGCGTACGCCATACACCTAGGAGGAACCAAGATGTACCGTACACTGCGAGAACACTATTGGTGGCCGGGTATGAAAAGAGAAATTGCTGAGTATGTGAGCAAGTGTTTGATATGTCAACAGGTAAAAGCTGAAAGACAAAGACCCTATGGAGCACTGCAACCGCTTCCTATCCCAGAGTGGAAGTGGGACCACATAACCATGGATTTTGTGTTTAAACTTCCGAGGACGCCCAGAGGCCATGACAGAGTTTGGGTAATTGTAGATAGACTCACCGAGTCAGCGCATTTCTTACCTGTAAAGGAAGATTTTCAGATGACCCAGTATGCTAACTTATTCATATCATCTGGTTACATGGTACACCTGCCTCTATTGTTTCGGACCTAGATCCACGATTCACCTCTAGATTTTGGAAGAGTTTACAGGAAGCTTTTGGGACAAGATTGCATTTCAGTACGGCGTTCCACCCTCAAACAGACGGACAGTCGGAACAGACCATCCAGACCTTGGAAGATATGATGAGGGCATGTGTTCTGAAATTCCAGGGTACTTGGGAGTCACATTTGCCATTGATGGAATTCGCATATAATAACAGTTACTAAGCAAGTATTGGAATGGCACCTTATGAAGCCCTATATGGACGCCTGTGCAGAACCCCTTTGTGTTGGACAGAAGTGGGCGAAAGAAAATTTTCTAAGTCCGAATTGATTGACCTGACGACGGAGAAAGTGAAGCTCATCTGGGATAGACTCAAGGCAGCCCAGGACAGGCAAAAGAGCTACATGGATCGACGAATCAGGGATCTTGAATTTGCAGTGGGGAGTGGGTTTTCCTGAAGTTATCCCCTTGGAAAGGTATAGTACGATTTGGCCGACGCAGGAAATTAAGCCCCCGTTTCATCGGACCCTATGAGATTATCGAACGGATCGGCCGAGTTGCTTACATACTAGCATTACCTTCAGAGCTTTCCAGAGTTCATAATGTCTTCCATGTGTCAATGCTGCGGAAATATGTGTATGACGAGTCCCATGTATTAGAAGAGCAACCCATTGAGCTCAGGGAAGACCTAAGCTTTGAGGAACAACCTGTGCAGATCTTGGATCGAAAGGATAAGGTACTCAGCCGAAAGACAATTTCCCTAGTGAAAGTGCTTTGGAGAAATCAAAATGTAGAAGAAGCTACTTGGGAACCCGAAGCTCAGATGCGAGAACAGTATCTGTACTTGTTTCCGTGAAATTTCGGGGACGAAATTTCCTAAGAGGGGAAGGTTGTAATGCCCCGAAAATCCAAAAATTGTAAAATATTAAAATAATGTGAAAAATGACGTTTTTACCCTTGGAGGGATTGGCTAAAAGTTGACTTTTTGTTTGGAATACTTTTTGTACATTTTTCGAGGACCATTATGTAGGTCCCGAGACGCTGAATCCGTAGACAGGTGACACGTCGAAATGGAGCTCGGATGAAAAAGTTATAAGTCTGGGAAGTTCAGGGGCAAAATGGTCATTTGTGAATAAAGGGTAAAATGGTAATTGTAAGTGAATAAAGTGATTAAACGGTGCAAGTGCTGACTATTCAATTAATGTGCTGAGTTAATTCACTTTACCCCAGCTAAGGACACCTGCCCATGTTAAGAAACCTATTAGTGGCACTTGGGTGCCTTTGTGTACCATTAATTTCATTAATTAATCTATTGCAGCATACTTAGCACTGTGCTCGACTAAGAACAGAACAGAGAACACAAAGGACATATCCTCCCTTCATCTTGATCGATTTTCAGTAGAACAAAGACACAAGGGCAATTGAGTGAGCAATTAGTGACAATTTGGAGAGAAAAACCGAAAGGAAAACAAAGAAAACCCAGATAGAACCATACTGAAAATACCCGAAAAACCATTGAAGAACACAAATTCGATTTTGGGTTTTTAAACCGTTTCGAGTGAAATAGATTAGCCATTTAGCTTTCTGGGAGCTAAACGACTCGAACCAGGTCAATTGATGGTGAATTGACGAAGAACAGACCCTGCGACTTCTTTGAAAATTTGAGCTTGAGTTCGATTATTGAGAGGCCGAAATATTCTCGGGACATCGGACGAGAACGAACAGCTCGAATCTGAGCAATCTGGACGGTGTGTGAGTGGGCTTTTGTTTTCTACCCTAAATGCATGCATATATGTTTTAACTGCTTTTAAATGCTTTATGATATGATTTAACTTGATTTGCTGTGATTGATGATGTGATATGATGATTTCCGGATTTTGGAAATATTATATTATTTTATATTGCTTTGAGCACGATTTTCGAGAAAATCATAAAATTGTGATTTTGGGCGAGGGCCTGAGATTTGAGATGGATTTTGACTCAGAATTTAAGTTACGTGATTTAATCGATGAAATTGATTTATAAATTATATGTTGGACATTGTGTTATAAATGGATTTGTGGAACTTACTTGTGCTTTATAAAAGCTATATTTCGGGCAGAGGCCCTGTTGAAATATTGATTTGATTTTGAGATTTAAATGGTTTTGAAATGAGACTATTGGCTATTGGTGATTGTTCCACATGTACCGTCCTCTGTGATTTGATGGTCTCCTCCAGGCGTCGTAGATCCTGGAGTAGTCACGATCCACTGCCTGGAGATGAGTAGCTCTGAGGGGAGGCTCAGTCTCAGGAGTGTGAGTTTATGATGATATCCTCCAGACGTCGTTGATCCTGGAGATGATATCACCCCAGACGTCGTTGATCCTAGGGAGGTACTCGGACGTGAGACACCCGAGTTGCACGCGTTGCATTGATATCGTGACGGGTTATTGGATAGTGAGATTGGATGTGGAGGATGGTGGTATCATGATTAATTTTGAATTGTATTAGCTGTTTTATTTTACCTTTGATTTCTATGACTCATGTTTTATGAAATGCATGCATGTTTACAAAACTGGAGGGTAAGACTATTTTTGATAAATGTATTTCTAAAACTTTATTTTTGTCCACTCACACCTTTAATGTTTTATGTACCCTCCAGGCCCGTGCACAGGTACTGAGGCTCGTATCTAGGCAGAGGAATAAACAGACCGTTGCGTACTCAAGTATCTGACCGCGTAGGATTTTGATCTTTGTTTGTAAATATTGTTTATGCTCTATAAATTGGTTGACAACTGATGCAGTCAACGGTCCTAAAAGACATACCTATCCCTTGTCTGACTATGTATATTGTTATGTTATGTATTTATATATATATCTGGACTACTTTTGGTATTTTAAGGTTATGGTCAGACGAGAGCATGATCTTTCACGATTATCGAGGAATAATCGGGATGGGTCCTGTCATGAGTTCTCAGAAACAAAACCATTAGGGCATTACCCAAATCGGATAATATTTTGTTAAGAGAGACGGGTCGTGACACTATATATTTAGTGTATGTAGTTCGGTGGGTGGTGGCCGAAAATAGAAAGGAAATGGAAGGAAGCCACCTGAGAGTGAGAGAACCAGGGAAGGGAGAAAGAAAGAAAGAAGAAAAAGAAAGGGCGAAAAAAATAGGGAAATGGGGAGGAAAACCTCCAAAAAATAAGGAGGAGATATCGTGAGCTGGGAATCGAAAAAACTCCAAAAACCTGTAAAGTTGTTCGTGTGAAGTATTGGGGCTTCCTATCTTGCATCTACATTCACTGAAGTGATAATTATATTCTTGGGAATGTTCTGGATCAGAAATATTTTAGGTTGGACGTAAGAACACAAGTAACAAGGAGCTTGGTTTTAGGCCGAAAGCTTGGAACTTCGGACATGGATTTTGAGGTACGGTTTCCCTATTTTGAGTCTATAGATCCCTTCCTCTCGTTATTTAGATAAAATTAAACTATTATAACATGAGAAATGGATGAAAAACAAGAGAGTTTGTGTAACGACCCGTCCCAAATTCCATGATTAGATTAGTGACTAATCACGATTTGTGAGGCTAATCCGTGATTAGTAGAGCGAAATCGGACAAACGATGCGAAATGACCGTTTTGCCCCTAGTCGTGGTAAAATGTTGACTTTTCATTCTGGCAGTCAAATGGACATTGACCGATGACCATGACGTAGCTTAGGACGTCACGAGTTCATAGGCAGGTGGCACGTTCAATTCCGACGTTCGAGGAAGAAGTTATCACGTTCGGAAGTTTAGGGGCATTTTAGTAATTTTGGATAAAAGGGGCAAATAGTTGACTTTTTGACCGGGATGTCCGATGGCCGAGGGCCAAGGACTATTACGTAGATAAGGACGATACGAATCCATAGACAGGCGGCACGTCGAATTCGGACGTTCGACGGCGAAGTTACGGTTCACGGAAGTTCAAGTGCACTATTGCACGAATTACGAAACGAGTTAACTTTTGGACTTTTGTGGGGCCCAGATATTTACGGAGGCCCAATGAATGAGTGACAAGTGTCACCCATCCATTGCACATCCCACACATATTCATGCATCGACCATCCATTCCATTTTTCTTCATTTCAAACACGCACCCATTACCCGATCTCATTTCCTCTCCTCTGTGCAACCCAATACCAATCCAACCCAACCCCATATGATCACCTATGAGGCCTAGAGAGTGAGTGAGAGACGGAGGAGGTTGCTGGGAGGCCAGAACCGCCGTGGACGGCGGCAAGAAGGAGAAACCCAAGAGGATTTCACGGTTAGCCCATTTTCTCCCTTTAATTCGGTTTTGGCGTTTTGGTTGGTTTTTGATGGTTTTAATGAATTAAATGGGTCATTAGGATTGTGTTAGGACGATTTTAGGGAGCTAGGGATGGCTGTGAAGCCATGGCTGCATTTTGGGAAACTTGAACCGTTTGGTTCAAAATCGAACCATAGGATTTAGACGTTTTCGGTTGCGTTTAAGGATTGAAATGGATAGGAAACATGAAAATATGAAGAAAGGAATCAAAAAGGAAGAACTAGGATGAAAAATGGGGTGTCTAGGGCCGTGAACCGGTCACGCCGGTCCAGTTGGACCAGCCAAACCAGGTGAACCGGCCATCTGAACCGGCTGGAGCTGGGAGATGATGAATAGTGTTCTGTGCACTCTTGGGGCGTGTCAGGGCGCGTGAACCATAATTTGGGGAAGTGTTCAACATATGAAATCTTTTATTCAATGTAATGAAGATTTTGGGACTGGTCTCGCTTCAATCGGACATCCTTTCGATAGGTTTCGGGCTGTCCAAAGGTTTAGGGTCGGTTTAAAAATAGTTAAAAGTTCGGAAAAATTACGGGGCTTTAATGGGAGGTTAATTAAGTAGTTAGTAACCTTTTATTAAAATTTGGATAGGTTTGGGCGTCCCAGTGACAGTGATCGGCTCGGGAGAGCCTATGGCACGTAAATCGAGGCTGTAGCTCGGACGGTCTGTGAGTGGACCTTGTTTTCTAAATTGGTGCATGTTTAAATGTTTATTATATGTTTTAAATACTTTTTTGTGATGCCATGAGTGCATTTGGATGTGTGGTTACGTATAGGCACGTATTTCGAGGTTTCGGCCCTATACGGTGCCTATACGGGGTTGTATGTCTTTACTGGTCTAAATGAAATGGTTTTGGATTTCCAAATGGATTATGAATATGATTTTATGATGTTGATTTGGATGCTTGTGATTTATATGATTTCACGTATTTCGAGGCGATTTACGTGCTTGCACGTAAATCGAGGTTTTTCAGTTTTCCTCTGATTTTCCATTCTTATGGTTTTGGAAATGGTTTAATGAAATGATTTTGGATTTGAAAAGGTAAACTTGGGTATGAGACCCATTTGAATTACGAACTCTCAGACTCGAGGTCCAGTTGATTTAACGAGGAATCGGGCCGGGGGCCCAGTTGGTTTACGATTCGGACCGGAGGTCCAGTTTCTATGTGGATTCGGGCCTAGCGCCCAGTTATGTGTTACAAATGGTCTTTATGGTTCATGACGGTTTATGGGAACCAGCATGAACCCTTGAAATGGTTTTTACGGGTCATGACGGTTTATGGGAACCAGCATGAACCCACGAAAGGATTTTATGGTTCATGACGGCTTATGAGGGGCTGGGCATGAATCCTGGAAAAGTTTAAAGAATGATTTCAAAAAGTTTTTCATATTCCATCCTTTATATATGATTGTCTCCTCCGAGGAGGGTCGTTGGCCTGGGTGGACCCCAGAGTAGTCACGGAGCATTGACTGAGTGGAGTCGCCCCCCAGTTGGGTTCCTTACTCTCAGGATGGGCATGGTTTGTTACCTCCAGGGAGGGTCATTGATTTACGGACATTGACCTGGGTGGACCCTGGAGAGACTTGGGTTTGAGACCCCGGTTAGCACACGTGTAGGTCTATTTTACCGTGACAGGTTCTGGATATGAATATAATGGATAAACATGATTTCAATTGGTTTTGGAAATTGTGTTTATAATGATAAACGGATTTGGGCTGAGATCCCACGTGTGTTTACTATGTTCTGGTTTTCTGTAAATGGTTTTGGGCAGGAGCCTGTGTGATTTGTATTTATGGAACTTGGGGTTGTGACCCTAATTATGGTTGTTTAAACATATGTGTTTGGATAATTGATTTTACTATGCATGCATGCTTTTTAGTGAAGGGTATAAAGGTCTTTTATGAAAATGTTTTTATAAACTCTTTATTTTTTTTCCACTCACAGTCTTTCTGTTTTTAATACCCTTCAGGTTGGATACGATGTGGACTGTAGCAGAGACCGAGATATCACATGCCTCCTCCAGATCCTGGCGTACTCTGATAGCCCGGGAGGGAAAAGGTTGGAAATATCCCTTGTCTGACACTTCGTGTCAGACGGGAGCAGGGTCATCCCGCGTTAATCCCGGGAGGATTGGGATGGGTCCTGTCAGTTTGAATCGGGTCAGGCTGCCGAGTTAGGTTTGAGTGGTAGACCCAGTGTTAGGAAGAAAGTGACTTGTTGTAACGACCTGTCCCGAATATCAGGATTAAATATTAATTAATTATGGATTTAGAATGACTAATCGGGAATTAGTTGAGTGAATTCAGACGGACGGTACGAAATGACCGTTTTGCCCATTGAATTGGGCAAATGTTGACTTTTGACTCGGGGAGTCAAACGTACGAGAACCGATGACCGTGAACTAGATCGGGACGTTATGAGTCCGTAGACAGACGGCACGTCGAAATCGGAAGTTCGACAGAGAATTTATGGGTCTATAACGTTTTACGGTACTATTGCAAGAAAACCGAGAAATTCGGACAAGTGACAGATTTTGATTGGGGAACTTTCTGGAAGGAACCACCAGATAAGTGACAAGTGTCACCCATATGATTAGCCCAATCCCCCACACGGTGGGATATTTTTACCCTCACCATCATCGATCATTTCTTCATTTTCTCCCAACCCGTGACCGTGCAACCCATCCAATCCTAGACCCTCAATCCCCATTATTTGTGTCTGGTGTGTGAATGAGAGTGAGAGAGAGAATCGAGACATTGATGATGGTACAAACGGGGAGGACCGTCGTGGACGGTGGCAGGGAAAAAAACAGAAACGGTAAGCTTGTGTTTAAATTTCTAATAATAGTTTTTGGTGTGTGATGGATGATTCTAACGATTGGGAACGGTTTCTGGTGATCATATGAACGGTTTGGGAGTGAAACCAAGGCTGGAGATGGCCGGAGACGGGAGGACACAACAGAGGAATGTTGGCCGGTTTAATCATCATTTGGGAAGGTATGATTTTGGATAGTTTTTAGGGTTTTGAAATCTTGAATGGATAGAACACGATTAAACGAAGCTATAGGATTGAAAATGGGTGAAAACGAACCGAAAACATGGAAGATATGGTCCTGAACCAGCCGAGCGGCCAGACACCAAAAAGCTTTGGGCTGCACGTGGGGGCGCATGAGGGACTTTTTGGGGAAGTGTTCAACATGTAATTTCATCTATTCGATGTATCAAACATTTTGGGACTGGTTTCGAGTCGATCGGACATCGTTTCGATATAATTCGGGATGTACGAAGGTTTAGGATCGAGTTTTAAAATGTTTAAAAAATCGAAAAAATTACGGGGCTTTAATGGAAGGTTAATGAGGTAGTTAGTAACCCTCTAGTATGGTTTGGACAAGTTTGGAAGTCCCGGTGATAGTGATGTGACTCGGGAAAGCTTATGACATGCGTATTGAGACGGCTGCGTAGGACGGTCTGTGAGTGAACAATGTTTTGATAAATACGCTCGGGAAGGCTTATAAAAAAATTGACATTTATGAATTTAATAGTTAAATTTTGGCTATTTTTGATAAATACGCTCTATTGGGACGGATTTGGTATATAGCATGTGAAATAATTCAAAAACACTTGGTAACATATATCATAGCTAGGTACACATGAGTAATTCTCCCGATGTCGATCAATCTATGGTTATATAATTAACTAGGGTTGGTCACAGTGGATCTGCATTCTCCTTAACACCCGAATTCGACTCCATAATATCAACAGAAATTAACATAAACTTTTATTAAAACACGTGCACAAGTTATATCACGTAATAAAACTAGATCCAGCAAAAACAAAACAAGCAACAACAGCCAGCAACATTACACAACGTCCGACATAAATAGTTCAAAAGAACATATTACAACAAACTAAAACAACAAAAAACATAAAACTTAATAGAACAGCTCGATCATATATCCATCCATGCATGCAACACGTCCTGGTATCGAACGGTCATTATGTGACCATCATTTAACAACGGATGGGCTGGCCGAGGTTGCATTTGGCGGGAAGCTGCATGGCGAGGTTGGGGTCGATGCCATAGGCGAAGAGAATGTTTGAGTACTTCTTGAAGAGGCAAAGGCATTGGAAGTCGGCGTAGGAGAGAGCTGCGCAGCACAGAGCCGACGGCGGCAGAGGGTTTTGGCCGCTCACCGCCGGAGCGCATGCATTCAAACCCTCCTTTGTCATGCGGCAAAAGCTTTGGTCATTGTTCGCCGATAGGGCCTGCGACCGCCCTGCAATGGCGGCTACTGCCACAGACATCGCCACGATGAGAACAGCAAGCTTTTTGTATGCAGATTCCGCCATTTCTGATGATATGATCTCCCTGCTCTCGATCGATGAGTACTAATGCTTTTGATGATTAATTTTTCTTTGGTGTTGTGAAGTTTGTGAGACTTGATGGAGTTTATGTAGCAACCAAATGGGATTGGCGAGTTGTCTACTCTCGCCCACTTGTAATTATATATTTTGTGGGCTTTTATTAGAAAATACAATTCCATTGTACTCACGAGAAAATCTTCTTATTTTCGTCGTGTAAATATACTTTAATCAGAACCGTATATGTGTTCATCTCCCAAAAAAAAAACTCATGATCGTTTAGTCATCAAATAATCAAACAAATCGACAACTTACTTTGGTATATAATTACTAGCTAAACGATTATCAGTTTGTTTAATTTTTTTATACGCAAATAATGTTCTAGGAAATCGATCTTGTGATCAGTTTCAATTTATGACAAATGTATAAGAAAAATTCACAAAACGAAGAGGATAAACAAAAGGATTCTTTGAGAGAGAGAGCGAGAGAGAGAGAGATGTAAATACTGTTCTGTACGTATTGTAAATTTATATTTTGACAAGACAAAAGTTTGTGACAAAATGACAATATAGGTTGGGTCGGAGAGCTTTACCCATCTAATGGTTTGAGAAAATTAATGTTCGTGACAATATAAGTTCGATTAGAAAATATTAGCCTTGTCACTCAAGAAAGCTATACTACTTCAGATTATAATATGAATTGCTGATAATACAAAATCCTAAATTCGATCAAGAAAATATTAGCGTATTGTATAATTGTATTATATTTACTTTAGATTCAATTGAAAGTTCGGAAAAATTTTAATGACGCTACCTTTGTACCTTTATGCTATCCATGTTGATGTTGAATGAAGGCAACCCTTCACTTCGTTCGAACCCGTGACATGGAGTTGGCGTATTGGCATTACTGTGGGCTGTAAATGTCACGGAGGTACATTGGTGGTGACAAGGGTTTGGCCTTTTGTGACAAGAATTATCCAAATCCTTGAATTCTTTATTAAAATTAATTAAAAATATAATGTCCTATATTGTATTTGTATGTATATATGGTGACACGTGACTCTAAATATAATTATATAGATTCATTTGTCACTTTCATTTTGATTCTTTTATGGCATCATGCTTGATGTGGATGTAGATACTAGATAGGAAAGTCATCTATTGGCAGGACTCGGGAGAGGATAGGACAAGAAGCTTACCAATGAGCTTTCTTATTTTGGGTTAAACTTATATGCATATTTATAAAAGACAATATTTAATTACTTTTAAATTAAGTAAAAATGAGTCATTTAGTACATGTTATGATTTAATAATATTTTTTTTTTCGCATATATATAATGTGCGAGGTTTCAGATTCAATTCTAATAAAGGACGAGATCGATACATAATATGGTTAACGGAAGAAGAATCTCACATTTGAAAAACATATGAATCAAACTATGCAATGGAAGTAATGTTATTGAAACCAAATGGAAAAGTCTATAAAGATGATTAACCGTTACTAATAAATGTCTAACTATTGTTCTTTTATAAAATTGCTGATATCAAGGGTGACAAGAAACTAATTTTTGGTGAATAGAATTAGATGAGCGGAGGAATAAGATCCTAAATCACCGACTATGCATAACAAGCCCCGGCCCCAAAATTGGGACTTATCCTAAAGCGTTTGCTAAATCTAGCCATTTAGAAGGAACTAATTTTTGCTAAATGTAGCAAACTTGGAAATGCAATGAACAAAGTTCAAAAATAGAAATGTACTGTTGAATGAATAGTGAAAAATATGTTTCTTTCTTACCCTTTGCATAATTGGTCAAGTGCAAGTGGTGGGTCCTCTGATTTTACTATTGAAGATGGTAAAATATAGAGTAATCTACTCAATGAGTTATCCTAGTCCTAATAAACCTAATGTGACTTAAGTTTTAGGTCCAGAGTTTAATATTAGCAGTTTATATTAGAAAATGTAAGAACATTTAAACCATGAAAGTTTTATTTTTTTTACATAGAACACAGCATCAACATACAAGATAAAATATGCATAGTAACATAAGGGAAATGATTTTCATACTCTACTTTTCTCCTTTATCACTTATTTGGTTGTTTTTATTCATTAGGTTCACTTTGATTTTGATATACTCAATCTGACGCCGAAAAAAATAATAAAAGAGTGCATAGGAAGAAAAGTAGAGTGAAAAATAAATTTCCTAATACACATTATTAAATAAAAGAAAGATGAAGAAACCAAAATTCGTTTTTTTTGGCTCCTTTTTATGTTATATTCTAATTGAATTCGTTGCTTATCTTCATAGTCTATTTGTAATAAGGAAATCATTTTTGTTTTTTTTAAATACATGATTTAGTAGGGTAAGAGAAGGTAAAAGTAAAACAAATTTATCCATTTGGCATTTATTTTGGAATTAAAGTAGTGTGTCCTAAAAATCGAGTGCGAATGCGCGAAAAATAAGATAAGAGTTTGAATTAGGGCTGAGTACGGTTCGGTATGGTACGATATTTGGTGATATGGAAATCATATCATACCATTTAATTTTAATCAGTTCGGTACGATTTGGTATTCTACAATTTGAAATTGATATTGGATCGTACCGTACCGATTAAATTCGGTATGGTTTTGGTACGGTTTCGATTTTGAGCCAAATTTTATGAATTTAGGATTTAGGTGAATGCTAATGAGGAATTATGATTTATAGTGTAACAAATACTCAATTAGCAAGTTTATTTTTTTATTTTTGTTTCGACTATTAATAAGGAATGATGATGTCTAACTCCTTAGGTGACTACTAATGTTAGTATTTAGGTTAAGAAAAATGATTTCTAATATAGTCCAATAATACCATTTTCAAGTATGGTAGACATGATAATTTTAATTAGATAAATTTATTATCATTAAACCACAAAAAACTCATAATAGTTTTTAGTATATGATTATTATATCAACCAATAAGAAAATAGTTTTCGTTATTTAAAAAAAAATAGAAATGCTAATTCGGTTCGGTATTAGTACGAGACGATTTTTCGAAACCTTTAAATCGAAACACAACGACTTGAATCGATATCAATTTGGTACCATCATCATATCAATTTTACTATTTAATATTTTTTAATTTGATCTAATTTTGATTTGATTTGATCTAATTTTGACTTTCGAAACCTCTAAAGTCAGTATTTTGATTTGATTTGATCATCATATAATTTCGATTTTTCCGATTTTATATGTGTTGAATCAAAGATTGAACTTGCCGCGAAAAGTCCTCACAATTCCTGCAAACAGCAAACAATTAGCTATCGTTGCCTCGATCGATTTACCCGGGGGGTTGTTCGACCAAGAACACTCCGATGCCTAAGTTAGCTTTGAGAGAGGAAAAGGATATACTTCGAAGCGAAGAATCAACGTACCTTGAAAGTGAAATGTGCCTTGCTATTTATAGAAAAATCTTGGGAGCCTTGGAGAGTTCTGATTGGTCGGTTTGAATATTTAATTAATAAATAATATATTATTATTAAATAAATAATATATTATTTTGATAATCATAATGATGGCTTATCATGATAGTAATGATATTTATTGTATTTTAATATTAATATTAATTTATCGTTATTAAGAATAACGATAATTATCTCTTGGAGAGAATATCAATATTACGGAGGTTTTAACCCGACCAAATAACGTATTTAACTGGTAAATAGATTATTTGATGTGTGGGTATTTTTCGAATGATCAATGTTATTTTCCAAGGGTAATTTGGTCATTTTTGGGAATTACGGGACACGTGGTGGCTCCATAATTTTCGGATGATTCTGGGTTCCACAAATGCCCCCACATCGATTCGGTATTCAGGGAATCCGGAGGGATGTATTTTGCTTGGAATCTTATATTACCGGGTTTAGTGGTGTGAATCGGTCATAATGTGCAAAAATGACCATTTTGCCCCCAAGCATGGAAAAATGTCGACTTTTGAGCCCGGGGGTCCAAAGGTCGTGGGCCAGAGACCATTACGTAGGTCGAGTTGATACGAATTCATAGACAGGCGGCATGCCGAAATCGGAGATCGGACGTAAAAGTTATGGATCTACGAAGGCGAGGGGCATTTTCGTAATTTTTGCAAAGTAAGGGCAAAATGTTGACTTTTGACCCGGGAGGTCCGAAGGACGAGGGCCAAGGACCATTTCGTAGGTCCAGTCGATACGAATCCATAGACAGGCGGCATGCCGAAATCGGAGATTTGTCGACAAAGTTGTGGTCTCGGGAACGAAAACGGTTAACCGAACAAACCGGGATTTCGATTAAAATAATATTAAATTGTGAATAGTGACCGTTGAGTGTGAACTCTTGGATGAGTGACAAGTGTCACCCATCCCTTGATTTAGGGACCCCTAAAAACAGCTCCATGTTTTATGGATTTTATCATCATTATGTTTTAATTATTTCTTTTTATTATCCCTAATTATATTTAAACACTACTAATATCTCCTTCAAATTCCTTCAATCCGTGAATCAAACGGTGAAATTGCTTATGACAGTGAGTGATTGAGTGTTCGAGAGGTGTGTTTCTAGCCGGGGAAAACGCGGGGACAGAGAGTGAGGTAAGAACCCAAATCGAAAATTCTTGGATTTTTTGGGGGAAATTCGAAATTGAATTTGTAAGCTGTGGGAGTCCAAATTGATTCTCGATTAAGTCTCCTGGGACCATTTCGAATCGACCTGCATCAAAAACAAAGAGAATTGAGTCTGCTATGAGCGAGAACAGAAGCTTCAACTTTTACCCGAAATTGAGCTTGGGTTCGTGCAGTTGGAGGTAAGGAAATGCGAAATTGATTATGTAAAAACTTTTGTTTCATTCTCATGATACTCTCTGTGTGATTTAATTTGAAAAACAGGGATGAATTGGACGAACCCGATCATGAAACCCGTTTCAAAGTTCATCGGGGATTTATCTGATTTTGGTTATAATTGAAGTTTTAAACGTTACAGAACTCAAATTTAAATGATTTAGATGAAATCAGTTTAAATAACGGAAGAAAACAATGCCCAATTGAAGGAGAACAAATCGGGTCTCAATGCGGGTCTCCAACCCGTTTACCAGTCATTCGGGTAGAGGAGACGCACTGTAGCAGTTACTGTGCTACGCGCGTGGCTTCCACGCGCAGCCGCTTGAGGCGGCGCGTGAGGGCGCGTGGAGGCGTTTCCGGGGAGGTTTTTAACAGGTGTTTTATTATATTTGATGTAATGAACATTTTTGGTGTTGGGTCCGAGATAAACTGACATTGTATCAATACTGTTTCGAGGGTCCGATGGTTTAGGTTATACCTTTAAATTTTTATTAATTTCCGAAAAATTGTGGAAAATTGATATGATGTTTTTAGAGTCATTGGTGACCCTTTATGATTTTTTTGGGCAGGATTCAAAATTCCTAAAAAGTGTCAGAAATTACGGAATCGCGTGCAGTTTGGAAAATGAGCAGTTTGGATAGTGCGTGCTTGCATCGGTAGGCTGGCTCACATTCATTGTGACCCTTGCTAGTACCACAAATATGCTTGCTACGTGGTGAACGGAGTTTGGCTGAACAGTCGACGGGGATTTAGTGGTGATTGAGTGCACTTGCAAACGTGACTAGTGAGCATTGGTAGGCTGGGTCACATCTGCTGTGACTTTTGCTAGTTCCACAAATATGTTCGCTATGCGTCAAGGTGCTGAGAGACCCAGCAAGCCTGTTTTGTGGGAGCATGGCGGTTCTCGTAGCCTTAGTCCATTCCGAGGGAAAGATATGGAGTTTGAGAAGCCTGAAGACTTCAAGGAGTGGAAAGCTCGCAATCAAATCGCTTTTCTCGAGGATGTCTTTGTGGAGCTTGGAGACAGATGCTCTTCCATGAAGGCTCTTAAGCATGGAAGGGGAAAGAACCCTGTCGGTGGTCGGTGGACTAAATTCCATCCTTTGACCATTGGGTGGGGTTTCAAGTTCCCGTTCTCGAAGTTCTTTTCTAAGATTATTAGCCGGATGGGATGCAGTCCTGCTCAACTGGACGTCGATGCTTATCGACACATCATGTGCTTTGAGAAGTGGAACAAGTTTTTTAGCCTGGGACTCTCGGAGGATGAATTCTGGCATTGCTATTCCGTGTCACACAACGGAGTTACCGGCGGTCGGCTTTCTCGAGTCGTTCCCAAGGTGGAGCTATTTTTGAGGGCGGAGTTCAATGACAGTGCGTACAGAGTCAACTGTATTGAAGTCGGCGGTGCATGGGACAAACACGCCTCCTCAGACCTGAGGATCGCCTCACATTTCCGTTTGTTTGATGAGTTGTATAGAGGGTTTGAAAGTCATCCTGATCTCAAGAAGATTGATATGGCTTTGAAAATTCCCCCAGAGTTCCGAGACATGAGTTGGCTACTTTCTCCTCTTAGAGATTTGAATGGTGGGAGGCCCTCGGATATCCTAATCAAAGAGTGGTTGAGTGCTCCATTGCGGTTGAAGAAACCCGTTATCCAGAAGAGGAATGATAAGCAAGGACCCATTGTTTCTTTGGAGAAAAGGCATGCTGAGCAGCTTCATTTCAAGCCTGACCGTTCTATTCCTGCGGAGTCATCTAGCAAACGTAAAGCTTCAGAAGGTCCTTGCGAGGGTGTACCCAAGCAACTTAAGAAGCTGAAGGTGATCCCCACCTCCCACTATCCGGTTCATCAAGCATCGAGAGATGAATGCCTAGATCGGATAGTGGGGGAGACACGGGCACCGTCCAAGACTGCTGATGTGATAGGCGCCCCCATCCCAACAGAGGACAGTCAGAAAACTGTTTCGCGAGGGGCTTTCGACAAGGTAGTCCGAGACCTTAGGATTGCGAAAGCTGGGGCCCATAAGTTGGTTGACATGCTTCGTGGGAATGTTGGTTTGGAAGGTGAAAATGAGCGAATGAAGAGCGAATGTAAACGTCTTCGAGAAGCCCGAGACCACTCTAGTCGGAATAACGAAGTTTTGGTTGGAAGGATCCACTCTTTGGAAGTCAAAGTGGGTGAGCTGGAGGTGAGCCGTGCGGAGAGGATTCAGATAGAAAGGGAGCGAGACTCTGCTCGAGACGAGCTCTCTTTGCTGCGCAAAAAGTTGCAAGACTCAGAAGAAACAAGCATACTTTTGGAGGTGGAGATCCAGAGTCTAAAAGCGGCGATGCTCTCTGGACATGATTATTTACAATCGCCGCATGCCCCCACAACTTTGTGTCAAAGACCCGTTGAGGCACAAAAGTTGGATATGGCTAGTTGTAGCGGGGTCACCACCAAAGAGCGGGAACCAGAGTTGGAGCAAGAGTTGGAGCCTGTTCTGGTATCTTTCCTAGAGCCCGAGGCCGGGACCAGGAATGAAGCTGTCCCTGAGACTGCCGATTCATTGTTTCATGACACTTCCTTACTTTCAGCAGAAGAGTGGGAAGAGTTTAGAAACACGATGGGATTTGAAGATTTGCCTCCATAGTTACATGTCGGCTTGTTCTTGTGTGTTTTTTTTATGTATTGTACAATTGGTGTGAGCAATCGTCATGTGATTTGTCAAACACTTACCAAATGAATAAATAAGAAGAATTTAAGTTAAGTTGTTGAAACGCAAGTGTTAACTTTCTTATATGTTATGTGTCGAAGTGAATATTTTTAAATGCCTGTTAATGCATTGGTGTGAGCTTGTTTATATGCCTCAACCAAAACCATGTGTGTATAACAGTGGGTTCTAAATGACTTGTGACGCTTTTAGATGATTAAGTCTTTGGAATGATGCCTTCAGGGAAGGGCTTGCGCTTCTTAAGAGAAGGCTTGAAGTGCTTCGATGAAGAAGACTTAGGGAGCTTCCAAGAGGAAGGCTTAGGATGCTTCCTAGGAGGAAGGCTTGAGGTGCTTCCTGAAGGAAGGCTTTGGATGCTTCCCGGAGGAAGGCTTGAGTTCTTCCCGGGGGAATAAAGTCTTTTATTTGGCATCAAACAATGACTAGCTTTATTATTGAGCTCTAGTTTGCATTACACATAATATTTTCGGAGGTGATGAGCGTTCATGGAACCGCTCACTAACTTCCCGTCCATGGTCTCCAAGATATAGCTTCCTTTTCCGCCTACTTGGTAGATTCGGTAAGGTCCTTCCCAAGGGGACTTGAGTTTTTGAGACCCTGGGCGATTGGGTGCCGCAAACTTTTTCTTGAGAACAAGGTCACCCGGGAGAAAGTGCCGGAGTCGAGCCTTCTTGTTATAGGAGCTTCTCACTCGCTGCTGGTAGCTGGAGATACGCTTCACTACTTGTTCTCTTAATTCCTCGCTGAGATCAAGTGAAGTTCTCAGAGCGATGGAGTTGACTACTGGATCGTCGAGCTCGGTGAAGGGTGCCGGGACAACAACGTGTGGAGGAATGACTGCGTCGGTACCGTATGCAAGGGTGAATGGAGACTCTCCCGTTGCTCGACGCGGAGTGGTACGGTATGCCCAGAGCGTGCCATCCAACTCCTCCTCCCACAAGCCTTTTTTATCATCGAGTCGCTTCTTGATACAGTCAAGGATCGTTTTGTTGGAAGCTTCAGCCTGGCCATTACCCTGGAGGTAATATGCAGTTGAAGTGAAATGCTTGATCTTCTAAAGCTCAAAGAACTCGTTGATTATGGCGCCAGTGAACTGAGTCCCATTGTCAGTCAGAATGACCTTGGGGAGCCCAAATCGGCAGATAATCTGGATCCAGATGAATTTTTGGACATCAGCCTGGGTTATGGTGGCCAAAGCTTTTGCCTCCACCCACTTAGTGAAGTAGTCAGTGGCGACAATCAAATACCTCTTGCTTGGGATTGGAGTGCTTGGGAGTGGTCCAACGATGTCAAGTCCCCATTGCATGAATGGCCAAGGGCTTAACTGTGCATGCAACTCTTCCGGTGGTGCCAATTGGTTAGGCTTGAACCTTTGGCATTTGTCGCATTTCTGGGCATATTGCAGAGCTTCCTGGCGTAGAGTAGGTCAGTAAAACCCTGCACTAAGCGTCTTTTGAGCGAGCGATCTTCCACCGGAATGATTTCCACAATGCCCTTCATGAACTTCTGCCAAGACTTTCAATGTTTCTGGGTGCCTCAAGCATAATAGGTTTGGTCCTGTAAAGCTCTTTCGAAAGAGTTGGCCCTTGTCGACATAGTATCGCACAGCTTTCATCTGGATTTTGCGGGCCTCTAATCGTTCATCAGGCAATATTCCATGTTCCAGGTAGTTGAGGAAAGGATCTTGCCAGCTTGGAGATGAACCAATTTGTGTCACTTCGATCTCCCTCATGTCAATACTTCTCCGTTCGAGATATTCGATCGGGATCGAGCGCTTGAAACGAAAGTCAAGTGATGATGCTAGATTAGCCAGCGCATCTGCTTGCGTATTTTCCGCTCGTGGAAGTTGATGAAAAGTAAAAATTGGGAAAAAGGAAAGCATTTCCTAGACCTTGTTATTATACTTGAGCATTCTTGCATCACGCGCAGCATATTCACCGGTTGATTGGTTAGTAATCAATTGCGAGTCTGAATGAATAGCGAGGCGTTTGATTCCCAACTCCTTGGCAAGCGTGAGCCCGCAAATCAAAGCCTCATACTCCGCTTCATTGTTAGAGGCTTTGAATCCGAACTGTACCGCCTGTTCCATTATTGAGCCGTCTGGAGTGATAAGGACAATCCCTGCTCCTGCCCCCTTCTGGTTTGAGGAGCCGTCAACAAAGAGTTTCCATAGAAGATTGGAAATTGAGGGCTGTAGGGAAGAAGAACTGGCCTCTTGATCCCGTGGTAGAGAAGTGTAGGCGGCCCCGGGGGTTTTGCCAAGTTTATTGCCTCCTTCCAGTGACGCCGGTGTGAATTCCACAACAAAATCTGCTAAGGTCTGGCCTTTGACAGCTGTCCGTGGACGATAGAGCAAATCATGCTGACTCAACTCGATGGCCCATTTCATTACCCGTGTCGATGCATCAGGTGCATGAAGTAACGAACGGAGTGGGTATTCAGTCATGACGATCACCCGATGAGCTTGAAAGTATGGCCTCAGCTTCTTTGTGGTAACTAGTAATGCCAGAATCAGCCTTTCAAATTTCGGGTATCGTGTCTCAGCATCAAGGAGGGCTTTGGATGTGTAAAATACAGGAAGCTGAATCCCATTTTCTTCCCGGATAAGTGCAGAGCTCACGGCAACGTCCGAAACCCCCAGATAGAGAAACAGGTCCTCGTTATCCATGGGTTTTGATAGCAATGATGGGGATGTCAAGTAGGCCTTGAGATCTTGAAATGCTTTCTCACAACCTTCATCCCACTTATCCCTGGATGCTTTCTTTACTGCCTAGAAGAAAGGTCGATACCGGTCGGTTGATTTGGACAGGAACCTATTCAACGCTGCTGCTCGTCCAGTGAGACTGTGAATCTCCTTCAGACTTGATGGGGATTTCATCTCGAGTATTGCCTTGATTTGTTTTGGGTTTGCTTCGATCCCACATTGAGTCACAAGGTATCCCAAGAACTTCCCCGCTGACACTCCGAAAGTACACTTAAGAGGGTTGAGCTTCATTTTGTACTTCTTCAGCAAGTTGAAGGTTTCTCGCAAGTTGGCGATATGATCCCCTCGTTTTTCTCCTTTGACCATGATATCATCCACATAGACTTCCATGGTTTTGCCGATGAGATCCTTGAACATCCGATTGACGAGCCTCTGGTACGTCGCTCCTGCATTCTTGAGGCCAAATGGCATCACCTTGTAGCAGTACACACTTCGGTCGAAGACGAAGGCCGTCTTGTCCTTATCTCTTTCGTGCATGGAAATCTGATTATAGCCCGAGTATGCATCCAGGAAGCTTAGCAGCTCATTCCCTGCAGTTGAATCTATTAAGAGATCGATTCTAGGCAGAGGATAGTGATCCTTTGGGCACGCAAGATTGAGGTCGGTGTAATCAACACAAACTCTCCACCGTCCAGCCTCCTTTTTCTTGACAAGCACGACATTTGCTAGCCATTCAGAGTGCGGAACTTCTTCAATGGATCCAGCAATGAGTAACTTGTCGATCTCCTCTTGAATGATAGCAATTTTCTCTGGGGAAAAGTTGCGTCTTTTCTGCTTGACCGGCTTGTGGTGGGGATTGACGTGTAGCCTGTGGCTAACGATAGTAGGGTCAATCCCAGGCATGTCAGACGGAGACCAGGCAAAAACTTCTTTCTCCCTACGCAGGAAGGCTATGAGTTCTTCCTTTTCTGTGTCACTTAACCGGGCGCCAATACGGGCCTCTTGCTCAGGATGTCGAGGGTCAAGCTGAACGAGGATGACGTCATCCTCCGGCTGCCACCCTTCCGGAGCCGATGGTTCCTCGTGAATGTCAGGATCTTGACCCGTGATTAGTTGCTATTTGGGAGATGAAGAGTAAATCTTGCCCCCATTGGATGATCCTGCCTGGGGAATGAATTCTGCCACCTTTACCTCCTTTAGTCATTCGGTGAGGCATCGTCGAGCCATCGTCTGATCGCCCTTGATTTCTCCGATTCCACCACCGGGAATAGGGAATCTAATCTTTTGGTAAAGGCTTGATGTGGTTGCGAGGATTTTGTGAAGCCATGGCCTTCCGAGGATTCCATTGTATGGAGAGTACTCGTCCATGATGTAAAAGGTCTGGGTCGTGACAACGGGGTTTGAATGTACATCCAGCTGGAGAGTACCAACGATCATACTGGTTGACCCATTGAAGCCTCGGAGAGGGACATCCCCTTTTACTACTAGGCTTTTTAACCCCATCCGGCGCACTGCCTCCAGGCTGAGGATATTTGCCGCACTCCCTTCATCCACGTGAACCCGATCAACCTGAGCATGAGCTATCTGAATTGATACGACTAATGCATCATCATGCGGCCAATCAAGTCCCTCCTTGTCCTTCAAAGAGAAACCAACGACAAGGTCATTGGCCACCCCGGTGGTGGTGACTTGGGAGACTTGAGAGACGGCAAGTGCATCTCGTATTTTTCTCTTTTTCTGCTTGGAGGTGGTTCCTAGCAATTCTGATTCAGCCATGATGGTGTTGATGCAGATCATCTTGGCTGCAGGCTCCTTTGGTCCTTTGTCAGTAGGTCGATCTGCCGCCTTCCCCTTGACGTACTCAGTGCAATGTCCTTCCTTGATGAGATTTCGGAGATATCTCTCAAAAGATATGCATTTTCCGATGTTGTGCCCATATCACTCGTGGAAGGCACACCACTTTGTTTTATCAGCCTTCTCCTGATCTCCCTTGACTGGTTCTGGCTTCTTAAACCATGGTTTGTCCTTAATTTCATTGTGGATCTGATGGACTGGTAAAGATAGTTGCAAATTAGGCTTCCCTACTGCCGGAGTTTGGGAAGGTTGTCCCGCCTTGCGCTTGTTGGACTTTCCAGCCGTAAACTTTCCATGGGACTCCTCCTTTTTGGGGGTCTTCTCACCAGCTCCAGCATGGTCCTGAGTTTGAGTGGTTTTTTTCTCATCCTCCCAACTTGCATGTCGCTCTACTAGCGAAAGTATTTTGGTGAGACTTCGTGCATTACTCATGACGATATCCCCGTAAAGTTGGTTGTCCCGAGGGAGTCCTTGTTTGAATGCCATCGCTGCTACAAGGTCACTACAGCCGACAATGCGAGACTTCTCTTCGCAAAATCTGCGTATGTACTGTCGCAGAGTATCTTTTGTTCTCTTTCGGATAGAGAAAAAGTGGTCATCTTTTACCTCGATTGTCCGAAGTTGTGCGTATTCCCTCACAAATGCCAGGGCCAACTCTTCAAAGGACTCAATCGACCTCGGGGGGAGATGATTAAACCAAGTCATGGCTTGGCCTTGAAGAGAAGCCTGGAAAACTTTGCACATAAGTGCATCGTTAGACCTGTGGGGGATCATGACTCCTCGGTAATAATCTATGTGTTTTACCGGATCGGAGGTTCTTATGAATGGGGTAAAGTTCGGCGTTGCGAACCTCTGGGGAAATGGCTCCTCCTCGATATCTCTTACAAAGGGTGTAGAGAGCTGTATTTGGTGGCATAGATCGTCCTCTAGATCGCCACCTCGCTGAGCACGAAGGTGCTTGTCCAGTATCTTTTGAACATCATTAGCCCGTAATGCGCCGTGCTGAGGCGATGAATTCCGTTGTGACAGTCGTCGAGAACCTCCGTGGGCTTCTTCCCTCGATCTATGGGATCGTGTAGGGGAGTAGGCCTCATCTTCTCCCTCACTGTCGTGGACAGATCGCCTTAGGTCTTGGTATAGAGCCTGCGGTTGCCCCTTACTCCCATGTGAGCGCTGTGAGAGCTCTGCTCGTGAGGTTGCCCCAACCCTTCCTCCTAGTCGTTCACGTACTAACGGCTTTAGGCGTTGTGGGCTTTTCGCTTGATGAGCGTGACTTTCTTCTCCAGAGTCGCTTAGCGAAGTATCTCGTGACATTATTTGGCAGCGGACTTGTTCTTTCCCAGGGCGTCTTTGGGCATTCTCTTGTCTGTGCTGCTCCTGGATTGGTCTCCCTGCGAGGAGTTGCTGCAAGAGCTCTGACTGAAGTTGAACTTGGTTGCTCAACCTTTCAACTTGTTGCACCAAGATGTCCTGGGGGGGTTGGGGGTGACCTCTCCCTGAGATGTCATGATTCCCATCCAGGAAGTCCCTTAGGACCATGTTTGCTGCAGGCCGTTCATGTCGTGATGTACTTCCCATCAATCTCCCGCTTGCCTGTTGTAGAGCCGAAGTTCCTTCCCCCGGCGGGGGTATTTGGCTGGCCGAAGAGGGGAAGGTTCCGAAGCTGAAGGTTGGTCTCCCTCCGAGTGTCTCAATGGGCGCTTCTATGGTCACACGCCTGGGTTGAGTTGGGCGCTTCTCCGGAGTCTCAATGTGAGTCTCATTCCTCGTCTGAGCTGTTGAGGCAGAAACTCCTTCTCCAGCCGACTGAACAGATCGACGAACTTTAGCCATGCTGGATCGAAGAATTTTTGAATTGGAAAGCTTGTTGATGGACGATTTGAACAACGTTCAAAATCTCCGAACAATGTCGATGAACGACGAACGAAGAAAGATGAACGATGAACGACGTTCGAAATCTTCGAATAATGTCGATGAACGACGAACGAAGAAAGATGAACGATGAACGATTAAGAGAGCTTATTCTGAGTATTCCTCAATAGCTCTCAATGAAAGCACCAATTGTTGAATCAAAGATTGAACCCGCCGCGAAAAGTCCTCACAATTCCTGCAAACAGCAAACAATTAGCTATCGTTGCCTCGATCGATTTACCCGGGGGGTTGTTCGACCAAGAACACTCTGATGCCTAAGTTAGCTTTGAGAGAGGAAAAGGATATACTTCGAAGCGAAGAATCAACGTACCTTGGAAGTGAAATGTGCCTTGCTATTTATAGAAAAATCTTGGGAGCCTTGGAGAGTTCTGATTGGTCGGTTTGAATATTTAATTAATAAATAATATATTATTATTAAATGAATAATATATTATTTTGATAATCATAATGATGGCTTATCATGATAGTAATGATATTTATTGTATTTTAATATTAATATTAATTTATCGTTATTAAGAATAACGATAATTATCTCTCGGAGAGAATATCAATATTACAGAGGTTTTAACCCGACCAAATAACGTATTTAACTGGTAAATAGATTATTTGATGTGCGGGTATTTTTCGAATGATCAGTGTTATTTTCCAAGGGTAATTTGGTCATTTTTGGGAATTACGGGATACGTGGTGGTTCCATAATTTTCGGATAATTCTGAATTCCATAATATGCTGACTCTTAATTTGAATCATTCTTTTCAAGAAAAGCTACTTTCTTCAAAAAAAATTAAAATATATATACACAAGTTTTTCAAAATAAATAAATAATTAAAAAAAAAAAAAAGAGGCGGGAGAGTGCTACGAACCACATGGCGTAGCGTGGAGAAGTTTTCAAAATCTCTCATTGGCGGCAAGCAGTTACTTACCAACACGTGTTGCCAAGCAATACGTGTAGGCTTCTCAAGCCATGTCGGTGAGTCGGTGCCCACACGCAGTAAACGAGTGGGTCGGAGCACGCGGTGCTTTTCCTTTCTTTTTTCAACTTGTACTCGTATAATGATTCTGACCACATAAAACATTCCTTCGTTTTAGTAAGAATAACGAAATTGCCACTGAATTTGGGTATTTGGAAATTTGGTTTTAACATATGTTTAAGACTATTATTTTTTTTACACTAATATTACTGTGTAATTATTCATATTACTGTGTTTACTCGCAAATAAGCAATTATTACCCCTTTAAAATAGAAAATTTCATTACTCATTTTGGGGTAATCCCATTAATTAGAGAATAGGTGTTAATGATTCTTATTATCCTATTTTATTATTTTAATTTATAAAAATAATCTACAATTCTACAATAATTTCAAATACCCCAATCCAATATTAATAAAAAAAACTAATAATATAGTTTAAAGGTTACCATAATTCTAACTAGTAATTACATACTTTTGTGAATAAATCATCATTTTCCGATTCAATTCCTTCAACAGTTAAAAATATGATTTACAATATTTATCAATGAGTTACATTCTAGAAAAATAAAACAACCAAGCACATTTTTTCATACTTTATTAGTGAATAATGATAACAAGATATGACATTTTGGGTTTTTTATTAATTGCCTATGTAAGACTCAAGTTCAATCTTAAAAAAACCAAAATAAAGAATTATATATATGCAAAGACGTTGTAGTAATGAATTCAGTATTTATTCTGATTAATAGGAGTTAATAAATAATAACAATGAAAATAAGTCTCATTATTGTTCTAATTGTATACATTTAGTAAACAGCTTAATGGAAATGTTTGCTCATTTCTCCGATTACTCACTTTTTTGATTGCCTATTTTTCCCATAATCCACTATTCTCATTCCAGGTAAATAAATATGCTTTTAGTGTCATTTTTCTCCACGCGTTATGTGGGAAGTCTCATGTTTGATTATCGTTAAAAACGAGATGCATATCCACTATATATATTATAATTTCATCTCCTAATATTATCGTGCAATATTTTTTTAGTACAAGTAACTATATTAGGAGATGTAATCTTAGATACCAACCTCATCCTCTAGAATAGTAAATTTGAGACTTTGACTATAGGAAATGTGATATGTGATATGGGGTACCAACCTCGTCCTTCCAAATAGTAAATTTGAGATTTTTAATGTCTCATAATATAGAGAAAAAATTATCATAACCATAATATTAGGGTCCATTTTCATCTTATATAAAGTAATTGAATCGTATATTGTGTGGTGATAAATAGATGGTGGGATAGAGCTGCTACCATTTTTGCAATCTAAACCATCATTTATCTTCAGTTTGGTGTTCCCCATATTGCATTATTGTTGCTTGCATTATTAATTTGAAGAAAATTCAAGAGGTACTTCTCCCTTAGTAAATAATATCATCATCAAATTTCAATAAAGGAAATTTGTGAGGGTAGTTTGGTCATTAAAATGGGTAGGCCCCGCATAAAACAGCTTTCACCTCTGTAAAAGACACCTCAAAATCGTCAATCACGAGTTGACGACTTTTGTCGTTGTTTTCAAACCAAGCCTTTGGTTTCAAGCTTCTGCCACCCTTATATAAAAATAATAAATTATTAGCACTAACGAAATTAATTTGTTTTGTCAAACTAACGAAATTAATTAAAGCTGAGATATTAATTAAAATTCGTATATATATAAATAAATAAATACATTTAAAACACACAAATTATACTTTTTTATTCAAATATAATTAATTATTCTTCCAATTTTTTTTATCTGATATAATTAATTATTCTTCCAATAATCATTATAATTTTACTTATAAGCAATACAATAAATTAGGATTTTTGAACGTTTTGACGATGGGATAGGGTATTTTTTTAAAGGAGATTATGAGCAGCTTATGTCTTAGGTTTTGATCATCGAATATTAAGAGCTCGACGCACAAATCCAAGTCATAAGTAAGTGGCACTTGACATCGTTAAGATTTCAAATCGGGAGTTTTGATCATCGAGTATTAAGAGCTCGGCACACAAATCTAAGCCATAAGTAAGTGGCACTTGATATTGTTAAGATTTCAAATCGGGAGTTTAGCACTCCTATGCACTCCTCTATCTTTTATAGGGAAAATTATTGTAACGTCTTTTAAATTAACATTAATTTTAACTATTGCCTATACAATTTTATTATTAATAGCATTGAACTCCATTTATAAGTGCAAGAACATTCCTTTTATTAAATATCTTTTCGATTTCTGTTAAAATTAAGGATATAGATGTCATATCATATGTAGTTTTTAACTATAATCATTGAAAAATTTATTAGTAAAAATATTCTTACATGTTTAGACATAGTTTACGAACCTATACTAATAGTTAAAACTACTGTAAAATTCAGTGATATTGACAACTATCGCTTTCAAATAAATGGATAAAAACAAATAAAGAAGGGTAAAAAAAAAGGAGTGTGAAAATCATATTGTTTTCAAAATTTTAATGAACAACTATGTTTTTCCTTATTGATTGAAACTTTATCCTTATTTATCAAATTCTAAACTAATTATCTCGAATTATTGAGAACTTATATATTAGAGCACGTCTAGTGCTTCAGTTCTTGCCCGTGCAAGGCTCCATTTAGCCCTCAGTCTGGGCTTCTCCATTTCTAATGGGTTGGGGCAAGACTTGGTAGGAGGAGCCCAAAGGTAAACTCAGGGGCTAGTCTAACCTCTCCCTTGGCCTAGGTTGGGCTCCGGGCCCATAATCAACCCAATGAAAGGTTGTCGTGTGTCATTTTTTTCAAAGTGTAATTATTTGGCTTGTTTTGTGCATTTTTTTATTTATCTAAGTTCATAAAAAAAAAGATTTAATATTTTTAAAGGATAATGAGCATCATTTAAAGAATAATGACTATCCAATGAACATTTTTACATTGTGTTATTTTTTATATAAAATAAAATGTGTATACGATTTTTACATTATTATTATATTATATAAAAAATTTAAGATTTATACATTTGTATAAGAAAATAATTACAAAAATTTAAGTTATTGTCCTTTACCCTTTTTCATTAAAAATACAATAAATAGTATCAACTGTATCTCTGGCGCTTTGTTCTTACCTCTATTATTATATAAGCTCTTCGGAGCCCAAAAAATAAAAGTTAATCCGGTTGGTTTAGTGGAGACATAATCAAGTCATTCCTTCTCTTTGGAAACTGTTGCTTTTGGCGTCGAAACTGTAAACAGAGCCACGGAAGATACACAGGAGAGAGATAAAAGGCCTCAAATGCCTAAAAAGTATTTTGAGAGAGAGAAAGACAAAGAAGGCAGATTGCTTCCTGCATTTTCCATGCTTATTTCACTCATTTCTCTCATGCGTGCAAGTTATTCCTAAAAACTAAAACCTAAAGCCTAACATCACCATTTTTCTCTGGGCCATTCAAAAGCTCTTTAATTCCCTTCAAGCTTCTTCATCGTGCTCATCATCAATCTGCTTTACTTCCTCGTTTTAAACAAAACCCATCATCTATTTCAACCATTTTCTCCCGAAGTCTCAAAATTTCTCCGTATCTTGTTGGTCATTCGGCTAGCTAGGTCGGTTTGTGAAAAGCTTAGCCATAAATTTTGCTGCTTTCAATGCTTTTAAATAGGGATTTGTGCTGGTGAAGTCTCCGAGCCTTTGAGATTTTTCTCCTATAAAAGTTGGAAATTCATTGGATTTGGTCAAGAGAGGGTTTGGCTCAATCTGGGAATTCTTGATTCTGCGCTACAAAAAGCCCCAAGCTTGGAAATTTCTGAAATTTAATTTGTGGGTTTCTTCTGTTTTCTCTGTTCAGATCTGAATTCCTAGGGTTTGAAGCTATGGGGAGCCATATGAGTAAGAAGAGCTCTGAAACCTCAACGTCGTCGTCTCCCATCAATCTCAACACCAATTTACAATACGCAACTGAATTGAACTCGTACGAGGCGGCTTGCAAGCTCGATGAGGATTTGCAGTCCTTCGACACGAATCTCCAAACCCGAACAAATCAAGTCATCAACACAATTGCAGCAGGAGTCGAAGTTCGAGCCCTCTCCGTCGATTCCTTGAAGCAAGTCACAGGGTGCCTATTGGAGATGAACCAGGAGGTTGTGAAAGTTATCTTGGAGTGCAAGAAAGACATATGGAAAAATCAAGAGCTGTTTGAGCTTGTGGAGGAGTATTTTGAGAACAGCTTGCAGACTTTAGATTTCTGCACTGCATTGGAGAAGTGCTTGAAGCGAGCGCGTGACAGTCAATTGCTCATTCTTGTTGCTCTTCAGCAATTTGAGGAGGAATCCGAAATCGGAGGCGGGCGGTACACCAAGACTTTGGAGGAGTTGAAGAATTTCAAGGCAATAGGTGACCCTTTTACTGAAGAGTTTTCCCAAATTTTTCAATCTGTTTACAGGCAACAATTGGTAATGCTTGAGAAGTTGCAAAATCGAAAAACTAAGCTTGATAAGAGGCTGAAATATATCCGTGCTTGGAGGAAGGTGTCAAGTATTATATTTGTTGCTACATTTGCTACTGTCTTGATTTGTTCCGTGGTTGCGGCTGCCATAGCTGCTCCGCCGGTTGCGGCTGCTCTGGCGGCTGCCAGCTCAATCCCTATTGGCTCAATGGGGAAATGGATTGACTCTTTGTGGAAGAATTATGAGGACGCTTTGAGGGGTCAAAAGGAAGTGATTAGCTCAATGCAAGTAGGGACTTATGTTGCCATTAAGGATTTGGACAACATTAGGGTTCTTATTGATCGATTGGAGATCGACATCGAATCCCTCTTGCATAATGCAAGCTTTGCCATTGAGGAAGAAGCTGTGAAAGTGTCAATTGATGAGATTAAAAAGAAGCTGGGAATGTTCATGAAGACTGTGGAGGATTTGGGAGCTCAAGCTGATACTTGCAGCCGCGACATTAGGAGGGCGAGGACTGTGGTTCTGCAGAGGATCATAAAACATTCGAACAACTAAAACTTGAAATCCAATGTTGATGTTGGAAAACATTTGAATGTGTTATGTTTCTGTTTTGTTTTTACTTCAGCTTATTTATTCATTGTCAGATTGTTCCGGGAACTGGATTGGTGTATAATAGAAATAATGTAAGACTATGGTAGCATTTCATGCTTTGTTTCAATGGTTAGGCAAGAACTGACTTGCAGTAATTTGCACTGTGACAATGTTTGTCTTCAATTTGTTAAGGTTGTCTGGTGTTTCATTTTGTTTGGTCTCTTGTTGCACCGTCCTTGTGATCTCATGGATTTCAGAATCTTTAAGAAATTGACACATAGAGGCCTCTTTTCATGTTGGTTGCCTATACTAGGAGGTCTCTTTGGATGTTACAAGTTGAGACTAGCAACTCACTATCTCGAAACGGCGAGGTCATACGAAACGACAATTCAGTTAGTTGAAGGGTTGTCCTTTGGTTTGCACTCTTAAGCTCTTGCTTTGTAAGTAATATCATTTTTAGGCTGATTTTACGCTATGCTTATTGTCTATATGGGAAGCTGCATTTATAGCTAATAAACTCATATTATTAAAAGTATATAAAATTACAAATCAAGATTATTAAGTTCAAAATAACCAAAACTCTAATGACGCCTATAATTATAAACAACTAAGTCTACTAAAAGAAATAGTTACTATTATCAATTTCATCGCATCTGGTCTTGAAGAACTTGAAGAGTATGACGGATAATCAATGGGAGATATTGTACCAAACTTTTCCAATAGTAAGTTAGAACATGATTTAGGGAACAAAAATTTTAAAGGAAGATTTTGGGTAAGAGTATGTATTGAAAAAATAGAAAAATAACATGATAGGTAGCTCAACTTTAAGCATGACTCAGATCATCCTGTCACTACAAAGAGATTAATCACTAGCCCGAAAGAAAAAAAGGAAAAATGTTTTAGGGGAGGAGGGAAGAATATGATCTTCTCCCTCATCCCCTATTACTTGTTTTTTTTTCTTTACAACTTGGAGAAGAGAAAAATGGAGGTTAATGGTTTTTTTTTTTTTAATATTACTCATTTATAGATTTTTTTTAATCAAAAGAGATATCATTGTCATAAGGAAGGGGTATAATTAGACTATAAAAAAGTTATGACAGTAAGATCCACAAGCCAAAATGACAATATTAGTACAGACAAAATCGCACTAACAACTAACAAACCTACATCACTATAAATATATAAAATTACATATCAAGCCTACAAAACCCAAAACAACTAAAACCCTAATAGCCTATGTTGAAGCATAAAATGTTCCAACGAGGAGTAGGAAGACCGCACAAGACCCAAGAACACAAGTATGTACGTGGTTCACCCAAATCGGGCTACATCCACGGTGTTACCCTCTTCTCATTAGTATAATGGTGTTTGTACATGATACAATGGGCTTAGAGCCTTTAGAGAGAGAAAGTAGATGTAGAGAGAGGTGAGAGCTCTAAAGTCTAGAGAGAGGGGTTTCTCTAGTGAGAGAGTCGGATCCCCGAAATGAGGGTGATAGTGTCTCTTATATAGGCAAGAGTTAGGGTTTAGGTCATGGGCCTAATAATGGGCTTTTCCGGCATGGACCTTGATGGTGAGCTTTGTGTGATCTTTGTAGCCTTCTGGATGGGCTTTCTTCGTGGTCCAATGTAGTGCTTGACAAGTCCATTGCTCGGTCCAATATGGTGTAAACAGAAGTCCCCCAAGTTCTTAACTGAGGTGGACTACCTCGGTTGAGGACTTGCACAGTGTATTGACCGAGCAACCCTTTTGTTTTCGTCTGTTGTTTCGCTCGGTGTACCATCAGTCCCCCAAGTCCTCGGTCGAGGTAGGATGCGGAAGAGAAGAGGCCATGTAGTGTGTTGTATGTCTGAGTGGATTGACAATTTTCCGATTGCACTCTGGTAGTCCCCCGGTGAGTATGACTTCAGGTGTGAGTATGACTGCTTGCGGGTGATGCGTTGTTGTATGTGTGTCAGTCGGCATGTGAGCTAAGTTTAGCTTTGAAAGTGGGCTCGATAATTGAGCGGCTCGGTAATGCGCTGAGCATAGGCCAAATGTTGAGTGGAGGCCGAGCTTCCTGTATGCAGACTCTAATGTTCGAGTCGAGGCCAAATGTTTAGTATCTCGGTATTGTGTAGAGCGGATGTATACTCGGTAATGTTTCGAGTAGCTCGGTAACGTGTCGAGCGAATGTATACTCAGTAATGTTTCGAGTAGCTCGGTAATGTGTTGAGCGAATGTATACTCGATAACGTGTTGAGCAAATGTATACTCGGTAATGTTTTGAGTAGCTCGGTAATGTGTTGAGCGAATGTATACTCGGTAATGTTTCGAGTAGCTCGGTAACGTGTCGAGCGAATGTATACTTAGTAATGTTTCGAGTAGCTCGGTAATGTGTTGAGCGAATGTATACTCGATAACGTGTTGAGCAAATGTATACTCGGTAATGTTTTGAGTAGCTCGGTAATGTGTTGAGCGAATGTATGAGTTTGATGTACGCTCTGCATGCATGGATGCACGTATGTCAGCATGGATGAGTTCGTGTATGAGTGCATGTATGTATGCATACGATGTTTATGATGTTTATAAGTTTATGTTTTCAAATGTTACCTAGTGGTCGTCCGTGGTGTGAGCTGAGTTAGTTCCATGTGACGAGAGGAAGAGCAGAGCTCGTGGATAGGTAGGCCGAGTTGAGTAGGCTCCTTAGTGGGCTAAAAAAAAAGGAAATGCCCAAATCCAAAAATAAAAGAAAGTGTTTGATTTTTGTTTGGAGGACCGAGTGGGCGAGGCCGCTCTGTGAGCTCCCTAAAAATTGAGATGTAAGGCCCCAAAAACAAAATTGGTGTTTTATGGTTTTTTTTTTTGGTGGCCGAGTTGGCTAAGTGGCTTTGTCTGGACCGAGACAAGGTGACAGCTCAGTGTGTATCTTGTTGGACCAAAAACACAGGCACAAAGGAGATTGAGGTGCACACTTGTTTTGTTTGTGGGCCGAGTGACATCTCATCGGCTCATTCAGTGGATGGTCACCGAAGTTGATTGGCTAAGTAGGTAGAGAGGTTCCCGATGAATAGCAGGGAGGAAACACACTGAGCGGTCTCCCCCGAAGGAGATTTTCGATAAGAGCCAACCGAGCATACCGAAGGGCCTTTAGTGGACCTCTACCAAAGGTGATCTTCGGTGGACTTCGTCCAAGGAGGTCGAACGATAGTGAGGTGTCGTGGTGATGTTGAGGGCCGTGAGTTGACGCCGAGCAGTGTCTTGATAGCATGTGGCCTCTAGAGGTCGCCTATAACTGCTGGGTCTCCCTCGGTCTGTGTTGACCTCGATGGCCATCGAAGAAAGGGCGTAGGCCAGTTGAACTTGGAGTCCCATACGTAGGCTGGACCCTTGCAGATCGACATGGAAGAGTGGCGCCGAGCGGCCTTTACCTGTCGGTATTAGCCTCGTGTTGGTCCGTCGTGGCTGGATCGTCGAAGTTGGCCATGAAAAGTAAGGTGGGGAAGTCACCAAGTTGCCGCTGAGTGACAGAGCCATGTAAGCTCTTTAGGTTGGCGAGTGGTGGGTTGCCTCTCGGCATTATCGTGCTCTGTGGTCGAGTGATCTTGACCGCTCAGTGTTCCTACTCAAAACCAAGTTGGAAAGGTCCTAAAAACAAAATATTGGTTTTTTGTTTGTTGGTGAGGGGACCTCTGCTGAAAATGGGCTTTGGTGGGCTTCGACCGAGCATGCTGAGGTGATTCTGGTGGCCCGCTGTTGAAAACGTGGTCTCCCCACAGAGATGCAGACCTTGATCAGATTTGGAGGAGTACATACCTCGATGATCAGTGAGGAGGTTGACGCTGAGCGGTCTCCTTCGATCGGTGTCAACCTCGATGGTCTGTTAGGTTGGGTCGTCGACGTCCTGGTGGAGCAGCGAGTTGGGTCGTTGTAATGAAGAAGCTAGGGTGATTCGAAGATGGTGATCGGTCCGAAGATGGGAAGTGATGTCAACGATGATAAGCGACTCAGTGGAGAGTTGATGCTGAGTGGTTTCTTGATGTTCGTCGATGAGCCTCATATCACAGGTCGTCGGTGGATGTGGAGGTGAGTTGGTGAAGTGTCTCACGTGAGAGGCATAACCATCAGATGGGCATCCCGGATCTGGTTTGGTGGGGGAAAGTTTTTTGAACTGGTGCAACATGGATTGGGAGACGACGGCATGTCGAAGTGAGGTGAGGTGGCCGAGTATCTCCCGCAGAGTTTGTAGGTGTTGAAATAATAATATATCATAGATATGTATATATATATATATGTATAAAAGATGCAGAATGTGTTTTGAGTGGGCCAAGAGGATAAGAAACACTAAATGGATGTATTGGTGATTGGCAGATAGTCTGCAAACTGTGTATATGTAGAAATATATATATAATTGTGTGGTGGGCATGCGGGGCCGCATAAATTAACTTTGTCCTTACTTTATGTGGTTTGTTTTTTAGATGATGATAGTGAAGTTTGGAAGATGGTGGCCGTGAGTCTGTTTTTCTAGATAGAAAAATGTGAGTGGTGGGGAGATTCCCCAAGTGGCAGAGTGTGCATTGCCATGCGTAATATATGAATATATATATATATATATATTGGTGTGTAGTGGGCAGAGTCAAATTTTCCAAAAGGTGAAGTGTGAGGTAAGTATAACTATATACATTTGAAGTGTAGGGGTCTCTGCCATGATTCCTTTTGTTTGTTATATTATATATAAAAAGTAAAGAAGTAAGTATAAATATATATATATATATATATATATATACATGTGGTGGGCAGGTGATGTGTAAGCTGTCAAAGACTATGTGCTTGCCACAGAGTCCAGCTTTTAACATAATATATATATATATATATATATATATATATATATATAAGTAGGCAACCTGTTTGAGTGGGCCGAGAGAACAAATGAAGTGGATTCTTCCCACCGAGCCATGAGTGGGCCCAAATTATCGGAAGACCGAGCTGATTTTTAGTGGGTGCTTGGAATTCTTGGGTTTGTGGGTTCTGCAAGTGTGAGGAAGAGAGAGAGAGAGAACCGACACGGATTTTTGTTACGGTTCCCACAGACGGCGCCAAACTGTTGAAGCATAAAATGTTCCAACGAGGAGTAGGAAGACCGCACAAGACCCAAGAACACAAGTATGTACGTGGTTCACCCAAATCGGGCTACATCCACGGTGTTACCCTCTTCTCATTAGTATAATGGTGTTTGTACATGATACAATGGGCTTAGAGCCTTTAGAGAGAGAAAGTAGATGTAGAGAGAGGTGAGAGCTCTAAAGTCTAGAGAGAGGGGTTTCTCTAGTGAGAGAGTCGGATCCCCGAAATGAGGGTGATAGTGTCTCTTATATAGGCAAGAGTTAGGGTTTAGGTCATGGGCCTAATAATGGGCTTTTCCGGCATGGACCTTGATGGTGAGCTTTGTGTGATCTTTGTAGCCTTCTGGATGAGATTTCTTCGTGGTCCAATGTAGTGCTTGACAAGTCCATTGCTCGGTCCAATATGGTGTAAACAGCCTATAACCCTAAACAAAATACCTCTATGAAAAGAAGCAGTTACCGTCGTCAAACCTATCACATCTGATTTTGAAGAATTGAAAAGTATAGTGAATATGAGGATGACTTGATCTTCAACGATTCAATTGCACATAAAAAAAAAATAAAGTAAAAAATGTCCTAATCTAACTATTGTGACCAAAATCAACGAGAGATATTACGGAAAAACTCCTCTAATAGTAAACTAGAAGATTTGAGGAAAAAAGAATATTTGAAAGAATATTTTGGGAAAGAAGATGAATTGAAAAAATAGAAAAATAATATGATGTTGAACTCAAATCTGAGCATGACTCAGACCAAACAATCACCACAAAGGGACTCTTATTAGGAACTCAAAAGAAAAAGAGGGAAACGATTGAAAGGTGGAGGGAAGAAGATGATCTTCCCCCTCCTCTCTTTTAGTTTGTATTTTGTTTTCTTTGGGACTAAGAGGAGAGAAAACACTCTAGAATTTTTTCCAGACACTTTTATAGAATTTGATTTGTCGCTTCATATAGTCTGATTTTATTTCATTTTTAAAAATTCAAATTTTACCTATATCAAATCATATTTCGAACGATCAAAAAATGCGAGATTGTATCATATTACTGAAGTTGATTTTTTACTCTATAGAATTCGGTTGTCAACTTCATATGGTTTGACTTTTGTTTAATATTTTTCAATTTTTCTTTTTGTTTTTATGCAAGTATTGTTTTATATATATAAGATATTGTTGTAAATAGTTTTATTTGTTATGTCTATTTATGTAATAGGTGCTAGGGGTAGTTTTGTCCTTTTGTATTCATTAATTATTCTCTCATATATAAGGGATAATTAATCCTTGTAAACCCTAATGAGAATCTCAGAATAATCAGACATATTATTTTCTCTCTGCCTCTCCATATTCTCTCTGCATTCAAGTCTTCCGACTTTCCTTCACAACACGTTATCAGCACGATCGTCTCCGAATTGGCGACCATTCAAGTGGAGGATAAATTCAATCAAGTAGGTTTTCCAAATCCTAGAATTTATTTTATTTTGCATCAAACCTAGAATCCATATTTCTAGAAATTGATTTGCATATTGCTTAGAATTGATAATGATATCGAATCCTAAGATTATGAATTATTTTATCTGATTGATTAATTCAAAACTTGATTTAATTTATTTAATTTGATCAATTGAATTATATGAATTATCGGTTTGTGTTAATATATATGTGTGATTGCATAGGCTTGAATTGAATTAGAAGTTGAAAAAAATTCACGGTAACATGCAATAGAAATCAATGAATGTGATAATTTAATTGGAAATTGGTTTGATATGATGACTCTTTTATTGTTTTTTTTTATATTTGATGAAATTATAGAATTATAATTAATTTTATTTGGTTCTAAATAGCTGATTTTTGTTAAACACTGAATATTGTTGAATATTATTGATGTCGATGATGTTGTTGCATATACATAATTGATAATTATATGATTGTGTTAATAGTAATGAATACTGATAATCATTAATTCTTGATGAACCCTAAATAATTAATTATTGTACACGGTTTGTAGTTTATGAAAAAGAAAACCTGGCTTCTAGATAATTATTTGGAGTGGATTGAGGCTGTTTACATGGCAATTGGCCTAAAATTTCGCCACATTTGGTGGCACCTTGACTCACTCAACAAAAGAAAACACTTGCAGACCAGGCTGCATGTGAAATAATGGGGGGGTTCCATGGCCCGAAATGAAAACAGCCCAAGAGACATAGGCCCTGAAGGCCACCCAGCCCCTAAAAGCTATGAAGAATGAAGTCCAGAAGGCCAGATGGGTTAGCAAATTGAGTCCAGAAGACTCAACCCAATCCTCGCAGGCCCGAAATGGAAATACTTGGCCCGAAAAAAAAACAGAAACTTTGGCCCTGAAGGCCAAATCGAAAAATTAATGGGGAATGGAGGCCCAGATGGTCCGAAATGATGGCCCAGCAGATATGAAAAAAAAAACCCAGGCCCAACTCCTCGGCCCAGCAGGCCTAACTGCAAACCACCTAACTCGGCGCTTGGGCTTAGCCCCCCTCGGCCCAGACGGCCTCAGCGCAGGCGCGGTTTCGCCGGCCTAGTTGGCTCGGCTTGGCCCCCCTGGCGGCTTGGCTTCGCCAGCACAGATCGGCTCGGCTCCGGCGACCGGCTCGGCTCCGACGACCGGCTCGGCTCCGACAAAAAAAAAACAGAACCCTCTTTTGTCCTCCTTAGGCCTAAAACACACACCCATGCATGCCTGAAGCATTGCAATACTCCTCAATCAAGGATCAAAATAACATTTATTTATATTTATGCATATTGTATCTTGTTTCCTTGTATGCTTGCTTGTTCATTTAATTCTTTTTACGTTATTTACCAATGTCATAGACCCCTTGTAAATAAAAGGAACCTGCAGTTTCCTTCATTGATATTCTAAATTATCATACCATGATTATAGAACCTGAAGTTCTAATCAGTTGCTTATGGATGCATTTTTTCCCAAAGCACTAATCCTATTCATTAATCCTTGTAGAGCATGGCATATCTCAACAAACTGGATTTTGACGCACTGGAAGTTTCCGGAAGAAACTACTACCAGTGGACGGAAGATGTGAAGCTTCATCTCACTGCCAAGAGAATCCGCTCAACCATCCAGGAAGACAATGTGGTTTCTGAGCATCAGAAGGCGGATGCTATGATCCTCATTCGGAGGCACATGGATCGCGCACTGCAGCGTGAATACCTGGGTCAAGAGGACCCGAGAGCTTTATGGGTTTCACTGGCTGATCATTTCGATCACCAGAAGGATATATTCTTGCCTGAAGCAAGACATGACTGGCATAACATTCGTTTTCAGGATTTCAAATCCGTAAACGAATATAACTCTGAGATATGCCGTATCCGGTCTCTTCTCAAGTATTGTGGGGAGGAACTCACTGATACTGACTTACTCGAGAAGACTTTCTCCACATTTCCGGCCTCGTGTATTTTCCTGCAGCAACAATACCGAGAGCGGAAGTTTACCAGGTTTGCGGAGTTGATCACTACTTTGTTGCTCGCTGAAAAGAATAATATTTTACTAATGAAAAATGATCAATCCCGACCTGTGGGCACTAGTGCAGCGCCTTTGCCTGAAGCAAACGCTGTTGCACCTCGCGATGCCAACCGTGGGGGGAGAAACAGGGGACGTGGTAGAGGTGGAGGACGTAATCGTCCAACACATGGTGCACACCCCTATGACCGGGTACATGGTTACCATGCCCCTCGTGGTCGTGGTAATCGACGCGGTGGACACCCCTATGATCGAGCTCAAGATTACCATGCCCCACGTGGCCGTGGTAACCGTGGGCTCGGTCCACGTGGTGGATATCACGCTCATCCTGGTCCGCATGCTCAAAACGAGAGAAACCCTGGCCCGGCCCGTCGCCACCAGAATCAAAACCCACCGGACCTATGCTATAAATGTGGAGGTCGTGATCACTGGTCCTGCACCTGTCGTGCATCAGCTCAAACTATTGCCCAGTACCATGCTACATGTGATACTCGAGAGGCTAATTTTGTTGCAGGACCAGTCCCCGCTGATACCACCCTTTCCATTGCCGATTTCCAGACTGCAGCTGGACATAATGATGATTGAGTTATTTACATACCCATGGATATGATCGCATCTGTGCCGTTTTTTTTATGCATATTATTTTTTTAAAAATTTATTTCTTCCATTACTATTTCTGGACATTGTTTGGTGATTCATTTTATTTTGGACTTATTTTGTTATTTTCTCGAATATTATTCAATCTATTTATTCATTTTTTAATACATGTGATTGTTGATTACTTTAGTTATATTGATGGTTAGGCATGTCAAATGGTGAAGTTTGTTGTCTAGCCGACAATGCTACTACGCACACCATCCTCCGTGATAGGATATTTTTCACAAACTTAATGCCTAACCACACCCCGATCTTAACTATTTCTGGAAAATCAAACTTGATTGAAGGCTCCGGAAAAGCCCAATTTATGTTGTCCAATGGTACCGTATTTACCATTGATGAAGCCTTATACTCTCCATGTTCCAGCAGAACGTTATCGAGTTTTAAGGATATTCAAGCTAATAATTAGCATGTTGAAACCACAACCGAAAAAAATATGGAATATCTTTGCATAACATCCAACTTGTATGGCCGGAAGCGTACATTGGAGAAATTAAAATGCCTCAGGAGTGGACTCTACATGACCACTATTAGGACCATTGAGGCAAATCACATAGCTAGCCGGAAGCTACCTAACCCTAGCAACTACTTATTATGGCATGACCGATTGGGACACCCCGGTCAAGATATGATGCGTCGTATCCTCAATACATCACACGGGCATCCCCTTACAAATAAGGACCTAGTGTTTAGTGACACACAATCCCAAGCTTGCTCAATGGGAAAATTGAACACTAGACCATCATATGCAAAGATCGATAAAGACTCTGTCCCTTTCTTGTACAGAATACAAGGGGATATTTGTGGACCCATCCAACCACCATGTGGACCATTTAAATATTTCATGGTTTTGGTTGATGCCTCGACGAGGTGGTCACACGTGACCCTATTGTCCACACACAATGATGCGTTTGCTAAACTCCTTGCCCAAATCATTAAATTAAGGACCCACCATTCGGATTATCCCATAAAGTCCATTCGACTTGATAATGCCGGGGAGTTTACATCGAAATCTTTCGATGATTATTGCATGTCCCTTGGGATTGATATTGAACATCCAGTTGCACATGTTCACACCCAAAAAGGTCTCGCAGAAGCATTCATTAAACGATTACAAATGATTGCACGGACTTTGGTTATGTGCACCAAGCTACCAATTCCTGCGTGGGGCTATGCAATTTTGCATGCAGCTATGTTGGTCCGGTTGAGGCCCACTGCCACCCAACCCTATTCCGCGTTACAGCTGGTAACTGGGTTCGAACCTGATGTTTCGCACTTACGCGTGTTTGGGTGCGCAGTTTACGTTCCAATTGCGCCGCCACAACGTACAAAAATGGGACCTCAACGCCGGAGGGGCATATATGTTGGCTATGAATCCCCCTCCATTATACGATATTTAGAGCCCTTGACAGGCGATCTCTTTACCGCTCGTTTTGCGGATTGTCACTTCGATGAGACAGTCTTCCCGTCGTTAGGGGAGATAAGAACACTAACGTTCCTGAAGAACGACGTGAATTGACGTGGACTGTCTCCACTATGTCTCATCTTGATCCCCGAACCGCACAAAGTGAAAATGAAGTGCGGAGAATTCTAGATCTACAGAGTGTAGCTAATAATATGCCAGACGCTTTCTCTGATCTAGCTAAAGTGACGAGATCACATATACCTGCTGCAAACGTGCCTGCAAGGATAGACGTCCCCGTAGGACGCGCCGTCCCAGATGGACGGGTCGTCCTAGATGGACAAAGTACGGCCATGGCGGCTAACCAGTCATATGTCCCTGCCCAGAAGCGAGGTAGACCAATAGGTTCGAAGGATTCTTATCCCCGGAAGAGGAAAAATTTGGCACAATTGAATCCTTTAGATATCACTATATCATCTGATCCATCTCATGAGATAATTCCGGATTATGGGTCTGTCTTAGAAGAGACGACGTTGGGGGACGCCTCAACGTCTGAACCCATTCCCGAGAATAGAGAGATCTCGGTAAACTATGTATGCTTAAATGAGATATGGAATCGGAATGATATTATCATCGATGATATATTTGTATTCGCAGTAGCTACTGAAATAATAACTAGTAATGATATCGAACCTCGCTCCGTTGATGAATGCCAACGTAGAGAAGACTGGCCAAAATGGAAAGAAGCAATCCAGGTCAAACTTGATTCCTTGACAAAAAGAAAGGTGTTTGGACCTGTAGCTCCCACACCTCCCCATGTTAAACCTGTAGGCTTTAAATGGGTATTTGTAAGGAAGCGTAATGAGAAAAACGAGATTGTGAGATACAAAGCTCATTTAGTGGCGCAAGGATTTTCTCAACGCCCTGGGATTGATTACGAGGAGACGTACTCTCCCGTAATGGACATTATAACGTTCCGCTACCTTATCAGTTTGGTTGTTTCCGAAAAACTGAGTATGCAGCTTTTGGATGTGGTCACAGCTTATCTCTATGGGGATCTAGATACAGAGATATATATGAAAGTTCCTGAAGGACTTAAGCTATCTGATTCAAATAGTTCTAGACCACGGAACACGCTTTCCATTCGTTTGAGGCGTTCACTTTACGGATTGAAACAATCTGGACGGATGTGGTATAACCGTCTAAGTGAATATTTGATCGGATTGGGATATGTGAATAATGAATTATGCCCATGCGTGTTTATTAAGAAGACAAGTTCCGGGTTCACTATAGTGGCAGTTTATGTCGATGACATGAATCTGATTGGTACTCCTGAAGAGATCCAAGAAACCGCTAAGCACCTGAAGTTAGAATTTGAAATGAAGGATCTTGGGAGAACACACTTCTATCTCGGCCTGGAGCTCGAGCACCGTGCAGATGGGATTTTGGTCCATCAATCGAATTACATCCAGAAGATGTTGAGATGCTTTAATGAGGATAAAGCAAAACCTTCAAGCACGCCCATGATCGTTCGGAGCCTAGATCCTAAAAAGGACCCGTTTCGTCCAGCAGATGACAACGAAGAGATATTGACACCAGAAGTGCCATATCTAAGTGCAATAGGCGCACTGTTGTACTTGGCTCAATGCACAAGACCAGACATTTCATTCGCTGTGAACTTGCTAGCTAGATTTAGCTCTGCGCCAACACGCCGCCACTGGAATGGCATAAAAGACATCTTCCGATACCTTAGAGGTACAACGGATATGGGCTTATTCTATCCCTATGCATCGAGGAATGAATCAAACCCCCTTGGTCCTCGAAATGATGCACGCCTCGTTGGGTATGCTGATGCAGGTTACCTATCAGACCCACACAAGGCACGTTCCCAATCCGGTTATGTCTTTTCCATTGGGAACACAGCGATATCTTGGAGGTCTACAAAACAGACCCTTGTTGCTACGTCCTCGAATCATGCCGAGATTTTACCCTTGCACGAAGCAGTTCGTGAATGCATATGGCTAAGAGATATTATTGGGCATATTCGAGGTACATGTGGACTGAATTCCACCCGTAATGAACCGACAGTTATCTACGAAGATAATGCTGCCTGCATAGAGCAGATGAAGACCGGTTTCATTAAGGGAGACAACACCAAGCATATTGCACCGAAGTTCTTCTTTAACCTGCAACAGCAAGAACATCGGAAGATTGAGATCAAGCCAATACGATCTCAAGATAACCATGCGGACTTGTTCACCAAGTCATTACCAAAGGCCACATTCCAGCAGCATGTGCGAGGTATTGGTTTACGTAGACTGGCTGATCTACCTAATCTATAGTTTTAGGGGGAGTCAATATCAGGGGGAGTATCCTGAAGTATACCATGTATCCAGAAGTATACTGAGTATCCCGAAGTATATTCACACGATCATCGTGTACTTTTTTATCCTACGATCAGGGTTATTTTGTCCCATTGGGTTTTGTTACCTGTCTAGGTTTTAATGAGGCACATTTTGGTATGATCACCCTGCTAACAATGCATCCTGAAGATGCCATGATTTGACTCATATGCATTTGCACATCTTTTCCCTTCAATCACGGGTTTTTCCCATTAGGTTTATCGGGTAAGGTTTTGGTGGAGCAAAATTAATGCATTTTATCTTAAAGGCGGATTATCTACCCGTATTCCAGAAGAGACGACATCAGCTACCTCAGAAGATTCCGATGTGATCACTTATACGCACGTTGCACTCTTTTTCCTTCGACCAGGGTTATTTTTGTCCCATAGGGTTTTTGTTACCTGGCAAGGTTTTAACGAGGCAACATATATGTTCGTAGCCAAGCAGTACCATTACATGAAATATCCAAGGGGGAGTGTTGTAAATAGTTTTATTTGTTATGTCTATTTATGTAATAGGTGCTAGGGGTAGTTTTGTCCTTTTGTATTCATTAATTATTCTCCCATATATAAGGGATAATTAATCCTTGTAAACCCTAATGAGAATCTCAGAATAATCAGACATATTATTTTCTCTCCGCCTCTCCATATTCTCTCTGCATTCACGTCTTCCGACTTTCCTTCACAACAGATATATATATATATATATAGTTAATACATATATGAATGATTAAATGATTTCTAATTTTATTAATTTTTTATGGAGATGACCTTGATATGATGATTTAGAAAATGAACGGCTTCAATTATGATATATATATATATATAAAATCAATAAATCGAAAAAGTGGTATAAAGAGATACAATTAGGGTAGAATGCAAGTATTCACTTTTTATATTAATATGCTCATATTTATTTCTCCATTTTTTTTTATGTAACGATGCGTGTGAAGGAACTTTTTTAAGTTTTTTAAATCCCAACAAACCTTTTAATGTTTTTTAGATTCCAAAAAACATTTTATCAGATCACTACCCAAAAAAATGCGAAAAAAAGAAAAGAAAAAGATAAGAGACATGTCAAACAACATTTAACTACCCCAATATACACTGGTTGAGAACGATCCTTTACAATCATGATGATCTAAGGGACCATCGGATTGTTAATCACGCTTTGATTGAATTTATGATGCACTTATATATATATATATATATTATCATTATATATGTATTTATGTCATTTGTTCATTTGATCATATACCCTATGTTTTATGAATTCAGTGTGCACTTAATAAGTAAAAAGTTCAAAAAAAAAAAAAAAGATATAAGGAGATGCATGTTCTCTCTAACTAATTAATGTGCCTAGGTTCATATTTGTTAATTTTTTTAAGGCTTATTGGCTTAAATGCACCCTAAACTCGCATATTTATGACACTTTACACCTTGAACTGGTTATTTGCTCACTTAACAGTGTGAAATGGCCGAGTAGGGCCACTCAGCTCCTTTTCCGTCCAAACTGTTATGTTTTTTGTGAAAAGCTAATGTGGCACATATGTCAGGACCCACCCCGGTTTCACCCCGAAACCCGAGGTCAATCCCGCTCCCGTCTGACTCCCCGACACAACACCCAAGTAGAACTCATGCAAACCCAGTCAGACGCAGGAGTTCTTAACTGAATATCCCAACGTTATCATTTACAGAGCATAGTACGAAATACAAGGAACTAAAAAAAACGATAAATTACACGCACTCGGAAGTCTGTAAAACTATTCCGGGATCCCTCACGTCCCTTCTATGCCTCTGACACTGCCTCGACGTCAAGACCCCGCGCTAGCTCCACAACCTGGAGGGCAAGGTAAAAACACAAGGTGTGAGTGGACCAGAATAAAAGAAAAATCCTAAAACCATTTATCAGAAAACCAAGTTTCACCCTCCGTTTTGAAAACCACATGCATAACCCAGTTGTCAAACCAAATTACCATAAACCACATCATAAGAAACAGAAACACTATAAAAACAGTTAGAAAAAAAACCACAGCCTGTGAATCATAAAACCGTGTCATAAACCACGAATATGAATTCATCATTTTCCGATCGAACCTGCTGGACCTATCCGAGTCTTTAAACTCCCGAGTCTTTAAACTCAATCCAGGCCTTAATCATATCCGAGTCTTTAAACTCAAGGCCTACGGGGGAAATCAATATATCCGAGTCTTTAAACTCCCGAGTCTTTAAACTCAATCCGGGTCTTTAAACCCAATCCGGCCGGTCCCCCGTCACATATATCCGGGTCTTTAAACCCAATAACCAGATCCAGCAAATCCAATCCCAAAACCATTTTAAAACCACTGGAAATCCATATCCAAACTCGAATCCGAAATCCCCGGTCTGAAGCCCTTCCAGCTTCCAGAACCGCCATTCCGAACCCAAATCCGGAATTCCACTTTCCAACTTTAAAACCAAATCTCGCTTTCCGAAATCCGATTCTAAAATCGAAAACCTTGATTATCAAAATCATGTCCCAAAAACCCCTTAAAATCATGGAAATCATTTATCTTTCCAAAATCACCCTTCCTCGTAAAACGTGCTAAAACTGTACTTCCTCGTAAAACGTGCAAACATGTAAAGCCAACAAAACATATTCGAGAAACATGAAACCATAAACAAAACCATAAAACAATTATAGAAAACAGTTATGCATGTTCGAGTTTAAAGAAAGGGTCCACTCACAGTACTGAGCCCTACTCGCGTCCCGAACGTCCAGCCCGTTCCTCGGTTTCCTCGGGAAATCCCGATCCTGTCAATCACCGTCAAATTACGTCACTAACACGTCTACGAAGGTTCACCTAAATTCCCTCAAAAATCCCCGAATCGAAAACCTAAAACCCGGGACCCTAAACCTTCACCCTCGCGGAACTACACTCAAACGACTTCCGATTGACCTGAAACCAACTCCATTGAACTCACCCTAACTCCTAGACCAAAAACCTTGTTGACCGTTTTCCCCATTACCGCCGCACGCGCCCCCACGCGCCGCCCAAAGTGGCTGCGCGTGGCCCTCACGCGCCAGCTACAGTGTCACCCCCAACCTCGAGTGCACTGTGCTGAACCGGCCGCTGCAACTGGACCGGCGAGAGGCATTCTCCACCGTCCGGCCACCTTTTCCTTCCCTTTCTTCTCCTTCAGCTTCGTCCAGACACCACGAATCCATCCCTCAACTCCTCTAACCTCGACACAGCCTCGTCATCGTCGATTCAAGCTCGAACCAGACGGCCACTTTTTGCCTGTTTCATAATTCACCTGTTCCGGTAACCTCCCGTCACGGTGGCGATACCAGACTCACCCCACAACCTCACTGATCCAAGTCCAACACTCCTAACCCTTCGACTCACCCCAGAAGTCCACGACTTTGGGTTCGAAGTTCACGGTCGAAACAGGGTAACAGAGACTCCTCTTCGCCTGAGCTCCGCCGTGTACGCCCCCATCACGGCGACCATCACAACCCACTCCTAGGACCTCCCTGAACATCACCCCGACCTTCTAACCTCTCGACTCTCAGCCAAACCTCACGACTTTCCAAATGAAGTTTACGGGAAAAACAGAGTAAAGAGATCTCACCTTCGATTGCACCTCCGCCGTGCGCACCGCCGCGTGCCACGGTGTTCGTTAGTCTCCCTGCAACCTCTTGCAGCTTCCCCTGCCTTGGTTTGAGTCACCTCACGGCGTAGCCACCACCTCGAACTCACGGCCTCCCTGTTTCCTTCAAAACTTCTCCGCACCTCCGCCGTGCCGCCGTGCACAATTGCACCACCAAAACCCGATCAGCAACGCCCTTTCAATCTCCCGTTCCTTCCTCACTCACCAGAACTCGTCACCAGCCACGATCAATCCTCAATTCCTCCTCACAAGCTCACTCTGTTTCTCTGTGTTTGTCGAAGAACAGCCACGGGTAAGCACGAGTGCACCCCAATTATTTGGGCTGAGACCACACAGGATTCTCCCAGAATCCTCTAGCCCCCTGCCATGTGTCACCATCCACTCCACTCCTTATCCCACCTGGTGAAATCCCAGCCGTCCATTTCCTTCTTTCTGCACAAATCCCAATGTGCAGAAAGACCAAAATACCCTCATGTTTTACTCATTTTACGGTTTTACCAAAACTTCCTAGACCCGTAACTCTCGCCTCGTAAGTCCGATGAATACGTGCCGCCTGTCATCGACCTCAGGACGACAAGAACTATCTAACCATCCTAGGTCAACCTACCAAAACTCGATTATTCAAAAAGTCAACTATTCCCCTACTTTACTCAAATTACGGTCATGCCCTCAACCTTCCGAACATCACAATTCCCTCCTCGGATGTCGGAATCAGGCGTGCCACCTGCCTATGGATTCGTGACGTCCTAAACTACGTCCTGGTCACTGGTCAACCCCCATTTGACCACCTGAACTAAAAGTCAACTATTTTGCCCGGACTAGGGGCAAAATCATCATTCTACACGCAAGGACCTATCGGGACCGCCACTAATCCCGACTCTCGGAACGGGTTGTTACAACATACGTGGACAAAAGTATATTAAATTGGAAAAGGGCATTTGTGGAACTTCACAATTGGCCCTTTCTCAATTCAAATCCCAAATTGAGAAACCCTAAATCACGATTGACCCAAAATTGCGAACCCAGGTTTTTGTGGAGCTTTACCAGTTGTCGACGCTTTCGACGGAAGCCCAGCCTTCGACGAACCCAGGGTACAACGAAAACCGCACCTACTCGACGAACCCAGGCTTCGACGGAAGACGTGACCTGCCTTCCCCCATCGGTGCGACCCACTAAGTTAAACTCTAAACTTCACTTCTATTTGATATTACAAGATTGAGATTGTTATCGTTAGGTCTCCTAAAATAAAATGACAATGTTGGATCTTCAGTGTGCACTGTTAATTGAAAATGAACTTAGGTTTTAATCAGTGCACAATTTATGTGGTAATATATAGCTGAGGCCTTGAGGGTTCTCTTGTACACTAGATGCTCATGTGGCCATCTTTGCAATGGCTAGTTAAGGTTGGCAACCTTAAGGGAGGAATATGCTCTTACTTTATCATCTCAATTATACATCTGAGTTTCATGATTGGATTACTTTGTGATATCAATTAATCATCTTTGTTCAAAAATTTGTAAACTTTGTGATGATATGGTGAGTAAACTTGTGTCTTGTAAGGGTTCGGGATATGTCATATTCTTTACTATTGGATATTTAGCCCAGATAGGGGTATGGATCCCGTATTGTCAAAGTTCAGAATCATTGTTTCAAAAAGAAAATAATGCAGAAGTATATGGAACATCATTATCAGATGGAGGAGCAAGAAGTCGGGCATTACTATTGTGGGAAGAAATGTAAAATCTTGACTTCGTGGACTAACAGACATCCCGGGAAGGGATTCCAAGTGTGTCCATGTTCTGGGGTAAGACAAATTTAAAAAATTGTGTTTTAATTGAATGAAATTACGATGAAAATGCTGATAAAAGTTTGTGTTGATGCAGGGAAATAAATGTGATTATTGGGAATGGTTTGATCCTGAAATTCACCATCGGTGCAAGGCAATCATACCTGGATTTTTGAGAAAAACTGGTAAATTGGAAGAGGATTTGAAAAGGTACAGAGCTAGGACAAGGAAGCTTTAGGTTGCCCTAATTGTATCCTGCCTGACACGACCCATCCCAATCCTCTCGGGATTAACACGGGATGTGCCATACTCCCATCTGACACGAAGTGTCAGTTAAGGGATAATTCAAAACCTTTAGCCCGACCGGCTTCCAGAGCGCGCCAGGATCCGGTGGAGGAGTGTGATGTCTCGGTCTTTACTACAGTCCGCATCCGTGATCAACCTGAAGGACATTAAAATCAACAAAAGCTGTAAGTGGACGAAAATCAGTAGTTTAAGAAAAACACATTTCATAAAAAGACATTTATGCCCTTCACTAAAAAGTATGCATGCATACGAAAACCATTTATCGAATCATATATTCCATATAACCATTATTAGGACCTCAGCCCAAATTTCGTAAAACCAAATCATACGGGCCCCTGTCCAAATCCATTTACATAAATCCATAACATATCAAACATATGTGGGAACTCAGCCCAAAACCGTAAATCCGAGTATGTGGGTCATCGCCCAAATCCATTAAACACATAAATACCATTTCTGAAATCTAATTATCATTTCATAAATCCAATAAACCAGGTTTACCAAATATCATATAACCAATCCTGTCATGGTTTCCAAAGCTACGCGCGTGCTACCCAGGGTCTCAAATCCCAAATCTCCCCAGGGTCCACCCAGGTCAATGTCCGCAGATCATTGACCCTCCTTAGGGGTTATAATCCATAAATGCTTTCCTGAGAGTAGGGTACCCCACGGGGGCGACTCCACTCAGTTAGTGCTTCGTGACTACTCCGGGGTTCACCCAGGCCAACGACCCTCCCAGAGGAGACAATCCATAAATAAAAGGATAGTATATGAAAAACCATTTCATAAACATTCTCAAAACCTTTCAAACCTTTCAAAGGATTTATGCCCGGTCCCCATAAACCGTCATGAAACCAGAAATCCATGTTTCTAAATCCAAATCCAGTTAGGGTCTCCGAACCCGAAATCACCTTTATAAACCATAAATGGGAATCATGCCTGATATCATAACCAATTGGGCCTCAAGCCAAATCATTTAATGACAGGACCCGTCCTAAATCCCTCGGGATTAGCATGGGACGTACATGCTCCCGTCTGACACGAAGTGTCAGACCAGGGATACTTCCGTCTTTTGCCCAGTCAGGGCTGTCAGAGTGCATCAGGATCCGAAGGAGGAATGCGATGTCTCGTCTCTGCTACAGCCACATCCGCGTTCAACCTGAAGGGCATTCAAAACACAAAAGTTGTGAGTGGACAAAACAATTATTTTATAAAAACATTTTCACAAAAGAACTTTATGCCCTTCATTAAAAACATATGCATGCATTCAAAAACCATTTCTAGGGTTCATGCCCGGTTCCCATAAACCGCCATGAACCATCAACCATTTGGGCCATAGCCTGAAATCAATCAAATAACACATGAGACCTCCGCCCAAACCAAAACACGTGGGAACTCGTCCCAAAATCATCTCATATGGGTCTCAGCCCAAAACCAATATGCGAGGGTCTCAGCCCAAAACCAATATGCGAGGGTCTCAGCCGAACACCATCTCAGTGAAAACTCATCCACATATACATATATACATGTATAACCCATCCTAGGCACTTCCGGAGAAGATGCCAACTCGGGGAACACAGCCCCTAGGGAACACATCCCCGATATAGTCACGATGTCATCTCTATACTAGTGTGCACACTACTCGGGGTCTCACTCCGAGTCTTCTCCCAGGAATCTCCATCTGGGAGGCTCAATCTCTGGATCTAGTCCGAGCTCTCTCTCTGGATCTAGTCCAATCATCTCTCCGGAATCTAGTCCGGGACCACAACATCATAAGTAACCTCCACTCCTGGAACGGGATCCCTATGGGGATACCCACTCTGGTCTGTGGATCGTGACTCTCCAGGTCGACGCTAGAGAAGACCAATCAATCATCTCGTAAGGCGGGTATATACATACTCGTATACACAACCATAAAAACGGGACTCACGCCCGATAACATAAAGCAACTGGGCCTCCAGCCCAAACATACGACTCAACAGGGCCTCTCGCCCTATTTCACAATAATTGGGCCTCGAGCCCGAACTCAAATCAACTGGGCATCGAGCCCGATATCTCAGGGCCAGTCACAATTTTGATCATAGCGATGCGTGCAACCATCAATCCAAGACCGCTCTCAATCCTAGTATGTCGCCGTGAACACATCACTGCCGCGACCATCTCGAGACCATGGTGCACACGTCGCCGATCGATCCTCTAAACCGTCAGCACTCCGAAGTTGAGCCTCCAGTGGCTGCTCGACAACGGGACGTGCATCGTGACCTCTCCGGAAGGAACGCATCCCAATCCGGAAGTGAGCGTCACGTTTTCCGTCGCCGTGCACACAACACCCGTTGCGACTATGACTCAGACCCGTAGGTCATCAATAGGGTCTCATGCCTGAGTCAAAACCAAATCCAAATGGGTCTTATACCCGGTTTTACCTTTTCAAAGCCATTTCATGAAAACCGAGCGCGTATAAAACCCGAAAACCTCGAAGTACGTGCCCATACGTGAACACACACCAAAATGCACTCAAGGCATCCCAAAACACATATTAAAACATATATAAAACATTTATGCATGCATCAATTTCAGAAAGAAAGTCCACTCACAGACCGTCCGCGCTGCTGCCTCGATATGCGCGTCGTACGCCTTTGCTGGTCAACCGTCGTCTCTGGGATTCCCGAACCTGTCCAAACCACTTTAGAGGGTTACTAACTAGTTAATTAACCCCTCACTAAATCCCCCTAATTTTCCGGGATTTTAAACTATTTTTAAACGAGCACCGAAACCGTCGGACAACCCGAACTTCATTGAGACGATGTCCGATCGACTCAAAACCAGTCCTAAAATGTTCGTTACATCGAATAGATGATTTGACATGTTGGAACCTTCCCCAAATTCACCCCCACGTGCCCACGTGCCGCTTGAAGTGGCTGCGCGTGGGAGCCACGCGCCAGTGAACAGTGTGGTCTTCCTCCTCGCGACGACCGGTCTGAACTGGTCCAGTCCGGTTCGCCTGCAACTTGGACCGGCGTGACCGCTCCAGGCTCCTACATGGTCCAATCTTCACTGTTTTCACTCCTAATCAATCCTAATCTTCATTATTTAATCCTAGGATCCTAACCTAATCGATTAGAACCCCTAAAACCCACAAAACCCGACCGGTTTGATTTTCCCCTCACGGTTCGAATTTTCAAAATCCACCCCAGGGCTTCTCGACATCTCACCACTCCCAAAACCTTCCTACAAACTCCCTAGCAACCTTATTAACTCAAACCAAACGTCCAAAACCTCCCATAACAAACGAAATCGAAATTGAATTGAAAATGGTTAAAACCGATTACCTCGTGCTATTTTCCTCCTCCGCCGCCCACGACGGCTCTACCTGGCCAGCCACCACGTCCTCAGCTCCTCTTCTCACTCTCTGGGCCTCTCAATGAAGGTAACAGGTTAAGGGTTTGGGTTTGGATGAATGAAAAGGGTGATCGGGTTTGGTTTGAAGGGAAGAGAATGAATGATCGATGAAGGGGAGAGATATGTATGAGTTGTTGGGTTGGGCAATGGATGGGTGACACTTTTCACTCATCCATTGGCCTGTCCAAAATATCTGGGCCCCACCTGCTGCCAAATTGTCCCCATCTCGAAAAATGTGCAATAGTGCACTCGAACTTCCGTGAACCGTAACTTCACCGTCGAACGTCCGAATTCGACGTGCCACCTGTCTACGGATTCATATCGTCGTGATCTACCTTACGGTCCTTGGGCCTCGGCCATCTGACCTTCTGAGTCAAAAGTCAACCATTGGCCCCTTTTTGCCAAAATTACCAAAACGCCCCTGATTTTCGGATCGTCATAACTTCTTCCACGGATGTCGGAATCGAACGTGCCACCTGTCTATGAACTCGTGATGTCCCGAACTACATCACGGTCATTGGCCAAAGTCCATTTGACCGTCCGAACGAAAAGTCAACGTTCTACCCATTTTAAGGGCAAAATTGTCATTTTTCCTTGAACGTCCGCTAATCCTCGTCTAATCCCCGATTAGTCTCGCTAATCCATCATTAATCCTTAATTAATCCTGTTAATTTAGGACGGTTCGTTACATTTAAACCAACTGGACCTCAAGTTCGATTATGTAAACCAACTGGGTCTCAAGCCCGATTATGTAAACCAACTGGGCCTCAAGCCCGATTTCGTAAACCAACTGGGTCTGCAGCCCGATGCCTTATTAAATCAAATGGATTCGAAATCCGATAGTTCGTAAATCAAATGGGTCTCATGCCCGATTCTATATTTTCAAATCCGAAATCAATTCCCGAACCAATTGGGCCCATGACCCGATAATGTAACTAAAATGGACTTCAAGTCTGAGGGTTTTTAAAACAAATGGGTCTCATGCCCGAGTTTACCTTTTCAAATCCGAAACCATTTCATTAAGCAATCACTGAAACCACAGGCACGTATAAGCACCGTATAAACCGAAACCTTCGAAATACGTGCAAATACGTAAATACCAACTACCACAACCGATGCACTCAAGGAATCTCAAAACATGTATTTAAACTCATATAAAAATTTTATGCATGTATAAATTTAGAAAACAAGGTCCACTCACAGACCGTCCTAACTGCGGCCTCGATATGCGTGCCAATACTGACAGGACAGCCCCCGAAGGGACATTGATAACCTTGCCCAGTCCTGCTCACGTCTGGCAAGTCGACTGAAATTCCCAACTTACCCTCAGTGCTTGCCAAACTAGGATAGCCACACGCGTACGTACTTATGCCTCCGCGTCTCGATCAGTCTCGACCAACGCGCCACGACCTGGAGGGTCAATAAAAACTAAAAGGTGTGAGTGGATAAAAATAAATCAGTTTATAAAACAGTTACAGAAAGACATTTCTACCTTCCACGTAAAACCAATGCATGCATTCAAAAATCATTTCGCAATCTGTTACATTTTCAACATAAGAAAACCGTGCATGAAATCAAAATCATTTTCCTTTTCTTAACCTTCGGGTCTTAGCCTGCAATCATAAACACAGGGCCTCAGTCCAAAACCATGAATCAATTCCAAGATCCATCAACCATAAAAAACCGGGCCACTGCCCAACACATCCGAAACATCAGAAATTGACAATGAATCACAAGTCAAACAGTTTGCTGGATATCAAGTGCGCCCGAGTCTTTAAACTCAAAACCATGCGCATAATCAGGCCTTCCTAGGATATCAACGAGTCTTTAAACTCAGAACATAATCAATAGGCCTCGGGGGCATCACAATAACCGAGTCTTTAAACTCACGAGTCTTTAAACTCATTAAGGGTTCTCTTCCATTATCAATTAACTGAGTCTTTAAACTCAAAACATTATCCAGACATATCCGGGTCTTTAAACCCAAAACAATTGTAAATCACAACAAAACTCGGGATCCATCGTGATCCAAATTCTAAATCCATCCCGAAAACACATTTTGTCATAACAGGACTCATGTCCGAATTGCCACTTTCAAATCCCTAAAATCTTACTTCACAAAACATAATCAATCATCATGGAAAACGGGGCATGTATAATCATATCCAGTCACTTTAACAAACCATCATCCGTTCCCAAGTGCGAATTCGCAAGGATGATTCCATAAGCCGGCATCCAGAAACATCATTCCGAACCCAAACCAAGAATTTCACTCTCAAGTTTCCGAAAAATCGAAATCTCGCTCTTCAAATTAGTTTTATGCCTTGGGCCCCAAGCCCGAAATCAACTTCCCAAAATCCGTTTTAAATCTTTGAAATCACATCATTTTTCAAATCCCACGGTCCAAAACATCAAAACCACAATCAAAGCACCAAAATCACGGTCAAACCACAACATACTCGAAATATCGTAAAACGTGCAAATCCGTGTCATTCTCAAAATACGTGTCAAAACCGTAAACCATACTCACAATCGCAATCAAAACATCTTAAAAACATGATACACACAAATCACATAAAATCATTCATTAAACCATCATCGAAGCATAAGAGAACCCTTAGTCTCAAAATACGTGCAATTTCGTGTGCATATAAAAAATACGTATAACTACGGAAATCGAAATCATCACAAATCATAATCATAATCATAGAAATAATAGAAATATTTATGCATGCATTACATTTTGAAAGCAACATCCACTCATACACCGTCCTTAATGCTCGGTTTCGCGCTACACGCGTTTCCGTAATTTCTGCCATTTTCTAGAATCTCGAATCCTGTCCGAAATCACTTTTCAAGGTCACTAAGGTCTCAAATAACATCATACTAATTTCCCATAATTTTCCGGAAATTAAACGTTAATTAAAAATGTAACATAAACCTTCGGACCCTCGAAACAACATCGAAACGGTGTCCGATAAATTCAAAACCAACGCTAAAATGTTCGTTACATTGTATAGGATAAAAGTCATGTTGGACTTACCTCGAAAATCGGATCCAAGCGCCCTCACGCGCCTCCGTGAGTGGCTGCGCGTGAAACCCACGCGCCTGCTACAATGCTACTACAGTTCATCTTCTTCACCCGACTCCTCTGTGAAACGGGTCCTCAACCCGCGACTCGACCCGGCCAATTACCCCTCGATTCTCACTCAAAACCTTCATTTCTTCCACCTAAATCATTCATTGACATGTTAATTAAAGATCTCATTCCCTAATTGTCTTCGATTGGCCCTAAATTGATCAGTTTATACTTGAACAGTCGAACGGGTCGAAGTCTGAAACTCACCCAGATCAACCCCATTCCCAAATTAACTTAGATAGGAGCTTTAAGGGACCTAAACGAATACTTTAGCACAGCCAATTTCAAGGAAGATTACCTGGAAGTTGTCGACTTCAAGCTCGAAAATTTCCAAAACCAGGGCTTCTGTTCTTGGCCTGCCTGTGATGGATTTCCTTTGCAATTGATGCGGTTGAGTTCCAAATGATCCCAGAAGACTAAAACAATCCTTGTTTTTGTCCAAATCGACTCACAAGTTAAAAATCGAATTTTCCCTCCAATTTCTGATTTTTCTGAATTCTGGTTTTCTCTCAACTCTAAGCCCTCTCTTCGGCTGAAATGATCCTCAACTCAATAACAGTCTCCGTTAATCGACCTGTTCAGTAGACATCCCGTGGGAATCCCTCTGGCCTTCCTGCCATTCCTGTTTCCCACACAGCCCAGAAATCCCATTTTTAAAACCTTCCCGTGCCTTGTTTTTTTGTCCAAAACATGCCCAAATGCTCTCATTATCCTCAAATCACTTAAACAATTCTTTGTTTCAGAGAATTCCTAAACAGTTCCTTGATCAGAGGTCCAATTTAAACAATTACACAGCACTAACCCACGGCTGTTCAAACTGGGCTTGGAAAATTACCATTTTGCCCTTCTGCTCAAAATTACCAAAATGCCCCTCACGCATCAAGACCCGTAACTTGGTCATTCAAACTCTGATTGACGTGTGCCGCATGTCTATGGACTCAGGGCATCGAGACCATCCTAACGGTCCTCTGTCCTCGGCCATTGGACCTCCCGATCAAAAGGTCAACATTTTCCCCATTTTCGTCCAAATTACGAAAATGCCTTGGATTTCCGAACGTCATAACTTTCACCCCGAACGTCAGAATCGAACGTGCCACCTGTCTATGAACTCGTGACGTCCCAAACTACGTCACGGTCATCGGTCAAAGTCCATTTGATTGCCCGAATTAAAAATCATCGTTTTACCCACGGCTAGGGGCAAAACGGTCATTTTGCATCGTTCGTCCGATTCCGCCCAACTAATAACCGATTAACCCCGCTAATCATGATTAGTTACTAATCTAATCCCGAATTCCGGGATGGGTCATTACAAATACGCCTTCCCGGGATAATCACCGTCACCGGGACTCCCAAACCTATCCAAATCGCACTAGAGGGTTACTAACTACCTTATTAGCCTCTTATTGAAGTCCCGTAATTTTTCCAAATTTTTAACTATTTTTAAACTCAATCTTAAACCTTCGGACATCCTGAACTATATCGAAACGATATCCAATCGACACGAAACTAGTCCCAAAATATTCGTTACATCGAATAGATGAAATTACATGTTGAACACTTCCCCAAAGGACAGCCCACTCGTCCTCACGCGCCTGGTACTGTTCATCTTCAACCTCTCGCTGGACCCGGTCTGGTTCGGCCCTACAATTCCGGTCCGACTAGACATGTGTGATCGGTCCAAGCCCATATCTCTCTCATTTTTGGTCTGTTTTGTTCCATTTAAATTCCTACACCTTCCTATAATCATGTTCTATCGACCTATAACCTCAACAACATAAAAATCGATCAAAGATTCTACCTTTGGATCGAAGAACACACGACCAAGCTTAAGCCGTCCTTCCATGGCCTTCCAACCGTCGAAATCCTTTGCTTCCAATCCCCACAAGCTCGTCCATGTCCCAGAAACATAACCAAAACATCAAAACCATTCCAAAACATCCCAAAACGAGATTCAAAAATTTGAATTTAAAGAAGCTTTCAGGTTTACCTCTCCTGTAGCTTCCACCGTCGTCCACGGTGGTCCAGTCGTTCTTGGCCACCCCTCAATCTCACCCTCACTCTGTCTCTCACCCTCAGTCCAGAAGCAAGGGATTGAAATAGGTTTTGGGAGTGGTTACGGGTTGGTTGCACAAAATGAAAGGAATGAGGATGATATGCATGAACGAATGAAATGGGCAATGGATGGGTGATACTTGTCACTCATCTAAGGGCCCCACATAAAATATCAGCCAATCACAGTAAAAAAAAATATTAAATACTATTTCGAAGTCCGATTTCGTGACCTTAACTTCCCCGTTCGGCGTCCGATTTCGACGTGTCGCTTTTCTACGGACTCGTGACGTTCTGATCTACGTCACGGTCATCGGTCCTTGTGCATCGGACCTCCCAGGTTAAAAGTCAACTTTTTTCCCTCGTTTAGGGCCAGAATCGTAATTTCGCCCCCAACGTCCGATAATCCTCGACTAATTTCCGATTAGTCGCACTAATCCTTCATTAGTTACTAATCTAATCCTGGAATTCGGGACGGTTCGTTACACTGTCTTGTGGAGATATTTAAGAAGACTGAAGTTTAGGTTTAGGGATTTCCTAACAATCCAATTTTGTTTGTAATCGATGCTAAATGACAATATAATTTGGCAATGTAATCTATGGATTGTTTGTGCAATGTAAGGATGATAATTGAACCGTTTTTGCAATGTAATTCTATGGATTTTTCTGTCAAATTCAGGCTTTCTGCAATATGTTACAGGGTGCAAATTTGGTAGTTCATGGTGCAAAGTGACACATGTATTAGTAGTCCATGGTGCAATGTAAAACACAATGGGTAGTACAAGGTGCAAAGTGATAGACCCGTAGTAGTACAGGGTTCAAAGTGACAAAACTTTAGTAGCACAAGGTGCAAAGTGACACAACTTTAGTAGCACAAGGTGCAAAGTGACACAACTTTAGATGAACATGATTAAACTAATCCTGTAATATTTAAGGAAGATAACTTGAAAGTGAAAGTATAATTCATTACAAAAACAACAATTGAAGCAGACGAGATATAATAACATTGTTAAATAGTGCAAAAGTAGGCCATTTTTTCTGTTACATGGTGCAATGAAACACAAAAGTTATAGTCCATTATTAGGGCTGAATACAAAAGGTATAGTCCAGGGTGCAAATTAACACATAAAACATCAAACAAAAAATTCAACAATCAGCTTGCACCCACTAGCCAACACCCACCAGGTTATACCTATATGTCTTGCACTTCATGCTAACCTAACACCTAACATAACACCTAACCTAACACACAAACTAGCCTACAAAACCCTATGCATCTTTGTTGATGCAACCTCATCCTCCTTGTTGGAGATTTGAACCTGAGTTTCTTACGAGCGGGTTCTGTTTGAGGTTGAGGTTGGGGTTCTGGATTAGGTTATGGTTGGGGTTGGGACTGGGTTTGGGTTTCAGTTTGGGGCAAGGACTGGGATTGGGTTTGGGGTTGGGTTTCTGGTTGGGGTAGGGGTTAGGATTGGGTTTGGGGTTGGGTTTCTGATTGGGGCAGGGGCTTCTTGTTTGGAGTTGTGGTTGAGATTGGGGTTCTGTTTGTGTTTGGGGCTGGGGATTGGGATTCTGTTTGGGTTTGGGGCTGACTGGATCCTTTTTCCTTGGCTTGTTCCCTCATTGCTTTAGCGTCAATTCTTTTTCTTCTTAAACTTTCAGCCTTTTCTGTAAGAGGCTCCTATAAAGCAAACATTCAACCAACAATCAACACAAGCATCCAAATGAGGTAAATAAGAGTTCATAACTAAGGAGATTTATACCTTGTGTTTGTTAAGCCTATGCCCCAATTGACCACAATTGCTGCATTTAATCTCAATGTGAAACCTGCCAAGCTTGATTAGATGTTGGGTAGGTCTGCCTCACCAGTAGACTTCTTCCTGTTTTTCCTTGGTATCCCTGGTTGCCTGTGGTATGTTGGGGCCTTCAAAGAAGGTAAACCCAAGGAAGGACATTGATCTTCACTTGTCATTGGCTCAATGATCTTTGTAAAACTTGTGTCCTAGAGGGAACGGTGAACGATCCCACATTCCTGTGAGGGGGGAATGGTCTGCAAGGGGAATGGTGGTGTGCCTTAAAGGTGTAGGCACACATCTATCTAGCACGAGACCTTTTGCGAGCTCAGTGGCTTTGGGTTCGGTTGGAACTCCAAAGTTAAGCGAGTTGAGGCTGGTACAATTCCATGATGGGTGACCCTTGGAAGTTGCACTGTGAGCTCCCAAAAATAAAACCGTGAAGGTGAGGAGGCCCAAAGTAGACAATATCATGCTAGAGTCTGGTCCTGACCAAGGAGGGTCGGGTCCTAACAATCTTTGCATATCATCTCATGTAAGCCTCCTTGCTGTAGCGTTCATAAAGATAGTCTTCTGGTTTCCCTTGCAAAAAAGATATTGATGCACAAGCATGGGGGCATGGGATACCAGATAGGTCCCATTCTCTACATGAACATTGTTTCAATTTCAACTCTACTCTAAATTGCCTCTCAGTTTGATGAGTGACTTCGAAAACTTCATACCATGCATGCCTTGTAACATACCACTATTTCTCTTTCTATTTCTTCTCCAAAATCTGCCTTATCCTTGGACCAGTTTGGTGACCCCCCCCCCCCCCCCCCCCCCAATTCACAACTGTCTGCTTCCTTGTAGAGTACAACATCATCAAATACATCCTAATTCTCTCAAGTAATGTTATTGTAGGCTTGTCCCTTACTGGCAGTATGGCCCTGTTAAATGCCTCATTGAGGTTATTGAGCAGAATATCACACTTGAAAGCTTTGTTGAAATATGACCTTGTCCATTGTCTTGGATCCATCCTGCTTAACTAATCATGGACAGCAGGACTAAAAGTAGCCATTTTCTTCATCTCAGTGTTGTACCAGGCCACATTGGTGCATCTTGTGATCTTCTCAAACTACTCATTCAGTGCCAACCCCTTCTGAAGGACATTGAAATTTGCATACATGTGTCTGGTACAATGCCTATGTTCTGCTATTGGAAACAACTCCCCCATAGCCTCAAATAAACCTTTCTGCTTATCAGTCATGAAAAGGTACTCTTCACTATTTTGAATCTTCAGGTCCAATGCCAACAATTCAAGGAACAACTTCCAGGAAGAGTATGACTCAACCTCCACAATCGCATAAGCCACATAGAACATGCCATTGTTTGCATCAACTGAGATAACACTCAATATTTGCCCACTATGGGGACATTTAATTTGAGCACCATCCAGTCCAATGAAAGACCTACAACCAGTTAGCCAATCTTCCTTGGAAGCACTCAAGCAGACATAACCCTTTCGAATCTAAAATGTCCATCACCGTCCATCTTGGCCTTGATTTTTACTGTACTACCTTGGTTTACCTTAACAAGCTCCTCATAATAGTCCATTAGTCTCTCATATTGGGATAAGTAGGTCCTCTCTAGATGCTGAAAGGCCATCCTTCTTGCCCTATAACATTGAGTCCTACCAGGCCTATATCCAGTTTCCTGAACTACCAGCTCCTGAAATTCACCTACATCCCACTTATTTCTTGTAAGCTGCCTCATATACTTCTGCTTCAACCACTTCATATTGGCATGATAATTGATAGTCCCTTTTACACATAAATGCACACCATTATAAGTTTTGACTTGCAGGTATTCCCTCATGTTTACTTTAGAGGCATCTATTACAAAAGGGACATCTTTCTACCTCGATACACTTGGCCCTCATCTTGTCTACCTTATTCACGTTGAACACAATCCTTTTCTGTTCTTTGACAAAATATGTCCTCATAGCTTTTATGAAAACTACACCACTTGAGAACTTCATCCCAAGAGCAAACTTTGGATTTTTCATATCCATCTCATTGTTAAACTCCCTAAATGGCCCAACAGACTTCCTCCTCCTTGACAGTTTTTGAGGAGGTTGAACCAAATATTTTCCCTCACCAGCAGCTGGTTCTGGTCCACAACCTCATTCCAATCTCTACATGCCCTGGAAGTTGGATCTCATCACCCCCTCCTTTTTTCATATACAGAGGGACACAAACATTACTCTTTGCATACTTATCACAGAGTTTAAATACCTGGCCATCAGAGGTTATCTTCACCAATATTTCACTATCTATGTCATTAGAGTATATAGACAACTTAGAAGGTAGATATCCTATTTTATTTCCTATGAACTTCAATTCAAAAAGGGAAATCCAATCTACTGTAACAAAGTCATAGAACTTGAATTGTCCCCCTATGTAATTCCAACAATCCTCATCTTCTACTAGTAGTTCACCTCAATAGTGAACTTTCATACTAAAGATATCTCTGTCATCTGCATGCATATACCAAATAACAACTAAGAAACTAACCAACTAACTACAAACTATGCCTGATTCATGAGATTAAGGTACCAAAGTGTGACCAACAGTCCAAGTATAGGGTGCAATATGTAATAAACATAATCAATATGACAGGGCCCGTCCCAAATCCCCCGAGATTAACGTTGGGACGTGCCTGCTCTCGTCTGACACGAAGTGTCAGACTAGGAAAAATTCCGACTCTAGCCCTCACTAGGGCATCCAGAGTACGCTAGGATCGTAGGAGGAAGAGTGTGATGTCTCGGTCTCTACTACAGCCCGCATCCGATATCAACCTGAAGGGCATTCAAAACATCAAAAGTCGTGAGTGGACAAAACAAAAAATTTAATAAAAACATTTCATCAAAAGAAATTTATGCCTTTCACTGAAAAACATGCATGCATTCGAAAACCATTTATCAAAATATTCACAAAACCATTTGCGCCTTGGCCCGAAACCGTAAGGCAAGTACATGGGAACTCAGCCCAAAACCAGTTTCTATAGGGACTTAGCCCAAATCAACATACGTGGGTCTCAGCCCAAAACCATAGCCAAAACATAGAACACGGGGTCTCCGCCCCAAACCATTTCCAAAACATCGAATACGGGGTCTCCTCCCCAAACCAATTTCCAAAACATCGAATATGGGGTCTCCGCCCCAAACCACTTTCTGTAAGAAAACCTCATACGTATAGACTTACGTATAACCCATCCTCGGCACTTCTGGGAAGATTCCAACTCGGGGTACACAGCCCCTAGGGAACACATCCACGATATATGTCACGATTCATCTCTATACTAGTGTGCACACTACTCGGGGTCTCACTCCAAGTCTACCCCCAGGAATTCTCCATCTAGGAGGCTCTATCTCCGGATCTAGTCCCAGCATCTCTCCGAATCTAGTCCGAGCATTTCTCCGAAATCTGGTCCGGGACCACATCATAACTCTCACTCGCAGAATGTGCTATCTATGGGGATACTCATCTTGGGTAGTGGGCCGTGACTCTCCAGGTCGACGTCTGGAGGAGACCAATCAAATCATAAGGAGGGTATATACATTTCAAATACTTTCTTTCTCAAACATATTTCAACTGGGTCTCATACCCGATTCATCTCAACCGGATTCCTCGGATCCGATTCGAATCCACTTTCACAGGCCTCAGCCTAAATCCATAGTTTAATAGGGTCTCCTGCCCAAATTCTCATTTCATAAACCGAACTGGGACTCAAGCCCGATTTCACGATCAACAGGGCCTCAAGCCCGATACCACAATAATGGGGTCTCGAGCCCGATTTCACAACTAACGGGGCCTCGAGCCCAATATCATAAATCAACGGGGCTTCGAGGTCGATTTCACAATCAACTGGGCCTTAAGCTCGATACCAAAGTCAAAGGGGCCTCAAGTGTAATGACCCATCCCTAATTTCGGGATTAGATTAGTGACTAATCAAGGATTAGTGAGGTTAATCGGTGATTAGTTGGGCGAAATCAGACGAACGATGAAAAATGACCATTTTACCTCTAGTCTTGGGAAAAATGTTGACTTTTGACCCAGACGGTCCGATGGTCGAGGGTCGAGGACCGTTACGTAGATCGGGCTATACGAATCCATAGACAGGCAGCACGCCGAAATCGGACGTCGAACGAGAAAGTTATGGGTCACGGGAGTTCGATTGCACTATACACGTATTACGAGGCGGGGATGATGTGGCAATATCTGATTGGGCAGCTATTTAGGTGGGTCACATGCATGAGTGACAAGTGTCACTCATCATATTGGTCCAAACCCCCATTTTATGGATCTAAATGATGATTGGTCCACTTGGATTATTATATATATATTTTCCTACCCACTTCTCATCCTGGCCCTCCATCTCTACCTCACACTCTCATCCTCACCGTCCATTCCTCTCTCCCTCTCACCTGATCATCATCTTCTCTCTTTGCTTCATAAACTCGAGCCCCTCCATTCTCCATTTCCTCTTGAAAAAACAAACACACCACATCACACCATCACCATACTACACCCATACGTCAGTGTGAGGAATTTTGTGAGATTGAGAATGACAAGGAAGACGGCTCACGGAGGTTCACGTCGGGGGTGAGTCGAACAAACCCGAGAGCCCAGTTTTAATTTCAAAAATTGAAAGTTTAGTTTTGATTGTTGTTTTGAGTCCCTTTCGATTCTATTATGACCTAGGGACTAAGGCAACTCGATGAGGATTGAAAGCACATACAATGCATACACCTCTCTGTCCGCTAACAGACTACAACCCCGTGATACAAACGAATGGGTGGCTCCGGGATCTATTAAAGCACATAAATCATGTCCAAGAATTGTAAGCGTACCTGTCACAACACCAGGTGCTGCCCGGGCCTCCTGCCCATACAACTAGTTCTCCCTCAAGGTATGAAGCACTATCCTTTACTCAACTTCGCATCAACTGGTTCTCCCTCAAGGTATGAAGCACTATCCTCAGGTGCTTCTCGTGCGCCTTCGTACTCTTCGAATGCACCAAGATATCATCGATGAACACAATCACGAAACGATCCAGGTATGACCGAATCACTCGGTTCATCAGGTCCATAAACACCGCTGGAGCGTTAGTTAAACCAAAGGACATCACTACAAACTCGTAATGACCATACCGGGTTCTAAAGGCTGTCTTGGGTACATCCTCTTCTTTAACCTGCAATTGATGATACCCAGAACGAAGATCGATCTTGGAGAAGTGTTGAGCTCCTCTCAGCTAATCAAACTGGTCATCGATCTGAGGCAGGGGTATTTATTCCGGATAGTTACCCTGTTCAATTGTCTGTAGTCAATACACAATCTCAAATCTCCATCCTTTTTCCTAACAAACAAGACTGGAGCTCCCCAAGGTGATACACTCGGTCGAATAAACCCCATATCGACCAACTCTTGCAACTGCGCCTTCAATTCCTTCAGCTCAGCTGGCGCCATACGATACGGAGTCTGAGATATAGGTTGTGTACCTGGAAGAAGGTCGATAGTAAACTCGATGTCTCGGTGAGGTGGCAATCCTGGCAAATCCTCCGGAAAGACATCTGGGAACTCTCGCACTATCGGTATATCCTCCACCTTCAACGGTGCAACACGTGTGTCCACCATGTGAGCCAAGTATCTAGGACATCCTTTCTTTAGCAACTCACTGGCTTTCAGAGCTGAAATCACCCCAACAGGAATTGCTCGTTGTACCCCCTGAAAAGTAGTTTCAGGTAACCCTGGACTCCAAAAAGTGACCTTCTTATTGACACATTCGATAGAAGCACGATGGAATGTTAACCAATCCATTCCTAAAATGACATCGAAATCATGCAAGTCCAGGAGTATCAGATCAGCTACGAATTCAACGCCACCTACCATTACGGGACACTCCCTCAACACTTGGTTTACCACAAATACCTCTCATATGGGTGTACTCACACCCATGTCACAATTCGGTGCGGACACCTCTCTATCCGCTAACAGACTACAACCCCGTGATACAAACGAATGGGTGGCTCCGGGATCTATTAAAGTACATACATCATGTCCAAGAATTGTAAGCGTACCTGTCACTGCTGCCCGGGCCTCCTGCTGCGTAACAGCAAAAACTCGGGCATGTGGTCTTGCTGCTCGCCCACGGCCCCTCTGTCCATTGGTCGCTCCAGTACCTCCTCTAGTACTCCCTGTCCCAGAAACTGCAGCTGTGTTCCGCCCTTGCTCTGCCACACCCCGACCTGCGCCACCACTCTGTAGCAATGATGGACACTCTCTCCAGTAGTGGCCCCGCTCGCCACAGAAGAAACAGATAACACTAGAAGCATGTCGAGTAAAACCGTCACTCTGTCTTCTGGTGGAAGCAACTGAGGTTGTGCTCGCCTGCGGAGCCGGCGGTTCTCTAGGTACTCTGAATCCGGGACTCTGAAAACTACCGGGCCTACCAAAACGGTCATTGCCTGCGGACGAAGCTCCACAGTAGAGTCCCTTTTCGGGGCTCTCTGACCCAACGATCCAGGAAATGAACGCTCCCGACGTTGTCCACCACCTGAGAACTGTGGACGTGTCGGTAGACTAGCCGCAACCCGCACCGCGGCATCAGACAACTCTCTGAGAGTAGTAAAAGCTCCGGCCGTCACAATGGCCCGTATCTCACCTCGCAGGCCAAGCTCAAACCTACGACATTTCTCAGCTTCAGTAGACACAAAAGTAGGAGAAAAACAGGCTAGCATCTGAAATTTTTGGTCATACTCTGCTACAGACATGCTCCCCTGTCGAAGCTGCAGAAATTCTGTCTCCCTAGCATCACGGAATGAACGGGGATAGTACTGTTCTAGGAACCGCTCTCGAAAGGTTTCCCAGGTCACTGTATGGGCATCCCAACCCGATAACTCCAGAGTATACCACCACTCATAAGCAGATCCATCTAGCATAAAGGTGGCCAACACAACTCGCTCCTCAGGAGGAGAGTGCATCACAGCAAAAATCTGCTCAAACTGAGAAATCCAACGGTGGGCTTCCTCGGGATCTGCCCCACCACTAAATATTATAGCCCAAGGCGCTGGGCTCGCTCGATCGTAGCACTCTCGGCATCACTAACGACGCCTTCTGCAGGTCGTGGAGGGGGTTCACGTCGTGGAGGCATGGCCGATCGTCCTTTTCTGAAAAAGGCACAAGTTAGTATAATAACCTAGGCACATCCAAGTGCCAGACATAAACCGTAAACCTATGCTTTGATACCAATTGATAGGACCCACCCCGATTATCACCTCGATAATCGGGAAGCATCCTGCTCCCGTCTGACAATGGAACACAAAAGACTAAAATAACCAAATAAATTACACCACACCCATTGTCAGACCAGGGAGATTAAACAGTACACCCGACTGGACATCAAGTCCATAGTTTCACAGAGCGTAAATTACAAAACAAGATAAGGATAAAATCCTACTCTGTGAACTAACTACACCGCAACGAAAGACTTTATGTCTCTACCCCTGCCTCGGCGTTAGCCCCCAAAACTTGTACCACGACTTGGAGGGTATTAAAAACAGAAAAGTGTGAGTGGACTAAAAAAATGTTTCTAGAAAACAGTTTCATGAAATCGGGGTTCGCCCTCCAGTTTTACAACACGCATGCATAGCTAGATATTCAAAAATAGCATAACTAAACATTCGAAAACCCTTTTACGAATCATATGGAAACCGTTACAGTAAACAGCCATAAAATCATATAAAATAATATAATATTCCTAAAATCCAGAAATCATCACATCGAAACGTCAATCATACCAAATCATGTAAAATTGAATCAACAATCAAGCCTTTGGATCTATCCGAGTCTTTAAACTCATATGTCAGGCCTTCCCTGGATATCAACGAGTCTTTAAACTCAAAACATAATCAATAGGCATCGGGGGTATCACAATAACCGAGTCTTTAAACTCAATCCGGGTCTTTAAACCCAATCCGGGCCCGCCCCCGTCATCAATTAACCGGGTATTTAAACCCAAAACTAGATCCAACAATCATACGGGTCTTTAAACCCAAAATCATGCGTAAAATTGTAACAATCCAGGATCCACCATGATCCATTTTCCAAAACCATTCTGAAATCACTTTTCGTCATAATTGGACTTATGCCCGAATTTCACATGCAACTCCAAAATCTTACTCACAAAACATAATCAAATCATTATTAAACGTGACATGCATAATCATATCAAATCACTCCATCAAACCATCGTCCAAGCATAGGAGAAAACGTAATCTTGAAATACGTAAAATACGATAATCACCTCAAATTGATACTCCTCGCCAAACCGTGATCGATTCTCCTCCAAATTGATACGGTTGAACTCTAAATGGTCCCAGAAGGATGTTTCAATCCTTGGTTTTGTTCCTCTCGACTCACAAATCAAAATTCTATTTTTCCTTCCAATTTCCAGTTTTTCTCCAAACTCTGTTTTCTCTCAAGCTCCCCGTCTCTCTTCTTCATAAATGACTCTCAAACACTTCCACCTCTCTGTTAATCGAACCGTGCAGCTAACAACTCGTGGGAATCTCTCAGGCATCTCTGGAATTTTGTTTCCCGCAACAGTCCCAAAACCCAGTTTTAAATTCCTCCCGTGCCTGATTTCTGTTTCAGCCCATACTCCACTGCCTCAAAGCCATTAAACAATACCCTGGTCCAGTCACTACCAGGGTTAAAGAATACATTGATTAGATCACTCACGGCATGGGTTCAGTCCCTGTTTTCAAATAGTACCCCCTTGCAAAATTACTATTTTTACTATTTTGCCCTTCTGCACAAAATTACCAAAATGCCCTTCTCTTTCTAGACCCGTAACTCAACCGTCCGACGTCCGTTTTCAGTGTACCGCCTGTTTACGAACTCAGGGCATCGAGACCTACCTAACGGTCTTCGAATTGCGTGAAAAATAGTGATCAATCAAAAAGTCAACATTTTCCCCCTTTTCGTCCAAATTACAAAAATGCCCTTGAACTTACGAACGTCATAACTTCTTCCTTGATCGTCGGAATTGGACGTGCCACCTGTCTATGGACTCGTGACGTCCCGAACTACATCACAGTCATCGGTCAACGTCCGTTTGACCTACCAATCAAAAAGTCAACAATTTGACCATACTATTCACAAAGGTAAAAACGTCATTTTATTGAATATTTAACAAATTTACATCCTTCGAATTTCCGAGGCGTTACAGGTGAAACCAGAAGCATGGAGGAAAGGAAAACCCACCGTAGACAGACTCCTCCAGTCCATCCTCGTGAGGAATCATTTTCCAAATCGTCTGCACCTACTTGTTCGCACCTTCGCGTCGATTCAACGCCCAATCCTCGATTCAAGCCCCAATTTCGATCGCAAGCAAACCCTAGAAATTTTCCCCAGAATCGTCCTCGAATGCAAACGGGAGGGAACATTCTGATTTGTCACTTATGGGTCCCAAAACTATACCCACCTTGCGTCTGACATGGCGAAAGGGTGTCAGCGTGTCAAAATTTCCCATTTTACTCTCCATTTTCACGGAAACACAACAGCTTGGACAGAAAAGGTGCTGAGTGGCCCTACTCGGCCATTTCATACTGTTAAGTGACCGAATAACGAGTTCAGGGTGCAAAGTGTCACAAATATGTGGGCTCAGGGTGCATTTAAACCAATAAGTCTTTTTTAATGACTTTATGTAATCTGAAAGAGGACCATTTTATCTATGTCAAACTTCAATAATCGCAAAGAAGTTTTTTATGTAATTTTCTACCCTGATCCTCAAAACACAAATTAAAGCTAAATTTTATATTTATTAATAGGGTCCCTTTCGGCTTTATATATTTTTAACTTTTGCTCCATATGATTTGATATGTATTTGGTATAATTTTTTATTATTTTGCTTCATAAGGTTTTATATTAAAGATCATAATGAGTAAAAAAAAATATGGTAAATAAAAATGTGGGCACAAACTTTGAAAGAAAATGAATAAATTTTGTTGCAACATTTTAGAAGATCAGAAATTTCATTGTTAGAACAAACATGCAGTGCAATGACAATTAGAATGCAATAATTTGATGATCCTGCTAATCTCCTTCCAATGAAAATATATTCATTTTTTACATACGATTCGCAATAAAATTGTTGAGTGGTCTAATCCAATCAAATCATACTCAATCGCTCACCAAACGAGCCGATAGATTATTTGTAAAGGTTAAATAAAAATCCTGCTAAACAAAATTTTAATTTTTTCTTGGTCTTTAATCAATGAGGATTGTGTTCAAACTTGAGAAGTCTCCCAAATTTTGGTAGAGACATGCATTCATCTAGAAAATCATCCATTCAATGTATTATGGTTTAGGGTTTAGTAGTTTAACCCTTGTGGAACCCAAAATCATCCGAAAATTATGGAGCCACCACGTGTCCCGTAATTCCCAAAAATGACCAAATTGCCCTTGACAAATAACGCTGATCATTCGAAAAATACCCGCACATTAAATAATCTATTTACCAATTAAATACGTTATTTGGTCGGGTTAAAACCTCCGTAATATTGATATTCTCTCCGAGAGATAATTATCGTTATTCTTAATAACGATAATTAATATTAATATTAAAATATAATAAATATCATTACTATCATGATGAGCCATCATTATGATTATCAAAATAATATATTATTCATTTAATAATAATATATTATTTATTAATTAAATATTCAAACCAACCAATCAGAACTCTCCAAGGCTCCCAAGATTTTTCTATAAATAGCAAGGCACATTTCACTTCCAAGGTACGTTGATTCTTCGTTTCGAAGTATATCCTTTTCCTCTCTCAAGGCTAACTTAAGCATTGGAGTGTTCTTGGTCGAACAACCCCCCGGGTAAATCGATCGAAGCAACGATAGCTAATTGTTTGCTGTTTGCAGGAATTGTGAGGACTTTTCGCGACGAGTTCAATCTTTGATTCAACAATTGGTGCTTTCATTGAGAGCTATTGAGGAATACTCAGAAGAAGCTCTCTTAATCGTTCATCGTTCATCTTTCTTCGTTCGTCGTTCATCGACATTGTTCGAAGATTTCAAACGTTGTTCATCGCTCATCAAGAAATCGTTCATCGTTCATCTTTCTTCGTTCGTCGTTCATCGACATTGTTCGAAGATTTTGAACGTTGTTCAAATCGTCCATCAACAAGCTTTCCAATTCAAAAAATTCTTCGATCCAGCATGGCTAAGGTTCGTCGATCTGTTCAGTCGGCTGGAGAAGGAGTTTCTGCCTCAACAGCTCAGACGAGGAATGAGGCTCACATTGAGACTCCGGAGAAGCACCCAGCTCAACCCAGGCGTGTGACCATAGAAGCGCCCATTGAGACACTCGAAGGGAGACCAACCTTCAGCTTCGGAACCTTCCCCTCTTCAGCCAGCCAAATACCCCCGCCGGGGGAAGGAACTTCGGCTCTACAACGGGCAGGCGAGAGATTGATGGGAAGTACATCACGACATGAACGTCCTGCAGCAAACATGGTCCTAAGGGACTTCCTGGATGGGAATCATGACATCTCAGGGAGAGGTCACCCCCAACCCCCCCAGGACATCTTGGCGCAACAAGTTGAAAGGTTGAGCAAACAAGTTCAACTTCAGTCAGAGCTCTTGCAGCAACTCCTCGCAGGGAGACCAATCCAGGAGCAGCATAGACAGGAGAATGCCCAAAGATGTCCTGGGAAAGAACAAGTCCGCTGCCAAACAATGTCACGAGATACTTCGCTAAGCGACTCTAGAGAAGAAAGTCACGCTCATCAAGCGAAAAGCCCACAACGCCTAAAGCCGTTAGTACGTGAACGGCTAGGAGGAAGGGTTGGGGCAACCTCACGGGCAGAGCTCTCATAGCGCTCACATGGGAGTAGGGGGCAACCGCAGGCTCTATACCAAGACCTAAGGCGATCTGTCCACGATAGTGAAGGAGAAGATGAGGCCTACTCCCCTAGACGATCCCATAGATCGAGGGAAGAGGCCCACGGAGGTTCTCGACGACTGTCACAACGGAATTCATCGCCTCAGCACGGCGCATTACGGGCTAATGATGTTCAAAAGATACTGGACAGGCACCTTCGTGCTCAACGAGGTGGCGATCTAGAGGACGATCTACGCCGCCAAATACAGCTCTCTACACCCTTTGTAAGGGATATCGAGGAGGAGCCATTCCCCCAGAAGTTCGCAACGCCGAACTTTACCCCATTCAAAGGAACCTCCGATCCGGTAAAACACATAGATTATTACCGAGGAGTGATGATCCCCCACAGGTCTAACGATGCACTTATGTGCAAAGTTTTTCAGGATTCTCTTCAAGGCCAAGCCATGACTTGGTTTAATCATCTCCCCCCGAGGTCGATTGAGTCCTTTGAAGAGTTGGCCCTAGCATTTGTGAGGGAATACGCACAACTTCGGACAATCGAGGTAAAAGATGACCATCTTTTCTCTGTCCGAAAGAGAACAAAAGATACTCTGCGACAATACATACGCAGATTTTGAGAAGTCGCATTGTCGGCTGTAGTGACCTTGTAGCAGCGATGGCATTTAAACAAGGACTACCTCGGGACAGCCAACTTTACGGGGATATCGTCATGAGCAATGCACGAAGTCTCACCAAAATAATTTCGCTAGCAGAGCGACATGCAAGTTGGGAGGATGAGAAGAACGCCACTCAAACTCAAGACCATGCTGGAGCTGGTGAGAAGACCCTCAAAAAGGAGGAGTCCCATGGAAAGTTTACGGCTGGAAAGTCCAACAAGCGCAAGGCGGGACAACCTTCCCAAACTCCGGCAGTAGGGAAGCCTAATTTGCAACTATCTTTACCAGTCCATCAGATCCACAATGAAATTAAGGACAAACCATGGTTTAAGAAGCCAGAACCAGTCAAAGGAGATCAGGAGAAGGCTGATAAAACAAAGTGGTGTGCCTTCCACGAGTGCTATGGGCACAACATCGGAAAATGCATATCTTTTGAGAGATATCTCCGAAATCTCATCAAAGAAGGGCATTGCACTGAGTACGTCAAGGGGAAAGCTGCAGATCGACCTACTGACAAAGGACCAAAGGAACCTGCAGCCAAGATGATTCGCATCAACACCATCATGGCTGAATCAGAATTGCTAGGAACCACCTCCAAGCAGAAAAAGAGAAAAATACGAGATGCACTTGCCGTCTCTCAAGTCTCCCAAGTCACCACCCCCGGGGTGGCCAACGACCTTGTCGTTGGTTTCTCTTTGAAGGACAAGGAGGGACTTGATTGGCCGCATGATGATGCATTAGTCGTATCAATTCAGATCGCTCATGCTCAGGTTGATCGGGTTCACGTGGATGAAGGGAGTGCGGCGAATATCCTCAGCCTGGAGGCAGTGCGCCGGATGGGGTTAGAAAGCCTAGCAGTAAAAGAGGCTGTCCCTCTCCGAGGCTTCAATGGGTCAACCAGTATGACCGTTGGTACTCTCCAGCTGGATGTACATTCAAACCCCGTTGTCACGACCCAGACCTTTTACATCATGGACGAGTACTCTCCATACAATGGAATCCTCGGAAGGCCATGGCTTCACAAAATCCTCGCAACCACATCAAGCCTTTACCAAAAGATTAGATTCCCTATTCCCGGTGGTGGAATCGGAGAAATCAAGGGCGATCAGATGATGGCTCGACGGTGCCTCACCGAAGGGCTAAAGGAGGTAAAGGTGGCAGAATTCATTCCCCAAGCAGGATCATCCAATGGGGGCAAGATTTCTTCTTCATCTCCCAAATAACAACTAATCGCGGGTCAAGATCCTGACGTTCACGAGGAACCATCGGCTCCGGAAGGGTGGCAGCCGGAGGATGACGTCATCCTCGTTCAGCTTGACCCTCGACATCCTGAGAAAGAGGCCCGTATTGGCGCCCAGTTAAGTGACACAGAAAAGGAAGAACTCATAGCCTTCCTGCGTAGGGAGAAAGAAGTTTTTTCTTGGTCTCCGTCTGACATGCCTGGGATTGACCCTACTATCGTTAGCCACAGGCTACACGTCAATCCCCACCACAAGCCGATCAAGCAGAAAAGACGCAACTTTTCCCCAGAGAAAATTGCTATTATTCAAGAGGAGATCGACAAGTTACTCATTGCTGGATCCATTGAAGAAGTTCCGCACTCTGAATGGCTAGCAAATGTCGTGCTTGTCAAGAAAAAGGAGGCTGGACGGTGGAGAGTTTGTGTTGATTACACCGACCTCAATCTTGCGTGCCCAAATGATCACTATCCTCTGCCTAGAATCGATCTCTTAGTAGATTCAACTGCAGGGAATGAGCTGCTAAGCTTCCTGGATGCATACTCGGGCTATAATCAGATTTCCATGCACGAAAGAGATAAGGACAAGACGGCCTTCGTCTTCGACCGAGGTGTGTACTGCTACAAGGTGATGCCATTTGGCCTCAAGAATGCAGGAGTGACGTACCAGAGGCTCGTCAATCGGATGTTCAAGGATCTCATCGGCAAAACCATGGAAGTCTATGTGGATGATATCATGGTCAAAGGAGAAAAACGAGGGGATCCTATCGCCAACTTGCGAGAGACCTTCAACTTGCTGAAGAAGTACAAAATGAAGCTCAACCCTCTTAAATGTACTTTCGGAGTGTCAGCGGGGAAGTTCTTGGGATACCTTGTGACTCAACGTGGGATCGAAGCAAACCCAAAAAAAATCAAGGCAATACTCGAGATGAAATCCCCATCAAGTCTGAAGGAGATTCAAAGTCTCACTGGACGAGTAGCAACATTGAATAGGTTCCTGTCCAAATCAACCGGCCGGTGTCGACCTTTCTTCCAGGCAGTAAAGAAAGCATCCAGGGATAAGTGGGATGAAGGTTGTGAGAAAGCATTTCAAGATCTCAAGGCCTACTTGACATCCCCACCATTGCTATCAAAACCCAGGGATAAAGAGGACCTGTTCCTCTATCTGGGGGTTTCGGACGTTGCCGTAAGCTCTGCACTTATCCGGGAAGAAAATGGGATTCAGCTTCCTGTATTTTACACATCCAAAGCCCTCCTTGATGCTGAGACACGATACCCGAAATTTGAAAGGCTGATTCTGGCATTACTAGTTACCACAAAGAAGGTGCGGCCATACTTTCAAGCTCATCGGGTGATCGTCATGACCGAATATCCACTCCGTTCGTTACTCCATGCACCTGATGCATCGACACGGGTAATGAAATGGGCCATCGAGTTGAGTCAGCATGATTTGCTCTATCGTCCACGGACAGCTGTCAAAGGCCAGACCTTAGCGGATTTTGTTGTAGAGCTCACACCAGCGTCACTGGAATGAGGCAATAAGCTTGGCAAAACCCCCGGGGCCACCGACACTTCTCTACCACGGGATCAAGAGGCCAGTTCTTCTTCCCTACAGCCCTCAATTTCCAATCTTCTATGGAAACTCTTTGTTGACGGCTCCTCAAACTAGAAGGGGGCAGGAGCAGGGATTGTCCTTATCACTCCAGATGGCTCAATAATGGAACAGGCGGTACAGTTCGGATTCAAAGCCTCTAACAATGAAGCGGAGTATGAGCCTTTGATTTGCGGGCTCACGCTTGCCAAGGAGTTGGGAATCAAACGCCTCCCTATTCATTCGGACTCGCAGTTGATTACTAACCAATCAACCGGTGAATATGCTGCGCGTGATGCAAGAATGCTCAAGTATAATAACAAGGTCCAGGAAATGCTTACCCTTTTCCCGATTTTTACTTTTCATCAACTTCCACGAGCGGAAAATACGCAAGCAGATGCGCTGGCCAATCTAGCATCATCACTTGACTTTCGTTTCAAGCGCTCGATCCCGATCAAATATCTTGAACGGAGAAGTATTGACATGAGGGAGATCGAAGTGAGACAAATTGGTTCATCTCCAAGCTGGCAAGATCCTTTCCTCAACTATCTGGAACATGGGATATTTCCTGATGAACGATTAGAGGCCCGCAAAATCCAGATGAAAGCTATGCGATACTATGTCGACAAGGGCCAACTCTTTCGAAAGAGCTTTACAGGACCAAACTTGTTATGCTTGAGGCACCCAGAAACATTGAAAGTCTTGGCAGAAGTTCATGAAGGGCATTGTGGAAATCATTCCGGTGGAAGATCGCTCGCTCAAAAGACGCTTAGTGCAGGGTTTTACTGGCCTACTCTACGCCAGGAAGCTCTGCAATATGCCCAGAAATGCGACAAATGCCAAAGGTTCAAGCCTAACCAATTGGCACCACCGGAAGAGTTGCATGCACAGTTAAGCCCTTGGCCATTCATGCAATGTGGACTTGACATCGTTGGACCACTCCCAAGCACTCCAATCCCAAGCAAGAGGTATTTGATTGTCGCCACTGACTACTTCACTAAGTGGGTGGAGGCAAAAGCTTTGGCCACCATAACCCAGGCTGATGTCCAAAAATTCATCTGGAGCCAGATTATCTGCCAATTTGGGCTCCCCAAGGTCATTCTGACTGACAATGGGACTCAGTTCACTGGCGCCATAATCAACAAGTTCTTTGAGCTTTGGAAGATCAAGCATTTCACTTCAACTGCATATTACCCCCAGGGTAATGGCCAAGCTGAAGCTTCCAACAAAACGATCCTTGACTGTATCAAGAAGCGACTCGATGATAAAAAAGGCTTGTGGGAGGAGGAGTTGGATGGCACGCTCTGGGCATACCGTACCACTCCGCGTCGAGCAACGGGAGAGTCTCCATTCACCCTTGCATACGGTACTGACGCAGTCATTCCTCCACACGTTGTTGTCCCGGCACCCTTCACCGAGCTCGATGATCCAGTAGTCAACTCCATCGCTCTGAGAACTTCACTTGATCTCAGCGAGAAACTAAGAGAGCAAGTAGTGAAGCGTATCTCCAGCTACCAGCAGCAAGTGAGAAGCTCCTATAACAAGAAGGCTCGACTCCGGCACTTTCTCCCAGGTGACCTTGTTCTCAAGAAAAAGTTTGCGGCACCCAATCGTCCAGGGTCTCAAAAACTCAAGTCCCCTTGGGAAGGACCTTACCGAATCTACCAAGTAGGCGGAAAAGGAAGCTATACCTTGGAGACCATGGACGGGAAGTTAGTGAGTGGTTCCATGAACGCTCATCACCTCCGAAAATATTATGTGTAATGCAAACTAGAGCTCAATAATAAAGCTAGTCATTGTTTGGTGCCAAATAAAAGACTTTATTCCCCCGGGAAGAACTCAAGCCTTCCTCCGGGAAGCATCCAAAGCCTTCCACCAGTAAGCACACAAAGCCTTCCTTCAGGAAGCACCTCAAGCCTTCCTCCTAGGAAGCATCCTAAGCCTTCCTCTTGGAAGCTCCCTAAGTCTTCTTCATCGATGCACTTCAAGCCTTCTCTTAAGAAGCACAAGCCCTTCCCTGAAGGCATCATTCCAAAGACTTAATCATCTAAAAGCGTCACAAGTTATTTAGAACCCACTGTTATACACACATGGTTTCGGTTGAGGCATATAAACAAGCTCACACCAATGCATTAACAGGCATTTAAAAATATTCACTTCGACACATAACATATAAGAAAGTTAACACTTGCGTTTCAACAACTTAACTTAAATTCTTCTTATTTATTCATTTGGTAAGTGTTTGGCAAATCACATGACGATTGCTCACACCAGTTGTACAATACATAAAAAAAAAACACACAAGAACAAGCCGACATGTAACTATGGAGGCAAATCTTCAAATCCCATCGTGTTTCTAAACTCTTCCCACTCTTCTGCTGAAAGTAAGGAAGTGTCATGAAACAATGAATCAGCAGTCTCAGGGACAGCTTCATTCCTGGTCCCGGTGTCGGGCTCTGGGAAAGATACCGGAACAGGCTCCAGCTCTTGCTCCAACTCTGGTTCCCGCTCTTTGGTGGTGACCCCGCTACAACTCGCCATATCCAACTTTTGTGCCTCAACGGGTCTTTGGCACAAAGTTGTGGGGGCATGCGGCGATTGTAAATAATCATGTCCCGGGTGCCTTGCCGCTTTTAGACTCTGGATCCCCACCTCCAAAAGTCTGCTTGTTTCTTCTGAGTCTTGCAACTTTCTGCGCAGCAAAGAGAGCTCGTCTCGAGCCGAGTCTCGCTCCTTTTCTATCCGAATCCTCTCCCCACGGCTCACCTCCAGCTCGCCCACTTTGACTTCCAATGAGTGGATCCTTCCGACCAAAACTTCGTTATTCCGACTAGAGTGGTCTCGGGCTTCTCGAAGACGTTTACATTCGCTCTTCATTCGCTCGTTTTCACCTTCCAAACCAACATTCCCACGAAGCATGTCAACCAACTTATGGGCCCCAGCTTTCGCAATCCTAAGGTCTCGGACTACCTTGTCGAAAGCCCCTCGCGAAATAGTTTTCTGAATGTCCTCTGTTAGGATGGGGGCACCTATCACATCAGCAATCTTGGACGGTGCCCGTGTCTCCCCCACTATCCGATCTAGGCATTCATCTCTCGACGCTTGATGAACCGGGTAGTGGGAGGTGGGGATCACCTTCAGCTACTTAAGTTGCTTGGGTACACCCTCGTAAGGACCTTCTGAAGCTTTACGTTTGCTAGATGACTCCGCAGGAATAGAACGGTCAGGCTTGAAATGAAGCTGCTCAGCATGCCTTTTCTCCAAAGAAACAATGGGCCTTTGCTTATCATTCCTCTTCTGGATAACGGGTTTCTTCAACCGCAATGGAGCACTCAACCACTCTTTGATTAGGATATCCGAGGGCCTCCCACCATTCAAATCTCTAAGTGGAGAAAGTAGCCAACTCATGTCTCGGAACTCTGGGGGAATTTTCAAAGCCATATCAATCTTTTTGAGATCAGGATGACTTTCAAACCCGCTATACAACTCATCAAACGAACGGAAATGTGAGGCGATCCTCAGATCTGAGGAGGCGTGTTTGTCCCATGCACCGCCGACTTCAATACAGTTGACTCTGTACGCGCTGTCATTGAACTCCGCCCTCAAAAATAGCTCCACCTTGGGAAAGACTCGAGAAAGCCGACCGCCGGTAACTCCGTTGTGTGACACGGAATAGCAATGCCAGAATTCATCTTCCGAGAGTCCCAGGCTAAAAAACTTGTTCAACTTCTCAAAGCACATGATGTGTCGATAAGCATCGACATCCAGTTGAGCAGGACTGCATCCCATCCGGCCAATAATCTTAGAAAAGAACTTCGAGAACGGGAACTTGAAACCCCACCCAATGGTCAAAGGATGGAATTTAGTCCACCGACCGCCGACAGGGTTCTTTCCCCTTCCATGCTTAAGAGCCTTCATGGAAGAGCATCTGTCTCCAAGCTTCACAAAGACATCCTCGGGAAAAGCAATTTGATTGCGAGCTTTCCACTCCTTGAAGTCTTCAGGCTTCTCAAACTCCATATCTTTCCCTCGGAATGGACTAAGGCAACGAGAACCGCCACGCTCCCACAAAACAGGCTTGCTGGGTCTCTCAGCACCTTGACGCATAGCGAACATATTTGTGGTACTAGCAAAAGTCACAGCAGATGTGACCCAGCCTACCAATGCTCACTAGTCACGTTCGCAAGTGCACTCAATCACCACCAAATCCCCGTCGACTGTTCAGCCAAACTCCGTTCACCACGTAGCACTGGTTAATCCCCTCTTTCCGATTAAGTTTCTAAAAACACTTTCGACGGACTCTTGACACGTAGCAAGCATATTTGTGGTACTAGCAAGGGTCACAATGAATGTGAGCCAGCCTACCGATGCAAGCACGCACCATCCAAACTGCTCATTTTCCAAACTGCACGCGATTCCGTAATTTCTGACGCTTTTTAGGAATTTCGAATCCTGCCCAAAAAACATCATAAAGGGTCACCAATGACTCTAAAAACATCATATCAATTTTCCACAATTTTTCGGGAATTTAATAAAAATTTAAAAGTATAACCTAAACCATCGGACCCTCGAAACAGTATTGATACGATGTCAGTTTGTCTCGGACCCAACACCAAAAATATTCATTACATCAAATATAATAAAACACCTGTTGAAAACCTCCCCGGAAACGCCTCCACGCGCCCTCACGCGCCGCCACAAACGGCTGCGCGTAGAAGCCACGCGCGTAGCACTGTAACTGCTACAGTGCGTCTCCTCTACCCGAATAACTGGTAAACGGGTTGGAGACCCGCGTTGAGACCCGATTTGTTCTCATTCAATTGGGCATTGTTTTCTTCCGTTATTTAAACTGATTTCATCTAAACCATTTAAATTTAGGTTCTGTAACGTTTAAAACTTCAATTATAACCAAAATCCGATAAATCCCCGATGAACTTTCAAACTGGTTTCGTGATCGGGTTCGTCCAATTCATCCCTATTTTTCAAATTAAATCACACAGAGAGTATCGTGAGAATGAAACAAAAGTTTTTACATAATCAATTTCGCATTTCATTACCTCCAACTGCACGAACCCAAGCTCGATTTCGGGTAAAAGTTGAAGCTTCTGTTCTCGCTCATAACAGACTCAATTCTCTTTGTTTTTTATGCAGGTCGATTTGAAATGGTCCCAGGAGACTTAATCGAGTCTCAATTTGGACTCCCACAGCTTACAAATTCAATTTCGAATTTCCCCCAAAAAATCCAAGAATTTTCGATTTGGGTTCTTACCTCACTCTCTGTCCCCGCGTTTTCCCCGGCTAGAAACACACCTCTCGAACACTCAATCACTCACTGTCATAAACAATTTCACCGTTTGATTCACGGATTGAAGGAATTTGAAGGAGGTATTAGTAGTGTTTAAATATAATTAGGGATAATAAAAAGAAATAATTAAAACATAATGATGATAAAATCCATAAAACATGGAGCTGTTTTTAGGGGTCCCTAAATCAAGGGATGGGTGACACTTGTCACTCATCCAAGAGTTCACACTCAACGGTCACTATTCACAATTTAATATTATTTTAATCGAAATCCCGGTTTGTTCGGTTAATCGTTTTCGTCCCCGAGACCACAACTTTGTCGACAAATCTCCGATTTCGGCATGCCGCCTGTCTATGGATTCGTATCGACTCGACCTACGTAACGGTCCTTGGCCCTCATCCTTCGGACCTCCCAGGTCAAAAGTCAACATTTTGCCCTTACTTTGCAAAAATTACAAAAATACCCCTCGCCTTCGTAGATCCATAACTTTTGCATCCGATCTCCGATTTCGGCATGCCGCCTGTCTATGAATTCGTATCAACTCGACCTACGTAACGGTCTCTGGCCCACGACCTTTGGACCCCCGGGCTCAAAAGTCAACGTTTTTCCATGCTTGGGGGCAAAATGGTCATTTTTGCAGATTATGTCTGATTCACACCACTAAACCCAGATTAGTGATTCTACAAATAAAAATGGACTTTTAACCCTTATAATCAGGGGCATAATCGTCACCAAAAAACACCGACTCGTTTCTTGTACCCAACAGTAACCGGAAACCCGGTAATATAAGATTCCAAGCAAAATACATCCCTCCGGATTCCCTGAATACCGAATCGATGTGGGGGCATTTGTGGAATCCAAAATTATCCGAAAATTATGGAGCTACCACGTGTCCCGTAATTCCCAAAAATGACCAAATTGCCCTTGGCAAATAACGCTGATCATTCGAAAAATACCCGCACATTAAATAATCTATTTACCAATTAAATACGTTATTTGGTCGGGTTAAAACCTCCGTAATATTGATATTCTCTCCGAGAGATAATTATCGTTATTCTTAATAACGATAATTAATATTAATATTAAAATACAATAAATATCATTACTATCATGATGAGCCATCATTATGATTATCAAAATAATATATTATTCATTTAATAATAATATATTATTTACTAATTAAATATTCAAACCAACCAATCAGAACTCTCCAAGGCTCCCAAGATTTTTCTATAAATAGCAAGGCACATTTCACTTCCAAGGTACGTTGATTCTTCATTTCGAAGTATATCCTTTTCCTCTCTCAAGGCTAACTTAAGCATCGGAGTGTTCTTGGTCGAACAACCCCCCGGGTAAATCGATCGAAGCAACGATAGCTAATTGTTTGCTGTTTGCAGGAATTGTGAGGACTTTTCGCGACGAGTTCAATCTTTGATTCAACAATTGGTGCTTTCATTGAGAGCTATTGAGGAATACTCAAAAGAAGCTCTCTTAATCGTTCATCGTTCATATTTCTTCGTTCGTCGTTCATCGACATTGTTCGAAGATTTCGAACGTTGTTCATCGTTCATCGTTCATCTTTCTTCGTTCGTCGTTCATCGACATTGTTCGAAGATTTTGAACGTTGTTCAAATCGTCCATCAACAAGCGTTCCAATTAAAAAAATTCTTCGATCCAGCATGGCTAAGGTTCCTCATAATAGTCCATTAGTCTCTCATATTGGGATAAGTAGGTCCTCTCTGGAAGCTGAAAGGCCATCCTTCTTGCCCTATAACATTGAGTCCTACCAGGCCTATATCCAGTTTCCTGAACTACCAGCTCCTGAAATTCACCTACATTCCACTTATTTCTTGTAAGCTGCCTCATATACTTCTGCTTCAACCACTTCATATTGGCATGATAATTGATAGTCCCTTTTACACATAAATGCACACCATTATAAGTTTTGACTTGCAAGTATTCCCTCATGTTTAGTTTAGAGACATCTATTACAAAAGGGACATCTTTCTACCTCGATACACTTGGCCCTCATCTTGTCTACCTTATTCACGTTGAACGCAATCCTTTTCTGTTCTTTGACAGAATATGTCCTCATAGCTTTTATGAAAACTACACCACTTGAGAACTTCATCCCAAGAGCAAACTTTGGATTTTTCATATCCACCTCATTGTTAAACTCCCTAAATGGCCCAACAGACTTCCTCCTCCTTGACAGTTTTTGAGGAGGTTGAACCAAATATTCTCCCTCACCAGCAGCTGGTTCTGGTCCACAACCTCATTCCAATCTCTACATGCCCTGGAAGTTGGATCTCATCACCCCCTCCTTTTTTTCATATACAGAGGGACACAAACACTACTTTTTGCATACTTATCACAGAGTTTAAATACCTGGCCATCAGAGGTTATCTTCACCAATATTTCACTATCTATGTCATTAGAGTATATAGACAACTTAGAAGGTAGATATCCTAGTTTATTTCCTATGAACTTCAATTCAAAAAGGGAAATCCAATCTACTGTAACAAAGTCATAGAACTTGAATTGTCCCCTTATGTAATTCCAACAATCCTCATCTTCTACTAGTAGTTCACCTCAATAGTGAACTTTCATACTAAAGATATCTCTGTCATCTGCATGCATATACCAAATAACAACTAAGAAACTAACCAACTAACTACAAACTATGCCTGATTCATGAGCTTAAGGTACCAAAGTGTGACCAACAGTCCAAGTATAGGGTGCAATATGTAATAAACATAATCAATATGACAGGGCCCGTCCCAAATCCCCCGAGATTAACGTTGGGATGTGCCTGCTCCCGTCTGACACGAAGTGTCAGACTAGGGAAAATTCCAACTCTAGCCCTCACTAGGGCATCCAGAGTACGCTAGGATCGTAGGAGGAAGAGTGTGATGTCTCGGTCTCTACTACAGCCCGCATCCGATATCAACCTGAAGGGCATTCAAAACATCAAAAGTCGTGAGTGGACAAAAAAAACAATTTAATAAAAACATTTCATCAAAAGACATTTATGCCTTTCACTGAAAAGCATGCATGCATTCGAAAACCATTTATCAAAATATTCACAAAACCATTTGCGCCTTGGCCCGAAACCGTAAGGCAAGTACATGGGAACTCAGCCCAAAACCAGTTTCTATAGGGACTTAGCCCAAATCAACATACGTGGGTCTCAGCCCAAAACCATAGCCAAAACATAGAACACGGGGTCTCCACCCCAAACCATTTCCAAAACATCGAATACGGGGTCTCCTCCCCAAACCAATTTCCAAAACATCGAATATGGGGTCTCCGCCCCAAACCACTTTCTGTAAGAAAACCTCATACGTATAGACTTACGTATAACCCATCCTCGGCATTTCTGGGAAGATTCCAACTCGGGGTACACAGCCCCTAGGGAACACATCCACGATATATGTCACGATTCATCTCTATACTAGTGTGCACACTACTCGGGGTCTCACTCCGAGTCTACCCCCAGGAATTCTCCATCTGGGAGGCTCTATCTCCGGATCTAGTCCGAGCTCTATCTCCGGATCTAGTCCGAGCATCTCGCCGAATCTAGTCCGAGCATTTCTCCGAAATCTGGTCCGGGACCACATCATAACTCTTACTCGCGGAATGTGCTATCTATGGGGATACTCATCTTGGGTAGTGGACCGTGACTCTCCAGGTCGACGTCTGGAGGAGACCAATCAAATCATAAGGAGGGTATATACATTTCAAATACTTTCTTTCTCAAACATATTTCAACTGGGTCTCATACCCGATTCATCTCAACCGGATTCCTCGAATCCGATTCGAATCCACTTTCACAGGCCTCAGCCTAAATCCACAGTTTAATAGGGTCTCCTGGCCAAATTCTCATTTCATAAACCGAACTGGGACTCAAGCCTGATTTCACGATCAACAGGGCCTCAAGCCCGATACCACAATAATGGGGTCTCGAGCCCGATTTCACAACTAACGGGGCCTCGAGCCCAATATCATAAATCAATGGGGCTTCGAGGTCGATTTCACAATCAACTGGGCCTTAAGCCCGATACCAAAGTCAAAGGGGCCTCAAGTGTAATGACCCATCCCTAATTTCGGGATTAGATTAGTGACTAATCAAGGATTAGTGAGGTTAATCAGTGATTAGTTGGGCGAAATCAGACGAACGATGAAAAATGACCATTTTACCTCTAGTCTTGGGAAAAATGTTGACTTTTGACCCAGACGGTCCGATGGTCGAGGGTCGAGGACCGTTACGTAGATCAGGCTATACGAATCCATAGACAGGCAGCACGCCGAAATCGGACGTCGAACGAGAAAGTTATGGGTCACGGAAGTTCGATTGCACTATACACGTATTACGAAGCGAGGATGATGTGGCAATATCTGATTGGGCAGCTATTTAGGTGGGTCACATGGATGAGTGACAAGTGTCACTCATCCTATTGGTCCAAACCCCCATTTTATGGATCTAAATGATGATTGGTCCACTTGGATTATTATATATATATATATATATATGTATATTTTCCTACCCACTTCTCATCCTGGCCCTCCATCTCTACCTCACACTCTCATCCTCACCGTCCATTCCTCTCTCCCTCTCACTTGATCATCATCTTCTCTCTTTGCTTCATAAACTCGAGCCCCTCCATTCTCCATTTCCTCTTGAACAAACAAACACACCACATCACACCATCACCATACTACACCCATACGTCAGTGTGAGGAATTTTGTGAGACTGAGAATGACAAGGAAGACGGCTCATGGAGGTTCACGTCGGGGGTGAGTCGAACAAACCCGAGAGCCCAGTTTTAATTTCAAAAATTGAAAGTTTAGTTTTGATTGTTGTTTTGAGTCCCTTTCGATTCTATTATGACCTAGGGACCAAGGCAACTCGATGAGGATTGAAAGCACATACAATGCACACACCTCTCTATCCGCTAACAGACTACAACCCCGTGATACAAACGAATGGGTGGCTCCGGGATCTATTAAAGCACATAAATCATGTCCAAGAATTGTAAGCGTACATGTCACAACACCAGGTGCTGCCCGGGCCTCCTGCCCATACAACTAGTTCTCCCTCAAGGTATGAAGCACTATCCTTTACTCAACTTCGCATACAACTGGTTCTCCCTCAAGGTATGAAGCACTATCCTCAGGTGCTTCTCGTGCGCCTTCGCACTCTTCGAATGCACCAAGATATCATCGATGAACACAATCACGAAACGATCCAGATATGACCGAAACACTCGGTTCATCAGGTCCATAAACACCGCTGGAGCGTTAGTTAAACCAAAGGACATCACTACAAACTCGTAATGACCATACCGGGTTCTAAAGGCTGTCTTGGGTACATCCTCTTCTTTAACCTGCAATTGATGATACCCAGAACGAAGATCGATCTTGGAGAAGTGTTGAGCTCCTCTCAGCTAATCAAACCAGTCATCGATCTGAGGCAGGGGGTATTTATTCCGGATAGTTACCCTGTTCAATTGTCTGTAGTCAATACACAATCTCAAACCTCCATCCTTTTTCCTAACAAACAAGACTGGAGCTCCCCAAGGTGATACACTCGGTCGAATAAACCCCATATCGACCAACTCTTGCAACTGCGCCTTCAATTCCTTCAGCTCAGCTGGCGCCATACGATACGGAGTCTGAGATATAGGTTGTGTACCTGGAAGAAGGTCGATAGTAAACTCGATGTCTCGGTGAGGTGGCAATCCTGGCAAATCCTCCGGAAAGACATCTAGGAACTCTCGCACTATCGGTATATCCTCCACCTTCAACGGTGCAACACGTGTGTCCACCATGTGAGCCAAGTATCTAGGACATCCTTTCTTTAGCAACTCACTGGCTTTCAAAGCTGAAATCACCCCAACGGGAATTGCTCGTTGTACCCCCTGAAAAGTAGTTTCAGGTAACCCTGGACTCCAAAAAGTGACCTTCTTATTGACACATTCGATAGAAGCACGATGGAATGTTAACCAATCCATTCCTAAAATGACATCGAAATCATGCAAGTCCAGGAGTATCAGATCAGCTACCAATTCAACGCCACCTACCATTATAGGACACTCCCTCAACACTTGGTTTACCACAAATACCTCTCATGTGGGTGTACTCACACCCATGTCACAATTCAGTGCGGACACCTCTTTATCCGCTAACAGACTACAACCCCGTGATACAAACGAATGGGTGGCTCTGGGATCTATTAAAGTACATACATCATGTCCAAGAATTGTAAGCGTACCTGTCACTGCTGCCCGGGCCTCCTGCTGCGTAACAGCAAAAACTCGGGCATATGGTCTTGCTGCTCGCCCACGGCCCCTCAGTCCATTGGTCGCTCCAGTACCTCCTCTAGTACTCCCTGTCCCAGAAACTGCAGCTGTGTTCCGCCCTTGCTCTGCCACACCCCGACCTGCGCCACCACTCTGTAGCAAGGATGGACACTCTCTCCAGTAGTGGCCCCGCTCGCCACAGAAGAAACAGATAACACTAGAAGCATGTCGAGTAAAACCGTCACTCTGTCTTCTGGTGGAAGCAACTGTTTCTAGAAAACAGTTTCATGAAATCGGGGTTCGCCCTCCAGTTTTACAACACGCATGCATAGCTAGATATTCAAAAATAGCATAACTAAACATTCGAAAACCCTTTTACGAATCATATGGAAACCGTTACAGTAAACATCCATAAAATCATATAAAATAATAAAATATTCCTAAAATCCAGAAATCATCACATCGAAACGTCAATCATACCAAATCATGTAAAATTGAATCAACAATCAAGCCTTTGGATCTATCCGAGTCTTTAAACTCATATGTCAGGCCTTCCCTGGATATCAACGAGTCTTTAAACTCAAAACATAATCAATAGGCATCGGGGGGTATCACAATAACCGAGTCTTTAAACTCAATCCGGGTCTTTAAACCCAATCCGGGCCCGCCCCCGTCATCAATTAACCGGGTCTTTAAACCCAAAACTAGATCCAACAATCATACGGGTCTTTAAACCCAAAATCATGCGTAAAATTGTAACAATCTAGGATCCACCATGATCCATTTTCCAAAACCATTCTGAAATCACTTTTCGTCATAATTGGACTTATGCCCGAATTTCACATGCAACTCCAAAATCTTACTCACAAAACATAATCAAATCATTATTAAACGTGACATGCATAATCATATCAAATCACTTCATCAAACCATCGTCCATGCATAGGAGAAAACGTAATCTCGAAATACGTAAAATACGATAATCACCTCAAAAAGCGTGAAATCACGTAAAACAAAAATATCATAATCATCACCATGAAATCATATATGAAAACATAAAACAAGTGAGTAAAAACAGTTATGCATGCTCGGTTAGAAAATCAAAAGTCCACTCACGGATTTCGGAAGCGTCAATCGCGCCCCGTGCGCTCCTCGGTTGCCTCGGGAATGTTCGGGCCTGTCAAAAAGTACAATAAGGGTTACAAACATTCCCAAAAAGCTTGCATTAATTTTCCTAATTTTTTCGGGATTTTTCGACGTAATTAACTTAAAGCCCTAAACCTTCGAACCCTCAGAATTAACCCAAAACAACGTCCGCTCGACTCGAAATTTAACTCAAAATTTTCGTTAAGTTGAAAGGATGAACTTATCTGTTGACCGTGACCGGAGACACGGCTTCACGCGCCCTCACGTGCCGCCCAAAGTGGCTGCTCGTGAAAGTCACGCGTCTGCTACAGTGACTGCTACAGTGTCACCATCTTCACCCGACTGGCCTGCAAACGGGCTATTCGACCCGCGACACAACCCGGCCAAATCTCCATCAATTCTCACTCGATTCCTTTCCTTTTTCCACCTAAATCCTTCCTTTACATTTTAATTTAGGTTCCCATTCACTAATTATCCTCAACAAGCCCTAAATTGACCATTCGACCAGTGATCAAACAAACGGGTCAACCGTTGTAACTCACTCGACTCAACTCCATTTTCAAATTAACTTAAACTGAAGCTTCATAGGACCTAAACGAACCTTAAACCACAACCAATTTTAAGGAAGCTTACCTGTAGGTGATCGTCCTCAGGTCTGAAATTTCTTCAAAATTGGAACTTGGGTTCCTCGCCAAACCGTGATCGATTCTCCTCCAAATTGATACGGTTGAACTCTAAATGGTCCCAGAAGGATGTTTCAATCCTTGGTTTTGTTCCTCTCGACTCACAAATCAAAATTCTATTTTTCCTTCCAATTTCCAGTTTTTCTCCGAACTCTGTTTTCTCTCAAGCTCTCCGTCTCTTTTCTTCATAAATGACTCTCAAACACTTCCACCTCTCTGTTAATCGAACTGTGCAGCTAACAACTCGTGGGAATCTCTCAGGAATCTCTGGAATTTTGTTTCCCGCAACAGTCCCAAAACCCAGTTTTAAATTCCTCCCGTGCCTGATTTCTGTTTCAGCCCATACTCCACTGCCTCAAAGCCATTAAACAATACCCTGGTCCAGTCACTAACAGGGTTAAAGAATACATTGATCAGATCACTCACGGCATGGGTTCAGTCCCTGTTTTCACGGTTTTCAAACAGTACCCCCTTGCAAAATTACTATTTTTACTATTTTGCCCTTCTGCACAAAATTACCAAAATGCCTTCTCTTTCTAGACCCGTAACTCAACCGTCTGACGTCCGTTTTCAGCGTACCGCCTGTTTACGGACTCAGGGCATCGAGACCTACCTAACGGTCTTCGAATTGCGTGAAAAATAGTGATCAATCAAAAAGTCAACATTTTCTCCCTTTTTGTCCAAATTACGAAAATGCCCTTGAACTTCCGAACGTCATAACTTCTTCCCTGATCGTCGGAATTGGACGTGCCACCTGTCTATGGACTCGTGACGTCCCGAACTACATCACAGTCATTGGTCAACGTCCGTTTGACCTACCAATCAAAAAGTCAACAATTTGACCATACTATTCACAAAGGTAAAAACGTCATTTTATTGAATATTTAACAAATTTACATCCTTCGAATTTCCGGGGCGTTACAGGTGAAACCAGAAGCATGGAGGAAAGGAAAACTCACTGTAGACAGGCTCTCCAGTCCATCCTCGCGAGGAATCATTTTCCAAATCGTCTGCACCTACTTGTTCGCACCTTCGCGTCGATTCAACGCCCAGTCCTCGATTCAAGCCCCAATTTCGATCGCAAGCAAACCCTAGAAATTTTCCCCAGAATCGTCCTCGAATGCAAACGGGAGGGAACATTCTGATTTGTCACTTATGGGTCCCAAAACTATACCCACCTTGCGTCTGACATGGCAAAAGGGTGCCAGCGTGTCAAAATTTCCCATTTTACTCTCCATTTTCACGGAAACATAACAGCTTGGACAGAAAAGGTGCTGAGTGGCCCTACTCGGCCATTTCATACTGTTAAGTGACCGAATAACGAGTTCAGGGTGCAAAGTCTCACAAATATGTGAGTTCAGGGTGCATTTAAACCAATAAGTCTTTTTTAATGACTTTATGTAATTTGAAAGAGCACCATTTTATCTATGTCAAACTTCAATAATCGTAAAGAAGTTTTTTATGTAATTTTCTACCCTGATCCTCAAAACACAAATTAAAGCTAAATTTTATATTTATTAATAGGGTCCCTTTCGGCTTTATATATTTTTAACTTTTGCTCCATAGGATTTGATATGTATTTGGTATAAATTTTTATTATTTTGCTTCATAAGGTTTTATATTAAAGATCACAATGAGTAAAAAAAAATATGGTAAATAAAAATGTGGGCACAAACTTTGAAAGAAAATGAATAAATTTTGTTGCAACATTTTAGAAGATCAGAAATTTCATTGTTAGAACAAACATGCAGTGCAATGACAATTAGAATGCAATAATTTGATGATCCTGCTAATCTCTTTCCCATGAAAATATATTCATTTTTTACATACGATTCACAATAAAATTGTTGAGTGGTCTAATCCAATCAAATCATACTCAATCGCTCACCAAACGAGCCGATAGATTATTTGTAAAGGTTAAATAAAAATCCTGCTAAACAAAAGTTTAATTTTTTCTTGGTCTTTAATCAATGAGGATTGTGTTCAAACTTGAGAAGTCTCCCAAATTTTGGTAGAGACATGCATTCATCTAGAAAATCATCCATTCAATGTATTATGGTTTAGGGTTTAGTAGTTTAACCCTCATATATCTACCTCACCATCTGATACTCGTAAAATGAGATGTTGATACTTATATATATTCCTTGTACTCTATATCCTTGTATAATTAAAAAAAAAATGTAAGAAGATGCATGCTCTCTCCAACTAATTAATGTGCCTATGCTTCTATTTTTTTTTATACAACAATCATATGGGAGATTTGATATACACATTGGTTATACTTGTATGGACAATACTTGCATTCTATTATAGGGGTACCTCCTTATATCACTCTTTCAATTTATCGAATTGTTTTTGTAGAACAAAATCGAATGGTTCTCTAAATCATCATTTTAAGATCATCTCTATAAAAAAATCAACAAAATTAAAGGAATTTTAGTTATATATATATATATATCAACTAAATGGATAGTTAGCTATACAAATCTTAATTTTTTTAAAAATCGTTGATTATTTTATATATATGAATGACAAAATGACTTTCAATCTTATTGATTTTAAGAACTATGATGATTTTGAGTTTGAATAGTTCCAATTACGATATATGTATAAAAGAAAATTCAATAAAATGAAATGATGGTATGAGGCGTACTTCCAGGATTGAGATGCAACTATTTTCCTATTAATATTCGTATTTATTTATCCATTTTCTTTTGAGTTAATCATTATTACATCCTTAATAACTTTTACTTTTATTTAAAGCCTTTAATACTTATATATCAAACAAAATAAGACCTTACCTCAAACTTTTTTTATTCAAAAGTCCTAAACATATTTTTTAAGTAATAAATTCCACATCTACCCTTTTATATCTCAATAAAGAGAATAAGTGAGTTATTGAGAATTCATTTAAACAATTAAAAATAACATTTTTTTTGTCCTCTTTGACCCATGTGCCCCTTAGTGTTTGATTTATTTGGTATCTTGGGCTCTTTATTATATTATGCATATAATAAATATTATATATGTATTCTATATATATTGTATATAGTTATAATTGATTTTTTTCTATAAAATAAAAGATAAAATCCGTATTGTCTGGGGTTCAACTCTAGGATATATACAAAATTCAAGAATTAAACCCTAAACTATACTAAATTAACCAAATTATTTAATATCGAAAAATAAAGAATTTTAAATTTTTAAATTTTTAAATATTTTTGATGAATTATTGTTTTTAATTATTTTACATTAAGTTAGATTAGATACTCATATTACTTTTAAAATGAACAAGTGAAAAAAAAAATATAAATATGAGTAATGTTTTCATAATCCTCAACATGAACTTATAATAAATAAATAAATAAAAAAATAATATTGAAATCATGATAGATTTTAGTAAGTTTTTTTTAGATTGTTGGACTAATTTATAATTTAATAACGTTAATTGTAATTTGTATAAAAATTATAGTTTATTTTAAATAAATTTATATGTTAGTAAGAACTTATAAATTAATTACCTTTTCTTTTTTATATGTAACGATATGTGTGAGGGAACCTTTTAATGTTTTTTAGATCCCAACAAACATTTTATTAGAAAACTATAGAAAAAGGAAAAATAAAGAAAAGGAAAAAGAGAAATGGAGAACATAAAAAAGGAAAAACAAACTATAGAAAAATCTTAGAACCTACTAAATCCTGTTTAAATAAAATCGCGGACGATGGTTCGCTCTCAACGAATATAAACTGCTTTTATTTCGCTTATTAATCGATGTGGGACAAACGTTGGGGTTTCCCTCCATCATTCTCTCCCGTCGCTCAGTTTATATTAATAGTTGAGCCCTTGGAAAGAAAAAAAAAATGAAAGATCAAAACAATAAAACCCAACAATTCCCACAACTCAAATCTCGCATCATACTATCCGTAAAGCAGCCAAAGTTCAATCTAGAGCCATGAAACAATTATCCTCATCTTCATTAGGTCGCTACCTTTCCCCTTCAGCTAAAGCCGCCAGCATCTCCACGCCGCACCACCGGAAAGTCAAAAGTGAGAGTGACAAGAAACCTAGTCTCAAAAAGAGGGAATGTGCTAAAGAAGAACCCATAGACCTCCACGATTCAGACACTAGCTGGTGGAGATCCGGCTACGCCTCTATTTTATTTGTTTTTAATTAAGTCATTTTCCTTCTAAAAAAAATAACAATAATTAATAACTCTCTCAATTGCTGCAACTCTGCAAGGTAGTAATATTTTTTATTAAATCAAATTGGACAAACATACCATGCTAAGAATAATATTGAAAGGTCATTTCTTAGAATGAGAACTTGGGTTCCCCAAAAAACTAGGTGCGTACTATGTACATTGTTTATATTAACTATCAACCTATAAAGCATGTATTTATGGCAATGGAAACTGGTGAATTCATATTAACTTCTCTCAATTTCTGTAACTCTGCAGGGCCTTCAATCGCCTGACTTGTTTGCGTTTTCTCCCGGTACACAACACCCCTAACTATTCCACTTGCTGATTCATGAAAAGTGACTGTATTTCTCCTTGGTGTGAACTAATGAATTTACTCTGCAATTTCAAAATCTATCAGAAATCGAGAATGTGCGAACTCGTACAGCATGAGTAGCGGACATCTTAGTGAGGGAAAAAAAGAGTAACCGTACACATGAGATATCAATAGCTAAACAACAAGAAATCTTGCCCCAAGCTACGACAAGGAAAACCTGGTTGAATAAGCATTTCTACCACAGATGAGTAATTACCATTTGAGCATAAATAAACTCCACAACTTGATCAAGTCGGGCTTGATGCCTTAGAAAGAGTGGACGCAGATGGTTCATATACAAATGCCTCGCCCCCTGTTGAGTACCAAGTAGTTAGTCAAGGTGTTTAAGAGCTCACGTAATGGAAGTTTTCTTAAACTAGGATCAATGCCTCTAACAAAGAAATCAAATGCATGCATGATTTTAGCAACAGGCACCACAGACTTAAAGATTCAGCAATGCTTAGATTTGACGTTGGAAGTTGTAACCAAATAAGAAACGCAAACTTCATATGGTAGTACAGCGAAACCTAATGAGAAGAGGCAAAGAGCCGTCATTAGATAGCAGTACACCATCGGGTAGAAGTGGCATATTTTACACTCTTCATTTACTGAATTAGCAGCTTTATAATAGCATGACAAAATAACTAAACCAGATATATGAAAACAAACACAACAACTGTGCTTGTTTCCACCTCGCAGAGGAGAATGCAACGTCTATCCATACAAATCATATGCAATATTTTCAACAGATGGCACAATTCAAATCAAATTGCCATCAAAAGTTGGATCAAATCTTTTATATTCTTCTAGCAAGAAGAAGAATGGTGAAAAAGAAACGTAGAAACCATAAATGAAATAGGGAGGAGTGACAAAAACTGTAGGCGAAGAGAAGGGAAGTAGCAGAGAAGAAAGAAAAAGCAAAAGCAAGGGAAAGACAATTTGATTTCAGTTTCAAATCACCATATGTCCAAAGAGTTACACCATAGTCTACATTATAGAAGTCAATCAACCATCAGCTCAAATCATGTTCGTATCATATCATTAATCATTTCATAGTCCCAATGCAACCTAAAATTATTATCTCCATCATTCTCCATCACCTAATCGAAATTTTGATGGAAGCCCAGAAGAGAAGTTTACCAAACAGTCCTTAAAATAAACAAGCTGAGCGGGGTGTGGAGAAATGAAAAAGTTTCGAACCTGTCAGACAACCGTTTGACCACCCCAACCAATTTACACAAGCTGAGAACGATCATCTACTGTCTCGATGATCAGGTGTGGACCACCAGATAGTTAATCACGCTCTGATCAAATGATTCTGATTCATCAACCAGGTTTGGGTTCTTGTCTCCTTATTTCGCAAGGATGTAGAAGTACGTCCTATAGAACAGATCCTGTTCAAGTAAGGTCGTGACCAGGCCTCCCTTCTCAACGTATATAAACCACTTTTATGTTTTTTGTTTTGTCAATGTGGGACTAAACTTGGGGTTTCTCTCCATCACTCACTCCCTGCAAATATTAGTGTATTAAAATTATATAACAATGTCCAAGAAAATGTTTCAATTACTTTGTTAATGTGTATATTCCTAGTGGACATAATTAATAGTTCGATCGTTATGTTTATTTGTTACTGTTCAGGAGGATTTGGCTAACATTCAGAAGAAAAAGGATGAGGAAAAGGCACTGAAGGAGCTTAGAGCCAAGGCACAACAGAAAGGGTCCTTTGGAGGTGCTGGCCTTAAGAAAAGTGGGAAGAAATGAGAGCCTTCTGGAGCCCCATGTTGAGATACATTATATTTTTCTTGGGATGTAATTATGATGATTATTGTGTTGACTTCTTTCAGTTTATGAGATGTTCTAGTTTCTAATGTGCTGCTAGGCACTTGAGTCAATGTCGGTGTGTAACTCTATGACTAATTTCTAAATAAATTTCCTTTCTTAAGTTTTATGCAGTCGGTCTCTCTTAAGCTTTTAAGTGCAACAATATCTTGTTTTCCTTGGATGTGTTTGGTTATGGTCTCGAAGATTTCGAAGTAGGTTTTTCAGTGACTTGGTGTTCTTATGGTGTACAATTTCGGTGATCTGGTTGTGTAGGGAAGAACAAATGACAATGAAGGCTTCTTTGAAATTGTCCCTTGAAAGCAATTAAAGTTAGTGAGTGCTTTTGTTGAAAGCTTCTTTTATGAGAATTGCTTGCTTGTCGCCAACGATGAAGGCCTATTTGAAATTGCTTATTTAGAAAGCACTTCAATTTATAAGCGTTGTTGGAGCTGTCTTTTATCAGAACATCTACTAAACGTTGTTAGAATTGCTTGTTTGTTGCTTTGCATTGTCTGAAAGTGAGTTTGGGTTCGATTAATAGTTGAGCCTTTCTTCCGAATGTTTCAATTACTTTTTAATCTAAATGCAAATTGTTACTAGTTTAGCCATTCATTATGGACAATCTACATACACCAATATATTATTTCGCTTTTCACGTTTCTCCATCAAACTTAAATATATTATTTCTTAGACCGAACCAAATAGTAAAAACTGCCATTTCTTTATGTATAATTAAAAATGTTATCAAAGACCTACACACACCAAGGTCAATCTTGTCCAAGCAACTAAAGTTTCACGAAGCATAATTGTTGCGCCCGTTACAACATCTGAACAATCTTTACCCGCAGGGACATGAGATAGAGCTAGAACAAACAAGTGATGGACAGTAAACAGAGCTGGCCCAAAAGAGTGACAATTATTTGAACAATGAAAACTGAAAATAAGGAGGAGCGATGAGATCTGCTACACATTCCACTGTACTTTTAGAGATCTTAGGTATCTATAGTACCGTCTGATACTTGTAAAATGAGAGATTGATACTTAATATGTATAATCCGATCCTCATATTTTATTTTCTTTTATATCAAAACAAAAATAGATGTGAGGATGTTGATACAGAAATCGTCCGGACTTATAAAATTCCTTCTTGATACCTACACACAATAACAAGAAATAATCGGGGTTAAGGTTGAAGTCTGGGGGGTGGTTCAATCATGAACACTCTGATGTTTAAGTCAGTTTAATCGAGAGAAATAAACCAGCAGAATTTCGGTATGAGTTTTGAATTACCTTAAGAAGTGAGATGATACCTTCTATTTATAATGAAGTTTTGAGGGTCACCGAAATGTCTGATTGGTTGAAAAAGATTGTGTTTAATAGGTGATTCTACCGAGAGAAATTACTATTATTAATTACACAAAAATAATAAATAACTCGCAGGGAGATGATTTATTAGTGAGATTAATCTGATTAATTAATATATTTAATTTATAAATATATTGAATTGATACAGAGATCGTGTGATTCCGTCATCGTATTTACCAGGGGTAATATCGGCATTATGAGCATCATGAGTCACGTGGCAGTTGTATAATTTTCCGATGATTTATGGTTCCACAGAGGACATGCATTGACAGGACCCATCCCAATCCCCCCGAGATTAACGCGGGATGACCCTGCTCCCGTCTGACAATGAGTGTCAGACAAGGGATACTTCCGACCTTTGCCCTCCTGGGCTATCAGAGTACGCCAGGATCCGGAGGAGGTATGTGATATCTCGGTCTCTGCTACAGTCCACATCGTATCCAACCTGAAGGGTATTAAAAACAGAAAGACTGTGAGTGGACAAAAATAAAGAGTTTATAAAAACATTTCCATAAAAGACCTTTATACCCTTCACTAAAAAGCATGCATGCATAGTAAAACCATTTATCCAAACACATAAGTTTAAACAACCATAATTAGGGTCTCAGCCCCAAATTCTGTAAATACAAGTTCTACGGGCTCCTGCCCAAAACCATTTATCATCATAAAACATAATTTCTCAAACCAATTTAAATCACGTTTATCCATTATATTCATATCCAGAACCTGTCACGGTAAAATAAAGCTACACGTGTGCTAACCGGGGTCTCAAACTCAAGTCTCTGCAGGGTCCACCCAGGTCAATGTCCGTAGATCAATGACCCTCCCTGGAGGTAACGAACCATGCCCATCCTGAGAGTAAGGAACCCAACTGGGGGGCGACTCCACTCAGTCAGTGCTCCGTGACTACTCCGGGGTCCACCCAGGCCAACGACCCTCCCCGGAGGAGACAATCATATATAAAGGATGGAGTACGAAAAACCTTTTGAAATCATTCTTGAAACCTTCCAAGGATTCATGCCCGGCCCCCATAAGCCGTCATGAACCATAAAATCCTTTTATGGGTTCATGTTGGTTCCCATAAACCGTCATGACCCGTAAATCCATTTTAAGGATTCATGCCGGTTCCCATAAACCGTCATGAACCATAAAAACCATTGGTAACACATAATTGGGCACTAGGCCCGAATCCACATAGAAACTGGACTTCCGGTCCGAATTGTAAACCAATTGGGCCTCCGGCCCGATTCCATAAAGCAAATGGGTCTCGAACCCGAGTTTACCTTTTCAAATCCAAAACCATTTCATTAAACTATTTCCAAAACCATAAGAATGGAAAATCAGAGTAAAATCGGAAAATCTCGATTTACGTGCAAGCACGTAAATCGCCTCGAAATACGTGAAACCATATAAATCACAAGCACCCAAATCAACATCATAAAATCATATTCATAATCCATTTGGAAATCCAAAACCATTTTATTTAGACCAGTAAAGACATACAGCCCCGTATAGGCACCGTATAGGGCCGAAACCTCGAAATATGTGTCTATACGTAACCACACATCCAAATGCACTCATGGAATCACAAACAAGTATTTAAAACATATAATAAACATTTATGCATGCACCAATTTAGAAAACAAGGTCCACTCACAGACCGTCCGAGCTGCCGCCTCGATTTGCGTGCCATAGGCTCTCCCGAGTCGATCACTATCACTGGAACTCCCAAACCTGTCCAAATTTTAATAGAAGGTTACTAACTACTTAATTAACCTCCCATTAAAGCCCCGTAATTTTCCCGAACTTTTAACTATTTTTAAACCGACCCTAAACCTTCCGACACCCCGAAAACTATCGAAACGATGTCCGATTGACGCAAGACCAGTCCCAAAATCTTCGTTACATCGAATAGAAGATTTCCCGTGTTGAACACTTTCCCAAATTATGGACCACGCGTCCTTACGAGCCCCTAGAAGGTCGAAAATACTGTTCATCATCACCTAAACCCTGAAAACCGATTTTTTCTGGTTTTGGACCGGTTACTGTAGCAGTACTGTTCCGAACCGGCGAGAATTTTTCAGAGGTTTTCTCCCTCTATTTTGGTCCGATTTCAACCCTAATTAATCCTATAATTCCTATTTCTTCATTCCCTATCATTTTTACTAATCAAAACAACCTAAAACTACACAAAACTCATGGTTTGATTTTTGAACCCAACGGTTCAAACTTCCAAACCAGCACCCATGGCTTCACAGCCCTCCCAAGCTTCCTAAAACCTTCCTAACATGTCCCTAGCAACCTAATGGTCTCATTAAAACCATTAAAAACCAACCATAACAACAAAAATGGAAAAATGGATCAAAATGAGCTAATTGGGTACCTTGCGGGTTTCTCCTCCTCTCGCCGCCGTGGACGGCGGTTCTGGCCGGCAACCACCTCCTATTGTCCTCTCTTCCATCCCTGGTCTCAGTCCTTGTCCCTTGAGTGAAAGTTGGATTGGTTTGGGGTGAATGGTTGGGTGAGAAAATGAGATCGGGTTGTTTGGGTGTGTGTTTGAAATGAGGAAAATGGAATGCACGGTGCATGAAGGGAAAAATGGTGTCCATTGGATGGGTGACACTTGTCACTCACCCATTGGGTCCTCCATTAAATATCTGGGCCCCACAAAAGTCCAAAAGTTAACTCGTTCCGTAATTCGTGCAATAGTGCACTTGAACTTCCGTGAACCGTAACTTCGCCGTCCAACGTCCGAATTCGACGTGCCGCCTGTCTATGGATTCGTATCGTCCTTATCTACGTAATAGTCCTCGGCCCTCGGCCATCGGACATCTCGGTCAAAAAGTCAACTATTTGGCCCTTTTAACTAAAATTACCAAAATGCCCCTAAACTTCCGCACGTCATAACTTCCTCCCCGAACGTCGGAATTGAACGTGCCACCTGTCTATGAACTCGTAACGTCACGAACTACGTCACAGTCATCGGTCAAAGTCCATTTGACCGCCCGAATGAAAAGTCAACGTTTTGCCACGACTAGGGGCAAAACGGTCATTTTGCATCGTTCGTCCGATTTCGCTAAACTCATCACGGATTAGCCTCACTAATCGTGATTAGTCACTAATCTAATCTAGGAATTTGGGACGGGTCGTTACAATGCTCTCTCTAACTAATTAATGTGTATAGGCACCTATTTGTTACTCTTTTATTTTTTTATTATATATATATATATATATACAACAATCATATGGAAGATTGGATATACACATTAGGTATACAAATATGGACAATACTTGCATCCCATCCGGACAGTACCTCCTTACATCTTTTTTTTCAATTTATTGAATTGCCTATTTACATATAAAAAAAAATCTAATGATTCTCTAAATCATTATGTTAAGACCATTTCTATAAAAGAAAAAAATCAACAAAATTAGAGGTCTTTTTGTTATTTATATATATATATATATATATTAACTAAATTGATGGTAATCTATAAGAATCTTAATTCTTTTAAAAACCGATGATTTATTTGATATATATATATATATATATATATATATGAATGACTAAATGACTTCCAATCTTATTGATTTTTTCTGGAGATGATCTTGTCATGATGATTTTGAGATTGAACAATTTCGATTTCGATATATGTACAAAGAAAATTCAATAAAATGAAATAGTGGGATGAGGAGTACTATCAAAAGTGAGATGTCGGTATTTTCATATTAACATTACGTTATGCTTGTATCTATTTCTCCATTTTCTTTTCATATGTAACAATGTCTTTGAAGAGACCTTCTAATGTTTTTTAGATCCCAACAAACATTTCATCGGATGACTACAAAAAAAAAGGAAAAATAGAGAAGAGAAAAAAGAAAAATAAAGAACAGAAAAAAAGAAAAAAGAAAAATAGAGAACAAAGAAAGAAGAAAAAAGAAAAATAAACAAACAAGGAAAAATAAAGATTTGAACCTGTGAGATGCAAGTATTTTCCTATTAATATTGCTATGCTCATATCTATTGCTCCATTTTCTTTTTATATGTAATGAAGTGTGTGAAACAACATTATAATGTGTTTTTAGATCTCAACAAACATTTCATCAGATGATTATAGAAAAAGGAAAAATAGAGAAGAGAAAAAAAAACTTCAAAAAAAGGAAATATAGAGAAGAGAATAAAGAAAAAATAGATAAAAAAGAAAAAAACGAAAAAAATAGAGAAAGAAAAAATAGAGAACATAAAAAATAAAAATAGAGAACACAAAATAAAAAATCAACAAGAAAAAAGAGAGAAAAAGATTACAACCTATGAGATCCAAGTATTTTTCTATTAATATTGCTATGCTCATATCTATTTCTCCCTTTCCTTTTTATATGTACCGATGTGGGTGAAGGAACCTTCTAATATATTTTTTTAGATCCCAACGAGCATTTCATCAGATGACTACATAAAGAGAAAAAGTAGAAAACCAAAAAAGAAAAATAGAGAATAGAAAAAGGAAAAAATCAGGAAAAAAAAGATAAAATAATTATGAAGAAGAAAAAATAAAAAAAAAGATTTGAAGAAAAGAAAAAACAAAAAACATCCCAACAAAATTTTCATCAGTAAATAAAAATAGAGATCAGAAAAAAGAAAATTAGTGAACAAGGAAAAAAATTACAAAACAGAGGGGAAAAAAAATTTGAACCTGTCAGACAACCATTTGACCACCCCAGCCAGTAAGCTACCAGCTGAGAACGATCATCTACGGTCACGATGATCCAAGGGACCATCAGATTGTTAATCACGCTCTGATCAAACGGTCCTGCTTCATCAACCAGGTTTGAGTTCATGTCTCCTTATTTCGCAAGGATGTAGAAGTACGTCCTATAGAACAGATCCTGTTCAAGTAAGGTCGTGACCGAATGACCCCTCTCAGCCTATATAAAGCGCTTTTACTTTTCTTACTTGTCGATGTGGGACAAAAGTTGGGGTGGTTTCTCTCTATCCCTAGCTCGCTTGGCTCAGTTTTATATTCAATACTTGATCCCTTGGGGACTTTGAAGCTGCAATATTAGTATATTAAAATTCTTTCACTATGTCCAAGAAAACGTTTCAATTACTTTGTTAATGCGTATATGTGGAAATCTAATCAATTTTTGTGAAGGTTTTTTAAAGGTTAAATTATGATGTAAATACATAATGTTGAAAATTTATCCATTCACTATAAACAATGTAGACAAATGCATTTCAAGTTTCTACGATAGACTTAGATATGTTATTTCTTGGACCGGAGTCAAATAGCATGAACTACCATTTCTAGTTTATACTTGGGAAAAATTAATAGGCCTTTTTATTTGGAGCTTAAAATATGAGAATTATTGTCCCACCGACATAGAAAAAAACTAACTGGAATTGGAGTTTGCTTAAAGGGAACTGGTGAGAACTGTGACATCTCACCATTAATAATCAGTCCCATCACACATTTAATTAAAAAAAATAACGGTCTCGATTGAGGTTATTTTTGTTAAACAAGCTAGATATAACCAGACATTGGTCACAAGTTAATTGTTTGAAGCAAAATTTATTGAAACCACCAATCTCTAAGCCTCTTGAAATGGGGTTACGACGCCTTTTTGCCATTATTCACTTGCTTTGTGAAAATTAACCTTGAGACGAACGTCATGAGACCGTTTTTGACGAATAATATGACAGGATTGACTATAAGTGACTAACAAAATTAAAGTCACGATGGTGAAATGTCTAAAACAAAGAATCCAACCATGAATAAAGTTAAGGTGGTGTTCCAAAAACTCAAGGCATGATGTGAACTACATTTCCATTGCAAAAATTTAACGTACATAGCAGAAGTTGTTTGACACTCCCTCAATGCTAAGATGATTTGGTCTTACACAAAGCTTTCTGAAGGCTAAAAATTGGCACTGGTCTAAAATTGAAAACAGTTGCTGCTGTGAGATATGCACATACTGAAGACACATAAATTTTAAACCAGATGGAGGAGAAAATGGTTAAGTATGTACATGTTCCGGTCAAGAGAATTACTGCCACAAAATTAACAAGGCACTTCAGAGTGGAAAGTTCACCTTCGGATCCTTCGTGAGGAAAATGCCCTTGAGCATCAAAATCGGAAAGCAACTGGTCCTTGAGATGAAATCGGTCCATCAACCAGGTTGTAACTTCATCTTCCGATGTTGGAATGTTTTCAATGGGGATTCGTTGGACGTGCATATGAACTTCAGAAGGGTTTACACCGGAGGCATTGTCAAAGAAAGTCGGGCAGCTAGGCATGTAGCCTATAGTCACATCATAAACTGCAGCACAATAAATGAGATGTAGCAAAATTAAGTAAATTTATCCAAAAAATTTATTGCAATGACTAAGTTCTAACATTAAGAATGCGCGGAAGTGTTGCAATTCATACAAAAAACAAAAGAAACATTTAGTACTGGATTTGTAAGGAGACGCTATACGAAGAAACAATTCAAGTTAAAAGTCGAAAATTTATGTAAAGAATACATGCTAGTCAATTCAAGGAAATTGCCACAATTAAAGAAAAGATGCTTCAAATATCAAATTGTAAATAAAAAAGGCTGGATTCAATCAAATATAAGAGTAAAGCTCCAAATAATAGGCAAATGTGACAACCTGCATCCAAAGATCCCCTCAATTCTTCTAAGCAGGCACTGAAACCCTTTGTTTTTGGAAGTAAGACATGCTTCAAAACTGGCAAGCCATTTTCAGCAGCATATTTCTGACTACGCTTGCTCTTCTGCTCACTGCAGAAAATAGTCGTGGGAAGAAGCGATTCAATACATGTTAGAATAATCTTATTCCAATGAAACTACAAAAATCAACAGCAGAAGCAATAGAAGATATTACGTGAAATCTGTTCCTTCTGGGAAAAGAGCAAGCCAAAGGGAATCTTGGGGATCATTTAAAGTTGAAAGCATTCGGCGCATGTTTACTTCATCAACCTCCCACTTCCTCTCAACAGAAATGAACTCCAATATGTGAAATGACCAACCAAATACAGGCAGTTTCATTAAACTGCTTTTAAGGATATACTTTATGAACCCCTGGTGTCCCTTTCGTAATGCCAAATCCCACAAGTACATCCAGTCCACCTCAGTTCTATGGTTTGAAATAAGCAAAATGCGCTCTCCTGCAGGAACCGTTTCTCCCGAAAAAATAACCTTAGTATTGTTTATCTTTTCGAAAAGAAAAGGCCACAAAGCTATCCAAGCACCAAAGAAGATGGATGTCATTCTTCTACCGTAATGTATGCTGAAAAATCTAACTGGAACAGAACCCACAAAGCCAAAATATACTAACATCATAAATGCAGTCAAAACAAGTACAAGTAAGCACACAACACCCCTAATCGCTCTTAATGGAGTTAAAGGGTAGCGCTTTATTGCTTCATTGGAAGGTCTTTGAACTTCCATGGGCACTCAAACCCAATCACCACTCAAAAATTGTAGTAGCGTCTTCCTCTTAGGTACCCACTTACAGAGATCCTAATGAGATGATGAGGCCCCAAAAGGTCACTAGCTGGTTGCAATAAAACCAAGAAGATATGAACAAACTCCAAGGCTCCTAGCAGAATAGTGAAGGCATCTATGTTCTTGGCTTCAAGAAATGGCTCCTGCTGAATTTAGGAGCAGCACTGACCATGAAGCGTCTTCATAAAAGAGATCAGTGATGTGATTGGTTAGCAAATGCATTAGGATAAAAACCACAATTCATCTTTTGTGGATTTGGAAATATTTACCCTGCACAAGGAAAGTCCGGATAATATTCAGCAATGTCATCTGTCAAGTGTTGTGTGAAAAAACAAAATTAGTGGTGAGGCAGGAAGCAATGTTATATGAAGCCACGCAAGTATAACAGTTGGCACGGTAAAAAAAGTATCCTGAGAAATTCAATAGCTTATAATAGCAGGAGAAAAAGAGAGGACAGTTAACAGGATAGTGCATCAGTTATAAGTTGTCATATCAATCTTTCACTAACCGGTAAAATATGTCTCGCGAAAGGGTGGAAACCATCTAGCCAGGTCTTGAAACCAGGTAGTCATCCACATTTTACATAATGCAGCGAACTTCTAATTGCAGTTCAACCACCCATAGAGATAAGACTACGCATTAATCTTAAGAACCAAGAAATCGGTAACCTCTGCCATGCTATGAAGAATACCCAACCCATCCAAAATGCTCCCACGTCTCTCAGTTAAACTTTTTTTATTGACAACTTACTTTTTTTAGATTAGGCCCTTGGACTAGTTCACTTAGTCCCAAAAGATCCTCAATTAAAGGAGGTTCTGGACCATTTAAATGAGATAATAATTATTATGCAACTTTAGTTTCCAGATACCCTTACTAACGATTAATGGTTATCATGCTCAACAATTACATTTGTGTCTGGTTTTTTTGTGAAAATAGTTTGTTCAGAAAGAACCCATCATACTTATAATACAGACCTTTAATGAGTATATAATTATATATGATAAAAGGAAAGGAACAAATACATTATCCCGATATCAAAAGGCCTTTTGACTTACATATCAACAAGAGCATCTATCAGTCATACGAGTGCAATATCATGAATCCATGATCTGAAAAAGGAAATTATATGGTTTAGGTATTTTATATTCATCATTGATAACAAAAGAAATTTCTTTAAAAACGACCCCTACAATGAAACTTATGATAATTTAAAATTGTTTTGACAATATGTCACTTTTTTTAACTTTCTACTTGAACAATATTTAAACCTTAAAAGCCATTAAAAATAGCTAACAAAAAGCATCTGTAAAAAACCTTAGGTTTGACAATTGAAAAGAAAAGAATCACACAGAAGAGTAAGACCTCCATAACAATAACAGAAAAATTTGCAATATAGCTCATTCTCAAGAACGAAACATTTTATAATCTCAATGTCATCGTCACAAACATACTTGGAACATGTTTATTACTACTGATCTTCCATAATCTGTTCTGAAATAATATAAACCTGAATCCAATAGCTTAAATTCATTATATATCATCTATAGTTCTAATACTCAGGGTCAACTACCAGAAAACACTCGGAAACTCATAGCCTACAGAGAAGGCCTAGCAAAGCTAAGCAACTGCATTCAACCATGAATCACTAAAACCGAAAATGCGAAAAGCTAGGGATCTAAAGCTAAAATCTTCCAAAAAATCGGTTCTCAAAAAACAAATGAAAATGCGATTGAAGTCAAAACCAGTCTGCATCTAGGAATATCTAAGTGAACAAACAATGATTCAATGAATACCAGCTCAGTGTTAGATTCTATTTCCGAATCAAAGAGACAGATGCAAAAATCACAAGTGCACTATCAGGAAATGAGATCGAACAGTTTCCAGAGACTATCAAGACTTTCTCAAAGTTTCTCAGCAACCAAACAGTGCTTAGGAAAAGTAAACAATGAAAATCAGACATACATGGTTGGCGGTAAGAAGCAGCTCCCCAAGGCCGAGAGGTTTCACAGATTTGGTGTGTGGACAGTGTGGGGAGCTACGAGAGAGTATGTGAGGCTGTGAATGATGAAAGAGATTAGAAAAAAAGGCTCCAACTGTCTGTAATTATGGGTTCTGCAATGGGTTTTGTGTTACCCGGTAATGAATGAGGACCGAATCGGATAATACTCGGCCCCAGTATCTAGCTTCGGAAATTATAAACTGTTAGCCGTTGAAAGAATCCAACCGTTGGCCGAATGCCACGTCGTCAAAAAGAGCTCTTTTTGTTTTCATTTTCTACCTAACTTTTATTTTAGTGTTTTCATTCTATTGTGATAAATTATTCATTGGTCCAAAACAGGATTTACCTAATATTGTAGGAACATATCAAACAATACAAGGATATATATTGAGTTTGTTTAATTGGAAAGCCTTTGAGTTTCTATCGCTGTGTGCCCCCTACTGTCCCCTAAACAATTAGAAAGGTCATGTATACGTATATATGAAGAGCAGTGTTGTACTATTAAACCAACACAGATGCACACGCGCATATATATATATATATATATATATATGGCCTTTTATTTATCACAAAAATTACTATAAAATAATTTAATTTATTAAAATAATATTATTTATTAAAATAATATTATTTATTAATTACTATATCAATTTAGTGATACATCCCATACCAGAAATTAGAAATAAAAAATTTGGAATTATCAATTTATTTTTATGAGTTTCGTCTCGAGCTATACCCGACTTTGTTTGTTACCACCTAAAGCCCCAAACCAAACTCAAGCTCATTTTGAGATGCCCAAATCCATTGTAACTTGTCCAAAACCATACCCAATTGATTACTCGCTCACCCACTCTTCATCACACATCATCTTCTTTAAGACCTTGTCTGAGAGCCACCCACGAGTTTTAGTACAAATAATTTAGAAAGAATAATTTAGAAATTGGACGGTTTTAATTATATTATATGTATGAGAATTATTCGTTAAATCAAAAGGATTCAAATTGAGATGCAAGTATTATTTATCTAATATACTCCAACACTACAAATCACTCAACTTATAACCATTATTTGAACAACCAATATGACCCCTATTCAAAGAATACAATATGAAACATGTAACCCAGCTGAACAATTAGATTTTACTCTATCCCAACCACTATTAACGTTCTCAATAAACTCACTCACTTTTATTGAAGTCTCAAATAGTGGCTTCATAGCATCACATATTCTCTCAATGCTATCACACATTTCTTGCATAAAATGTATCAGTTCTCTGATCTCTGTGACAGCATGCGATGCTTCTTCCGCAGCTTTTCCCACTTCCAATGCCATCCATATTTGTACGCCGCCGAGAACAACCAGTCCAACGCCACCTAGCACCACCGACATGTATCGGCGCAGCCAAAAATGAAAGTGATGGTTGGAATTGACAACTGGAGCAATGGCATTTCTAGTTCGATGAAATGATGATACTCGATTCGAAGAAGAAGATTCATGTATAGATGGCCTATCTGGAATCCCGGCACTACGGGCATCTGAATGGAGTGATAATTTTCCAATCCCTAAAATAGGGATCAATTTCTTCTCCTTTAAAAGAGACAAACCCCTGGCAGTGAGGCTTGTTGGAATGTGAGGAGCAAATAGAGAGCCATGTATGTAGACAAGGCCAGCAGAAGAGGTGGCCACAGCGTGTCACAATTGGGCCTTGATCAGCTAATTGCAGGAAAATGATTTTTCACCAGCCTTAATGATCTCCATATCACCTTCAAAATATCATAACCGATAGACATCTAATAATTTAAAATTCTTCCGTACTCTCAAATTTTCTCATTTAAACATAACCTTAGGGCGCGTACCAAGGAATTTACAAATAATACAACATAAAACATATAGATATACATTTAAATATGCACCATGGGTGCATTTGGATAGGGAACTTCAAAGTTTCATGGTAAGTGCATGATACGTTAAAACTAAGTATTAAAGTAAACATAAAGTCACACTCAACACTTAATGAAAACATATGCAAATTAAAACCTTTTTTTTTTTTTGTAAATTGTAGTATTGATAAGTAAAGATCGTTCTTAACTGAGGATTGAGGATACCTAAGCATGTACAAATCATAAAACCAAGAATCATATTAGAAATCAGTTCATAAATCAAGATATTCAAACACAAAAGATAACTATAAGGTAAAGAGGCCGTGTTATACTTTTTCTCTTTGGGACACCCTATGATACGAAGTAATTGGATACTCTTTGGTGAGACACTTAGGGACAGCCTGACTATGCCACAGATGAAAGTGTAGAGGATGAAGTATAGTATAATTAACCTTGCATGAGAAATCTTGAACTTATCGAAAAGGAAAATTTGGTTAAACAGTGTTTTGGTACAAAAATGGGTGACCCTTACCTAATAAGAAAAATAAAGTATTTATAGGCATATGACATAACCCTAGCTAAATTCCTAATAAAATAAGAAATATAAATCCAAATGAAAAAGGTAATCTAAGAATTTAAATTGTTAACTCCTATTTATTTGAGAATTAATTTTCTCATATAAATAGAGAGAATTAGGTTATTTGTAAAGGGTCGTCCAGTTTTGTACCAAAACTCTGCTTAACCAATTTTTCCTTTTCAATAAATTCAAGATTTCTCGTGTAAGGTTAATTATATCATACTTCATCATCTACATCTTCATCCGTGGTATAGTCAAGCTGACCCTGAGTGTCTCACCAAAGAGTGCACAATCACTTTGTTTCCATAGGGTGTCCCGAAAAAAAAAAGTGTAATACGGCATCTTTACCTTGTAGTTATCTTTTGTGCTTGAATATCTTGGTTTATGAACAGATTTCTAATATTATTCTTGGTTGTATGATTTGTATTGCTTCAATATTCTATGTATTTTATGATTCTAGTTTTTGTTATGATTGTATGTCCGTTCTTAATGCTTGATTAGATATGTCAGACTGTCCCTGAGTCTAATTCATTGAAAGTGTATGTCGGGTTGTCCCATAGTACGTACTTAAGATAATATGCAAATAACTCGTAAGGTTAATGACCCGAAAAAATGGCTGGATCTGGTTTTGAGTTTAAAGACTTGATTGATTGACCGGGGAGGGCCCTGAATTGATATGTTTTGAGTTTAAAGACTCGGTTATTATGATATCCCTCGAGGCCTGTTGATTGTGTTTTGAGTTTAAAGACTCGTTGATATCCCGGGAAGGCCTGATTATGTTCATGTGTTTTGAGTTTAAAGACTCAGGCGCACTTGAGATCCAACAACTTGATTGATTGATGTTTTTCACTGGTTTTCAGATGTTTTGGGCAGTGGCGTAGATGCTTTGGATTTGATGAGTTTTGGACTAAGTTCCCGTACTTGATGAAGATTTATGATTTTGGGATGAGTCCCTAGATTTGAGTTACGGATTTGAGAAAGGAAACGATTCCGATTTTCATTGATGGTTTTTGGATATGAAATGATTTTATGAAAAGGTTTTCATATGCATGCATTGGTTTTTGAGTGAAGGGTATAAATGTACTTTTTTACAACCTGTTTTCAGAACATATTATTTATTTTTGTCCACTCACAGTCTTTTATGTTTTCGATAGCCTCCAAGTTGTTGTGGTGCGGGCTGTTAGTAGAGAGAGACGGAGACATCACACAAGCGATCCACAGTAGACTCTGCACGCTCTGGAAAGTCCGGAACTTGTGGACAGTTCTTTTGGAAATCTCTTGTCCGGCTTATGTGTACATGGAGGTTGGTCATCGATTTAGCCTTCGTGTCACGCGTAAGTTAGAAGGGAGCATGACTTAGCCCTTAATCCCGGGGGATTGGGGGTGGGTCGTGTCACAGTTCCTGGACGTGCCTCGGATGTTGCAGTGATGCAGTTCCCGAGTACATGTACGTCTAGATGTGCGTGTACAGTTCCTGGGCATGACTTGGATGTTGCGTGAGTACAGTTCCTGAGTTGGTCTACGTGTAGTGCCGTTGTGATGGTATGATTGATTATGCACTTGTGAGTAGTGTTGTGATGATACTGTGATTGATATATGTGCTGTAATGACCCATCCCGAGAGCTGAGATTAGTAAAGTGATTAGTAACGGATTAGTGAGCTTAATCGGTGGTTAGTTGGTTACGTTTGGCCCGTTAGCGTAGAATGACGATTTTACCCCTAGTTTGGGCAAAATGTTGACTTTGAGTTCGGGTGGTCAATTGGACATTGACCGATGACAGTGACGTAGTTAGGGACGTCACGAGTACGTAGACAGGTGGCACACCCGATTTCGACATCCGAGGAGGAAGTTATGATGTTCGGAAGGTTGAGGGCATTACCGTAATTTGGGTAAATGAAGGGGGAAAAGTTGACTTTTAGCACTATAGGATTTTTATACGTATACCAAGGACCATTAGGTAGATCTCGTCGTCCTGAGTTCAACGACAGGGAGCATGCCTTCATCGGACATTGGACGGGCAAGATACGGGTCTAGAACGGTGAAGGGCAAAACGGTAATTTTAACTCATAGGGGTATTTTGGTCTTTTGGGTGCATTGGGATTTGGGCCAATCAGATAAGGCCAAGTGTACAGTGGAGATTGGGATATTTGTGAGAGGGCCCTTGGGATGGTGACACGTGCAGTGTGTGTAGTGGCTTCTACACAAGTGCACGGTGTGTGTGTTTTAAACCTGTGCAGTCGTGTTCGAAGAAGAGAAAAACAGAGAGTAAGGTTGAGAGGACTTGATCGGGTTCTGGGTGAGTGTGTGAGTTTGTGGGTGTGAGAGTGTGTTCAGAGGAGGCTGGGAGTGCAAGGACTGGGCTGAGAAGTTGGGTGGTTGGGTGGTTGTGTGTGTGAGGGAGGTAAGGTTTCGGGAAAACACAGAGAGTGTCGAGGGAGTTTGGTAGTGGTGTTGATGTTTAATCGATCGATCAAGGCTGGTGGTGGTGTCCAGAGGACGGAGGAGACTTAGAGGGGTAGCATAATCACGGCTGAGCTGTAACGACCCGTCCCAAATTTCATGATTAGATTAGTGACTAATAGCGATTAGTGAGGTTAATCGGTGATTAGTTAGGCTAAATCGGACGAACGATGCGAAATGACCATTTTGCCTCTAGTGGTGGCAAAACGTTTACTTTTCAATCGGGCGGTCAAATGGACTTTGACCAATGACCGTGACGTAGTTTGTGACGTCACGAGTTCATAGACAGGTGGCACGTTCAATTCCGACGTCCGAGGAGGAAGTTATGACGTTCGGAAGTCCAAGGGCATTTTGGTAATTTGGGTGAATATGAGGTCAAAAGTTGACTTTTTGACCGAGAGGTCCGATGGCTGAGGACCAAAGACCATTACGTAGATAAGGACGATACGAATCCGTAGACAGGCGGCACGTCGAATTCGGACGTTCGACGGCGAAGTTACGGTTCACGGAAGTTCCAAGTTACTATTCACGACGACACGTTTTAAGAGGACCATTTGTCTTTAGTGGGCCAGTTACTTTTTAGCAACCAATGGATGAGTGACAAGTGTCACCCATCCACTGGTTACTAGCGCCCATTCATGCATCCAACCTTCCCGTGCATTTTCATTTCTTCATCCAAACCGAAACCCATTACCCGATCTCACCCAAACCATCCACCCAAACTCAGCCAACCCAACCCCATTTCGACCAGGACTGAGACCAGAGAGTGAGGGAGGATGTAGGACGCGGTGGCCGGCCCAGGAAGGCCCCGCCGTGGGCGGTGGAGCCGCGAACCCGTGCGGGTGCACGGTAAGCCCGATTCTTCCCATTTTTCAATATATGTATTATGGGTTGTTTTGGTTGCTTTCAATGAATTAAAAAGGTTGTTAGGAAGCTATTAGGACGGTTTTGAGGGAGACTGGACGATGAGAGACCTCTGGGGAGGAGTTTGGAGAATCGAACCGTGAGGTTCAAATTGGACCGGTCGGATTTCGAAGGATTTAGGAGTTTTGGTTAATTGGGTTAGATAGGAAATGAAGAAATAGGAATTTAGGAATTGGAATGGAAGCAAACGGACTGAAAATGAGGGAGAAGGAGACCTGGACCGGTTACGCCGGTCCAAGTTGCAGGAAAAACTGGACGGGACCGGTTCGGACCGATCTGACCGAAATAGGAGACGATACTGTAGCTGGCGCGTGAAGCCCACGCGCAGCCACTTCAGGCGGCGCGTGTGGGTGCGTGGGGGAGAATTTGGGGATGTGTTCAACATGTGAAATCTTCTATTCGATGTAACGAACATCTTGGGACTGGTTTCGTGTCGATCGGACACCGTCTCGATATGTTTCGCGGCATCGGAAGGTTTAGGTTTGGGATTAAAAATAGTTAAAAATATGGGAAAATTACGGGGCTTTAGTGGGAGGTTAATTAAGTAGTTAGTAACCTTCTATTACGATTTGGACAGGTTTGGGAGTCCCGGTGACGGTGATCTACTCGGGGAGCCGTATGGCACGCAAATCAAGGCGGCAGCTCGGACGGTCTGTGAGTGGACTTTGTTTTCTAAATTGGTGCATGCATAAATGTTTATTATATGTTTTATTACATGCTTGATGATGCCATGGGTGCATTTGTATGTGGTTACGTATAAGCACGTATTTCGAGGTTTCGGCCTTATACGGTGCTTATACGGGTCTGTATGTCTTTATTGGTCTAAATGAAATGGTTTTGGATTTCAAAGGGATAAACTCGGGTATGAGACCCATTTAGTTTTGTCTCGGGCATATGACGCTATTTACGACCTTCGGGTCTAAATCGTGGTCGCGACGGGTGCTATGTGCACGGCGATCGACGATACGACGCTCGCCTCCGGATTGGGATGTGTTCCTTCCGGAGAGGTCACGATGCACGATTCGTTGTCGGGCAGCCTGGGGAGGCTCGACTTCGGAGTGCTGACGGTTCAAGATAGCGATCGGTGATGAGTGCACCATGATCTTGTGGTGGTCGCATCGGTTGATTCGTTCACGGCGACATACCAGGATTGAGAGCGGTCCTGGATGGATGGTTGCACGCATCACTATGATCGGAGTCGTGACTGACCCTTAGATATCGTTCACGATGCCCAGCTGATGTCATATGTTCGGGCATGAGACCCAGTTGTTTTACACTGATGATTTCGGGTCAGGGACCCTAGATGGATTTCCAAGTTCATGACGGTTTATGGGAACCGGCATGAACTCTGGAAAGGCCATTGTGGTTCATGACGGTTTATGGGAACCGGCATGAACCCTTGTGTAAGACCCGTGTCCTGGAGGGAACGGTGAACAATCCCACATTCCTGCGAGGGGGGAATGGTCTGGGATAGGATGGTAGTGTGCCTTAAAGGTGTAGGCACACACCTATCTAGCATGAGGCCTTTTGGGAGCTCAGTGGCTTTGGGGGGGATTGGAACCTCAAAGTTAAGAGAGTTGAGGCTGGTGCAATTTCATGATGGGTGACCCCCTGGGAAGTTGCACCGTGAGCTCACGAAAACAAAACCGTGAGGGCAAGGGCAAGGAGGCCCAAAGCGGACAATATCGTGCTAGATGAATCGGGACCTGACAGAGGAGGGTCGGGTCCTGACAGGAAGTCCAACGGACGAGGGCCAATGACCGTTACGTAGGTCGAGTCAATACGAATCCGTAGACAGGCGGCACGCCGAAATCGGACGTACGACGAAAAAGTTATGGTCATGGACGTAATTACGATTAAACCGAACTAACCGAGACTCGGAATAAAATAATAATAAAATAATAGAATCTGATTACTTTAACCCAATCAATCTGGACCCTTGATGAGTGACACATGTCACTCATCCACTTCATCCCCTAAAACCAGGATCTATGTTTGCCATTTAATTAATTAATTAATTAACTTCCTTAAATCCTCACCCTTCATCCTATACTCTGATTAAATCTCAGCCCTTCATTCCATCTGATCATTTTGTTTTTAAAATCATCAGAGATTCACTCTCATTCCCATTCTCTCAAACCGTGCAAACTCCCTCACTCTCTGCACAAACACACTAGCACTTCTCAACCTCAACTCACACTCCAGGCAGCACCAGACCGTCCACCACCTCCACCAGACACCGGCCAACACCACCACGACCGCCCTGCACGGCCGGAAAACTCCCAAACCCGAGAAGAACCCGATCGGCCCAAAACCATCCAACCATCCAAACCATGACTTCTAGGCTCGAACAAACCTAGGGCTAGGACCACTGAGACCTCTGGACGGCTCAGGACAGGACTGCGCAACCCACGGCGGCGACACGACGGCGGTAAGTCCAGAAACCCGAGAAGACCGATTTTCTTTCCCTATTTTAAAACGTTCATTTTTGACGATGGAATTCCTTGTTTACTTCTAAGACACACTCAAGGGAACTAGACGATCGTTTTGGACCAAGAACCGTGACTGGAAGCTTGACGACTCGCCGGAGAAGACGAACCAGAGCTGGCAACCAGTTTCCCGTCGATTTTCAGGTGGTTACTTCTACCTAAAATGACAGGACCCATCCCAATCCCCCCGGGATTTCCATGGAATGTGCCCTGCTCCCGTCCAACCAGGGGTGTCAGACAAGGGATGACCAAGAGCCACTGCCCAAACGGGGCATCCAGAGTGCGCAAGGATCGATGGAGGAGGTGTGCAATGTCCCAGTCTCTGCTGCAATCGCATCCGTAATGAACCTGAAGGGCATTAAAACCAAAAGCTGTGAGTGGACAAAAACCAATAAGTTTACCAAATACATTTATAAGACATTTATGCCCTCCAATAAAAACGTATGCATGCCACCAAAAACCAGTAGTAACCAAAACGTTTGCTCAACCGAGCCATTAGGGCCTTAGCCCGAAAACCGTTAACCAAAAACCAAGTGTGGGAACTCAGCCCAAAACCGTGGAATACCACCACCATACATATTAAAACCATGTGGGTCACCACCCACGACCATAGATGAACATCAATTCAAAAATCCAAAACCATTTAGGGTCCCCGACCCTACATACCATATCATAACCAATAATCCATTTTTACCACATAACACATATCCAACCAATAAGCCATTTTATTCATTAAACCATATTTTACCATTACCATCACCAGCATCCCAGATGCTTAGCGTCCCAGACGCTTGACGTCCCTGACGTCATATCTCACGGTTTCATAAGCTACGCGTGCTGCCCGGGGTCTCTCCGGGTCCATAAATCTGACATGCCTGATGTCTGACGTCCCAGACGTCAATCATAGCAATCCTGCTCCTGAGTCATCATACGGTCCGGCTGCTCCGTATAATGACCCCTCGCAGGCAATGCACCGTGACTTCCCCAGTGTCCCAGACATCTGGAGGAGACCATCATATATCCTTGTATCCAGATGGTATATGGAAAACAGTTTTATTTAATCCTTTTATCACATTATTACCATTGGGCCCTGCCCGAAATTTCCATAAAACCACATAATTCCAATTAGGGTCCTTGACCCAAAATCACCATTATAAAATATAGGGTCCCTGACCCGAAATCACATTTATTATCCAACTGGGCCTCATGCCCAATTTTATGAACCACTGGGCCCACGGCCCGATTTGTAAACCAACTGGGCCCCTGGCCCGATAACATAACTCAAATGGGTCTCAGCCCGATTTCATACCAACTGGGCCACTGGCCCGATTTCATTAACCAACTGGGCCCCCGGCCCGATTCTCAAATGGACTCCAAGTCCGAAATTTCCAAAACAAGTGGGCCTCAAGCCCGAGTTTATATTTCCAATTTCAAAACCATTTCATCACATTATATCCAAGACATAAATATGGAAAATCCATGTAAAACCGGAAAACCTCGATTTACGTGCAAGCACGTAAATCGCCTCGAAATACATGAAACCGTACAATTTACCAGCAACCAACCCAACAGCATACAATCACAATCATAATCCATGTAAAATATTTAAGCATGCATAGAATTTATAAAATCAAAGTCCACTCACAGACCGTTTTAACCGTGTGCCTCGATACGCGTGCCACCGGCCCTCCCGGGCCACACCACTATCACCGGGACTCCCAATCCTGTCCAAATCACATTAGAGGATTACTAACCTCATTATTAACATCCTATCAAAGTCCCGTAATTTTCCCAAATTTTTACTTATTTTTAAACTTATTTTAAAACCTTCGGACATCCCGAACACTATCGAGACGGTGTCCGATCGACCCGAAACCAATCCCAAAATGTTCGTTACATTAAATAGGACAGAAGTCATGTTGACCTCACCTCGAGATCCGTGCCCACGCGCCGTCACGCGCCGCCGTGAGTGGCTGCGCGTGAAACTCACGCGCCTGCTACAGTGTCACCAGCCCAACCCGTTTGTCTGGTAAACGGGTCCAATTCACCCGCGACACAACCCGGTTCCAATCCTGTCAATTCGATCCTAATTCCTTCAATTGATCAATCCATTAGCTTCGTTTTAAGTCCAATTATAAGTCTGTAAACTCAATTACACAAATCCTTACCCAGATTCCCACGATTCGATGATGATCCACGAAGAACACCCGGTCACTGTTCAATCATGGGATTCCTTCAATCTCGATTGATTTCCCTAAATTGGTTCAACCAGAAGCATCAGTGGACCACGAGGAACAATTCCCCCACATCAATTTCGTCGTTTGATCAGTAAATGATCACGACTCAAGTATGAACACCGTCCACTGTGCAACCATGGAGTTTCATCGATCTCAGCCGGTTTCCTTCAATTGATGATCCCAGAAGCATCGTGGGATCATGAGAAGTCATTTCCCCACAACAATTTAGTCAATCACAGCCCCAAACTCCACGACTCAGCCTCGATTTCTTCCTCTGTCACCAAGCTCGATCAGAGCCAAAACGGCACCAATCCTTCTCGTTTTTGATGTGGATCGACTCGTCACAACCTCAGGAAGATGTTTGTAACCTCCAATTCGATCATCACAGCCCAATTCCCAGTATTCGAATTTTCCCCCCAATTTTCCCGAAATCCAAAATCCAAAATTCAACATCCTCACAACCCCTCGTGTTTCCCCGTTAATTCCCTCATCCTAGTCTCCCATTTTCTCACAAGAACAGCAGAAGAAGGGAGCCAATTCTCCCTAATCCGAATCGCACATTTTGTGCACGGTTTAGGAACAAAATGGAGAAAATTAGGGGAAATGGTGGATTAGATGATGATGATGTAGTAATGATGATGTTTGGAGGGAAACAAGGAGCTGGAAACAAGGGATGGGTGACACTTGTCACTCATCCAGGTGTGTAGGGTCAACGGTCACTATTCATTATTATAATATTATTTTAATCCCGGCCTCGGTTCGTTAGTTCGTTTCCTTGACCATAACGTCGTCGTCGGATCTCCGATTTCGGCATGCCGCCTATCGTTGGATTCGTATCGACGATACCTACGTAACGGTCCTTGGCCCTCGCCCATCGGACCTCCCGATCAAAAAGTCAACATTTGGCCCCTAACAAGCCAAATTACCAAAATACCCCTCAACTTCCGAACACCATAACTTTCTCTACGAATGTCGGAATCGAACGTGCCACCTCTCTATGAACTCGTGACGTCCCGAACTACGTCACGGTCATCGGTCAAAGTCCATTTGACAGCCCGAACAAAAAGTCAACATTTTGCCCACGACCAGGGGCAAAACGGTCATTTTGCACAATTTATCCGATTCCGCCCTACTAACCACCGTTCAACCTCACTAATCAAGATTAATCACTAAACTAATCCCGGAATTCGGGACGGGTCGTTACATAAAAGTTTGTTTTAATTACACAGAACCATAGGACATGATTAGAGGAGTTCATAGGAACAAATCCCATCGAATATGGTGGTCGGGTTGATGAGAACTGATGGGGTCGAGCCGTGGGTCTACGGTGACCCGGTTCTCAGACCCGGTTACTGTAGCTGATGACGTCATCATGCTGACGTCAGCAGTGACGTCATGATGATGTCATCATGTTAGAAAACTGTCAGACCAGGGACCAATGGGATGCTGACACGTGTCCTCTGACACTGTCAGTGATGACGTCATGCTAACGTCAGCAGTGACGTCATGCTGACGTCATCATCACTGTAGCACCGTTGACCAGAGTTTGACCAGGTGCGTGGGGGCGCGTGTGAACAGTATTTTGTGTGGGACCAGTGCCATTTTCAAGGTTTCGACGATACGAATCCAATGGCGATGGTTTCGTGTCGATCGGAGATCGTTAGGTTGATCAAATTAGGATTTGACGCCTTGGGAAGCATGTTCGAACGGCTTTCCCGGGCCGGTTTCAGTCTAGGGTTTCATAGTTATTTAGTAGAGACTTAAAGTGACCTTTACGTATGCTTTGGACATGACAGGAATTGTACTTTAACCCTTGGACGGGGCTTTACGCTCGGGATTGCAGCGGGATTGTACTGTGAGTGGGCCTTTGATTTCACTAAACTTGGCATGCATAACTGTTTTACTTTCTATTATATCTATATGTGATTCAAGTAAAAGTATCTGTTTATCTTGAGTATGATTTATGGCACGTATTACGATGTTTGGGCATGAGACCCGTCTGGTTGTTTATGAATGATTTTGAGTCATGTATATGTATATATGGATTGCGATACTTATCTTTGGTACTGCACTGTATAGATCTACCCTAGGATTCTATCTCCTCCGGATGTAGGTACCCCGAAGTGGTCATGGCGCATTGCATGTAAGGAGTCATTCTACGGAGGGACCGGACCGTAGAGTGACTCAGGAGCAGGATTGCTACTGTTGGACGTCTGGGACGTCAGGCATCTAGAATGCCATGCTCGGACTGGGTTTGGGATTTGGACTCGGGATTGAGACCCCGGGTGGCATGCGTAGCCTCGGAACTGTGACCTTATTGGGCGTCTGGGATGTCGGGCATCTGGGATGTCAGGGTTGGGATGTATAGTGTAGTGACTGAGATTATATTATGTTGATATTATTCTGCTTATGATTATATGATTTTGTGGTTTATGATACTAATGCATGACTTTTCGGAAAACGGAGGGGAAAATCTATATGTTTTCGAGATGGTAAACTATTTTGTAAACCTTGAGTTTCGGCCCACTCACCCTTGTTGTTTTACTACCCCTCCAGGTGGTGTTATTGAGAAGGAGGATCCCGAGGAGGAGGAGGAGGATTCCGAGGAAGAGGCATAGGTTTACGTTGCGCACCTGAACCCTACTGCTGGGTAGGTTGGCACGTAGTGTGTCTAGAGTCGTGCTCAATAAACTGTATTCGGGAACTATCCCTTGTCTGACACTATTTGTATTCGAGTATTTGTGTGGCGTGCTATGTATGACTTACCTATGGATTTTCTTTATGCATTTTACTTTCAATAAGGGTAATTATGATATTTTAATGTCGGGTGTCAGACGGGAGCAGGGCACGTCCCGGGTGGTCCCAGGGGGATCGGGGCGGGTCCTGTCATTCAGGTTGACATCAGATTCTGGACTGTAGCAGAGACCGAGATATCACATACCTACTCCGGATCCTGGCGTACTCTGATAGCCCTGGAGGGCAAAGGTCAGAAATATCCCTTGTCTGACACTTCGTGTCAGACGAGAGCAGGGTCATCCCACGTTAATCCCGGGGGATTGGGATGGGTCCTGTCAGCGTGGTATCAGAGCATAGGATTTCTTATCAGAGCGGGGTTGTCTCTATTCGAGCAACCGCGGAGCTCTTGGAATGTACGCTGGTCGAGGATGTGATATCTCAAGGGGCTACAGTTCGTTATCAACCTGATATTTAGGGTGCCGGTACGATAGTTAGTAGGATTAAATCGTGGAATGTCTTGGTTCGGCACTTGATGCCGGGGTTGCCATAGTTCTGTCAGGGATGACAGTATGGGACCTTACGAAAGGATTAACGTAAACGGTACTTTTGAGTTTTGATCGTGAGACGGTTAGTTGGGATCGTATTTCATGATGTCGTAGGATCGGTTCCGACGACTGTTTAGGAATTGTGATCATCGGATGGTCGAATATTGTTGAGTTGGATGATCGGATATTGTTGAATTAAATTTATTTACTGCGGTTGGCAGTTAGCAGTCGGATTCGTGGAATCCTAGTGGGATTGTTGGCAGGATTGGATTGACGTCTTTACGATGTCAAGACAGCGGGGTCGGTCAGATTATGGATTATACTGCCTTATGCAGTTGGGTTCAAAGTGACCCTAGGGCTTGATTGTGGAACCCTACCTTAGGTATATGGTTCGGAAATGTGAGTTGACGAGTGGTTTGACTTGGACGACTATTCGGATTTGGATTCGTTAGTCGGTCTAGTCATGCCAGCTCTAGTGTTGGGACTACACTTCGCAGTCGAGGTTTTACTTATCGGTTAGACCGAGTTGGTTGTCGTACTACTTTAGTTGTGATGGATTGTTGGTACAACTAAGGTTATGGATGACCTGGTAGACGACATTGGGTTAGTCGAGTTGCGACTAGTTAGTGATTGGTTGGACAAGTTATCAGGGTTGGTACTTGCCGAAGAAATCCCTGAGTGGGATACGGAGTGGTTAATACAAGTGGTTGATTTCGTTGGATGCGGAGTCTAGATCGTGATGTCTGGTAGTTAGGTCTGCACGAGTCTGTGGTAGGCGCTATTATCGAGAGTGGTTGTAGTTACGGTTGTTGGGAATCAGGGACGTTCAGGGGACGTGTCCTTTTCTCGTATGAGTTGTCAGGGTGACTGTACCCAGAGGTGTTAGGTACGAGGGAGGCAGAGTTTCTCCTATTCGAGCAGAGGTACGGGGTCGTCACTCGGTATGAGCGGAGATCCTGGGTTGTTAGTTTTGCACATGGTGTGCTAGTGTCATTGTTGATGCTAGTGTGGATGCTCGTGTGCTGATGCTGACAGATTATAGTGGTGTACTGGTACTAGTGCTAGTGCTGGTGCCGGTGATTATGATGACGATGAGTCGCGAATCAGGATGTGACTCCGTCGAGATGGGCATATGTTCGGTATCTGTGGTTCGAGAGTGGATCACGGATAATGATGGACTGGATAGGATCCAGCGGTAGTTGAGGAGTGAGGATCGAGTATTATCATGTGGGATTAGCGACTAGTTGGTCAGTATTAGCCAGAATTGGTCAGGATTGGTCAGATACGGCGGTATGCAGAGATTTGACTGCAGATCACAGCAGGGGTCTGTTGTGACTTTTCAGTCAAGTGGTACATCAGATTAGGATGAATTGACATCCTTTTGGATGTACATATACGATCGTAAATGGGCATGTGTCCATAACCAGTCTAACGGGGACACGTGGTTGATGTCCGAGTGTGTTGGTTCCGACGTGGTTGGAATTTCGGAATCGCGAGAGGTTGCGATTGAGGCGACGAGTGGAATGCGGGTTTTCCGCATTAGTATTGGGTATTTCGAAGTCATTTTGGGTGACTTCTCAGGTTCTTCCATGGTAGATGATGGCAGATGACGTTAGACGATGGTTGCGTCACCAGTACGCTGATCGTGTATTGGTTGGTGGACTCGGGATTTGTCTTGGGTCATCAGGTGGAGTTGAGCATATCGAAGTTACATGACTTAGATTTCTCATTTCTGCTTGGTGGCAGACGATGTTGGATTACATGGCGTGGTGAATGCAGCGAGTTTTATTTGCATTCACGATGATGGATTTTCTGTCATCGTTTTGTATCATCCTTGATTTTCTGGGTGGAATGCCAAGGATCGATACGAGGTAGTCAGTGAGAACCCACAGTCTCGACGTGTCTCGTCGTTGACTGATTTGTTTAGATGTGGGAATTGGTTTAGGACTTTGGGGTATCGTTATGGATCTGGATCGTGATCTTGATGATTCAGATTGGTGGAGAGTTTATCACTCTTTCTGGGATGTTTGAGTGGAGCATGATGGGACTGAACTTCTTTTCGAGGTAAATCCCATATGGCTTACTACTCGCCTGAGTAGTTGTCCGATGAGTAGTTTTCCGACGTGGTCGGATATGGTCAACCTAGATGTGTTGATGTTGGGATTGGCTTCCCTATGAAGTCAATCGATGGTAATAGTGTAAATCAATTGAACAGGTATCTGATAGGTTCGGAATATGGTGCGTCTCGGTAGACGTGAACGATATTTCAGATTTTGGAATCAGATTTCTAGATGACGATTCAGGATTTGATTTTGGAACTTGAAAGAGAATTTCTGTATTTGGGTTTTGGAATCGGATTCTGGGTGACGATTCAGGATTTGATTCTGGAGCTTGACTATGGATTTTCTTTTATGGATTTGGGTTCGGAATGGTTATTCCAAATGCTAGCTTACGGAATAATGATTGCGGATTCGGATTCAGATTTGGAAACGAATAATAGGTCGGAGTTCGACCTGTCAAATACTGGATTGGACAGATGGACTCCAAAATTGAAACGTGTTTGGCTATGACCTAGGTGGTTGTAGTCTGGTTGATGGATAGACGTATGTACCTTGTACGTTGTTCGAGGTACGATACCGGGCCGCCTTGTGATGTCTGGTGACGGTATATTGGATAGACCAGTAGTAGGTTGGTGAACATGTTGGTAGTCGGATTGGTTCCAATACCATCGGATTAGTTGAGGTCGTGGACTGGACATTGGATACTGTGCGTTGGGTCACGGTATTTCTGATGGGTCTAGTTACACACAGGTTGAGTGAGTTGGCGGTTAGTATAACCACAAGTGGGTATAGTGTCAGTTGTCGACTGACGGCTGTCAAGTGGTGACAATTTGTCGGAGGTGTCAACGTAGATCATTGAGTGCGGTTTGGTGACTCCCAGTGGGAGCAGACGTCAGGATAGGTTAGAGATTGAGGAAGGAACTGTAGAGTTGTTTATGTCAGCGAAAGGGTAGATTTGACAAGTGGGTCGACCATAGGATACTTGGGCTACTCTGATACCGACAGGTGGTGTCAGTTCGAAGCATACGACTTCTGCTATTCGACGTGGTCGAATGTAGACGAGGCGACGTGAGCGTTAGTGGTACGTCTGGTTGCAGACGAGTACGTACTATTTTGTTTAATGGGTGTACTAGTGTACACGTGTTTTGCAGTCGATTCTACTTTCCATGAGGTGGATGTGGAATCAGGATAGTTGGAGTTTCAAGTACGAAACTAAATTAAGGAGGGAAGAACGGTTGGATCAGTTGGAATTTCGAGGACGAAATTAATTAAGTAGGGAAGGTTGTAACGACCCGTCCCAAATTTCATGATTAGATTAGTGACTAATCACGATTAGTGATGTTAATCGGTGATTAGTTAGGCTAAATCGGACGAATGATGCGAAATGACCGTTTTACCCCTAGTGGTGGCAAAACATTGACTTTTCAATTGGGCGATCAAATGGACTTTGACCAATGACCGTGACGTAGCTCGTGACGTCACGAGTTCATAGACAGGTGGCACGTTCAATTCCGACGTCCGAGGAGGAAGTTATGATGTTCGGAAGCCCAAGGGCATTTTGGTAATTTGGGTGAATAGGAGGTCAAAAGTTGACTTTTTGACCGGGAGGTCCGATGGCCGAGGGCCAAAGACCGTTACGTAGATAAGGACGATACGAATCCGTAGACAGGCGGCACGTCGAATTCGGACGTTCGACGGCGAAGTTACGGTTCACGGAAGTTCCAAGTTACTATTCACGATAACACGTTTTACGAGGACCATTTGTCTTTAGTGGGCCAGTTAGTTTTCAGCAATCAATGGATGAGTGACAAATGTCACCCATCCACTGGTTACCAGCCCCCATTCATGCATCCAACCTTCCCGTGCATTTTCATTTCTTCATCCAAACCCAAACCCATTACCCGATCTCACCCAAACCATCCACCCAAACTCAGCCAACCCAACCCCATTTCGATCAGGACTGAGACCAGAGAGTGAGGGAGGATGTAGGACGCGGTGGCCGGCCCAGGAAGGCGCCAACGTGGGCGGTGGAGCCGCGAACCCGTGCGGGTGCACGGTAAGCCCGATTCTTCCCATTTTTTAATATATGTATTATGGGTTGTTTTGGTTGCTTTCAATGAATTAAAAAGGTTGTTAGGAAGCTATTAGGACGGTTTTGAGGGAGACTGGACGATAAGAGACCTCTGGGGAGGAGTTTGGAGAATCGAACCGTGAGGTTCAAATTGGACCGGTCGGATTTCGAAAGTTTTAGGAGTTTTGGTTAATTGGGTTAGATAGGAAATGAAGAAATAGGAATTTAGGAATTGGAATGGAAGCAAACGGACCGAAAATGAGGGAGAAGGAGACCTGGACCGGTTACGCCGGTCCAAGTTGCAGGAAAAACCGGACCGGACCGGTTCAGACCGGTCTGACCGAAGTAGGAGACGATACTGTAGCTGGCGCGTGAAGCCCACGCGCAGCCACTTCAGGCGGCGCGTATGGGCGCGTGGGGAGAATTTGGGGATGTGTTCAACATGTGAAATCTTCTATTCGATGTAACGAATACCTTGGGACTGGTTTCGTGTCGATCGGACACCGTCTCGATATGTTTCGGGGCATCGGAAGGTTTAGATTCAGGATTAAAAATAGTTAAAAATACGGGAAAATTACGGGGCTTTAGTGGGAGGTTAATTAAGTAGTTAGTAACCTTCTATTACGATTTGGACAGGTTTGGGAGTCCCGGTGACGGTGATCAGCTCGGGGAGCCGTATGACACGCAAATCAAGGCGGCAGCTCGGACGGTCTGTGAGTGAACTTTGTTTTCTAAATTGGTGCATGCATAAATGTTTATTATATGTTTTATTACATGTTCGATGATGCCATGGGTGCATTTGTATGTGGTTACGTATAAGCACGTATTTCGAGGTTTCGGCCTTATACGGTGCTTATACGGGTCTGTATGTCTTTATTGGTCTAAATGAAATGGTTTTGGATTTCAAAGGGATAAAATCGGGTATGAGACCCATTTAGTTTTGTCTCGGGCATATGACGCTATTTATGACCTTCGGGTCTAAATCGTGGTTGCGAAGGGTGCTATGTGCACGGCGATCGACGATACGACGCTCGCCTCCGGATTGGGATTTGTTCCTTCCGGAGAGGTCACGATGCACGATTCGTTGTCGGGCAGCCTGGGGAGGCTCGACTTCGGAGTGCTGACGGTTCAAGATAGCGATCGGTGATGAGTGCACCATGATCTTGTGGTGGTCGCGTCGGTTGATTCGTTCACGGCGACATACCAGGATTGAGAGTGGTCCTAGATGGATGGTTGCACGCATCACTATGATCGGAGTCGTGACTGACCCTTAGATATTGGGCAAGATGCCCAGATGATGTCATATGTTCGGGCATGAGACTCAGTTGTTTTACACTGATGATTTCGGGTCAGGGACCCTAGATGGATTTCCAAGTTCATGACGGTTTATGGGAACCGACATGAACTCTGGAAAGGCCATTGTGGTTCATGACGGTTTATGGGAACCGACATGAACCCTTGTCAGGTCGTTGTGGTACATGACGGTTTATGGGAACTGGCATGTTACCTCGGTTATGTTATTATGGTACATGACGGTTTATGGGAACCAGCATGTTACCCTGGTTAATGGATGTTATGGATCATGACGGCTCAAGGGAACCGGGCATGAACGTTTATGTTATGTATATATATGTATTCATATACCTTCCTTTACTTCTATTATCTCCTCCGGGGAGGGTCGTTGGCCTGGGTGGACCCCGGAGTAGTCACGGAGCACCGACTGAGTGGAGTCTGACAGGACCCACCCCGAACATCGCCTCGATAATCGGGAAGCATCCTGCTCCCGTCTGACAATCGAATCCAAAAGACCGGAAAACTAAATAATATTACATCACACCCATTGTCAGACCAGGGAGATTAAAACAAATACATCCGACTGGACGTCAAGTCCACAGTTTCACAGAGCATAATATTACAAAACAGGTTAAAGAACAAATCCTACTCTGTGAACTAACTACTCCGCAACGGAAAACTTTATGCCTCTGCCTCTTCCTCGGCGCTTGCCCCCGCACTTGTACCACGACTTGGAGGGAATTTAAAACAACAAAGTGTGAGTGGACCGAAACATAAGTTTTATAGGAAAACAGTTTTCCGAAATCGGGTTCGCCTTCCAGTTTTGTAATACGCATGCATAACTAGATATTCAAAAAGAAAACCGCGTATTTAATCATTCGAAAACTCTTTTCCGAAACATGTGTAAAACGTTACAAAAAATCATCACAGCTCGAGTAAAATGATATAATATTACCAAAATCCACAAACCATCGTCTGGAAACATCATTTACGCAAATCAAGTAAAAAAATGCATCAACAATCACAATTAAACCGTTGGATCCATCCGAGTCTTTAAACTCAATATTAGGCCATCCCGGGATATCAACGAGTCTTTAAACTCAAAACATGATCAATAGGCCTCGGGGGTATCACAATAACCGAGTGTTTAAACTCACGAGTCTTTAAACTCAATCCGGGTCTTTAACCCAATTTACCGGGCCCGCCCCCGTCATCAATTAACCGGGTCTTTAAACCCAAAAAAATCAGATCCAACAATGCACCGGGTCTTTAAACCCAAAATCATTTATGAGCACAATTCATCATGATCCATTTTCCAAAAATCATACCGAAAACATAACTTATCATAATAGGACTTATGTCCGGATTCGCATGCAATTTCCAAAACATGAATTTCCCGAAGGTCACTTTACCAACATAATCCAACATCATAAATATGAGCATGCATAATCATATTCAATTACTTTATCAAAACATCAATCACGCATAGAAGAAAACCGATACCTCGAAAGGCGTGAAATAGGGTAAATATCTCGAAAAGCGTGAAATCACGTAAAACCGAGTAGCATATTTATCAATCATAAGATCATAAATGAAAACACAAAATAGATAGGTAAAATAGTCACGCATGCATAATTTGGAAATCAAATGTCCACTCACGGTTTTCGGGCGCGTCAATCGCGTCCCGCGCGCTCCTCCGTAGCTTCGGAAGTGTCCGGGCCTGGAAGTCGTCGTCCTCAAGCTCGACAATGCTCAGAACCAGGGGCCTCCGTTCTTGGCCAATTCGTGAGTGATGTCCTTCGAAATCGATGTGGTTGGTTTCCTTTTGCTCCCGGAAGACTAGAACATCCCTTAGTTTAGCTCGAATGTCCCCACGATTTGATCTTCGATTTTTCCCTCCAACTGGTTTTCCCTTCGAACTGGAACTTGGGTTCCTGGGCAAAACGGGCTCCAATCTCTACAACTCTAGCACCTTCGTGTTTCTATCACTCCCAGAAGTCTCCCTATGTGTTTAGATTTGCCTCAAAGCCCGTAGGAATTGAACTCTGAGTTCCCCCCCCCCCCCCCCCCCCCCAAAACCGAAACTGTTTTCTCACCGTCTCTCTCAACCTCAGCCCTCACACTGATGCCCAAATGACCCAACTGAGTCCTCTCCTCACTCTCTTACACTGTCAATCGATTCAAACGGCCAGCACCCGTGGGAGACCAACTGAGGTCTCTGAAATCGGTCCCCCGCAAACACAGAAACCATGGCTGTTATTTTATCCCAACTCGTGCTCTGGACTCTGATCAGTCTCCCATGTGTGCCTCCCATTGCCTCAAATCCCATAAACAAGTCCACTGATCAATCCACTAAGGCCATAAACAATTTGAACGCACAAAACACCACGGCACGGCCGTGTGCTCTGTTTTTCACGGTGGTGCTACAGTAACCGCCGTGAAATGACCAAAATGCCCCTCTGTGCAATAATTACCAAATTTCCCTCCAACTTCCGTGACCGGTAACTCGGTCACCCGACGTCCGTTTCATGCGTGCCGCCTTTCGTTGTACTCAGGGCGTCGAGACGAACATAACGGTCTTCGAGTCATATGGATATCAATTGTTAAACAAAAAGTCAACTTTTTCCCCTTATAACGTCCAATTTACGATAATGCCCCTGGACTTCCGCACTTCATAACTTTCACCCTGTTCGTCCGAATCGGACGTGCCACCTGTCTATGAACTCGTGACGTCTCGAACTACGTCACGGTTATCGGTCAACGTCCGTTCAACCCTCCAATCAAAAAGTCAACAACTGACCGTACGAATCACAAGGGTAAAAACGTCATTTTTATTCATTATTTTACAATATTACATTTTTCGAATTTTCGGGGCGTTACAGAGTCACCCCCAGTTGGGTTCCTTACTCTCAGGAAGGCTATGATTACTATTACCTCGGGTAGGGTCAGTGGTCTGCGGACATTGATCTTGACTTTGAGAAGACTCGGATTGAGACCTGGGTAGCACGCGCGTAGCGTTGGAAACCGTGACAGGATTGGTTGTGTGAATTATATGTATGCTATATGATATGATATATGATGTGTGTTTACACAGGTTTTGGGCAGTGGCCCGTACGGTTGAGTCTTTATGATTCTTTCACTATGGATTTGGGCAGTGGCCCGTATGGTCATTTTCATTATGGTTCTTTCAATCTTGGTTTTGGGCTTAGTTCCCACATATGGTTCTTTCGGTTAAATTGTTTTTGAATGCATGCATGGTTTTTAGTGGAGGGTACAAATGTCTTCTTATGAAATGTTTTATAAACTCTTTATTTTTGTCCACTCACAGCTTTTAATGTTTTGACTGCCCTTCAGGTTGACATCAGATTGTGGACTGTAGCAGAGACCGAGATATCACATACCTCCTCCGGATCCTGGCGTACTCTGATAGCCCGGGAGGGCAAAGGTCGGAAATATCCCTTGTCTGACACTTCGTGTCAGACGGGAGCAGGGTCATCCCACGTTAATCCCGGGGGGATTGGGATGGGTTCTGTCATGAGCTCACGACGGCGATCGATAGGCAGGTAATTTCTTTCCCCCGTATCTTTGCTCTGTTTTGCCGTGGAAGTTCAAGTCGATAGTCGTGAAGTCTGGGGTCGAGTCGAAGGGTTTGGTGAGTGTTAGTCGACTCAGTGAGGTCCTAGGAAGTTGCTGGTTGTGCTGCCGTGACGGGGGATTGCACGGCAAAGGCTAGAACGACGGTGAGTTACTGTGTTCTCTGTTTTTCAGTTTGGGTTCAAACTTAAAGTTGTGAGTTTTGAGGTTGAGTCGAACTATTTTAGGGGTTTTGAGGAGTCCATTGAGTGGTATTTGAGCTTAGGGAAACAATTTGAGGCTGGGGGATTGCATGGTTGGTCGGGAGTGCAAACAGGGGTATTCAGGTGTTCCTGTGTCAAGTTAGAGACGATGGGTTAAAGGTAGAATTGTCGAGTTTTTAAGGTTGGTTTGAGTTGCTTAGGATAGGACGAAACTACTGGGCTTGAAAGGAACAAAAACAGACTGGAAATGACGAAGAACCGCCCTCGCCGGTTCAGACCGGTCGAGTAGCTGAGGAAGACGATGAACAGTGTTTCTGTTCAGGCGCGTGAGGCCCACGTGCAGCCACTTTGGGCGGCGCATGGGGGCGCGTGCTGTAGTTTCTGGGGAAACGTTCAACTAGGTTTTTGGTCTAGAAGTTGTAACGAGTCTATTGGAATAGGTTTCGGGTTAATCGGACATCGAATCGAGTTAGTTTCGCGAGTTTGAAAGCTTTGGGTCTCGGTTCGTTACGTTTAGGACCCGGGGATTTTTTGGGAAAATTAGGAGGAACTTAGTGAACGTGTTAGTGACGTACTTTGGTGACTTGTGACAGGATCGGGAGTCCCCGAGGAGGTCGAGGAATGTGCAGGACATTCGGGACGCGAGTGACGTGCCCGGTATCTGTGAGTGGACCCCTTCTCTATACTTGAGCATGCATAACTGCTTTTCTATAATTGTTTTATGGTTTTACTCATGAGTTCATGTTTATTGAATATGCTATGTTGGTTTTACATAATTGCACGTTTTTCGAGAAGTTCAGTTTTCAGCACGTTTTACGAGAAATGTTTGAATTCTGATTTCGATGCCATGATTTTGGGGATTTCAAATAGTAAATGGTTTTCAATGATTATAAAAGGATTTTGGAACATGATTTTGATGATCAAGATTTTCGGTTTTAGAATCGGATTTCGGAAAGCGGAATTTGGTTTTAAAGTTGAAAAGCGGAATTCCGGATTTGGGTTCGGAATGACGGTTCTGGATGCCGGAAGGGCTTCGGGCCAGTGATTTCGGATTCGAGTTTGGATATGGATTTAGAAATGGTTTTCAAATGGTTTTGATTGGATTTGCTGGATCTGGTTATTGGGTTTAAAGACCCGGATATTGTGTTTGACGGGGGATGGGCCCGGATTGGGTTTAAAGACCCGGATTAAGTTTAAAGACTCGGAGTTTAAAGACTCGGATATATTGATATTTCCCCCGTAGGCCTGTTGAGTTTAAAGACTCGGGAGTTTAAAGACTCGGATAGGTCCAGCATGTTTGATCGGATAATGATTGTTTGGTATTTATGCTTTTTGATATGGTTTTATGATGCTTATGACGTGGTTTCTATAACTGTTTTTATGATGATTCTGCAACTGTTTTTATGACGATCTTTATGTGATTTACCACTGGTTTCAGCTCATGGGGTTATGCATGTATGTTTTCAAAACGGAGGGCTAAAACCCTGGTTTGATTATAAAACGGTTTTCGAAAATTTTATTCTTTATGGTCCACTCACACTTTTCTGTTTTTATTTTCCCTTCAGGTCGTGGAGCTAGCGCGGGAGTTGACGTTGAGGCAGCGTCGGAGGCATAGAATACTCGAGAGTGACCCCGGAGTGGTTTAAATTTTCCGTTGTGCGTATGTTTTGTGTATCGGTTTTTGCCTTCTTAGTGTAGTACTATGCTCTGTATAATTCCTGACTCTGGGATGTTGTAAATTCTCCTGCGTCTGACAATGTAATTTGTGGTTTCCCTCGAAGGGATGATTGGCCTAGGTTTAGGTCATGGTAATGGGCTTCGTGATGGACATTAATGATGCACTTGGGCTTGACCGAAATGATCTTTCTAGTCTTTCATTAGTTATGTTGACCGTACAAATTTGATAGAAAAATGTTGGTGAAGAAACGCTAAAGCACGCGTTTAGTGGATGCAATTACAATGGAAAGGGATACAAATTTGAAATTATTTTTATTCTTTGTAATAGTGAAACTCGAGACCTTTACCATAGATTAGAGTGAATAACTATATTATAAGAGTCGGAATTCCAATTAACAGAACCCAAATTTCCAATTCCTCCCCCGACAGAAAAATCCATCATTCTCTTACCCATTTAAAAAGAGACATAAAATATGAAGAAATATTCAAATCAAAATTAAATATTTATTCAAAAGCCTTTGACAAGTTTAAAATTTATTCAAAACTCCTAATTATTCTTTTCTAAATCGGTAAATCCCATTCAAAATTCCACTTATAAATGAGGCTACGTCATGCATTATGGGCCATTTGAGTTAGGAATTATAAATTTGAAAAATGGATAATGATGTTTTTGAATAAATTTTGAACTTGTGAAAAATCTTTGACTTAATACCTTTATTTTTATTTTTTTCAATTGTAGTTAAAAAGCATATCCAGGCATGCTACAGTATAAAAATAGAAATATCTCCATTGAGGATAAACCAACAAAATTGCGAGTGGTTAACTGACACAATTGCGCTTTGGAGTTGATAACACCCGAGCTTTCACAGAGCTCCAGCAATGGAGGCTCTAAGCCACATCACAATTACAACCCCCAAATCATGTTTACCCGCAGCCTATTCCTTCAAAGCCCCTCTCCTCTACTCCTCCTTCAAACCCACATTCTCTCCCCACACTTCTCATAGTCATCGACTCGCCTCCAAGAGGACACCTTTTTCACTCACCATCACCTTCAAGCTGGAAACCCCTCAAGATAAAAAGAAAAACACTCAAAGCAACAAAATTTCCAAGAAAATTATACTCTCTGAAGGAGGGCCTCCGCCGTTGGCGGAGGATGGTGGAGGCGCCGCAGGAGACGAGGGAGCTCGGGCGAAGTCAAGGAGCGGGAGTAGAGTAATGGGTTTGGTGAAGAGGCTGCCCAGAAAAATTTTGTCGGCTTTGTCTTACCTGCCTTTGGCTATTGGCGAAATGTTTGCTATTGCTGGTTTAATGGCTCTGGGTATGTTAAAGGATTTGTTATGCTCGCCGTTGCTTATTACTGTGATGTCGAAATGAAATTTAAAGTTTTTGTGAAGATAATTTATGTTCCCATAAGAAATTTCTCAGCAATATCAAGGCCCTATTTATGATATTTCAAGACTTTGAAGTGTTTTGTTGATGAGTGACTGCAAAGGGAGGTTTTATCTTCATAGTTCATACATGATTATAAGTAGGCCTTCTGTGCGTGCTACTTGTGCAGGAACTTTCATTGATCAAGGTGAGGCCCCAGATTTCTATATCCAAAAATACCCGGAAAGTAATCCAGCATTGGGAATCTTTACTTGGAGATGGGCTCTCACCCTCGGATTTGACCATATGTTTACATCCCCTATTTTTCTTTCCCTATTGGCTCTCCTCGGAGCATCACTAATGGCCTGCACTTACACAACACAAATACCCCTTGTGAAGGTCGCAAGAAGGTTTGGTTTCTCTTTTCGATTTACTTCATGACTTAAAATGAGTTGAGAAAGTCCTATTAACCAAGGAACTGATTGGTGAAAACAGATGGAACTTTTTGCAATCTTCTGAGGCCATCCACAAGCAGGAGTTTTCAGAATCTTTGCCAAGAGCTTCGGTTCAAGATTTGGGTATCATTCTTATGGGAGCTGGATATGAGGTCATATAGTTTCATTTTCTTCATTTTGCTCTCTTTTTTGCTCTTATTTAGTTAGTTAATATTCTTCTTTAATTATCATGAAGATTTCAACTTTTTTGAATTTCTAGTTTCTATAATTAGTTCACATATCTCAGCTGAGTTTTAGCTCCTGAAATGCATAGATAATGTGTGTTCATTATGGGTGGCTTCATCATGATAGGTTTTCTTGAAGGGGCCTTCTTTATATGCTTTCAGGGGGCTGGCTGGCCGGTTTGCCCCAATCGGAGTACATTTAGCTATGCTACTGATCATGGTAGGTGGAACTCTCAGCGCAGCGGGGAGCTTCAAAGGAACAGTCACGGTTCCACAGGGCTTGAATTTTGTTATCGGAGATGTAATGGCCCCAATTGGGTTTCTCTCTACTCCAACTGAGGCTTTCAACACAGAGGTTCATCTCAATAGATTTTACATGAACTACTACGACAGTGGTGAGGTGAATATCGATTCTATGTCTGTGTTACTGGAAATTTATATAAAGAGTGGAAACCTTCTTCTTGTGAACGTTTTTTGAAGTATAGGAAATCGATCAAAAGGCTTCTGAATTTTCGCAGTTGTTATGTCACAGGTATCACAGTTTTACACTGATCTTTCACTGATGGACCTTAACGGTAAGGAAGTGCTGAGGAAAACAATCAGTGTAAATAACCCTTTACGGTATGGAGGGATCACCATATACCAGACAGATTGGAGCATTTCCGCACTACAAGTCCTCAGAGACAATGAAGGGCCTTTTAATCTGGCGATGGCGCCTCTCAAGATCAACGGAGACAAGAAGCTTTATGGGACCTTCTTACCCGTTGGAGATGTCAATGCTCCAAATGTTAAGGGAATGTATGTCATTCCCTTACAGCTATGTCTTCTCTTGAAACTTCAGTTTTTCCAAGTGACAGGTTTCTAACTTAAAATACTACTCAACACTCTTTTATGTGATTTCAGATCGATGCTTGCCCGTGACCTACAGTCAATTGTCCTGTATGACCAAGAAGGGAAATTTGCTGGAATCCGACGACCAAGTTCCAAGCTTCCAATTGAAATTGATGGCAACAAAATTGTTATTGTAGATGCCATCGGGAGTAGCGGCCTTGACTTGAAGGTAATGACCAAATCTTTTTCACATACCGAAATTTGCACACTACTTGTATAAGTTTTCTATCACATTCGCAGGTAAATGTCTTGAAACTAAACCTTGTTCTTATCAGACTGACCCAGGAGTGCCCGTTGTATATGCTGGATTTGGTGCTCTTATGCTCACTACTTGCATAAGTTTTCTATCACATTCGCAGGTAAATTTCAGTTCTAAACTTTTAGCATGCGTGTTTTGCGCGTAGTTATCTTAAGAGAATCTTGTATACTTTATTACATTGTTTGTCTTCATGTCTTTATATTCTTTGTTTTCTCCTTTGCTCAAACAAAGATATGGGCTCTGCAAGATGGAACAGCAGTGATTGTAGGAGGAAAAACGAACCGAGCAAAGGGCGAATTCCCAGATGAGATGAACCGCTTGCTCGATCGGGTTCCAGAATTGGTCAGTTCAACTCTTTCCAGCCAATCAGATAGCACCATTATTGGGTAGGATCTGAGGCACCTAGATGAGATCGAAGATTAGCTTCTTACATATAAGCTAGGTCATTTTCCAGTCCAAAGAAACATGGAGGGAATTCATCACGAATTTGCGAAGCAGATTTCAACAGATCGGACTATCAGTTCGCATACTTCTCTTTCGAAAATCATTTTTTCGAAGCACAGTTCAACGGATGAAAACAACAGTTTAATTTGCAAGAGACTGGAATTATGCACGATTCGCGTTGATGGATTTAGATATATGTACAGTTGTGTCTCCTACAAAGTATTTTATTGTCAAACTTAACTGTAGCAGTTCAGCCTCATTGGATTTTAAAGTATTCAATTAATGTTCCATGTTCCAATGGAACTGATATAAGGTGCGATGACTTTGACAAGTGCAACCTTAAAATTTTCATATAAGATGTTCTCTAGCCTTGAAGCCTTGATTTTTCTATCATACAAGATACAACTGGGTTCGATTCTGGGGTTCATGGAGCCTTACATCATAAGATACAGTAAAGAATTTCATCCATGGTAAACACTGTGTAGGGATGATGAGGATGCCTAACTTAGATTATGCTAGTTGCAGAATCTCTTCACGCTTGAGATCGAACACCTTGATAAGAGTGTCTTCAACCACCTGGAAAAAACCGAAATGGAAAAGATTAGCTATCAAGCTAGGTAAAAATTTAGGTAGATAGTGTGACCTCACACGGCATGCAACGAAAGCTGTTCAATGATTCCAATAACATTTTGGAAAAAGTCAATCACCTTATCTGGAGTAGAGGCACCAGATGTTACACCGATAGTGACGGGACCAGAAGGCAACCAGTTCTCTTTCTCCACCAACTCGCCGTGCTATCACAAATTACAAGATACGGTAAGTTCATAGCTACATTTGAAAAATTGTAAAGGAGTGAATTGGAATTCTATGTCTTCACAGACTCACATTGAGCTTATAAGCTATTCTATTTCCGGGGCCAATTCTCTTCTCACTGTCAATCCAATATGAGGGAATTCCGCGTTCTTCTGCAATCTCTTGTAGGTGAGAGGTGTTACTCGAGTTCCACCCACCAACGACTAACAGAAGATCAAGCTTTTCCTCGACGAGCTTGTACATTGCATCTTGTCGCTCCTGTAAAAGGACCACCAAGATCAACGTTAATAGTCACGAAATAGTAAAAAAAAAAGAAAAAGGAATACTCATCTACACTTATTGGTGGGGTACTAGAGCTATTGCCGTTTCTTACTTGACTACGGTACACATGCTCTACAACATACTAAGTTCCTATAAATCTAACAAGAAAAACAATGAGCTAAATAAAGAACTTACTTGGGTTGCGTCACATATTGTGTTGAAGCTTACAAAGTGGTCATTGATATTTTCCACTCCGTACTTACGCATCATTGTCTTCTCGGCTAATTTTCCTGTTAGATTGGTAGATGCAGTCAATAACCCACAACTAAATTTATTAACCAAAAGATGGATCAACATCACATAAACGCAAAAGCTAACCGATCTCTTCTGTCTCCCCCTTGAGCATTGTAGTCTGATTTGCAATCCCGACTTTCACCAGGTCTCTGTCTGGATCAAACCCCGGAGAAATTGCCTTCTTAAATTTCTGCATTTAAACCCCGAAAAAGACTAAAAACCCTGCATGATGCCCAAAATACCAACAAACCAGTTTAATCATATAAGCAACAAAAGAAATGCACCTCTAGAAACGCGTCTCTAGTTGAACTAGACCCGTTAAGTTCACCACCAAGAATATAGTCACACACATAGGTTGCCTGAAACAAAATTAAAATCAATAGCATCACTACACAACAATTAGCGCTGAAAAGTCTAAGCCTGCCAACATATGTAAGTACAAAACTTGAATACCTCATCCATGTTTTTCACTATAACATACTTCCCGGCAAATGAAGCCGTGGCTACAGTTTCCTCGTGAGAATATTTCCCATGAATGATTGAAGTGTAGTCACCTTTCTTGTGCTTCTCCACAGTATTCCAAACCTTCAAACAAACAGACCCACATAGCATATCATTCCCAATTTAAATTATTCCTCCTTTTTTTTTGGAACATGAATATAACAGTAAAAAATCAACCTTTGAAACCCAGGGGCAAGTAGTGTCAACAATTTGAACATCTCTGTTACTCAAGGCGAGCATCTCATCCACTCCGGCTCCAAACGCAGGCAAAATGACCACATCGCCCTTGTCCACCACCTCAAACTGCTTCTCCCCTCCCTCTATCGGAATATTCTCCACCTTCATCTCCTCCAACCTCTGCCCATATCCATCATAATTCAATTAACTAACTGACTAAACACCGTAAAAAATCAAATAAATAATAATAATAATAATAATACCGACCTTGTTGACCGTTGGATTGTGGATGATCTCGTTGGTTAGCCAAATCTTCTCATCAGGAAACTGCTTTCTGGCCTCGTAAGCAATCTGTACGGCTCTCTCAACGCCCCAGCAGAACCCGTAGGCCTCCGCGAGCTTCACCGTCACGTTTCCCCAGGTGTACTCGAACCCGTTCTCCTTCAACGTCTTAATAACATCACCTGCAAAAATCAACATTCAAAAATCAATTAGTCAATTGATTAGCTGACCAATTGCCAATTCTGATGAGCTACAGCTGCAGCTAATTGAATCTTACTGGTGTACTCCCGATTCATGAGCTTGAGGGTCTCATCTTGGTGACCGAAGCCTCGGCGATTGTAGTTCTTGCTTCGAGTGAGGTTCTTACGGAAGACCTTGGCGTCGAAGTCGGACTCGACGGCGGCCGAAGAGGAGTCGCCTGAGCAACGGACGGAGAGACGATTCCGGCGAGTGAGAGAGACGCTTCCGGCGAGGTTATTGGAGAAGAAGATATCAGTACGGGGCGGCAGCCGGCAAAGGTGCAGAGTGATCGCCATAGCACAGAGAGAGAGAGAGAGAGAGAGAGAGAGAGAAAGAGAGAGGCGCGTGGGTGATGGAGAAGTGCGTGGAGATATACTGCTGGGAGGGAATGGCACTGCTGGAGTGTTTATTTTTTTATCTACGGAGAGCAGCAAACAATGTGCTTCTCCTCCATGAACATTTCGTGCTTATATTAATATTTTTTTTAAAGTAAAAAAATAAAAAATATTGGGAAGTTTGGCGTTTTGTGTGGAGGATCGGATTTACGGGTCGTCGTTTTTATTCCAATTTGGTGGTCATGTCTAACTACGGAATAAAACCGGGTTTTTTCTATTTGTGGTATGAATTTTATGGTGATAAGCACCTTGATTTTGGAATGTGGTATCAAATTTGTTAAACATAATTAATGGATAATACCATTTAGATAAAAGTGGGCCAGAAAAAAATGTGTATTTAGAAATTTCAATATATCGGATAAAATGATAATACGAAAGATGTAGCGTATATATAATTTCTTTTTATATAATAATGTCGAAAAATGAGATATTTATATTGAATCAAATAATAAGGTCATTAAGGTATCAAATTCAACATAAATATATATCGTTTTTATTATTTATGTAAATTAAATTTGAAATATGCTATTTCGAAATAGATAGAAATAAAATTATTTTTTTTCCCAGCATTAATTTGTTGGTATTGTCCAAAAAAACCAAAGAGTTTAAAAATAAATAAATATATACCTAATAGGAATTTTGAGACCGGAAAAAATATACTTAAATACAAAGGGGGAAAAAGAGGGATGCATCTTACCTAGAACATTGATTGAGAGCCAAATCTTATATATATTAGACTTTTGGCATCCGTTTGTTAATTTATTTTTTATTAGAAAAAATTAAAATATAAAAAATATTTTTTTATTGTTTATTTATTTAAAAAAAAATAAAAATAAAAGGAATAACTACGTGAGTCACTGCATTTTTTTTACTAGTCACTCCTTCCATTTAAGCATTTTTATTTTTTAATTTATAAATTAATATTTAATTTTACTATTATATCCTTAATAATTAAAAAATTTAAAAGGTATTGTCATTGGAAATATTTAGTGAAGCCTTTAAATTTCTTGACTTTATAATAATAGTAACTATTTTGATACCTAATAAAGTAAAATATAGAATTTATATATATAAATGACTCAATTATGGAAATTAAATGTCGCGGTGTTATTAGATATACAAATTCTGACATCTTTGTCACCGGTCTAAATTTTTTACAAACACTACTTCGAGCTATATTATTTGTCTAAAGAATCGACAAATAATTAAAATGTTTGAAAGGGAGTGCGGTGTGGAAAAAGGGAAATTCAGAGTTATAACTTTGAAAGATAGATGGTGTAGAAAGTCACATTTGGCAACCCGAAAAAAATATTGGGACAAAAAAAAGGGAAATCACTAAGGGATTTGCAAGTTTGATCAAGAAATCAAGGGCATCACTAATAAGAGCCATCGAGAGACAAAAGTACGTCAATTATATATGTACGTTATTTTTTTTATTATAGGGGAGGGGAGAATTTGTATATACGTACATTACTTTTTAATCACAATTTAATGCATTTGTAGATTTTTATTTTTATATTTTTTTTAAATCTTGAATAAGTTAGTATACATCACTAAATATTATTCCAAATTGTATACATGAAAATAGAGCTGATCAAATAAATAATAAATAAAAATTTATCTCTAATCTGATCGGTCAATTAAGTTAGATAATTTTTTTAATAAAAGAAATAAGCAACTAAGGAAGAGAAAAAGGGTAGGATCCTTCGGGGATCTGATCCTCATCGTGATGATCAATGTATGTACATTGTATCTTGAACGGATATATTGGTCATATTGAAAATGAGAGAACAATTCAAATCAATTTCGTATCACTGAATCTAGTTGAACAGTCGGGATACAATGATTCGAGATTATCTTTTTAGATCTCTAGAGCATCCTAATCCAGCTCCCTAGAGGATCTTTTGGTATCCCGCCCTTCATGCGACCATAGGTCAACATGTCGACCTTCCACGCTTCTGGCACCGCCAAAGGAATATATGGACCATTGTTGATCCATATTATAGGTTGGATGTATGAGCATATTCTAAAGTACTCAATGCATTGACTATAATTCGCAATACTCTTGGAAGAAATTTTGGTTGATGTAATTTAAGACGTAATAAGTCAACATTAATATCAATAAATCGACAAAAATAACTGAAGAACAATTTAAAAGTTTTAAGACTTTTCAAAGACCTGGACTAAGAGAATATCATAGAGTTGAAAAAAGATATGATTGTTATAAAATTTACAATTTCAATACCATTTAACATCTATCTGGATCGACTAATAACGGATGATATATGCTTAATTAGATGATGGGTTTTAAAAGTAAAATTTGCAATTGAACTATTTTATAATTTTGAATATGAACCTAAACTTACCATCATTTTGTAGAATTCATTTTCATAATTAATTAAACAATCTCACACCAACGCGTGGCCATTCTTACTTGTATAAAATTCATTGCCAGCTAATATAGTAATTAGGTCAGGAAGAAGAATAAAATAAATAAACAACTTTCAGTACTCCTTGAAATAAATCGACTCCATTTTCCCAATCAGCAAAGGAAAAAGACTATCCGCGCGCACGAAGTAAGGTTTCCATATTCCACAGGGATTTGATTCAACCTATATATATAAACAACAATGAATTCATCACTCTTGGATCACCATTCAGTTTTGTGAGAGAGTACGTATTCTTAATAAGAAAACCTAGCTAATTAATTTCAAAAGCATGGAAGTTTATCACAAGACCGAGCAAGAGTTCAACTTCGACGTCCAGCCGCTCCCCGCGCAATTTTCCGACCCCCACTGCCGCCCCCATTTTCGTCGCGATGATCAGACGGCGGTGAAGCTGGAGATCAACTTCACGTTGTTCGAAAACTTCAAGTTTTACTCCAATGGCTACGACGAGGAAGAAGGAGTGCCATGTTTCGACTTGGAACACCATCGACATCCTGCGACGGAAGCAGCATGCACGATCCATGACGTGGCCTTGTTAGACACCGAAACCGCCCGCGTCAAGCTTTTCCTTTTGAAGATGCTCACCGAACTTTACATCAACGAAGATTGGAAAGATGTAGTCGTGGAAGAGATTATGGAGACGGGTGGAAGATTGAGGAAATCTTTGGCAGGGTTTGATGTATTGAGGGTGAGCGTTCACATGGAACGAGACCATATCATGGACCTGTGTGGGGAATGCACACGTGGATGGGTGCAATCGGAGGTGGAGAAGTCGGTGAAGAGAGGGAGAGTGGTGGGGGATGAGGAGGATGTCGGGGTGGAGGATGGCATTGAAGGGAGGAGGAGGAGCCGGGTGGTGCGTGAAAGTGAGGTTTGCGCTATTTGTTTGGAGCAATTTGTCGTAGGATTAGAAGACGTGAGTTTCATGCCGTGCTCGCACGTGTTTCATGGCGAATGCATAAGAAAATGGCTGAGAAAGAGTCGGTATAATTGCCCTACTTGCCGATTCGAGCTGCCTATTGAAGAGGGAAAAGTCGTCCTCCATACCCCTGAATATTGTGATTTGGTTGATTAGATTATTGTTTAATTACAAGTTTTTATTTGCTAATTCTTGTAATATCGTTGTGCTTATATGCAGTGGTTGACTGTAATCGATCATGAGAATGAAAATTTCTAATTAATTAATTATATGCACTCGTGATGGCAATGGTTCATAATTAAGCACAGCTGGTTCATCATTATAACAAATTTCATTTTACTGTTTAATTTAATATCGATTTCTACTTCTATAAATGATAATATTAATACCAAATATGTATAATTTTTTTCTCTGACTCGATATTAGTTTGTTATTGGTAAGTCTTACATGTATTAGCTTGTTATATATTACCTTGTCATATTGGTAAGTCCATCGTGAGACAAAATTAAATGACCATATATATACATTACTTTTTAATCACAATTTGACGCGTATGCAGATTTATACTTTTATTTTATAAAATAATTTAATTAGTTAGTATACATCACTAAATATTATTCTAAATTGCTTACATAAAAATAAAACTGATAAACTAATTGCATTTTGCAATTCAAATTGGGGCCATACAATTCTTCAACCATCAGGCTTGGTGTTCCCTCAAATCTCCATTTCTAGCCATAAGGTTAGGCCAATTATTGAGGGGATTATGCTACATGGGATTGAATTACATGCACCTAAACCCAAAAAAAAAAAAAAAAAAATTATTCACAAAACGATCGAATAAATTGTTACATGAATTTATTATAAAACAAACAGATGTAGGTAAAGAAAAAGAAAAGGAAAAAACGCATACCATGTAATATCGATCAGAATGCCACCTTGAGCCAAGCTTGTGATTGAGTTACCCCTCATTTGCGGTCAAGGTCGACCATGAGATATTAAAAGTTCAAATCAAGCCTTCAAATTGAGGCCCAATATTTTTTCAACCCTTAAAATATTTGTAAATGCAAGTAGGGTAGGAAGTTCGCTAATAAATCTAGTAATGTGTTCTCTTGAGATGCCCCGTTGAGATTCGATCTAGGCTACTCGGTAATTGCTGATAATAAGAAACGAATTTATCGTTGAATAAAATTTCCAGAATTTTATCGAAAATATTTTTATGTTGCACAAAATAAAAGTAATGATTGGGTAAGTGAAGTCCAATGTATACTTAAATAATAAGCATACTACATATGAATGTGTGATATATGGTTTGCATAGCAATTAGATATTTATTATATACCAAAGTTAAGTTCAAAATTCATTTTTCAGTAATAGTGATTTTGACTATTTTATCTTCTTTTTTTCCTTTGTTGTGCATATTAAAATTACAATTTAGTCCTTTTAATAGTTAGAACATAGAAAGTAGTTTAGTTGATGAAAAAAAAAATCATAGGAAAAATTATCTTTATTGTAATTTTTTTTATCTCTAACAATGCAAATAGTTAATTATCTCTTACACATGTTTTCATATACTAAATCTATTTATATATATTATTTCATATAGAATTCATATTAATAAACAATTGAATGGCCTCATAATAACACACATATATTTTGCTAGCTAGAATATAGTATCGACATGTGTTTGCAACACTAATTAAATATAATTTGATTAAATGAAAGTACCATTATTTATGGGCCTAACACTAGTCGGCATTATAAACAATTCAATTGAGTTGGTGGGCTTTTCCGGCCCACGGCGCGGCATGGACACTATTTCAGACAATTTTAGACCGTTTTGGATGGTTTTCTAGCCCTAAAAAGACACGTAGATCCGATTTTCCAAGCCCGTTAGTGTATGTTCGTTGTTTTCTAGGGTCCTGGGCATGCTTAAACACGTGTAGGTCTTTGTTAAGTATTTCTAAGAACCACTTTGGACTACCCTTAAGGGATTCAACCTATAGATTAAGCTTTGAGGTGATTTTAACCCTTATGATATGGCCTCCTTAGGGATAGACCGGTTTAGGAGCTTGTGGGTTGTTTGATTGTCGGGTGATCCAACTCCCCGACTAGCGTGAGTAGACCCCCTTCCCGAAAATTGATTTTATATTATTTATTACTCGCAAAATTTTACGATGTTTCCACATTTGATAATTGCTGCGCATGCTTGATTTACTATGTGATAATTGTGATATATATTATGTTGAATGGTTTACTACGTTTATCCGGTGATGCTGATTCACAGTAACATGATATGGTGAGTATGCATAGTGTATGTATCATGTCACATGTTGCATTACATATGAGTCCCCGAGGCATTGATGAGTTTTGAGATAGTATTAGAACCCATTTAGGAGTCGCTGGTATCTAGTACCCATCTGTAGGTCGTACACCAGTCCTCCACGTGATCGTTCACCAGCGCTACTCGCTATACTAGTTAAAAAAATGTCAATCCTATCCCTGAACTTTAGGGGACTCAAGGTGACGGTTCACGTGATTGAGGTACGCGAGAAAGATACCTATTTGTGTTACGAGTATGAGACTCGATGCGACTCAAGATCAATTTGATGTGGGTTGATATTGTGACATATTTATGGTTTCTGCATGGCTCATATGTGCATCTTATTTAGGTTATTACTGTATGGTTGATATTATATTCCCCGTATTACGTGCAAATATATTTGAACTATTTTGGGATTTATTTTAAAACGAGAGGTTAAGTGTTGTTTATTGAAAATGGTTTTACATTGAAATAACAAATAGGTTCACTCACCTTTGTGTTTTAAACCCCTCAGGTATCTGTGGCGCTCACGTACGCTTGAGGAGTCGGTTGCTGCTCTGAGACTCATTCCTGGGCGTGGGGTGAAGCTGACGTCAAACCCATTATGTACAATTACCAGAATACCCCTGGTATCCAAATCACTAAACATTACCAAAATGTCCCTAGATGTTCTAGACCCGTAATAGTCACATATGGGCTCGAAATTTGACGTGCTGCTTGCCTACGGACTCAGAGTTCCATGACCTTCCTAACGGTCATGACGAAAGGTTCCAAAAAGTGTTCCCGAGTAAAATGTCAACTTTTAACCACGTAAATTAAGGGTAAAACGTCAATCCCCAAATTAATTTACAAAACTGCCCCAATTTCTGGGAAGGGTCATTATAGTGTTGATTGTAATCTTCCTTAAAGAATTTGTTTGAACAAACTTAAGAGGGTATAAATTTAGATATCCTTCAAGTGGTAGGACAATGAGCAATCCAATCAAGAGTTAGTCAACCATATGTGCAAGGCTGGTCATTGTTGTTATTTCATGTTCATTGGGCAAGGTCTACACACGTAGTCGAGCCATTTGTTCGAGCCCATCTAAGACCATTTATGCAAAAATAAGGGCAATTGAAGATTATCTACCAAAGACCATTTACACAAAAAAATTAAGGGGAATTGAGGATTATTTACCAACTCATAAGTATCAATAAAATTCATTGTTCGCCATGAGGACTACCAAAACGGTTGTTTGATACATATGAATAATTAAATGATCTCCGACCTTGATAGTTTTTTAGGATATTCTATACATTAATAGAGAGGCTCAAGAGTTACCCTATTTAGAGTGAGATCCAAGTATTCTCCGATTAACATATAACTTTATAATAATTGAAATTCGAAACTATGAATAAGTTGCAAGAAACATGACAACTTCCAAGATTGGTGGTATGCATCACCATGACAGGATGGCATCACCATGATCATGAAATGATGATTTACAAGGAGGCATCACCTCGGTAGGATGCTATTAATGTCATTATGGAATATAATCCCTAAATCAACTATATTTTAATTGTAGGAATGAAGAGCAATAGTAACTCCTCAAAAGAAATTATATAGCTCAAATCCATCTACGATTAATATTGAGCAGCTAATTATTTTAGGCACGAAATATTGCTAATACAAAATGAAATCATATTTTTTCGATGCATATACCATTTAGGTTCCTCTGTATATTTTTATGAAAAGAAACAAGTAAAAAAAAAAAAAATCAACGTTTCATTTAATCTTGTCATATATAATTCAAAACGCTTTCTATATAAAATTGTGGACTTAATTGGTTAAAGCTAGTATCTCATAAGTCAAGTTTTATAAAATTTTACAAGTCTGCAGCCATCATACTTTTTTCACTCAGGCCAGCCATCGACATATTGAACAAATAGAGAAAGCCTCAGTCAAATTAGCTTTCCTCACAATACTTTTCTTTGTTGCATCATTTGGTAACATAAATATTTCTCGTACATATTTTTTTTTTCCTTCAATAATGAAAATCAATCTTTGACAATATCTAGTTTTAAGAAATCATTTCTTCTCCCATCCTACACCATTTCGACAGTACATATGTATGTCTGCGCTCATCTTGTGTATTTTGATGCGCTAACGAAAACGCTCTTAGTTTGAAAAATATCATTGACATGTCTAGTTGTTAAACAAGAATATATATATATATATATATATATATATGTTGCAGGTGTATAACTTGGAGTATATAGAAGCGGATGGCGGAATATGGTTCCCTGGCTTGTGTAGAAAACCCCAAGATTGCATCCAACCAGTACTATGCCGATGCATAAACTTCAAATGTAAATGTCCTATGCAAGTAACAGTGGAACCCATTTCGAAATCTTTCCCTACGCACTCACAAGCACGTAAAATAAATCCGAAATATTACTTTGTAATTCTCGCCTCATATTGTTGTACTTGTGAGAGCTAAATATATACGTTGCAATTTTTATTGTTTGGGGAACATGATGTGAGTAACACTCACATGCATAGCATCAAAGCCCAAGGCCATCCATCGAATAATCAATGTAATAATACAATGGACTACATTGATTAGAGAACCTTTTCATTGATTAGAGATATTTTCCTCGTCGAAAAACCATGCTATGATCCAATTTCTAAATGACCATAATCTACAACTTCCACGCTTAATTTCCATTTCCAATTGATATCATAAATGAATGCAGTCCATTAATATACGCATGAAATAATTTATAATCAAAGCGTTGTATCCATAAATTTCTAGAAGATCATAAATCAAATTTAAAAAAATAAAATATGAGAGATACAACAAAGTTGTAAGATCATATACATGAAAACTAAATACGAGTTTATAACCTTTTTTAATTACTCCAGTCAAGAAACGTCTTCTAAAGATTTTAAGGGGCACGCAAGAATTCGAAACAATCTTAATATCCTCACCTTGTTGATTGTAATCTTCTTTATATAACTTGTTTTAACAAATTTAAATATTTTGAGCGTAACTTACACCATGTTTCCAAAACAACGAAAATTCCAATGTAAATATTTTCTCTAAAATTGCAATGTATATATTTTCTTTCTCTTTTCAAAATGACTGATTTATTTCTCATTTTATTTCACAGAGAAAAACATGTAATTAAAAAAAATGATAAACTATATAAAAGTATTCAAATTATATGGTCGATTTTAAAAGGTACATGAATTATAAAAAATGACATTTGCATACTCAAACTATAATGTCGATTTCAAAAAGCACCTTTATTAGGTTTTCCATCTAAAACTCAGTTAACTGTCTATGTGGTAAATAGTATATGTCACTCAGCATCTGATGTGGCAAATTTTAAATGGGTATTTTGGAAACAATTTTAATTCATCTCCCTTTTTCCTCTTCACTAATTCATCATCTTCATCTTCCCCAATTACTTCATCAATCATCATCCATAAATCCAAATCCAAAATCCAAAATCCAAAATTCAAAATTAATCTTCCCCAGTTTTTCCCGGAACCTTCAAGCCACAAATCCAAAAACCCATAACCCATTAAAATTCCCAACCTTCTTTGTCATTGAGAACATTTACGGTGAGATCGCAATTGCAATCTAGAAACCATCCACTGACAACCCATTGCCTTCGATGTTGTATGATGGGTTTGAAGCCATCGTCGATGTATTTGGAGGCTTCACTGATGACGATGTAGATGATGATGATGATGATGATGATGATGAAGACGATGAAAATCGACAGTGGTGATGACAATGTAGATCGATGGTTATAAAGATGGTTGTGAAACTGACAACGATGGGTGTGATGATGTCGATGGTGGTGATGCTATTGATGATGATGTTGATGATCAGGTTCGATGCCAATGGTTGTGATCAGGTGATCGACGACAATGAAGATTGGGTTATCGAGAAATGCATAGGAATTGAAGATGAGATTTGGTTTAAAACTGGGTTCTGGGTTCTGGTTAATTGGTTAATGAGATTTGGTTTAATGACTATGACAGGACCCATCCCAATCCCCCTGGGATTAACGTGGGATGACCCTGCTCCCGTCTGACACGGAGTGTCAGACAAGGGATATTTCTGACCTTTGCCCTCCCGGGCAATCAGAGTACGCCAGGATCCGGAGGAGGTATGTAACGACCCATCCCGGAATTCGGGATTAGATCAGTAATTAATCATGATTAATGAGGGTTAATCGGTGATTAGTTGGGTGGAATCGGACGAACAATGCAAAATGACCGTTTTGCCCCTAGTTGTGGGTAAAACGTTGATTTTTAATTTGGGCGGTCAAATGGACTTTGACCGATGACCGTGACGTATTTTGGGACGTCACGAGTTCATAGACAGGTAGCACGTCCGATTCGGACGCCCAAGGTGAAAGTTATGACGTTCGGAAGTGCAGGGGCATTTCCGTAATTTGGACGATTTGGGGGAAAATGTTGACTTCTTGAAATAAAATTGATTTTCACTCGACTCGAAGATCGTTAGGTTCGTCTCGAAGCCCCGAGTACAACAACGGGCGGCACGCTTGAAACGAACATCGGATGACCAAGTTACGGGTCACGGAAGGTGAGGGACAATTTGGTAATTTGCCAACTGAGGGCATTTTGGTCATTTGCACGGCGGTTACTGTTCACCACCGTGAAAAACAGAGACTGCACCACCGTGTTGTGAGTGCTCTGATCATTGCCATTGTTTAATCAATAGTGGACTGTCTCAGGGGGATTGTTTAAGTGTTTTGAGGATGTGGAAACATCCAGTCATGGACTGGGCAGGAACTCAGAGCACGGGAGAGTTTTAAATTTGGCTATGGTCTCTGTGTTGCGGGAAACAAATTCCAGGGAGTTTCAGAGTGTCACCCACGAGTTGTCGTCCATTCTGATCGATTACTTGAGTGTCTGGTGAGCTGGGGAGCCATTCTGTTGAGTGTGAGAGTGGAGAGCTGGAGAGAAACCGTGGAGAAAACCATTTCGGGTTTTTGAGGGGAAAATCCAGAGTTTGATTTCTACGGGTTATGGGACCAATCTAGACACTAAGGGAGTTTTCTGGGAGTGACTGGAACACAACCGTGCAAGGATTGAAGAGGTTTGATCAATGTTTGCTCACGGACTCAAGCTCCAGTTTCAGAGAAAAACAGTTTTGGAGGGAAATTCGATTTCTCAACTAGGAGTCGAGTTGAAGGAAACTGAGGATTGTATTAATTCTTTAATTTATTGATTCTTTGATTATTTAATTCTTTGATTATTTGATTACTTTATTCTTTATTCTTTATTTATTATTCTTTTATTCATTATTCTTTCCCACTAACACATTATTAATATTCCCTAATTTCTCCGGTTAAGAACAATCCCTATTTACCAATACTACATCTACACAAAAAGGGTTTAAATTGCATAACACTCAAATTGACAGGACCCGTCCCAACTGGACCTTGATAACCGTGCCCGGTCCTGCTCCCGTCTGACAAGTCCACTGAAGTCCCGAAACTATCCTTCAGCACATATCAGACAAGGGATTATCTCCGCTTATGCCTCCGCCTCTCGGTTAGCCCCGAACGTCGTGTCACAGCCTGGAGGGTCATCAAAACAGAAAAGTGTGAGTGGACAAAAATATATTCGTTAAAACACATTTTTAAAAGACATCATTTACCCTCCAGTTTATCAAACCTGCATGCATAGGAAAAAACATATGAAACACAACCACTGGCTTTCCAGCCAAAACACAAAATAGATCGAATCCCGACTCTCAGACCAAAACATAAGAACACATCATCACCTGGCTACACAGACCAGAACACATACTCAATACCAGTACGTAATCACAATCAACATCAAATAGTATTACTCATAAGTGCACAGTCAAGTACTCAACCAATCAATCAATCAAACCGCACACAAGTGCATAAACCATCACATTGTCACATCTGCACTACGCGTAGGCCAACCTCGGGAACTGCACTCACGCAACATCCGAGTCATATTCATCATGTCTGGGAACTACACACGCATCCTCTAGACGTCTCATACCCGGGAACTGCACTCATGCAACATCCGAGTCACGTCTAGGCACTGCACTCGCATCATCCAGCATGATCCAGTATCCAGTAACCACAATCACAATCACAATCCATACCACAACACATATCAATCATTTCCATGATCTCAAATCAAGTCATAAGCATTCCCGACAGAGTTTCAGGCTCAAATACCAATTATACGTAAATCCGTGAAATCACAATGAAATCATTAAATATAATCCAGAAATCATCCTTGACTTACCAATTCATCAAAATATCTATTTTGAAATCATTTTGACTCCGGGCCTAGCCCAAAATACCATTTGCACATTTCCTCGAAAAACGTGCCCGAACGACCGATTAAAATATTCATTAAATCACACATAAGCATTCCACATCATCAATGTAACGACCCGTCCCGAATATCGGGATTTAATAATATTTAATTATGATTTACTAATCTGGGATTAGTTGAGTGAGTTCGGACGAATTGTGCAAAATGACCGTTTTGCCCCTGGGCGTGGGAAAAACGTTGACTTTTAATTCGGATGGTCAAACTGTAACGACCCGTCCCAAATTCCTAGATTAGATTAGTGACTAATCACGATTAGTGAGGCTAATCGGTGATTAGTTAGGCGAAATCGGACGAACGATGCGAAATGACCGTTTTGCCCCTGATGGTGGCAAAACGTTGACTTTTCATTCGGGCTGTCAAATGGACTTTGACCGATGACCGTGACGTAGTTCGTGACGTCACGAGTTCATAGACAGGTAGCACGTTCAATTCCGACGTTCGGGGAGGAAGTTATGACGTGCGGAAGTTTAGGGGCATTTTGGTAATTTTAGTTAAAAGGGCCAAATAGTTGACTTTTTGACCGGCATGTCCGATGGCTGAGGGCCGAGGACTATTACGTAGATAAGGACGATACGAATCCATAGACAGGCGGCACGTCGAATTCGGACATTCGACGGCGAAATTACGGTTCACGGAAGTTCAAGTGCACTATTGCACGAATTACGGAACGAGTTAACTTTTGGACTCTTGTGGGGCCCAGATATTTAATGGAGGACCCAATGGATGAGTGACAAGTGTCACCCATCCAATGGACACCATTTTTCCCTTCATGCACCGTGCATTCCATTTTCCTCATTTCAAACACACACCCAAACAACCCGATCTCATTTTCTCACCCAACCATTCACCCCAAACCAATCCAACTTTCACTCAAGGGACCAGGACTGAGACCAGGGATGGAAGATAGGACAATAGGAAGTGGTCGCCGGCCAGAACCGCCGTCCACGGCGGCGAGAGGAGGAGAAACCCGCAAGGTACCCGGTTAGCTCATTTTGATCCATTTTTTCCATTTTTGTTGTTATGGTTGGTTTTTAATGGTTTTAATGAGACCATTAGGTTTCTAGGGACATGTTAGGAAGGTTTTAGGAAGCTTGGGAGGGCTGTGAAGCCATGGGTGCTGTTTTGGAAGTTTGAACCGTTGGGTTCAAAAATCAAACCATGAGTTTTGTGTAGTTTTAGGTTGTTTTGATTAGTAAAAATGATAGGGAATGAAGAAATAGGAATTATAGGATTAATTAGGGTTGAAATCGGACCAAAATAGAGGGAGAAAACCTCTGAAAAATTCTCGCCGGTTCGGAACAGTACTGCTACAGTAACCGGTCCAAAACAAAAAAAAACTGGTTTTCAGGGTTTAGGTGATGATGAACAGTGTTTTTGACCTTCTAGGGGTTCGTGAGGACGCGTGGTCCATAATTTGGGAAAGTGTTCAACACGGGAAATCTTCTATTCGATGTAACGAAGATTTTGGGACTAGTCTCGCGTCAATCGGACATCGTTTCGATAGTTTTCGGGGTATCAGAAGGTTTAGGAACGGTTTAAAAATAGTTAAAAGTTCGGAAAAATTACGGGGCTTTAATGGGAGGTTAATTAAGTAGTTAGTAACCTTCTATTAAAATTTGGACAGGTTTGGGAGTCCCGGTGATAGTGATCGGCTCGGGAGAGCCTATGGCACGCAAATCGAGGCGGCAGCTCGGACGGTCTGTGAGTGGACCTTGTTTTCTAAATTGGTGCATGCATAAATGTTTATTATATGTTTTAAATACTTTTTTGTGTTGCCATGAGTGCATTTGGATGTGTGGTTACGTATAGGCACGTATTTCGAGGTTTCGGCCCTATACGGTGCCTATACGGGTCCGTACGTCTTTATTGGTCTAACTGAAATGGTTTTGGATTTCCAAATGGATTATGAATATGATTTGATAATGTTGATTTGGATATTTGTGAATTATATGGTTTCACGTATTTCGAGGCGATTTACGTGCTTGCACGTAAATCGAGGTTTTCTAGTTTTACACTAATTTTCCGTACTTATGATTTTGGAAATAATTTAATGAAATAATTTTGGATTTGAAAAGGTAATTCTCGTACTTGAGGTCCATTTGATTTACGGAATCGGGCCGGAGGCCCAATTGGTTTACGATTCGGACCGGGGGTCCAGTTTCTATGTGGATTCGGGCCTAGCGCCCAGTTATGTGTTACAAATGGTTTTTTTACGGGTGATGACGGTTTATGGGAACCGGCATGAACCCATGAAAGGATTTTATGGATTATGACGGCTTATGGGGGCCGGGCATGAATCCTGGAAAAGTTTAAAGAATGATTTCAAAGGTTTTTCATATTCCATCCTTTATATATGATTGTCTCCTCCGGGGAGGGTCGTTGGCCTGGGTGGACCCCGGAGTAGTCACGGAGCACTGACTTAGTGGAGTCGCCCCCCAGTTGGGTTCCTTACTCTCAGGATGGGCATGGTTCGTTACCTTCAGGGAGGGTCATTGATCTACGGACATTGACCTGGGTGGACCCTGGAGAGACTTGGGTTTGAGACCCCGGTTAGCACACTTGTAGCTTTATCTTGCCGTGACAGGTTCTGGATATGACATATAATGGATAAATATGATTTCAATTGGTTTTGGGAAATTGTGTTTATAATGATAAATGGATTTGGGCTGAGATCCCACATATGTTCAATGTGTTATGGTTTTGGGCAGAAGCTCGTGTGACTTGTATTTACGAAATTTGGGGCTGTGACCCTATTTCTGGTTGTTTAAACATATGTGTTTGAATAAATGGTTTTACTATGCATGCATGCTTTTTAGTGGAGGGTATAAATGTCTTCTTTATGAAATGTGTTTTTATAAAATCTTTATTTTTGTCCACTCACAGTCTTTCTGTTTTTAATACCCTTCAGGTTGGATACGATGTGAACTGTAGCAGAGACCGAGATATCACATACCTCCTCCGGATCCTGGCGTACTCTGATAGCCCGAGAGGGCAAAGGTCGGAAATATCCCTTGTCTTACACTTCGTGTCAGACGGGAGCAGGGTTATCCCGCACTAATCCCAGGGGGGATTGGGATGGGTCCTGTCACAAACGGACTTTGACCGATGACCGTGACGTAGTTCGGGACGTCACGAGTTCATAGACAGGTGGCACGTTTGATTCCGACGTTCGTGGAAGAAGTTATGATGTACGGTAGCCCAAGGGCATTTTCGTAATTTGACTTAAATGGGGCCAAATGTTGACTTTTTGACCGGGATGTCCGATGGCCGAGGGCCAAGGACCATTATGTAGAGCAGGTCGATACGAATCCATTGACAGGCGGCACGCCGAAATCGGACTTCGTACGAGGAAGTTATGGTCTGAATCGTGAAATCGGGGAAGTTACGTCTCGGTAACTGTGTTGATTATTTTATTCTGAAATGGTTGTTGGAGGACACTTGGATGAGTGACAAGTGTCACTCATCTGACGGCTAGATTGGATCTTGTTCCACTAATCATAATTTATATGCTAAAGTTCCCACTATAGAATTATTTAGGAATTAAATCTCTGCTTAAATCTGAGCCATCCATCTCACTCCCCAGATTGCATCACAGCCGTCCATCTCATCTCTCCCTTCTATTTCTGATCATTCCTCCCTCACCCGTGAACAAGCAAAACAGAGATTGGATTATGGCCATTGTCAATTTTCCTTCCAAAATTGATTGCACATATGGAATTTGTGTGAGTTGGGGAAGGATTTGGCTGAGGGAGAGCACAGGGGACTGTGTGGGGAGGTGTAATTCGGGAATCGGAATTTGGGAGAATTGGAGGGAATTTCGAATTGGAATAATTGGGCCGTGACGATCAGAATGGAGTTTAGTTTGAGTCTGCTGAGATCAAAACTGACAGGACCCATCCCAATCCCCCCGGGATTAGTGCGGGATGACCCTGCTCCCGTCTGACACGAAGTGTCAGACAAGGGATATTTTCGTCCTTTGCCCTCCCGGGCTATCAGAGTACGCCAGGATCCGGAGGAGGCATGTGATATCTCGATCTCTGCTACAGTCCACATCCGATGTCAACCTGAAGGGCAGTCAAAACATTAAAAACTGTGAGTGGACAAAACAAAGAGTTTATAAAAACATTTAATAAGGAAGACATTTGTACCCTCCACTAAAAAGCATGCATGCATTCGAAAACCATTTATCTAAAACAACCATATGTGGGACTAAGCCCAAAGCAGATATAAACTAAGGTCGAAAGGACCACAATAAAAACGACCATACGGGCCCATTGCCCAAATCCTGTGCACACCTGCACACACCACATATCATATATCATATATCCATCACATACATATATATAAGTCACACAACCAATCCCGTCACGGTATCCAAAGCCACGCGCGCGCTACCCGGGTCTCAATCCGAGTCATCTCAAAGTCAAGATCAATGTCCGTAGACCACTGACCCTACCCGAGGTAATAGTAATCATAGCCTTCCTGAGAGTAAGGAACCCAACTGGGGGGTGACTCCACTCAGTCGGTGCTCCGTGACTACTCCGGGGTCCACCCAGGCCAACGACCCTCCCCGGAGGAGATAGTAGAAGTAAAGGAAGGTAGACGAACATATATATACATAACATAAACATTCATGACCGGTTCCCCTGAACCGTCATGATCCATAATATCCGTAATCAGGTAACATGCCGGTTCCCATAAACCGTCAAACATGCCGGTTCCCATAAACCGTCATGTACCGTAATAATATAACCAACAAGGGTTCATGCCGGTTCCCATAAACCGTCATGAACCACGATACCATAACAAGGGTTCATGCCGGTTCCCATAAACCGTCATGAACCTGGGAATCCATTTAAGGTTCCCTGACCTGAAATCAAAACCGTAAAGTGACTGGTCTCGTACCCGAACATAGGACACCAACTGGGCACCGTGCCCGGAATCTGAGGTCATATGCCCGAGACAAAACCAAATGGGTCTCATACCCGAGTTTATCATTTTGAAATCCAAATTCAGTTCATTTAAATCAATAAAGAAATACAGACCCGTATAAGCACCGTATAAGGCCGAAACCTCGAAATACGTGCTTATACGTAACCACATACAAATGCACCCATGGCATCATCAAACAAGTAATAAAACATATAATAAACATTTATGCATGCACCAATTTAGAAAACAAGGTCCACTCACAGACCGTCCGAGCTGCCGCCTAGATTTGCGTGCCATTCGGCTCCCCGAGCCGATCACCATTACCGGGACTCCCAAACCTGTCCAAATTTTAATAGAAGGTTAATAACTACTTAATTAACCTCCCATCAAAGCCCCGTAATTTTCCCGAACTTTTAACTATTTTTAAGCCGACCCTAAACCTTCCGACACCCCGAAAACTATCGAAACGATGTCCGATTGATGCGAGACCAGTCCCAAAATCTTCGTTACATCGAATAGAAGATTTCCCGTGTTGAACACTTTCCCAAATTATGGCCCACGGGCCCTCACGAGCCCCTAGAAAATCGAAAACACTGTTCATCGGCATCAACCTCAGAGAACTGAACCAGTTACTGTAGCAGTACTGTAGCAGTACTGTTCATCTCGGGTTTTCTCCGATTTCTGGACTGATTCGGGGTCCGTTTCATCCCATTTTAATTCCTAAATTCCTATTTCTTCATTTCCTAACTAACCCAATCCCTAAAACTAAGAAAACCACCCGAAACCGAGCTTCCATCCTCCATCAATGGTGGCCGGATTTTCTCCGGCCGTTCATGGCCATTTCCGGCCATCCCAAGCCCCAAAACTAATCTCATTCTACTCCTAGGGTCCCCAGAAACCTAACCTAATTAAAGAAATCGATTAAAAACCATTAAAACTCAAATTTGGATTTTTGAACATTTTCTTACCTCACGGGTTCTCCTCCGCCGTGTCCTCCACCGTGGGCCACCGTCCACTCTTTCCGTCCTCAGCCCTTCACACTCCCCCCACGGTCACTCCCAGCTCATACAAGTGATGAATGGTGAAGTGTGATTGTGTGTTTTGATTTTTGAAAGAAAATGAAGAAAATGAAGAAAAATGGGGTTATGGGTTTCGGGTTGGAGGATGAACAAAGATGAAGGAGGATGGCTGATGAGAGAAGAGAAATGGAGGGTGAGGATTTAAGATAGAATTGAAATGAATGGTTAAGATTGAATGGTGGGTGGGTTTGGTTAAAAAAATTAATTAAATAATATTATTTTATTATATAGATCCACATTTTGGGGGATCAAAGCAATGGGATGAGTGACACTTGTCACTCATCCATGGGGCCCACCAAAATATCCACCCAACCAGATTTCGCCAAAACGTCCCCGTCTCGAAGTTCGTGCATAGTGAAATCGAACTTCCGTGATCCATAACTCTCCCGTTCGAAGTCCGATTTCAGTGTGCCGCCTGTCTATGGATTCGTATCGTCCTTATCTACGTAACGGTCTTCGGCCCTCGGCCATCGGACCTCCCGGTCAAAAAGTCAACATTTGACCCCATTTAACCTAAATTACCAAAATGCCCCTAAACTTCCGAACGTCATAACTTCCTCCTCGAACGTCGGAATTGAACGTGCCACCTGTCTATGAACTCGTGACGTCACGAACTACGTCACGGTCATCGGTCAAAGTCCATTTGACCGCCCGATTAAAAAGTCAACGTTTTGCCACCATCAGGGGCAAAACGGTCATTTCGCACCGTTCGTCCGATTTCGCTCTACTAATCACGGATTAGCCTCACTAATCGTGATTAGTCACTAATCTAATCATGGAATTTGGGACGGGTCGTTACAAAAACGATCATCTTTGCTGCAAGAACGAAGAGAAACCGTGGCGGATTGAGGAAGAACTGAGCTTCCATGGCAGCTCAAAATCGAGCTTGGGTTCAATGGGTTTGAGGTAAGTAATTCTCAAATTGATCTTGTAGAAATGTCCCTTACACTCTCACGATGTTAACTGAATGAATTAATTTGGAAACCAGGGACGATATCGGGAAACCCGAATTGAAAATCCGTCGAGGATCGATCGTGAGTCGTGGAGATATATACCCTAATTTGTGTAATTCGATTTACAGAACTTAAATGGTGATTGATTACAAGGGATCAGTTGAAAGATTGGATTAAATTGATGTCGAATTGGGTGAGTTTGAACCGGGTCAGATCACGGGTAATCAGACCCGTTTACCAGTCATTCGGGTGAAGGTGGTGACTGTAGCAGTCACTGTAGCAGGCGCGTGGCTTTCAGGCGCAGCCACTCACGGCGGCGCGTGACGGCGCGTGGGCACGAATATCGAGGTGAGGTCAACATGACTTTTATCCTATATAATGTAACGAACATTTCAGCGTTGGTTTCTTGTCGATCGGATCCCGTTTCGATATTGTTCGGGATGTCCGAAGGTTTTAAATCCAGTTTAAAAATACATAAAAATTCGGAAAAATTACGGGACTTGAATAGGATGTTAATGATGAGGTTAGTAATCCTCTAATGTGATTTGGACAGTATTGGAAGTCCCGGTGATAGTGGTGTGGCCCGGGAAGGCCTATGGCACGCGAATCGAGGCGCTCGGTTAAACGATATGTGAGTGGACATTGGTTTTATAAAATTCGATGCATGCATAACTGTTTCATGATTGTTATAACTGTGATTAAATGATTTATTTTGGATATCGGTGAATTTAAAATGACTTCACGTATTTCGAGGTGAATTACGTATTTGCACATAAACCGAGGTTTTTTGGATTTGCACCGATTTTCATAAATGTGGTTGGATATGATTTCATGAAACGGTTACGAACTTGAATAAAGTAAAATCGGGCCAGGGGCCCAGTTGAACTATGAAATCTGGCCAGGGGCCCAGTTAACTTATGAATCAGGCCAGGGGCCCAGTTAACTTGTGGAGCGGGCCAGGGGCCCAGTTAACTTGTGAAATCGGGCTAGGGGCCCAGTTGATTTCTACATGTGATTGCGGGTCGGGGACCCTAAAATGGAATTGAATAAATGTTTTCTGGTTTACATTTTATATATGTTCACATGCTGGAATCAATAAATGGTTTTGATGATATTTCGGTTATGGCACGTTTCACGGTATTTGGGCATGAGACCCGTTTGATGAAACGTAACAATCGGTTCGGATTTTACCTATGTATACATATATGTTTTGCATGTGGATATCAATAAAATGTATTTGGTACTGCACTGTATAGATCCTTCCACATTATATTGTCTCCTCCGGATGAGGTACCCCGGAGAGGTCACGGACGTCTAGTACGTCCAGCGTCTATGACGCTAAGCATCGGGGATGCTGTACCCGAACGGGGTTCGGGGATTGAACTCGGAATTGAGACCCGAGTGGCACGCGTAGCCTTGTGATTGTGACCTTATTGACGTCAGGGACGTCAGACATCAGGGATGTCAGATTGGAGTGTATAGTGCAGTGGCTAAAATTATGGTTATGGTTTTATTATATGCCTTATGGTTCATATTACTCGATTTATGAAATAACTCTTGGATTGACTTTTGGAATTTGAAACTACGCTTTGGTTCCCGGGCTAAAGCCCTAATGGTTATTTCTAAATAAATATGTGAAAATTGGTTTTTGGTGCATGCATATGCTTTTACTGGGGGGGCATCAATGTCTTATAAAGGTTTTAAACAGACCTGTTTATTTTCGTCCACTCACAGCTTTTGTTTTTAATGCCCTTCAGGTTGATTCCGGATGCGACAGCAGCAGAGACTGGGACATCATACACCTCCTCCATCGATCCATACGCACTCTGGAAGCCCGGTTGGGCAGTGGCAACAGGTTATCCCTTGTCTGACACCTCTTGTCAGACGGGAGCATGACACATTCCATGGTAATCCCGGGGGGATTGGGATGGGTCCTGCCAATCAAGACATCATTGCAAGTCAAATCATGCAATCAATCATGTAAAACATTTAACTATGCATGCATATCAATTTATAAAACAAACGTCCACTCACACACCGTCCAAACCGCTCGTTTTCTGAGCTGCACGTGTTTCCGTAAATTCCGACACTTGCCAGGAATCCCGAATCCTGTCCACAATCATTATGTAAGGTTACTAACAAGTCAATTTACATCATATCGATTCCCCATAATTTTCCGGGAATTTAAATATTATTTTAAAATATAACATAAACCGTCGGACCCGCGAAACATTATCGAGACGGTGTCCGATCGACTCGAAACCAATTTTAAAATGTCTGTTACATTACATAAAGTAAAACACCTGTTGAAACCTTCCTCAGAAAACCCATCATGCGCCCTCACGCGCCGCCGTAAGCGGCTGCGCGTGAGTCCAAGCGCCGTGAACAGTAACCCTGAACAGTCGTCCCTGTCACCCGTTTACCTGGTAAACGGAGCTTATGATCCGCGATGCAACCCGATTCATTCCTAGCCAATTCGACATCATTTCCTTCAATTCAATCATCTATTAGTATCATTAGGGTCTTAATTTAGGGTATGTTACCTCAATTTGATGAAACCATGCCCTAAAGCCCACGACTCAATATCGAAATCCGACGGGTTCTAAATCGGGTTCTACCCAAAATCGACCTATATCATTCAATTGATTACACCAGAAGCCTCTAACAGTCATGCTAAAACACGAAATCAAAATCAATTTCAAGAATCATTACCTCCAAGTAATCGAACTCAAGCTCCAAATTTTCAAACAATCACAGAGTCCGTTCGTCGCCAATTCACCCTCAATTGATCACCCAATCGACCTGGTTCGAGTCGTTTAGCTCCCAGAAAGTTAAATAGCTACTCTATTTCACTTGACACGGTTTAAAAACCCAAAATCGAAATTGTGTTCTTCAATGGGTTTTCGGGTTTCTGTGTTTAGGTTTTAGGAGGGTTCAAAGTTCATCACCTTCCCATTCTGTTCTATAATTCTTCACGAATTTAACCTCAGTGACAGCCAATTCTCACGTTTTGGTTACCGGGAAGGATTGATCAAACATGAAGGAGATTTTTTGTGTGTTCTCTGTTCTCTATATGCTAAATTATTCAAATACTAATCCCTTCAATTCATTTAATTAATCAAGTGCCACTAATTCCATGTATACAAGTGACATGTGTCACTTCAGGATGCCTTAAGTCACCACTTACATTGACTCATCAAAATGACTGAATTATCAAAACGTAGCCGAACCAAAATTACCATTTTACCCCTACCGTTAAAATTACCAAACTGCCCCTCATAGTTCTAGATCCGTAACTTTTTCGTTCGGACTCCGATTGACGCATGCCGCCTGTCTACGGATTCAGCGTCCCGAGACCTATCCAAAGGTCTTCCCGGAAAGTCCAAACAATGTCCCGATCAAAAGTCAATAAATGGCCCCTTTTTGACCAAATTTACCGAATTACCCTTTTTGTTCCGAACATCATAACTTTTTCCTCGAATGTCAGAATCGGGTGTGCCACCTGTCTATGAACTCGTGACATCCCGAACTACGTCACAGTCATCGGTCCAAGTCCGTTTGACCGTTCGAATAAAAAGTCAACCGTTCGCCCAATTCCAGGGACAAAATCGTCATTTTCCTTAAATTTTCCAAATTTTTCGTTTTTTTCGAATTTTCGGGGCGTTACACAAATTACGTGTTTAATTTGATACGTATTTTGGGCGTTGTCAAATATTAATTAAAAACGTAACATAAACATTCGGACCCTCGAAACAATATTGAAACGGTATCCGATTAACTCGAAACCAATGCCAAAAAATTCATTACATTGCATAGAACAAAAGTCGTTTTGAACTCACCTCGAGAATCGGGCCCACGCGCCCTCACGAGCCGCCGTGAGTGGTTGCGCGTGAAACTCACGCGCTAGCTACAGTGCAAGCACTGTTCATCGTTCTCACCTGGCTAACTGTGAAACGGGTCCGGTTTGCCCGCGAGATGACCCGATTAGAATCCTGTCAATTAGTCACCGATTTCTTCAATTGAATCATCGAATAGTATCGTTATAGACCCAAATAAGGCTCTGTAAACCTAATTACATCAACATTTACCTCCAGCCATCAATTCGAACTTGATTTTGCGAAGAACAGCCGAACACTGTTCAGTCATCCAGGTCCATTGATTCCCAACGTTTTCCTTTAATTGATCAAACCAAAAGCTTCGCAGGATCATTAGAAACCTGTCTTCGATCTCAATTGCATCGTCTAACCCCTCCAATTATCTTAACTCCACCTCGAATTTTTCCAGAAACTGAAACTCCAGTTCGAGGTCATAACATGATCAATTTCCTTCGATTTTTGCGTGGTTGCAGTCGTCACAAGCTCATGAAGCTGTTTTTTTATCGCTGTTTGGGCCCTCTCAACTCACAAATTAAACTCGAATTTTTCCCTCCATTTTTCATTTTTTCACGATTTGGTTTCTCTTTGGTTTTTTCTTGGTTCTTTCCTCTCCGAATGATCTTCTCGACTCACTCTACCCTCTCTATTTTCAATCTGTCCTTCATAGCAACCTAAGGGAATCTCAATCCCTCTGTGTCTCTGTTTCCCGCAAAGGACCCAAAACCATTACACAATGCACCCGTGCTCTGTTCTTCCACAGCACACACAACATACTCACTTTGTTTAAGTTTCCCACTGCAAACACTTGTGCCACTAATCCATCCTTTCTTAGTGATAATTGTCACTTTATTGGTTACAAAATTCACCCAACAAACCATCACGGCTGATTTCAAGCTGCACCCTCAAAATTACCATTTTACCCTTCCTTCACATAATTACCAAAATGCCCTTCCTCGTTCTAGAATCGTAACTTTTTCGTCCGAGGTCCATTTTCCGCGTGCCGCCTGTCTATGGACTCAGGGCGTCGAGACCTTCCTAACGGTCTTCGAATTACATGAAAGTCCATGTCGTTTGAAAAGTCAACAAATTGCCCCTTCTTAACCAAATTACCAAATTACCCTTGAACTCCCGAACATCATAACTTTCTCCTTGAATGTCGGAATCGGACGTGTCACATGTCTATGAACTCGTGACGTCCCAAACTACATCACAATCACCTGTCAAAGTCCGTTTGACCGCTCAAACCAAAAGTCAACCGTTTGCCCGATTCTAGGGGCAAAATCGTCATTTTCTTCAAATTTTTCCAAATTTTCCTTTTTCGAATGTCCGGGTCGTTACACAAGGTGAAGCGAAGTCCTAATGAAGATTACCTAAGGGAGCCAAATGGAAACAAATCTCCTGGTCCATGAGCAAAATCTAGAAAGACTTGGGTCTTAAGCGTATCAGTAGAAATCTCCTTGTAATGGATATTGATTAGTTGTAATGAACATTAATTAGGTTATAATGGAGATTAATTAGGTAATAAATATTAATTATTATATAAAAGTACAAAAAAACAGTTTTTAGAGAAAACCGAACCGGTTCAACCGAACAGGTTCGCCACGATTTGAACCGAAAAATCGATTTTACCCGAAACCGAACTGAATATTTCGGTTTCGATTTTAATCGGTTTTTTGAGGAAGAATCGAACTGAACAAAAAATGATTTTCCAACCAGTTCGGTTTCAGTTTCGATAAAAAAATCGAACCGAAAAACCAATTAACAGGTCTAATTGAGGAGGCTCTTTATACTTTTAATGTTATGGAAAAGTATGACTGTGTTCCTAATTTAGCCGCGTTTAATGGTTTGATGAGTGCTTTGTGCAAGCCTAAGAATGTGAGGAAGGCTCAAGAGATTCTTGAGAAAATGAAAGATAGGTTTGAGCTAGACTCGAAGACTTACCAATCTCAATTCAAACCCGGAACACACCACATGCCCACTTCCCATTTCAAAAAGGGTTCCTCCCAATTTCCTTATCACCAATGAATCCAATGAGAATTTCACAGCTTTTGTAACTTCACATATGGAAGAGTGCTGAGGAAGAAGATGCGCAAATTTGCTTGCTGTTTAGATTCACCGTCGACATGTGCAAACAAATGACACAAGCGATGCACATGACTCTGCAACGACTCTTTTACTCCCACTTCTGTAGCTTTTTTTTTTTATCTAACCCACTTCTGTAGCTTTTTTTTATCTGACCCACTTCTGTAGCTTCAATGACGAATTGGGATATTGCACCTACATAAACATCAAATTGGCTATAAGGTATAAGTTTGGTACTCGCTACAATTGCAGAGTCATTGAAGGAAAATTCTTGCATACACCCTCCTCTCACCGTTCTCTCCTCACATCCTGGTCACGTCGCGTATATATTCATTGGATGCAAATAATTTATTCTCTTATTTCTCCTTTTTTTTTCAATATATAGAAAAGAAAATAACATCTTGTAGCTAATTTAGGACGTGAAATGAATAATGTACCTAAGTTAGTCTGAGATCTTCTTGTAAGTTAATTATATCTATGTCACTGCATAGTGCATACTAAATGTTACTTATACAATTGAGCAAAAGTGGCAAGCAAAGCCACTAAAACACATGTATTTACAGAAAAATCTTTTTATCACCTAATTTTGTATTAGATCTAAAAATTTTAACTTTTTTGTTTTTTCAATTTTTTTCCAAAGTTGGATTTTCCAAAGATTTTGTATTAGATTCCCTATGCTATTGTTATGAGTGTACTCATTTTTCTACCTTTTGTGCTCACTCTATATGTAAGTTATTCTAGTTTTTTTTTTTGTTCGCTAAATGATTAACAAACTTGATATTTTTCTATATATTGATAAGATTTTGCTTTGATTTAGTAAAACGATTTGTTTTGATATTGCTAATAACACTTCAACTGATTATGATAAAAGTATAATAATACTTGCTAATTGATCATATGAAAAATCCTTGAAATCAAAACAAATCTTTTAAAATCAAAACAAATATTTTAAAATCATAACAAATATATAATAAAAATAAAACAAAATTCATACAAAAACACCTTGAAATCAATAAAAAGTTTTAAAATCTGTTGGGTTCATTAAAATCTATTAAAACCCTTTAAAATCCAAATTGAATACGCCTCGTGTTAAGTTTAATTTCAGTGGATTAAAATAAATTATAAATAAATAAATTTCTCAATCAAACCGGTCCACCACAGTCCGTAGTCGGTTTAATCCACTCAAATGCCGGCTCAAGCCCAAAATTGGGAAACTTCAGAAAGGGTTTTAGGGTTTTAGTTGGTGAAGCTCAGACAACCACAGTAAAGAGGAGAAGAAGAAAACCTGAAATCAGTGAAATGGGTACAGAACAAGACGCGAACGGAGCTCAAAAGCATGGCGTCGGCCCATCCTCTGCTCTCGCTTACCTCGATCCTAAATACTGGTAATTGTAATGTTCTCTTTCCATGTTTACCCCTATCGTTTTTCAATAGTTACGCTGATGTTGCTTCTTGTTGTTTCAGGGATGAACGATTCTCTACTGAGGAGCATTACGAGTGGCTTAAAGATTACTCTCATTTTCGGCACCTTATCCAGCCTCATATCAATCCCACTTCTTCTGTAAAATAAATAAATAAAGAACTACTACTCTTTACTCTCTCTTATTGCATATATAGTTATATACACCTTTCTGGGTTTTAATTATCATATATATATTTGGTGCAATGTATGTTTTCTAGCTTAGTAACCAGAAACTATAAGTGGGTCTGGGGTATATTAGTTAATGCTAGGAAGGTGAATGCAGAGAATGGGTTAAATTGATTGATGGATTATTCAAATTTGCTTAAGTTAAAGCAATAAAGCATGGTACTAATGTAAGTTAAAGCATGGTACTAATGCAAGTTCAGCACTTTATGTCAGGAATCACGAAGACTGTCGCCTTTTCTCTTTTGCCATGATTGTCCTGAGCTCCAATTCTGCAATTGTTTCCTTGAAAAATTTAAATATTTTGTCTGCAACAACTCAGAATTTGCAACAACTTTCTCAGTTGTTGGTTCATATGCGCGAAATTTATGTGTTGTTTTTCTAAAAATTTGCTACAAGCTTTATTGATTTTACATTTAACGTAAAATTTGATGAGTTGAATAAAGCAGTGGTGATGGGGAATGGTTGTAATACAGGTCTTGGAGCTCGGTTGTGGCAACTCACGGCTGTCTGAAGAGTTGTATAAAGATGGGATTACTGAAATAACATGCATTGATCTGTCCGGTGTTGCAGTGGACAACATGCAGAAGAAGTTGCTATCTAAAGGTTATAAAGGTGTGCTGTTCTGCAAAATCTCCAGACTCTCTTTTCCCCTTCTTTTCTATGTGCTAAGGCGATTTATGTTTCTAGGTATTAAATAGCTTGAAATTTCCTTGGTCTAAATTTGAGGAAGAGTTTTTGGTATATGTAAGTAGTTAATGATTTGATTTGATTCCTGTCATATAAATCACTCTGTTAAAGGATCACTGGTCCTTAAGTTGAGACTTTGGGAATTCACTTATGCTTCATATAGATATATGATGTAAATATTATGTATACAAATAATACATGAATGAAGGGTAAATAGCATTCAAGATATTGGTAATCATTCTGTAGACACTCTTTATGAGGAAAAATGGAAATCTTCATTTGTGTTTTTTTTATTGAGGAAATGGAGAGGCAGCAGAATCCAAAATTATTCTCTGCTAACTTTGTACTTTGCAATCTGGAGATGGATTCTTGACTTATTGAGATATATGTATGTCATCTGTTTCGGTGATTTGGTGTTTCTGTTCCTCAAGAAAGGCAAATCTTTGTTTATTATAGAAAATATTGAAAAGTGCACTTCGTTTGGCTCCCATCACAATCTCCCTTTTCTTGTTATTCCCTCTGAACTGATTAGAGGAACATAATTGATTTGTGAAAGATAGAAAATCTTATTTATCCAATACTCTTTATTATCAGAGATAAAAGTTCTGGAAGCTGACATGCTAGACCTGCCTTTTAGCAACGAGTGTTTTGATGTTGTTATTGAGAAAGGAACAATGGTAACATACTATTCGAGTTGTGTTCTCAGATATTAGTACGTACTATTCGAGTTGTGTTCTCAGTTATTAGTACTATCGTCTTCTTCAATGCCTAAACCTTAGAAAATAACAGTATTCATGATCTGTTTTTTTTTTTTTTTTTAAATGTAGGAGGTGCTGTTCGTGGATAGCGGTGACCCATGGAATCCAAAGCCTCCAACTGCAACCAAGGTCATGAAGATGCTTGAGGGTGTTCACAGGGTTTTGAAACCGGATGGAATTTACTTCTCAATATCCTTTGGCCAGGTTATACAAATGAAAAATTCATTGTTATTTTCTTATTTACTAAGCTACTATCCTCACTTGTTCTGGTCCCACAGCCACATTTCAGGCGCCCTTTCTTTGAGGCTCCACAATTTACCTGGTCTGTAGAGTGGAGTACCTTTGGTGATGGATTTCACTATTTCTTCTATAGATTGAAGAAGGTTAGTTCAAATGGTTACTCTGCTCGCTTGTTGAGGCTTATATGTCAACATTTTCCCGCCTGAATCCATCAATATGTGATTGATGATATGGTCATGTTTCAGGGAAGAAGATTGTTGAACGATAAAAGATCTAGTGAAGAGAAGTTAGAGAAGCCATCAATCTGTCTTCTTCAGGACGAATTAGAAGGTGAAGATTTTCTTTTTCTGACTAACGTGGATGAGCTCAATAGTTAGAATTGAATGGATTGTAATTTTTATCTAATTGTATTTCAAACAGTAAAAACATTTTTGTTTTACATTTTCAAGCTGCAACACTTTAGGAACATGTTTGAATGCCTTCTCTAAAGTTATACTTGTAAGGAATAAGAAGAAAGGAGAAACAATTGTAAAAGATTTCGCTAGAGGAAGGGGTCGAACCTCCGACCTTGTGGTTAACAGCCACACGCTCTAACCAACTGAGCTACTCCAGCTCTTTGATTCTGTTCTTCATATAGAATCTATTAGAGTATTTGTACATTATTTTGTCTCTGTTTTTTTCTTCCATAATTATTAATAGGGATAGATATAAATCTGCTCTTCAGTTTGAATTTCACAAGGTAAAAGTAAAACGATTTAGAAATTCAAATTGTAAAAATTTGGTTTTGAATTTAAACTGAACGGTTATGTATATATAATTTTATTAGTTAATAATTTTATTGGTTAGATTTTTTAGTATAAGTGGTTAACATGGATTTCTATCTTACTAAGAATCATTATTCACTTTGCGACACTTTTGAATTTAAATTATATTTGAACCCAAATTGCTATAAATGATTTTAATTTCACTAGAAATTATATGAAAATTTATGTCTAAACGGTACAAATTGATCCAAACCAAACGATTATAAACGATTTAAATTGGGACTGCCAATTCTATATGAAAATCCAAATCATACAGATCCTTAAATTCTTATATTTTCGTAGGACTTAGGAAGAAAGAATCAAATGATGATACTCATATACACAGGATATATGTACACTCAACAGTCTACACAACTAAGTAACAAATAAGCTACGAGTAGCTCGGTTTATTAAACCCTAACTATACAGCCAGCTTATATCATCGCCGTCATATGATGACCTAACTCTAACTTTATTGGTAACGCCGGTCGGAATTTCGAATCGGCAAATCGGGCAATTCTGGCAGTTTAAGTGATCCCTTTTCAGCCACGTTGATATGCAGTGGGCGTGAAAGACATGTGAGCAAGGCATGGAATTCACATCTTCTGATCGATCAACAAATTCCACCATACAAATTGGGCAGATCTCACTTTCACTCACTACTACTACATCACCAGATTCACCAACGCCTCTTTTTCCTTTTCTCTCTCTTTCCACACCCTCCTCCTCCGCTGCCGCCACCACTCTAACCCTCTTGAGTGATTTCCTGATTAAGGCATCCACAGTGGGGCGGCGCCGAATCCAGACATGGTCCTGTGTAATAACAACCTTCAATCGGAGCACTTTAGGAGCTCCAATGTTGGGATCCTCTTTTTGAAGGCGGAGGCCGGCCGATATAATCTTCTCCACCGCATCAGGCGGGTGGTCCGGGTGGACTTTAAGCAGCGACAACAGCCACAAGAGATGGGTCCTGATGGATTGTTGGTCGGTTTCGAACCTGCCGACATCAGTTATGGTGGCTTCCGCGGCGGTCTGCTGTGTGTCGGATGTGAGGACTAGGGTTAGGGTTCCGTCGCGATCGGTGTCGTAGAAGTGGAGGGTTTGACAGAGATGGTAGTAGATCTCAAGTGGGACAACAAATCGGGAAGGGGCTAATGAAGATTGGTATAATTTCTCGACTTGGGTTTCAAGGAACTCCACCTCCATGTCGAAGTCCACTCGCTCCTCCTTGTAATCGTGCTCCTCCATTATCACGGCTCGATATCGCCGTCTGAGAAGATGCAGCGATAACGAAAAGTGGTACAGCTCAAACGCCGAGGCTAACTCGTATTAAATAGTTCCAGGTCCGAATAAGTTTAGGAACCGACTTTTTAATTTTTTTTTTAATTTGGAAATAAAATTCCATATTTAAAGAGTATCTATATGTAGCCCTCACTATTTAGTCCAGAAGTTCACGGGTTCGTGGGTACCCGATAAGCCCAGTGACAAAAAGTCCGACTCGACCAGCTATAGGTCGTGGGTCGGCCCGGCCAACATGTTGACGAGCTTGACTTGAGTTTAGAGAATTCAAACTCGATAGGTCCGAGTCCGATAAGACCTAGTAAGCCCAACTCATGTAAATTCGACCCATAAACCTGAATCTATATAATAATTATAAATTACAAATTAATACCTAGTCAAATCTTATTACTACTATTTCAGCCAAAACTCAAAACTCCAACTCAAACTCAACCAAGTTTTTATAGAAGTGCATGTTTTTATATACAGCTCCACATCCCACTGTTCCATTTTTACCGAAAAGATTACTTGGGTCATTACAATTTGATATAGGAAATTCACCAAATTCACTCTTTTTGACCCACTTTGATTTTGATATCTTTACTATACTGAGTGACAATTAGGAGTACCATAGCTCCACAAAGAATCTATTAGGAGCTAGCCCTTCGGGTAATTATTCTTTGAACTTACTAAAATTTAAGTAGATTTGTGATTAGTGACCACCTTACCATACTTCGACTTTGTAGTCGAAATATTAAGTCAATTCTCCAAACCCAATAGGTCCCCTCCTTACCTTGTCTCAATATTCAATAATGATATTTAAGCTCAACTCACACTTTTATAATTAGGTAGGTAGAAGTGGGTTTTGTAGGCTCGGCCCAAGTGGGCTTAGTAGGCCCGGTCCAAGTGGGATTAGTAGGCCCGACCCATAAAGCGTGACCAAACCCAGGCCCAAACCCGACCTGACAAAGGGCATGAGCTTTCATATTTTTTATCAACCCTGTCTGACCTGGCCCGGTATTTTTTAAATTATGAAATAGGCCCGGCCCGACCCAACCCAATGATGAGAATTACCAACATGACATGATTATAAAAAATAAAAAAATACAGATGATTACAATTATAAATATATTTGATGTAACGACCCGTCCCGAATTTCGAGATTTGATTAGTGACTAATGACGGATTAGCGAGGCTAATTGGGGATTAGCCGAGGATTAACGGACATTCAGAGTGAAATTACGATTTTACCCCTAAACGAGAGTGAAAAGTTGACTTTTGACCCAAGAGGTCTGATGGCCAAGGGCAGAAGACCGTTAGGTAGATCGGGTCGATACGAGTCCGTAGACAGGCGATACGTCGAAATCGGACATTCGATGGAAAAGTTATGGTTCACGGAAGTTCCGAGGTACTATTCACGACAGTACGTTTACGAAGCAAAAGTGAACTTTTGTCCTCAAGTGGGACCAGATCTTTTGAAATGGCCCAATGGATGAGTGACAAGTGTCACCTATCCATTGTACACCATTTCCCATACATGCATCTGTATCCCCTTTCCTGTTCCATTTTCCCACCAAACTCGAACCCCTCGAACAACCACCCCGATGAACCCAAATCCAAACTGTGACGACCCATCCCTAATTTTAAGGATTAATTAAGACTAATTACGGATTTTTAGGGCGAATCGGAGATTAGCCGAGGATTAACGGACGTTCAAGGTGAAATTACGATTTTGCCCCTAACGAGGGCAAAAGTTAACTTTTGACCCGGGATGTCCAATGGTCGAAGGCCAATGACCGTGACATATATCGAGACGTCACGAGTCCGTACACAGGCGGCACATCGAAATCGGACGTTCGACAGAAAAGTTACGGTTCACGGAAGCTCCGATGAACTATTTACGACGACACATTTTACGAGGTAAAAATGGGACTTTTGTCCTGAGTGTGGCCCCAGATGTTTGTGCTGGCCCAATGGATGAGTGAAAAGGGTCACTCATCCATTGCCCAGTATGTTTACATACATGCATATCCCCATTTCCTCATTTCGTATGTTTTCCCCGATCTCACCCAAAATCAATCCCCAAAACCCTTTCAATCCTTGCTTGAGTGGACTTGGGAGGTTGAGTGAGAGACAGAAAGGTGTTGTGGAGCTAAAGGACGGCAAGGAGGCAGCAGGACCGCCGTCCACGGCAGAGGAAATGTAAACCCGTGGCTCAGTTATGCTTTTGATTTCCATTTTTTTGATTGGGACATTAGGAATGTGGTATGAGGTTAGGGGAATGTTTATTAGGTTCAGATAGGTGGGTGGGACTGACTTTGGACGGAGGAGAGTGGCTGAGCCACCCTGAGGATGGCCGGGAAAAATAGAGCCATGAAGGAAGTTTTGAACAGTCGAGTTTTAGACCGTTTTTCTTGGTTTTAAAGCGGTGAATAGATATGAATTGATGAACTAGGAAAATTAGGATTTGATTGAAAGGAATTGGGAGAATTTATGACGTCAGATCGGCCGAACCGCCAAACCGGTCCGACCGGGTTCACGCAGGGAATAAGATGGTACTGTGCAGGGCGCGTGGCTCCCACGCGCAGCCCTTTGGGCGGCGCATGTGGGCACGTGGCCCACTTTTTGGGGATGGTTCCAACATATAATTTCATCTATTCGATGTAACGAATATTTTGGGACTGGTTTCGAGTCGATCGGACACCGTTTCGATATAGTTCGAGACGTGCGAAGGGTTAGGATCGCGTTTAAAAATAGTTAAAAATTCCGAAAAATTAGGGGGCTTTTATGAGGGGTTAATGAGGTAGTTAGTAACCCTCTAAAATGATTTGGACAGGTTCGGGAGCCCCGAAGATGGTAATTGGCCCGGGAAAGGCATATGACACACTTATCGAGGCGCGACTTTAGACGGTCTATGAGTGGACCTTGCTTTCTAAATTGATGCATGCATAAATGTTTTATATGCTTTAAAATACATGTTTTGGAATGCCTTGAGTGCATTGTTTGTGATAGCTTAGTATTTACGAATTTACACATATTTCGAGATTTTCGATTTTATACGATGCTTATACATGCTGTGTTTTCAATGATGATTTGACGAACGGGTTTTGAATTTGAAAATGTGGAACCGGGCATGAGATTTGTAAGACCCGTGTCCTGGAGGGAACGGTGAACAATCCTATATTCCTGCGAGGGAGAATGGTCTGGGAGAGGATGGTGGTGTGCCTTAAAGGTGTAGGCACACACATATCTAGCACGAGGCCTTTTGGGAGCTCAAGTGGCTTTGGGGGGGATTGGAACCTCAAAGTTAAGCGAGTTGAAGCTGGTACAATTACATGATGGGTAACCCCCTGGAAGTTGCACCATGAGCTCCCGAAAACAAAACCGTGAGGGCGAGGTCCAAAGCGGACAGTATGGTGCTAGATGAGTCGGGTCCTGATCGAGGAGGGTCGGGTCTTGACAATTTGGTATTAGAGCCAGACCCCGACTAGGAAGTATGCGAACGAGGAAAATGGGCCCTAAGGGGGGTGGATTGTAAGACCTGTGTCCTGTAGGGAACAGTGAACAATTGTAACGACCTGGCCCGAAAGTTAGGATTAGATTAGGGTTTAATGCCAGATTAGCTAGGTTAATCGGTGTTTAGTTGGTTACTTTTAGACGGTCGGCGCAGAATGACGATTTTACCCTTAAAATGGGCAAAATGTTGACTTTTAGTTTGGACGGTCAATTGGTCATTGACCGATGATCGTGACTTAGTTCGGGGCGTCACGAGTCTGTTGACAAGTGGCACGCCCGATTCTGACATCCGAGGAGGAAGTTATGACGTTCGGAAGATCAGGGGCACTTTGATAATTTGGTTAAAAAGAGGGGCACTTTGTTGACTTTTCCAAGGACAAGGAATTTTCACGTATTTTGAGGACCGATAGGTAGGTCTCAACACCCTGAGTACAACGACAGGTGACACGCTACCATTGGATTTCGGATAGTTCGGTTTTTGGTCTAAGAATGAGAAGGGAAATGTAACACCCCGGAAATTCGAGGATTTTAATATTGTAATTTAATATTTGAATTGACGTTTTTACCCTTATGAATGGTATGGCCAAATTGTTGAATTTTTGATTAGTGGGTCAAATGGACTTTGACTAGTGACCGTGACGTAGTTCGGGACGTCACGAGTCCATATACAGGTGGCACGTCCAATTCGGACGATCTGGGTAAAAGTTATGACTATCGGAAGTTCAGGGGCATTACCGTAAGTTGGACTTCACGGGCGAAAATGTTGACTTTTCGTTTGGAAACTAATTTTCACATGACTCAAGGACCGTTAGGTAGGTCTCGATATCCTGAGTTCGTAGACAGGCGACACGCCGAAATCGGACTTCGTATGGCTGAGTTACGGGTCTAGGAAGTGAGAGGCAGTTTGGTAATTATTTGAACCAGGGGCATTTTGGTCATTTCGCCCTGGTTACTGTAGAAAACCGCGGGGGACACGGGCGGAACCACCATGTGTGGTGGTTCAGTGCACAATTGATTATGCTAATATGTGCTGGAAAGTCTGGGCTGTCTTTTGCTTTTGAACGTGGCCTGAGCCGTCCAGCCTGCACGGTCGAATTGAATATTGTGATTCGAAGCTTTTTCGGGGAACAATTTTCTGTGGACAAATTGGACTTCCACCAGCCTCTGGGACAGCTGAGGTTATTTAAAACTGATTAGAACATGTGTGAGCATCACTCTGCCATTAAGAAAACTGAGAATTGATGAAGAAAACCAGAGAAACCATTTCGGGCAAAATTGGAGCGAAAATCGGGTTTTGATTTCTGGTGACTGTTGGACCAAACCAAGGCCTGGTTTAGTCTTCTGGGAGTGTTTGGAACTCAACCACATCGAAATCGAAGGCCATCAGCCACGGGTGAGCTGGGACGGTGACTGCTGTTTTCAGGGAAATCGCAGAGCTGGGACGAAAACCTTCAGGTACTTTCAGACACAATTGATTGTTTATTTTGGTTCGTTTTGATCCTATTATGCTTCCTGTGAAGTTAATTGGACAATGGGTTTGAAACTAGGGAGTTCTGGTGATTGACCCGTTTGGTTGATCACGGGTCGTGGGTCCATTTAAGGGACCAGTGAGGTTAATTGTTGACTCAGAACCTAAATTGGATAGTTAATGAACATGTTAGGATCAAATTGGATTGAAATCGAGTAAGAATTGATGGGTATTCAACCGGGTCAAGCCGCGGGTGGCAGGCCCGTATTATAGACAAACGGGTGAAGGTGGTGACACTGTAGCTACAGTGTCAGGCGCGTGACTTTCACGCGCAGCCACTTTGGGCGGCGCGTGAGGGCGCGTTGGTCCTTATCTCCGATCACGATCAACATGACTCTTGTTCCTCTCATCATTCTGAACATTTTTGGTGAATTAACCATGTTAATCTGAGATAGTTTTGATGGGTCAGTTTAGGGCTGGTTACCTCGGGAAACGTGTTGGACAGCTTCCCCGAGCCGGTTTCTATTTCGGACTTTGTGGTTAAATGTTTAAGACTTGTAGTGACCCTTACATGTGATTTGGACGGACAGGAATTGTACGATAATCCCGGTACAAGTTCGTACGCGCAGGTTCATCGCGGGATCGTACTGTGAGTGGGCCCGATTTCATTAAACCCTTGCATGCTTAAATGTTTTCTAATTTACTTATATGTTCACATGCTGGAATCAAGATATGGTTTTGATGATATTGAAATTTCGGTTATGGCACGTTTCACGGTATTTGGGCATGAGACCCGTCTGATGAAACGTAACGATCGGTTCAGATTTTACCTATGTATACTCATATGTTTTGCATGTGGATATCAATAAAATGTATTTTGTACTGCACTGTATAGATCTTTCCATACGATATTGTCTCCTCCGGATGAGGTACCCCGGAGTGGTCACGGACGTCTAGAACGTCCAGCGTCTATGACGCTAAGCATCGGGGATGCTGTAACCGAACAGGGTTCGGGGATTGAACTCGGAATTGAGACCCGAGTGGCACGCGTAGCCTTGTGATTTTGACCTTATTGGACGTCAGGGACGTCAGACATCAGGGATGTCGGGATTGGAGTGTATAGTGCAGTGGCTAAAATTATGTTTATGGTTTTATTACATGCCTTATGGTTCATATTATATGATTAATGATTGTAAATAATACTGCATGCATGTTTTGGAAAACGGAGGAGTAAATTATATGTTTTACTTACTAAACGATTTTATAAACTTGAGTTTCGGCCCACTCACCCTTAATGTTTTGGTAACCCCTCCAGGTCGTGCTAATGAGGTAGAGGAGGAACCTGAGGCTGAGGCATAGATCCACTTCTGCGTACCTGAACCCCTGTTGGGTGGTGTACCCGCAGGTTTATGTTAGAGTCTTGCTCGCAACTTGTCGTTTGGATTTCATCCCTTGTCTGACATCTGTTTAATTCGGATTTGATGTATAACTTTAATTTGGTTATTTATGCATTTGATGTTTTTGAGGCTAAAATTGGTATTAATTTTTGGGTGTCAGACGGGAGCAGGGCACGTCCCCTTGTGGTCCCTATGGGATCGGGGCGGGTCCTGTCAGCTTGGTATCAGAGCACTAGGTTGTGGTCAACATGCTAGACTAGCGATTAGTACTAGTTACTTTTCGACTTTTGAGGATAATGTTAACTGATCTATGCCTCTTGACAGTTGGTTATGCCTCCTAGGAGAATTCCTCATACACGAACTGACGAGGATCTGGAAAGGGAAATGGAATGCGCAAGCATTGAGCGGGCTCAACGTCTGGGAGCCACACCTTTCAACGGGGGATCGAACCCCGAAGATGCTCATGATTGGATCACTAAATGGGAAAAGATCTTCACGGTGATGCACTGCCCTCCGGGCGAACGGGTAACTTTGGCGGCCTTCTTGCTGGAGGGAGTAGCTTACCAGTGGTGGCACGGCCTCGAAATGTCTGGGTGGTCTGTCCATACCACTACTTGGGAAGCTTTTCGTTCCCGATTTCTGGACCAGTACTACCCGCGATCGTTTCGCGCGGTACGGGAGGCTGAGTTCCTGCGGCTGGAGCAGGGAGATATGTCCGTTGCGGACTACGAGCAGACTTTCGGAAAACTATCTCGGTTCGCTGCATCATTCGTGAGCACAGAGGAGGACAAATGCCAAAGGTTCGAGCTTGGACTCCGAGGGGAGATCCGGGCAAGTGTGACTGATGCTACTCATGCTTCACTGAGAGATATGGTCGACGATGCGGTGCGTGTCGAGGCCAGTCTGGCGACACACCAGACACGACAGCCTTCGGGCGAGGGGCGACGTCAGGATCGCCCACACCGTGGGCCATCAGGCCAGAAGAACAACAAGGGAGGGGGCTACAGGGGGGCACCCTCATCCTTCTAGGTTCGTGGCTGGTCAGGTCGACGCGGAGGCTCTCAGGGCAGAGGATCAGGATACAACTCCGGGCAGCGTTCGTCGTGGAGCGGTGCTTCTGGTGGGCATTCGGATAGGCCGAGGCCGGTAACCTGTTTTGCTTGCGGAGAGGAGGGCCACTATGCCTGTGATTGCCCGCTGTTGTCCAAGAGCAACGACGCTGGGGGCTCTAGTGTGGCGCAGAGCACGACTTCCCACACTAATGGAGGTCGCGGTCAGGGAGGTGACCGAGGTGCTGGGCGTGGTGCGTGCGGGCGCGGACAAAATGGAGGGCCTAGGGCCCAAGTGTTTGCTATGACCCAGCAGCAGGAGAGGACTGCCCCAGGCGTGGTTACAGGTACACTACATATCCTAAACCTTCTTGTACGTGTATTGATGGATGCGGGGGCTACACATTCTTTTATTTCGAAGAGTTGTGCTGGTATGCTTGATTGTGTGGTATCAGCCTTAGATTGCGAAATGGGTGTCAGCACCCCGATGGGCATCGTGTACCTTGTGAATCAGGTGATTCGGAGGTGCCCGGTGAGAATTGAGGATATGGATTTACCAGCAGACTTGATTATTCTGGATATCCACGACTTTGATGTAATTTTGGGAATGGATTGGCTATCGGAGCATGGGTCGCTCATCGATTGCAGTAGCAAGCAGGTAATTCTGCGAAGCCCGGGTTTGCCGGAGGTTATCTTCTAGGGGGAACGTGACGGTTCGCCTCCTGAAGTGATTTCTTCACTTACTACTACCAAACTTCTACGAAAGGGATGCCAGGGTTATCTGGCGCACGTCGTGTCGGATCAGGTTGATACTCTGGGTATCGACGAGATACCGGTGGTACGTGAGTTTCCGGATGTGTTCCTGGAAGACTTACCTGGATTACCGCCATCGCGGGAGATCGAGTTTACTATTGAACTACTCCCTGGTACCCGACCTATATCCCAAGCACCATACCGGATGGCGCCTGCCGAGTTACGAGAACTCAAAACGCAGTTGCAGGAGTTGGTGGAATTGGGATATGTCCGACCGAGTACTTCACCGTGGGGAGCCCCGGTGTTGTTCGTAAAGAAGAAGGAGGGTAGTCTCCGTTTGTGTATTGACTATCGACAACTCAACAAGGTGACACTGAGGAACCAGTATCCTCTACCCAGGATCGATGACCTTTTTGACCAGTTGCAGGGAGCTCAGTGCTTTTCGAAGATTGATTTGCGGTCTGGGTATCACCAACTGAGGATTTCGGAGGAGGATATTCCGAAAACTGCTTTTCGAACCCGTTATGGACACTACGAGTTCCTGGTTATGCCTTTTGGGTTGACGAATGCTCCAGCAGAATTCATGAATCTGATGAACCGGGTCTTCCGACCCTACTTGGATAAATTCGTGATTGTGTTCATCGATGATATCTTGGTGTACTCGAGGAGTGCCCGAGCACACGAGGAACATCTACGGTTGGTGTTGGAGAAGCTGAGACAAGAGCAGTTGTACGCAAAGCTGAGCAAGTGTCAGTTTTGGCTAAGCAGTATTGGTTTTCTGGGACACGTGATATCGACGGATGGGATTAGCGTGGATCCCCAGAAAACAGAAGCGGTGACCAACTGGGCTAGACTGACATCAGTAACGGAGGTGCGGAGTTTTGTCGGGTTAGCGTGTTACTACCGGAGATTCGTGGAGGGTTTCTCCAAAATTGCTGCACCATTGACTCGTCTGACTTGGAAAGGAGTGAAGTTTATTTGGGACGAGCAGTGTGATCGGAGTTTTCAAGAATTGAAAGATCGATTGACCACTGTACCTGTCCTTGAATTACCGGATGACATTGGAGAATTCGTGGTCTTTAGTGACGCTTCACTACAAGGTTTGGGCTGCGTGTTGATACAGACTGGCAAGGTTATCGCCTGCGCATCCCGACAGCTAAAGACTCATGAGTTGAACTACCCAACCCATGATTTGGAGTTGGCTGCGGTAGTTCATGCTCTAAAAATCTGGAGACATTATCTTTTCGGCGCAACGTGCCGGATATACACCGACCACCAGAGCCTAAAGTACCTATTCACTCAGAAGGAGCTTAACATGAGACAACGGAGATGGTTAGAGCTGCTGAAGGATTATGACTGTACGATCGAGTACCATCCGGGTAAGGCCAATGTGGTGGCTGATGCACTCAGCAGGAAGTCAGCGGGATCGGTTGCACATCTGAGGATCGTGTATCTTCCTTTGCTGGTGGAACTCCGGAAGGCGGGAGTTATTTTGGGTACGGATGAGCATGGAGCTTTGTTGGCCAGCTTCCATGTACGACCTGTATTGATTGATCGGATCATCGAAGCACAACTTCAGGATCCGATACTCTGTATTTAGAGGATTGAGGTCGATGCGAATGGGAGACCGGATTTTACTATCCGGGATGATGAAGCACTGGTGAAGTTGGGCCGGTTGTGTGTACCTGCAGTGGCAGAGATACGAACCGAGATTCTTGAGGAGGCCCATAGTTCGGCCTATGCTATGCATCCGGGAGGTACAAAGATGTACCGTACCCTCCGGAACCATTCTTGGTGGCCAGGAATGAAGAAGGATATTGCTGAATTCGTGAGCAGATGCTTAACCTGTCAGCAGGTTAAGGCGGAACGGCAGAGACCGTATGGGGCTATGCAGCCACTTCCGATTCCCGAGTGGAAGTGGGATCACATCACCATGGACTTCGTCTTTAAGTTGCCAAGGACTCAGAGTGGTGTGGACAGAGTATGGGTGATCGTGGATCGGTTAACCAAGTCAGCCCATTTTCTTCCAGTTCAGGAAACTTATAAACCCAACCGACTGGCTCAATTGTTCGTAAAAGAAATCATACGATTGCATGGTACGCCGGAATCGATCGTGTCCGATCGTGATCCACGTTTCACTTCCAGGTTCTGGCGGAGTTTACAAGCTACTTTGGGAACAACCCTACGTTTCAGTACTGCGTTCCATCCACAGACCGATGGACAGTCTGAACGGACCATTCAGACCCTGGAGGACATGATGAGGTCCTGTGTGCTACAGTTTCAGGACTCTTGGGATACTCATTTGCCATTGATGGAATTCGCTTACAACAACAGCTATCAGACAAGCATCGGGATGGCACCTTATGAGGCACTGTATGGTCGACAGTGCAGGACACCTATCTGCTGGACAGAGATAGGGGAGCGAGCGGCGGTAGGGCTGGAATTGATGGACTTAACCCTGGAGACTATTCGAGTTATCAAGGAGAGATTAAAGGCGGCGCATGATCGCCAAAAGAGTTATGCTGATCGACGGATCCGAGACTTGGAATTTGAAGTGGGAGATTTTGTCTTCCTGAAGCTTTCTTCGTGGAAGGGGATTATCCGTTTTGGTCGACGGGGGAAACTGAGTCCGCGTTTTATCGGACCATATGAGATCGTGGAGAGAATTGGCAGGGTTGCATACAGATTGGCACTACCTCCAGAACTTTCTAGAGTTCACGATGTTTTTCACGTATCGATGCTACGGAAGTATGTACGTGATGCTTCCCATGTACTGGAGGATCAACCTATCGAACTCCGAGGGGATTTGAGCTTTAAGGAGCACCCAGTGCAGATTTTGGATCGGAAAGACAAGGTACTACGTCGGAAGACGATTCCTCTCGTGAAGATTCTCTAGAGAAACTAGAATGTGGAAGAAGCCACATGGGAGCCTGAGGCTCAAATGCGAAAACAATTTCCTCATTTGTTTCTTTGAAATTTCGGGACGAAATTTCTTAAGGAGGGAAGGTTGTAACACCGCGAAAATTCGAGGATTTTAATATTGTAATTTAATATTTGAATTGACGTTTTTACCCTTGTGAATGGTATGGCCAAATTGTTGACTTTTTGATTAGTGGGTCAAATGGACTTTGACCAGTGACCGTGACGTAGTTCGGGACGTCACGAGTCCATAGACAGGTGGCACGTCCAATTCGGACGATCTGGGTAAAAGTTATGACTATCGGAAGTTCAGGGGCATTACCGTAAGTTGGACTTCACGGGCAAAAATGTTGACTTTTCGTTTGGTAACTAATTTTCACATGACTCAAGGACCGTTAGGTAGATCTCGATATCCTGAGTCCGTAGACAGGCGGCACGTCGAAATCGGACTTCGTATGGCTGAGTTACGGGTCTAGGAAGTGAGGGGCAGTTTGGTAATTATTTGAACCAGGGGCATTTTGGTCATTTCGCCCTGGTTACTGTAGCAAACCGCGGGGGACATGGGCGGCACCACCATGTGCGGTGGTTCAGTGCACAATTGATTATGCTAATATGTGCTGGAATGTAACAACCCGTCCCGAGAGCCGGGATTAAGATAGTGATTAAGGTGAGATTAGTGAGGTTTAACGGTGGTTAGTCGGTACCGATAAGGTCCTTAGCGTAGAATGACGATTTTGCCCCTAGTTTGGGCAAAAATGTTGACTTTAGTTCGGGTGGTCGGATGGACTTTGACCGGTGACCAGGACGTAGTTTAGGACGTCACGAATCCGTAGGCAGGTGGCACGCTCAATTCCGACATCCGAGGAGGAAGTTGTGATGTTCGGAAGGTGGAGGGCATAATCGTAATTTGGGTAAATTAGGGGGGAAGAGTTGACTTTTTGTGTAATCGGGTTTTGGTATGTTGACCGAGGATGGTTACGTAGATCTTGTTGTCCTGAGTTCGATGACAGGCGGCACGTGTTCATCGGACTTACGATGTGGGAGTTATGGGTCTAGGAAGGTAGTGGTAAAACCGTAATTTTGAGTTAAACAGGAGGGTATTTTGGTCTTTTTGCATCTGGGGATTTTTGCAGAGAGAAGCAGATGAAGGGCTGAGATTGGGCCATGTGTGAGAGAAAGGGAGTGGATTGTGATAAGTGGCAAGGCTGTAGTGGCTTCTGGGGGGTTCCAGTACGCACACGGGCCAAATAATTGGGGTGCAACCGTGTGTGTGTTCGTGTATGTTCGAGTGAAACAGAGTGAGGCGGTAAGGGAACTTGAGAGAATTGATCGATGATGGTGTGTGTGTGTTGGTGAGTTGTGCGTGTGTGAGATTGATCAGAGTGTGAGAGGAAGACAGTGAGAGGATTAGAAGACGTGAGGGTGGTGTGTGAGTGAGCTGGGAACTGCGGGAAAACTAGGGGTGAAAAGCAGGGAGGTCGTGAGAATCGTGGCGGTGGCAGCCGTGTACGGGGCAACTGAGACCGTGGTGGTGTCGTGAGGGGTGCGAGGAGTCAACCAATACCGGCGGAGCTCACGACGGCGACAGGTTGCAGGTAATTTCTATTTCCCCGTGTCTATGCTCTGTTTTGGCCGTGAACTTCAAATCGGAAGTTGTGGCTTGAGAGGTTGAATCGAAGAGTTTAAGGGAGTCTAGGGAGTTCAGTTGAGTCCAGGGCGTCGTTTGGTTGAGCTGCGGTGACGGGAGGTGCACGGTGGAGGTTGGCACGACAGCGGGTCTGGATGTACTCTGTTTTGGTCGTGACTTTCAAACCGAAAGTCGTGAAGATTGGAGTAGAGTCGACGGTCCAGGTGAGTTGAGTTAGGTTTAGAAGGGTCCTAGGAACCGTCTGGTATTGCCACCGTGAAGGGAGGTGACCTGGGTGGTCGGAGAAGGAAACAGGGCAGTGTACGGGTTTTTGTTCGAGTTTGAGTCGACGAGTTTTAGGGTGAGTCGAGGTGAGTGAAGTACGGGAATGGGTAGCCTAGGATGGGACGATGCTGTTGGTGAAGAGAGGAGTCGTTTTGGTGGACGGAATGAGGAGAACCGCTCTCGTCGGTTCAGGGTGCAGACCACTGGTGCGAACCGGGTTTGCTCGAGGTAGCCGATGCACTGTAGCAGGCGCGTGAGGGCCACGCGCAGCCACTTTGGGTGGCGCGTGGGGGCGCGTGCGGCGGCGATGGGGAAAACGGTCAACATGGTTTTTGGTCCAGGAGTTGTGACGAGTCCATTGGAATTGGTTTCGGGTTAATCGGACGTCGAATCGAAGTAGTTCCGCGAGGGTGAAAGTTTAGGGTTCCGGTTCGTTACGTTTAGGACCCAGGGATTTTTGAGGGAATTTAGATGGATACTCGTGGACGTGTTAGTGACGTAATTTGGTGGTTGTTGACAGGATCGGGATTTCCCGAGGAAGCCGAGGAACGTGCAGGACGTTCGGGACGCGATTGAGGGCTTGGTACTGTGAGTGGACCCTTTCTTTAAACTCGAACATGCATAACTGTTTTCTATACTTGTTTTATATATTTGATTTCATGATGGTTGGATTTATGATGTGAGTTTACATAATTGCACATTTTTCGAGAAAATACGGTATTTGGCACGTTTTACGATAAAAAGTTGATTTCTGATTATAATGTTATAGTTTTGGGATTTCAAATGGTAAATGATTTCTAATGATTATAAATGGATCTTGGAACATGATTTCGATAATTAAGGTTTTCGGTTTGAGAATCGGATTTCGGGAAGCGGAATTTGGATTTAAAGTTGGAAAGTGAATTCCGGATTTGGGTTCGGAATGACGGTTCCGGAAGCCGGAAAGGCTTCGGACTGGGGATTTCGGATTAGAGTTTGGATATGGATTCAAAAAGGTTTTCAACTGGTTTTGGATTGGATTTGCTGGATCTGGTTATTGGGTTTAAAGACCCGGATATTGATTGGACGGGGGACGGGCCCGGATTGAGTTTAAAGACTCGGGAGTTTAAAGACTCGGATATATTGATATTTCCCCCGTAGGCCTTTGAGTTTAAAGACTCGGGAGTTTAAAGACTCGGATATGATTAAGGCCTGGATTGAGTTTAAGACTCGGGAGTTTAAAGACTCGGATAGGTCCAGCAGGTTTGATCGGAAAAATAATGATTGGATGTTCATGGTTTCTGATACGGTTTTACGATTCATATGCTATGATTTCTATACCTGTTTTATAGTGTTTCTGTTTCTTATGATGTTTTATGATGATCGATTTCTAACTGTTTTGATAACTGGGTTATGCATGTGATTTCAAAACGGAGGGTTAAACTCGGTTTTTCTGATAAATGGTTTTAGAACTTTTCTTTTATTATGGTCCACTCACATCTTCTGTTTTAACTTGCCCTCCAGGTTGTGGAGATAGCGCGGGGTCTTAACGTCGAGGCAGTGTCTGAGGCATAGAAGTGACGAGCGGGATTTCCGAGTGCTTAAGTTTTCCTCCACGTGCGTGTACTTATTGTCGGTTTTAATTTCCTTGTGTGTCGTACTATGCTCTGTAAATTATAACTTCGGGATATTTTATATAGTTTCTCCTGCGTCTGACTGAGTTTGAGTGTTTTGGCATGAGTTATACTTGCGTGTTGTGTCAGGGAGTCAGACGGGAGCAGGATTACCTCGGGTTTCGGGGTGAAACCGGGGTGGGTCCTGACATGGAACGTCTGGGCTGTCTTTTGCTTTTGAACGTGGCCTGAACCGTCCAGACTGCACGGTCGAATTGAATATTGTGATTCGAAGCTTTTTCGGGGAACAATTTTCAGTGGACAAATTGGACTTCCACCAGCCTCTGGGACAGCTGAGGTTATTTAAAACTGATTAGAACATGTGTGAGCATCACTCTGCCATTAAGAAAACTGAGAATTGATGAAGAAAACCAGAGAAACCATTTCGGGCAAAATTGGAGCGAAAATCGGGCAGGAATTGTACGATAATCCCGGTACAAGTTCGTACGCACAGGTTCATCGCGGGATCGTACTGTGAGTGGGCCCGATTTCATTAAACCCTTGCATGCTTAAATTTTTTCTGATTTACTTATATGTTCACATGCTGGAATCAAGATATGGTTTTGATGATATTGAAATTTCGGTTATGGCACGTTTCACGATATTTGGGCATGAGTCCCGTCTGATGAAACGTAACGATCTGTTGATACCATATCGACCGACCACCCTAGCACAGGTCCCACCAGGACAGGAAGGCCGCCGACCGATCGCCTGATCGGCACCCTCACGGCCCACGGCCCGCCGACCGGCACCGCACTGCAGACCCGCCATTCGGCACCTGACAGTGAACAGACGACAGCTGGCTGCGACAGTCACCTAACCAACTCTGTCACACCAACTCCCTGACGGAGGCAGGTTGGGACTCCAGCTGGCGCCTCCTCCGGATATCCAGGGCTTGTCAGGCGGCTCCCAGCCATCAAGCACCACCTGCTCCCGTAACAGTAGCCCACCTACCGCAGTTATGGCTACTATAAATACCCCGAAACCCTTCACAAAGGTAAGACACTAAGAACCGATCCAGAGCACTGTATTTATTTGCCTCTCGGCACTCAGATACTAACTTAGGCATCGGAGCCCCTTCGGCCGGCACCACACCGGTGTCTAGTCCTTGCAGGATACTCGCCGAACGGCCACGCCCCAGCGGACCCGAAACACCACGCGGCTGGTCCCAGAACCCCCAGCGGGTCTCATCGTGTTGGTCATTTCAGGATCAAACATTGGCGCCGTCTGTGGGAAGGAATTGTAAACACCCACTCACTCACATACCGTTGCTCAACCTGCTGCCGACGAACAATGTCTGCCGAACGGGATGACGGTGAGCTCAACAACACACCCCAGGGAGATCGCAACCGAACCCGAGCCGGCCTACCTTCCGATGACATGCTCGAGATGCTGAGAACCCTCCGGTCGGAGGTTGCCGAACTCAGGAAGAGCAATGCTGCCATCGAGAGCAGGAACCACGTGTGGGGGGAGCAGCACGGAAGCACCCTGGCCATCCTGCAATCTACACGCGAGGAATTGGAGGAACAGCGGGAGGCAACCAAACGGGCCTTGGCCGCTGCGTCGCGTCGGCGGGGTTTCGACGCCTGCCGGGTCGAGATCAGTGACACCTGCCGGCCAGAGGCCTCCGGGCGCTTGCTCTTCCACCAGACCGACCTACCTGGCCCCTCGGGAACGCAGATCTACCGTGACGCTCGCGAACTGCTCGACAAGAGACAGACACAGGCCCCGGCTAATTGCCTGACTTACCCGACTCACGACCCCCGCATCCAGGCGCAACCGCCCCTTCCCGTGCTATCCCAGGGTGCCCGGTCGCGATCTGGATCGGCACGCCGACCCACACAGCCCCCGCCGCTCTCCCCTCAGCCCCAGGGTGATCCCTCCTCGCCGATCGGCAGGCACCAGCCGGAGGACAACGCCAGCTCAACCACGGCCTCGTCCGGGCGGCGACCGGTACAACCCGAGAAGCCCAGAGGCGGCAGCGCAAATCATCCAATTGGCGACCACCCGATTGGGGCAGATCGACCCGACCAATCAAACGAGGTGATTCGGGAACTCCTCCAGCGCGTGCGGGAATTGGAGGCCGCCAGACCCAAGGTTGGGACACTGCCCAGACCCCGGCCCAACATTGGTCCCTTCACGGACCGCATCATGCGGTACCGCCATGAGACGGAGGTCAAGCCCCTGAAAATTGCTCCATATAATGGACAAGGCGACCCAGACACCCATATCAACAATTACAACTCAGCGCTCGCCTTCAGGAATCTCTCTGACGAGGCGCAGTGCTTGATTTTTAGCTCTACCCTCACTGGGGCCGCACTCAATTGGTTCTATCGCCTGGAACCACAGTCTATCGACTCGTTCGACCGCCTACACACGGTATTCCTGAACCAGTTCATGATCCAGACGGATCGACTGCTCACAACCGAAGACTTGGGAACCCTCCGGCAGGGAGATAGCGAACCCCTGCGCCAATACGCCGCACGTTTCAGCCTGGAATACTCCAAATGCCACGAGACGGACGACAAGGCCGCCTACCGCGCTTTCCGCAACGGGCTGCGGGAGTCCACCTTCAAGTACCATGCCTTCACCCAGGGCTGGGACGATTACAACGAACTCATGCGACAGGCAGCAATACACGCCAAAGCGGAGCACTTCAACTCTCCCCAGGTCGCATCCCGGCCTGACGTAAATGGCTCGCGCCCTCCACCTCCCAGTAACCGGCAGGCACGGTCGCCTCCGCCGACCAATAACGCACATACAGATCACCGATCTGACTCACACTCCGTTAAGCGGAAAGGGACGTACAACAATGACCATCGTGGGAGGGACAAGTACCACAACAAGGGGCAGGGATCAGGCCACCACCAAGCAGGCAAACCCTACACGGGGCCAGCCTCAAAGTACGAAACCTATTCAATCCTGAACACCTCCCTCGAGAACGTCTTGATGAGCATCGAGGACACCATCCCCAAGCCACGGGCACGACCACCCGGCCCCCGCCCGGGCGTCCAATCCAACTTGTACTGCCAGTACCACAAGTTCAATGGCCATACCATCGACGAGTGCGTGGCTTTCCGCGACATTGTGGAAGCACTCGTAAGGGAGGGGAAGATCAACCAGTTCCTCCAACACGCACGCCCTGAACAGGGACTGCCACAGATCAACACGATCAGCGGGGGCCCTACCATCTCTTCCTCCTGCACCTCCAATCGGGCTAAGAAGAACTTCTTGCGCGCCACGACATCCAACCACCAAATATTCAACATCACGGATGGACGCGCGGCCAAGATCGCCCGGGCAGGATGGACGCCCATCGCTTTCTCCGAGGAAGAAGAGCGGGGAGTTATCTTTCCCCACGATGACCCATTGATCATCCGCGCTCAGATCGCCAATTTCGATGTTGGGCGGATCCTGGTGGACACGGGTAGCTCTGTGAACGTCCTCTTCATGGACACTTTCAACCAGTTGGGCATAAACTCCACGGACCTCACCCATGCTGGTTCCCCGCTACTCGGCTTCTCGGGCGATTCTGTCATGCCCCTTGGCACCATCTCCCTGCCTATCTCCCTGGGGAGCGCGCCCAAGATCGCAACCGCCATCACCACCTTCCTGGTAGTCGACTGCCCCACTGCTTATAACGTCATTTTGGGAAGGGGACTCCTCAACCAGCTCAGTGCCGTCATCTCCACCCGGGCCCTTCTCATGAAGTTTCCAACTGTCATGGGCACTGGCCAAGTCCGCGGTAACCAACAATCCGCCCGCTCCTGCTATCAGACCGCCCTGACAAAGCTCAACCCATACAACAAGCGGGAGACCATGACCGTCGCCGAGGCTGCTTACGAGGCCGACCCTGTCGACTCCGAGCTCCTTGAACAAATGCGGGCAGGTCCCCCCGAGGACCCGCGCGACCTCTCCACTGTCTCGCAGCCGCACCCCGTGGAGGATACGGAGCTGGTCACCCTTTGCCTGCATAACCCCGAGCGGCAAGTGAAGATTGGAAGCACCCTCGCTCCCGAAATCAGGTCACAACTCACCCAATTCCTCCGGGACAACAGCGAGGTCTTTGCTTGGTCCTACGCCGACATGCCTGGCATCTCCACGGACGTCATCTGCCACAGGCTTAACATCAGCCCCTCCTTCAAACCAGTCACCCAGAAGCAGCGGACTTATGACGCAGAACGACAGCTGGCCATGCAAGAAGAAATCGTTCGGCTCAGCACCATTCACTTCGTGCGCAAGGCCATTTACGCCACGTGGGTCGCAAACGTCGTACTCGTCAAGAAACCCTCCGGAGCCTGGCGGATGTGCATCGACTTCACGGATCTCAACAAAGCCTGCCCGAAGGATAGCTTCCCGCTTCCTAAGATCGATCTTTTGGTCGACGCCACAGCTGGCCATGAACTTCTCAGCTTCATGGACGCGTACTCTGGCTACAACCAAATCCGGATGCACCCCGACGACCAGATCCACACCAGTTTCCGCACCAATCTAGGAGTCTACTGCTACAATGTTATGCCCTTCGGGCTCAAGAACGCCGGCGCCACCTACCAACGGCTTGTCAACTTCATGTTCGCGGATCAGATTGGCAAAACCATGGAGGTGTACGTAGACGATATGCTCGTCAAGAGCCGGACAGCCAACCAGCACGTACCTAACCTCCACAGGATGTTCCAGGTCCTGAAGCAATACAAGATGCGGCTCAACCCCGCCAAGTGCGTCTTCGGTGTCCGCTCTGGCAAATTCCTCGGCTACATGATCAGCCAGCGGGGAATCGAGGCTAACCCCGAAAAAATCAAGGCCATCCTGGACATGAAGCCCCCGCGCACACTCAAGGAAGTCCAAACCCTTACCGGCCGGATCGCCGCTCTCACCCGGTTCATCTCTCATGCGACAGACAAGTGTCTACCATTCTTCAAGGTCATGAAGACCCAGGGCCGGCACATCAACTGGGACGCGACGTGCGACGCTGCCTTCGAGGCTCTCAAAACTTACATGAGCACCGCGCCCCTACTTACCCGACCTACCACCGGGGAACGGCTCACCGTCTATCTTTCTGTCTCCACATCCGCTGTCAGCTCCGTCCTCGTCACCAGTCGGGACGGCGCGGAGTTCCCAGTGTACTATGTCAGCAAGGCGTTCCAGGACGCAGAAACCCGGTACAACGACCTGGAGAAGTTGGCCTTTGCCCTCATTGTGACGGCCCGGCGCCTCCGCCCATACTTTCAAGCACATCCCATGTTAGTCCTCACCAACAAACCCCTTCGCCAGGTGCTCCAAAAGCCAGACACTTCGGGGCGGCTCATCAGGTGGGCGGTAGAGCTTAGTGAGTTCGATATCACTTTCGCCCCGCGACCGGCTGTCAAAGGACAGGTCATCGCCGACTTCCTTTCCGAGTTCACTTACGACACAACGCAGCACATGCCTGACACTTCGGACCCCAACATCGCGGCACCCGCCGCTCCTATCCGCAAGTCGTCAACCCCGTCCACTTTGGACCCCGCCAAACCGATATGGACTCTCTACGTGGACGGGTCCTCCTGCCATACCGGCTCCGGCGCCGGCCTCGTCCTCAGCACGCCTACCCACGGACGGCTGGAGTACGCGTTGCGTTTTGGGTTCCAGGCCTCCAACAACGAAGCTGAGTACGAAGCCCTCCTTGCTGGCCTCCGTTTGGCCACCGACCTCCAAGCACAACAGCTGCAGATTTACAGCGACTCCCAGCTCGTTGTCCGACAGATCAACAGCCTCTATGATGCCAAAGACGCCTCCATGACCCGATACTTGGCAAAAGTGCGGTCCCTACTCCGCCACTTCCGCGGCTACGAGATCATCCAGGTACCGCGGTCGGAAAACAGCCACGCCGATGCCCTGGCCCGCCTGGCCTCCTCCATCGACGACAAGATAGGCCGCCGTGTTCCCGTCGAATTTTTGGCATCCCCAAGCACAAACGAGCAACCAGTCCTGGCCGCAACACAGGAAGCCTCTTGGATGGACCCCATTGTCCGGTACCTCACCATGGCCGAACTCCCGCCCAACCGCAACGAGGCCCGACGCATCCAACGCCAGTCCGCACGATACACCATGGCGCATGGCCACCTATACCGACGGGGATTCGACACCCCCCTCCTCAAGTGCCTCCTTACGGACCAGGGCATTGCGGTGCTCCAAGAAATTCACCAGGGAATCTGCGGTAACCACTCCGGACCCAGGTCCCTCGCACATAAAGCCTTCCGGCAGGGATACTATTGGCCCACAATGCGCGCCGACTCTATAGCCATCACCCAACGGTGCGTCCCATGCCAACGGTGCGCCCCTGTACCTCATTCTCCCGCTGAGCGCCTTACTCCCATGCTCAGCCCCTGGCCTTTCTCTCAATGGGGTCTGGATCTCATCGGCCCCATGCCGCGAGGAAAGGGCGACGTCGAACACGCAATCGTTGCAGTGGATTATTTCACTAAATGGGCCGAGGCAAAGCCCCTCAAAACAATCACGGCCGCCCAGGTCGAGAGCTTTGTTTACCAGAACATCATCTGTCGCTTTGGTATCCCCCACACGATCGTCACGGACAACGGCACTCAGTTCGACTCTGCCCGTTTCCGACACTTTTGCGACACCTATGGCATCCAGCTCTGCTTCGCCTCGGTGGCACATCCACAGGCTAACGGACAGGTGGAAGCCGTAAACAAGCTCATCAAACACAACCTCAAGGCTCGACTCCACGACACCCCGAAAGGCCAATGGTCCGACCTCCTATCCGATGTTCTCTGGTCCTACCGGACATCCTACAGGACATCGACACAGGAGACACCCTTCGCCTTGACTTTCGGGACGGAAGCCGTCGTCCCCGTGGAAATCGGAGAGACCTCTTATCGAGTCCTATCCTATGATCCACAGGAGAATGCGGAGCTCCTCACACAAAATCTCAACTTTATTGAGGAAAGCCGCGACCAAGCCACCCTCCGCAACCTGGCACACAAACAGCGAGTTGCTCGCTACTACAACTCTCGCGTTCGCGAACGCAGTTTCCAGGTCGGTGACTGGGTCCTTCGCAAGGTCAGCTTGGCCACTAAGGAGCGTGCTGACGGGACACTCGGGCCCACATGGGAGGGCCCCTACCTCGTGACCCGAATTTGTCGACCAGGCACCTATGAGCTTCAGACTGCAGATGGACGTCTGCTTACACACCCGTGGCACGCGGATCATCTCAAGTTATTTCATAATTAGAACACACCCCATGTACGTTACGTTATGCTTTACTGTAATTCGACTTGGCTATCTCCAGTCGAACTTGCCTTTCCGGCACAATGTTCTTTTATAAATCCAAGTGTTAGCCTCATACTCAACTACAACGTGGCCTATTCACCAGTGCCGATCGGCACTCCCGGTGACCAACGCGGCACCTACTTTGCATACCGCCGCAAAACATTCATTACAATTTTATTCGGTGGTTACGCCCAGTACGGTCTGGGTTTATGGTCATGACCGTGGATCGGCATGCCTACACATATGCCAAAAATGCAAGTACTCGCCTATCGGCAGTTCTCATTTCAAAAAAAAAAAAAGAGAAAATGCCCAGTGTGCTACATATCAACTTTGCCAAGAACAATTTTATTACTCTTTAAACATCCGAACTACATGCTACACGGGGCATCCCCCGGATTACAAAAAAAAAACCATACAAAAACTATCTACGCGGCCCTCGGCCTCACACCACCACCACCACCTCCTCGTCTGCCGCCTCAGCCTGGTCGGCAGTGGACGCCTCTGCCGCTTTCTCCGCGCCGGCCGGCCGCTCGCCCTCGGCATTCGACGGTTGCCCGTCCAGCGAGAAAGTCTTGGTCAAGACGGGGGGCTCATCCAGCCACGGGAAGTTGAGAGGGACCCCTGGATTGAAGTACAACACCCGCTGTACGCAATCATCTTCCACCTCGGCAAGCGCCAGGTCGAGATGATTCGCATACACCGGGTCCGCCATGAAGTCCTCCAGGGTCTTCTGCCGATCGGCAGATAGCAGGACGCGCAGCCGCTCCACTTCCCCCTGCAGCTCCCCCATGGCTTTCTCCTGCTCGTTCAGCTGCTGGGAGAAGGCGTGCACCGTTTCCTCCCGGTCCGCAATTCCCCTCTCGGCCGCCTCTGCCCGGGCCTTCTCCCGCTGGAGTTCCTTCTCCAGCTCCGCAACCCGCCTCCGCGCAGCGTGACCCTCTTTCTCCCGGGCACGTAGCCTCTCCTCCCTCTGCCGCGCGACGTCCAACTCCGCCTCCATCCTCTGCATGTGCCGGGAGGCCCTCTGCAGGGCCACGTAGGTCTGCCCAAAGCACTGCCGAACCATGAACACTTGTCAGCAAACATATATCCAATCAATACAAACCAAAACCAAACCCAACTCACACAACTACTTACATGGGCTTGCTCGGCGAGCAGGGCCGCGAACCGACCCGGGTGGGAGCCGGTACCGATCTGCTCCATCTCTGCCGGCGTCACCTGGGAGCCGAGCACAAAAGCATTGACAACCGGCGCCAATGACCTGTGCACCTGCTGTGTGACCGGCACCCACGCCTCCCCGGGCCTTGCCGACCTCACAACCTCCCCCGTCTCCACGGGATCCATGAAGACGGCCGCAATGCCGGGTACGCTGTTCGGCACCCTTTCCTTGGCCGGCGGCGGCACCTCCACCCTGCCCTCCTTGGTTTTCTCCATCGGCGCCTCGGGAGCCTTGAGGGCCGCCTCCCTCTTGCGTCGACGGTCGGGAGCCCTCCCCCTCCGACACCCCTGCCGCCGGAGGAGACTGCCTAAGCCGCGCCGCCTTCAGCTTCCTCTGGCGCTCCCGGGCTTGGTCCAGTCCGCCGATGAGGGGCCGCTTCAGTCCCAGGACGGGACTCTTCGCCTGCTCGGCACCTTGCCGCGGATCGGGCCTCGTCGGCTTCGGCGGCCCATTTGGCCGAACACCCATACTGGACCCCGACGGGGGCTCCTCTCGGCCAGCACCCCTGGGCTTCAACGCCACGGTCTTTTGCCTCCGCGGCTGTGGGGGGGTTGCCTCCGGCTCCTTGCCCTTTCCCTCGGCAGCCGAGCCATGCTTCGCCGCCGCCTCACTCATCTTCTTCTGAGCGGCTTGTTCAACTTGCGGGTGCACTGCAAAACTAAACTGTTAGTGCCCCGGTATGCCTACACACTATAACTTCAGCACTACTTGCTTACCAGGTGGCGAGATGAGACCCACGGCAACCAGGTTCGACGGCAGCTTCAGGACGCACCGGCTGCGTTCCAGGTCGGACAGCTTCTCCCGCACCAGGTTACACGCCTCCCAATCCTCTGCTGTTACCGTTGCCTTGGACGGACCTGCACACACAACAACTCCATCAGTCTCCGCCTCGGTAGCCACAATTGACGCCTTACGCCTACTAGCCGAACGGTAGACCAACAACCTCCGGACTGGAAGTAACTGGAAATCCTCGCGCGGACCCCACTGATGTCCCCTTCCCACGGCCCCGCTACCCAGCAGAACCGATGCCTCCAGCTCTTCTGCGACGTCGGCACATCAGTAATGAACGCCCCCCGCGCACTCTTGTGCAGGCACTCCATCTGGTACCACCCCGACCCGTAGGTCTGCCGCTTGAAGCGGTACAGGGCGCACAGTTGCCCCCAGGTCGGCTCCGGCAGTCCCGCCAATCGGAATGCCGTGTACAGGCTGATCAGGATGATCCAGCCGTTGGCGTTCAGCTGCCCCAAGGCCAGGTTTGCCCTCGCCATCATGTCCTGAAGCCACGGGTGCAGAGGCAGCCTCACGCCGTGTTCAAAGCAATCGACGTAAAATAATGTCGACCCTTCCGGCGGACTGCTCGGCTTCTTGCTGTGCGGGGGTACCGTCATCTTAATCTCCGCCGGCACGTTGTACAGCTCCCGGAACCGGTCCAGGTCGGACTGCCGAATGGTGTTCATCTCGTAGTCCACGGCATACTCCACCTTCACCACGCCATCGGCATCTAGTTCCATCGGCGAGCTCGTCTCCGTACCGCTCCCTTCCGCCTCGGAATCGACGGTGGCGACGGGGGGCGTACGGGGAGACGTCCTCCTCTCACTTGGCCGATCGGCACCCGACGTGCTGCACCCGCCCTGCTGCCTCACCTCCTTCCGCGGCAACCTGAGAGCCTCATCCAGGCTGTCACCACTGCTGGACGACGACGTGCCGCTAGTGGACCCACTAGTGGACGTTGACCCACTGCGCCCGCTCGGCCCGTCGGTTGCCGAACTGGACGGTGTTTCCCCGCCAAAAGCTTGAGGGGACCTAACCCCAGATCCACTGTTTGACTCTGACTCTGACATCTACAATTACCAAAAGAAAAGAAGCTACAACTAAGCACCTACGCTACGGAACACATGCTGAGCATAGATGCCGAACGGCAGGAAGTATACCTTTCAACGTTTTGCTCGGTCGAATTGATTCCACGTGCGTCCTCTTCTTGATCGGCAGTCTCCAATTCAGTCGGCACTCGCAATTATTCTACTGATGCTCTGAGTCAAAAAGTGAAAAAGACAGAAAGCTTTCGCCCCTTTTATAGGCCCCTGACCCGCCTCGAGATGCGCGCTTCCGATCTGACGGTCACCAGGCCGATACGGCCACCTTTCGGCTACGAATACCTTGTACTATATACCCATCGGTATCGTACATTTTCAACTACATACGTACATACGTACGTCGCTCACCGGTATGCATTCATACCGCCTGCCGACCGGAGCCTCTCGCCTCTTTCCCGACGGCACGCCTCCCCCTCCTCGTCGGCAAGCACACTGCTACCGACGTCTCCCCGCCATTCCCCACGGCCGCCTCTCCACGATCTTTCGGTCTTTATGGTGGGCCGCTTCCGGAACTCGGCAACGGGGCTCCTTTGCTAATCGGACATACGGTGCACTTCCTCGCTCCATGACTTGGGGGGCTACTAGGGATACAGGGTGCACCGCCCAGGTCGGTCGACAGATACCGGCCGTCATATCAAGTCCTCGACCGAGGAACCCCACCTCAGTCAAAGACTTAGGGGACTTATGTTGATACCATATCGACCGACCACCCTAGCACAGGTCCCACCAGGACAGGAAGGCCGCCGACCGAACGATCGCCTGATCGGCACCCTCACGGCCCACGGCCCGCCGACCGGCACCGCACTGCAGACCCGCCATTCGGCACCTGACAGTGAACAGACGACAGCTGGCTGCGACAGTCACCTAACCAACTATGTCACACCAACTCCCTGACGGAGGCAGGTTGGGACTCCAGCTGGCGCCTCCTCCGGATATCCAGGGCTTGTCAGGCGGCTCCCAGCCATCAAGCACCACCTGCTCCCGTAACAGTAGCCCACCTACCGCAGTTATGGCTACTATAAATACCCGAAACCCTTCACAAAGGTAAGACACTAAGAACCGATCCAGAGCACTGTATTTATTTGCCTCTCGGCACTCAGATACTAACTTAGGCATCGGAGCCCCTTCGGCCGGCACCACACCGGTGTCTAGTCCTTGCAGGATACTCGCCGAACGGCCACGCCCCAGCGGACCCGAAACACCACGCGGCTGGTCCCCAGAACCCCCAGCGGGTCTCATCGTGTTGGTCATTTCAGGATCAAACACGATCGGTTCAGATTTTACCTATGTATACTCATATGTTTTGCATGTGGATATCAGTCAAATGTATTTGGTACTGCACTGTATAGATCCTTCCATATGATACTGTCTCCTCCGGATGAGGTACCCCGGAGTGGTCACGGACGTCTAGAACGTCCAGCGTCTATGACGCTAAGCATCGGGGATGCTTAACCGAACAGGGTTCGGGGATTGAACTCGGAATTGAGACCCGAGTGGCACGCGTATAGCCTTGTGATTGTGACCTTATTGGACGTCAGGGACGTCAGACATCAGGGATGTCGGGATTGGAGTGTATAGTGCAGTGGCTAAAATTATGTTTATGGTTTTATTACATGCCTTATGGTTCATATTATATGATTAATGATTGTAAATAATACTGCATGCATGTTTTGGAAAACGGAGGGGTAAATTATATGTTTTACTTACTAAACGATTTTATAAACTTGAGT